>JABSTQ010009034.1:0-600000 GCA_013358835.2 Ixodes persulcatus
TTTTTTTACAACCTGCATTGCACACCATCAAGATTGGCCATCTTAGCAGCCTATTAATGTGAGCTCGTTCTGAGCATGCGCTCTAAAAAACCCACAAATATGGCGTCCAGTGAATACTCCCTATTGGTGCTACTATACTAAGACATTGAGTCATGGTAAAGAAACCGCAGCACTGGATCACAGCGGCCATCTCAGAAGCTTTTTTCACGTTTATTTTCAAGTTAATTAAGATATTCAGCGAGAAGTCAAGTAATATTGGTGGGTAAATTATGACGAGACCCGACCGTCATGGCAAAATATACGAGCATGAAATACGAGCAATTTTAAGAATTGCTTAGCACTCGCAAGAGTTTTCTTTGCCCTCATTCCTCAATGCTATGGAATTTAACGATTCCAAATTTAAAATTACAAAAAAAAAAACATTATCAACTTGTTATTTAAGATTTTAATCTTATCATAAAAGAGAAATCGCAATAAAAGTCTCACTGAGAATCCACTAGTCTATAGCCGTGACAATATGAGGCGAAAAAACGTTAATCCGTACTTATGATCATAAAAAAAAAAAAAAAACATTTTCCAACTTGCGGCGAGACATTTTTGCCTTTTTTTTCACCTTATTTTGCTATCACTCTCGCGTTGCGTCGTAATTTGCTACAAATATTACAAACCTGCAGTGCTTGGAAGACGACTGCTCATGGCCATTTTCTCAGTTGCTTAAAATAAAATGTTAAATACCAATCATTAATAACGCAGCCATCTTGAATGCGGAGTTTTTTACACTTAATTTTGACGTAGAAAATTTATCGGCGAGGATAACTTCATATCGAACCTGCTTGCAGGGAAATCCGTATATTACGCATAAAAATTTTTGACGGATTACTAAAACGATTTCTCCTTTATTTTTTTTCTTTATTACAAATTTAGAAAAGAAGAGTCAGCAGTCACTCAAGAATTATTTTTATTTTTCGCCAGTAAATTTAGACTAAAGTCAATAGTCGCAGCCAAATCCTTTTAGCAGAAAATTTTGTAATTAATGAATTACATCTTGCTAGTAATAAAAATGCGATTAAATGTCCCCCTTACAATTTGCTGTATACAACTCTTTCTGAGATTACTCAAAAAAGATTTACAAAAATAAATTACTAAGCTAAAAAAGATTATGAAATATAAAAATAAAATGGCAAAAACCGCATGAAGACGAACAGTAAATTTATAAAAGAAATTCTTGCGAGTAAAGAGCCATCTTTAAGGTTTTAATTTTCTGCTTAGATAATTTTGCTATGACCATTGGATTTTGTCGAACCTACCCACCAATATTATAAACATGCGTGCAAAACGACAGCTTTGTAAATTTTTAGAAGCTGGATTAAAAAAAAAAAAATGCAACAACTGTACATTCAAATTGCCCGGTGTTAGAGCGCAGCCTCAAGAAAAGGGTGGCGAGGCTAATTGTGTTCATATGTTGGTTTAGATTGGTATTATTGGAAACTTGTGCCATCAGATAAGCTCTAGAGTGGTGAGATGCAAAAAAAAAGGCAAGTGTGTCGTGGTTGTTTATACAGCGGTTATTGGTCTTCCCATCTGGTATTGCATGTCATGTCTCCGCTATAGATGAGAAATATAGCCGTTGCAGTACGGTTTATCAACCAGTAGGGGTTAAACGACTGCACGCCTTGTACTATTCTCATCCAGGTTGAAAGTCATTTCAAAAGTCGAAATGTATAAACTATATCTTTAGGTTATGTATTTGCAGAGAATCCAGGAAAGGTCGCCCTCCTGAACCTGCCATTGGTGTTCCATGAAAAGAGACACCTGCTCTTCACGTCTAACAACGTAAGTAAATTAGTCTCTAATATATTTTTATAAATGTATGCTTAATATTCTCTTAATACATTTTCGAGACCGTATTTAAACGTAATCAACTTATCCTTTTATTTTGAAGATACAGAGAATATAAACAACACATATCTTGACTGAGCAGTTGAGTTATATACTTGGTGGATGCAATAAAGATATACAGTTTTTTTTGTTTTGTTTAAGCTGAAGAGATTTGTTTAAAAAGAGTCGTTAAAGTAACAGTTATGCTGTTTGTGCAGGTGAGTTATATGGCGAGGGGGACATAGTATAGGGGGTTAATCGTAACGATCCGTCGGATAATTAATTAAAATTCGGTAATTAACTTTTTAACTAATGAAAATAGACATATGGTTCCAATTAGAAACGTGCCGAGCTGTCGTCCAAAACCCCTAAATCAGTCATTTTCAGAAAGACTTTGAGCGCGTGAGAAGCGTAGTAGTGCACTAAAGTTACCACTCGTGGAGCAGGTACAAGGCTAGCGGTTGCGGAACGCGATGATAATAGGGAATTTTCCTAGACAGCGTTTCCCCCTCCGCTGAGCCCTCCTCAACGAAGAAGCCGCTACTGCGCCTGCGCGCCGATGGCCTTGGCTGTAGAGTTCCGGATATCGTAGCGGGTTACGGAGAGCGTTGACGGCCAAAACGATCTGCAAAAACTTCCTAATCTAATCATCCGTGTTCCGCAACCGCTAGCCTCGTACCTGCTCCAGGAGTGGTAACTTTATTGCACTACTACGCTTCTCATTCGCCCGAAGTCTTTTTGAAAATTACTGACTTAATGGTTTCGATGACGCTCAGCAAGTTTGTAATTGGAACTATATGCCTATTTTCACAAATTAAAAATATAATTAACGAATTTAATTAATTAGTTGACTTATTGCAAAGATTAGCCACCCACAAAACGCCCCCTGGCCGTATAACCCACCTCTTCAAGTGGCATAAACGTAACTTTTATGTTTCTTTTTAAGAAATCTGTTAAGCTTTACAAAAAAAAAAAACTATATTTAGTTACAAGGGGCCCAGATTATTCATTCACGAATCAAGTATAAATAATGACATGTATGTGATTGAATGTTATCTGTTTTGACTGTTGCAGAACGTCAGTGTGTTGACACCGATCATCCAAGTCAAGGAGAATGAATTTTGTGTTTTCGTTGATGGCCTGGAAGCCATGACCGGTATCATCACAGAAATTGAAGCTGTTAGTACATGGCTTGCCGTTTTCTACATCTTTGATCTAATGTACCCATCAGGCATCTCCCACATGATGAAATGTATCACTCACTTTTTTGTTCTCTTGGAGGGAACAGTATGCCTGTCCCTGTTAAAAGATATGAAACCTTTTTGTCGAGTTGAGTGGTCATCACTCCAATAAAATGTTAATCGTTTAATTACTCTGTTTGTTAGCAGTATTTTGCTCAAAATGTGTCAGTATTTTGTCTATGTTCATGTTGAATAATTGGCTAAATAAAATATGTAAACTGAACAAGTGTATTGTTTTTTTATATTTATTGGCTTTGGTCAATCAATAGACCCTTTTGAGAGCACTAAAGACCATGTAGAGAATAGTAAAAGTAGATAACTCGTCATATGATTCACTGAGATAGCTTTATTAATCACCTAACAAGCCTCTATTAAGACATCCAAATCAGGTTCAGTAAAAGTTTTATTTTAAGCCGTGAATCGTTCGATTTGTTGTCTAGTTGGTAAACACCCATTATGGTACCATTAAGAATTTATAATAAGGTAGCTAAAATGCAATAATATATGAAAAGCGCCGTTTAGAAGCTCAAGAAAAGATCGAAATAAGATTCAATAAGGAACCCCTAACGGTTCTATACAGCACCGCTCAAACGTTCAATAAAAGATCCTAATAACGCTCCATAAAGAACCAAAGAAGTCGTTCCTTGAAAGAGCGCTAAATGGTTTCAAAAAGAACCTCACGAAAGGTGGCTAAAAAGAACTAAGGCGTTCTTCAAAGAACCCTTAGAACGTTCTAAGAAGGATCCAATTATGGTTCAGACAAGAACCATATAAATAGTTCTTTTAATGCACCATTATTGGAGCCAAAAAGAACCATGCATAGGGTTCTACTAAAGAACCGAAAAAGAATTTATAAAGAACCCCAAAATTGGGTTCATCAGAAGAACCAATAATGTGGGTTCTTTCCGGAACCTTTAAAGGTGCCGCCCATCGGACAAGCCAAAGAACCCAAAATGGTTCTTTCGGGCACCTTTTTTTTTGAGAGTGTGGGGGACACTTGGGGCATGTCGCCCGTCGTGTACCGGGTGGAGAGCTGCACGTGCAGGTTACAGCCGGTGTAAGGGCCACACCAGCTCGCAGTACCCGAAGCACAACTATACCTCCGCCCTGGTGAGATGGCGGGGGTAAAGCCACTCTATCCTGGGAAAAGTGGCGCCATTCATTATTGTGAAAATGCTCGAGACACGTGCCGCGCGCCACTTTGGTGGCGCCTTCCTGTGGTTCCCCCTTGTGACGTCATTACCTTGCAAACAACAAGTTCGATGGTGTTTGTTATTAGCAGACTTGTGCCCGTTACTTCAAAAAGTAATTAATTACAGTTACAATTACTTGGCCTAAAAAGTAATGGATTACCGTTACAAATTACTCGCCGTAAAAAGTAATCGATTAATTACTTCGTTACTTTACTCGATTACTTTTGCGTTACTCCAAAGGAATACGAAAAAGACACACTTTATATTGCGTGTTCGAAGGGGAATATTTTGGGCCTCATCAAAATTCAGACAGAAATAAACATATTCATTACTTTCTACCCAATATGTTAGGTTAATAATTTTCGGAGGACGAATCTATAAAGTTTTAAAGAACTTGAACAGGCGCCCAAGGTAAGCGAGCCTTGCACTGTCCAACCGGGACAGAACTAAATCCTATGAACATGCGACGAATGCTCTTGGGCGGCGGAGGCACGCATGCACACCATTCGATTTAATCTGAGTTTGGCGTCGGCGAGCTTCAAAACACAATTTCCCTGAAGATATGGTTTTTCTATGTTTGCTGATGTTGCCTAAATAGGGGCTAGTTTACCTACTAAAACGGACTAGCTGTGAGACCAAGATGCGGTACTTGCCTCTTGGAACATTTCAAAGACTCCTCTTTGATGAAGGTTGTTCTCCGACCGAATGACCCGCTTGATCTTCTTTCTTGATCACCAAACTTATCAGAACCAAGACGTCACACAAAATATTATTGCACAATCTCTCAGCTGAACTGACTTTCCCGTCTAGAAATTATTAAAAACAGGCCAATTTTCAGTGAACAGCACGCTTCATGTCTTTCACACGTTCACAGGCGGCTTCACAACTCCAGTCTCCAAGCGAGTCACCGTTTATTCTCAGAAAACTCGGGCTATGTTTCCTTTCCCTAAAATTTCGGTCTAAGTTCCCGCGGGCCCAATCCGCTGACGAGAACCCTAGCATTCTCGTTTCTAAAGGCGCGTTCCCACCGGCGATGCGATATAGTCGCGCGATAACTTTCATCGCAAAAGCGACCATCGCGGGCAAAAAGCGACGCGATTTGAGCAGTCGCTACTCGACCCGACTTTTTGCGATGCGATTTGGTCGCGGAGCGGCTGAGCCAATCAACGGCGTTCGGTGCGATAGTTTTCGAGAAACGACTCGCCAACGAAGGCGTTGGACTCGCTCATCGCGCACGCCGGTGTGACCATCGAATTTTTTGCGATGCGATCTAGTGGCATCGCGCGACTGCTTACATCGCCGGTGGGAATGCGCCTTAAGAATACGGGCTTAGCTTGGATGTCCCAATCCGTTTTGTTGTGCTCCCCGACCAGCTTTTTGCCTGCTGTCGAAAGTTACTGTTTAAACTGATAGCGGGGTTGATGCTAGATTTTTCTTTGTTCCAATGAACGGCCACCATCGTATTCCTCCTGTTTTCGCCCTACGTATCCGCTAGTGTGAAGTCAAGCAACAGGAGCCACATAGCTGGTTGGCCCAGCCAGTATTCAGCTTCCACAGCGCTGTCAAGGATGAGCAGGGTCGAGGTCTCATTAGAGCTGCCCCTCTGTTTGCGGGGTGAGCGTGTGTATAGGCGGAAACATCAACAACAAAGCACGGTTTCGTTAAAAAAAATTGTTTTGGGGGAACAAGGCGCGGAGGAGTGGGGAGGGATGTAGGAGGGTAGAGGAGGGGGGGGGGGGGGGAGGAAGGGAGCGGACGTATGCGCCACGGTCACTCTGTCCACGGTCCCACTCGACACGAACCCCACGCCACGGTTTTATGGTCTATTCGTTTTCTGCTCTTTTGTAAGCTCGGAGCCGTCCGTTCGTTTTCCAAGAAGTCGAAGCCTGTTGCCTTTCTGTAGAGTGTCAAATCCTCCCAGCCTGGCTGACCGTACGAACGAGTCGAGAAACGGTCTCTGGCTGGGCTGTCGTGCTTTCCGTGAATTCCTTTCCCTCACCAGAACCTCACCAGAGTTTTGTGTTACCAAGCTAAAAGCGCGAAGGCCGTTGCATCGCCCTTCTTCCACTCAATTTCTCCCTTTGACGGGACGGAAGAATTGTAACGAGTAATTTCAGTAATTCGTTACTGGAAAAAGTAATGAGATGACGTTACAAATTACATTTTCAAAAAAGTAATGGATTCATTACTAAATTACAAGAAAGTAATAATACAATCCGTACTTAATGGTTACAAGTAATCCCAAAATAAAGTCTTTCATTCCTCTTATTCGTCGATGATAAATCCCTTTCGACGTCACCGCGGGGGGACGCTTTCGGTCCGCGCACGAGGGCTAATAGCTCATTGCAAGCTGGTGCCGTCCATGAATCCCTCCCAAGGGCTGCAGGTTGCACGTGCCTCGTGCATCGACGCAACTTCCGCTACTTTTAAAACATAAAGGGCTTTAGGCAGGGGAGGAGCAGACACGTGGAAGGATAAGAGTCCGCCCGGTCACACACGGTTTCAGTTCTTTTTCTTCTTGGCACAGTGCAGTATTCGCAACTTTCACAACCTATAGGGGGCGCACTTGTGCCTATCAAAATGGCTGTCATCTGGATGATCGTCTTAGAACAGCGGTACGAGGCTGGGTCCGCGTCGCGTAAGTAATTCTAGCTTTGCTATATACGAGCAGTATTAGAGCCTTACGTTAGACTTTCCCGCCAGGAAGGTGTAGGCAAGCCCATTTATTATGAGGTCAATCATCCATGGAGCTAGGGAGCGCGATTCTCACACCGCGGTACCACCGTCGCTGAAAGTTGGGAATATTCAGATTTACCACCAGAGGGTGTAATTTCAACGAGGTACGAAACTAACGAAATGAAGCTAAGCGACACTTGTGCTCGGCTTCACGGAAGACATCCAGAACGTTCGATGAGCGCGTGGGTTCTTCTGCTCATCTTCCAGGGCTTCCCCAGAACAGTAGAAGCGAACGTGGGTGACAGGTACGACGAAGAGGTCTGGCTGCAGAGTCCGAAGAAGATCTCGGTGCCTGACTACCGACTTCGGGCAATCAGGCCGTCCAGCGCATCCAGAAGTCCGCTGATCTTCAGCTGCTCTGCGGCGACCCATCGGGATGCCCCGGTACAGGTTACCTGGGAGCTTGAGTTTATGGACGGGACGACGGTACTCAGCACAGAGTCTAGGAATGGCACCGTCGGGTTCACCACAGTTGTCGACTCGCTGCTGACCATCAGTCCACCCGAGAATCCCCATCGCGGCAGTGTGGTCTGCAGAATCCGTTCGACGAGTAGCCCTGGCATGCTATTACTCAAAGTAGGTCAAAATGTTTAAATGAATACAATTGACATTAAATATAAATGCCGTCTTTTTTTTTTTTTTTGCTAAGATAGTTTTTTGCACGCAATTTTTTAGTTTGCCCATTCCCCAGCCTGTATGGTATATACGCGTTTTATTTGTCTTCCCACATTGGTGTCCTGCCGGATCTGATTCGTAGACCTAAGCTGGAAATTGGCGATTTTTTTTTTCAGAATACATAGTTCGAGAACACGAATGAAATTTAGGCTTTAACACAGAGTTTGTCCGCACCACCTGAAGTCTAAACATCAGCGACACAACTATGTCGCAATCCGTTAATATTCGTGCACCTTACATCGGGTGTAGGTGGTGTTTTACGTAGAGATGGTGACGTATATACAGTGTGTTTCACGAAAGGTGGACAAATTCGATATTGCGAAAACTACGCATTGCACCAAAAAAAAAAAAAAAAGGTTGTGTCGTTTTCGTTTTAGGCCAGGGGTTTATTTAGGAAAATGATTAAAGTTCGGAAAAATTAGGCTGTTAATTATTTTCGCGTAATTAATTTTTAAATATTGAGTTTACGGGCATGGTTTCATTGGGAAACTTGCTGAGCATCATCGAAAAACACCAAATGAAAAGAATTGAAGTGCGATAGAAGGCACGCGCTTGCATTTTACAGCTTTCTGAAAAACCGCACAACTTCGACGGGATTTTAAGTTTCGGTTTGCAATCGGAGCGCTTCTCGGCACCGACGGCACCGCGCCCCGTGGAGAAATAGTGTAACCAACATCTGCTTCGCTGTCCTCGCGCAACCAAGCAAAATTAGGTTGCACTATTTCTCCACGGGGCGCGGCGCCGTCGGTGCCGAGAAGTACCAGCACCTCCTAGACAGCTTTAAAGCCTGAGCGTTACGTCACATGACGTCACGTCCGGGAGGCCGGCACGGGCACTGATTAGATGCGGGTGCCGCGTCAGCGTTCGCGTGGGGCTCGTTTCCCATCCTAGTCCCACGCGAACGATGACGTGACACTTGCATCCAATCAGCGCCCGTGCCGGCCTCCTGGACGTGACGTCATGTGACGTAACGCGCAGGCTTTAAAGTTGTCTAGGAGGTGCTGGGAGTACCGAGAAGCGCTCCGATTGCAAACCGACACTTAAAAACCCGTTGAAGGTTGTGCGGTTTTTTAGGAAGCTGTAAAATGCAACGCGTGAGTTCTATCGCACTGCAATTTTTATATTTAGTGTTTTTCGATGATGCTCAGCAAGTTTCCAAATAAAACCATGCCCTTAAACTTAATATACAAAAAAAAAACAATTGCGCGAAAATAATTAACAACTTAATTATCCCGAACTTTAATCATTTCCCTAAATAGGCCCCTGGCCTAGGAGCAAAACGACACAAGCCTTTTTTTGGTGCGATGCGTAAATTTCGCAATATCGAATTGGTCCACGTTTTGTGAAACACCCTGTATATAAGATGCTTTAAGACGGTTCTGACTATTTTAAATGTTGGTTCATATGCAGCCAATATATTATGGCGTAATTAAACTGCAAGCAATCTTTTTACTCGTCAAATTTTCCTTAAAATAATTATTGATGTTCGCTATGTATAAGATGTGCTTTAATTTCTGTACCCACGCGCTGACTGCTGCGGTAGCATTACTTCAGGATTTGGCGATATTTTACTTTCGCCTGTACTAAAGCAAAAATAATATTTCGAAAAAATACATGGAGCAGCTGAGTTTTCAGTAGCTAAGCCCCAAGCTTTTTTGTTTTGTTTTAATCTTCTGCCAAGAAAACGTTTGTTTGTACATTTATTATGATAAGACTACAGCGCGACGGATACATAGTTCGCAAGTGTCGCCATTGCTGGGAGCTGACGGGTATTTGTACTTACTGGTTTCTTCGAACTACAATTTTATCGTCGACAGGGCAATCGAGAAAGTGTTGGAACAAAAATACAGACTAAAGACTTTGAGATACGTGGATGAATTTCTTGTGCTGACTACCAATCCTGTAGAGGTCAATGACAAAATGATTTCTGAAGTGCTCGAGATATTTACGAACTATGCGGCGGGCCTTAATTTCGCACACGAAACCGTGAGCTCTGGGCGGCGGCAATGTTTGGACTTGAGGCTTTTCTTTGAAGCGGACCATGTGTGTTGGGCGTACGAGCCCGCTCTAAGAAAAATATAATAGAGAGTTTTAGTAGAGCGTACTAGTGCCACTAAATAAGCTACGCTTCAGAGTAACGACACTTGGCCATATTGTGACTAAAATCATGGTTGCCAGTTATCCGAAGCTTTATCTGAAATCACAGGAAACGCTTTTCCGTCCTCCACAAATGTTTAAACAGTTCGCGACAGAGCAGAGCAATATTACATGAGCTTCCTAACACAGAATCTAATGCTGAGGAAGTCGCACTTTTGAATCATGACGATCAACAGTTGCGTCTGCTCTGCAAAAGCACCAAAATAGCGGCGCCCACAACAATGTCGGGGAACAGAGTGCCGATACTCTAAGCGCAGCTAACTTAGTTGTTCAAGATCGTACGTTGAGGAAAGCGGGCCCAGCGGTCGCGTGCTCAATCTATGCTTAAGCCGAAGTGACGGCACGAGCTTCCGTTATAGTCCGTTGCAACTCAAGAAGGTAGGGAGAGGGAAAGGAAGGCAGGGGAGGGTGAAGCAGACGGAACGCTGGAGAGGAGAGGGGGAAACCACCTCCTCTCTGCAGCGTTCCGTCTGCTTCCTTCTCCCCGGCCTTCCTTTCCCTCGCCCTACCTCCTTGATTTGCAACGGACTGTAGCAAAGCCTAGCCCTAGAATAGGTGTACTAAAACTCCCTGCTATCATTTGACAGAGCCCACTCAAAGCTCGTAAAAAGGGGAATGGCTTCCAGGTGCCTAGATGCCTGATTGAAGAAATCCTGTACTCACAGGATGAGTTCCCGCTTCAAGTCACAGTTACTCAGATTGCAGGGAGCTGGTTAATTCCCTCCCCGGGTTCTACGTGATGTTTCAAAGGATTTTGTAAAAAAAAAAAAAAAAAAAAAAGCTTGCAAAACTTAGCAGCGCAGAGCAAGCAGAAAGCGAGGAAGGGGGGCAGACCGGTTGTACTTCTTATTGTGCATAAGGTATTCCACAACGCGAAAAAGGTGGCGAATCTGTTCCACATTTCTGTACTTTTCACCCCGCCGAGCAAACTTTCCACGTAATGCAAAAGAATCAATAAAAAAAGTAGGAGAGTCAGGAGAGGCAGAGGGAGTGTGTAACAAACGTCATGCTGCGAAGTTCCGTGACTGCACCATAGAGGTTATATATGAAATTTTTTTGTCATGAGGGAGGGTGTACGTCGGTCAGACGGGGAGGTCCATCAATGATAGAATTACAGAGCACTCAGCCGCCACCTGGCTATTCCCGTCTGGCCACTTGGCCGTACACTGTGATAGATGCGAAGGCTACCTAAGGTTGTGGGAAATACACGAAGGCTTCATGATTAAATCACTTGGGTCGACCGTCTGTGTTAGCGCTCCTTTTATAGCCCTTTCCGATAAGGAAGATGCCTTTATCAGCCAAGCCCTGCTTTTTCGTTTTTTTTTTTTATCAAAGTGTATCCTTTTTGCTCATATGCTGTTTTGTCATTTTTATGAGTATTTTAATAAATTTTAGTTGAAAGTTACGCAGTGTCCTGTGTGCCACTCACCTCTTCGTCCTCAATGTTTTTTTGGCGTATATTCACATTATAATTCAGAACCAACTAGCCCGATTCGCAGTCTTATATAATACCGTTGAAGCATCCGCAAGACGTCATCTCGGACAGACATAGCTGTGATGCTGTTTTGAATCCCGGACAACGTTCCCACGGGTTTGCAGGCGGAGGTGGTGACTTCAGCGTCCAAAGGTTCCTCTAGGGACGTGGTCGAACACGGACAACTGGAGCGCGACTGCTCGTGGAAACTGTGCAACGCGCGCGGGTCCTCTTGCCTGTTCCACGAGTCATCGAACCAGTTCGCCCACCTGTGCACCTGTCCGCCCGGCCGAGAGCACTACGACAGGTTCTACGACATCTGTTACGCGGGTCGTCCGCTAAAGGTTCGGTCTGTCCTTTGCTTGTCCTGGGTGCCCAAAATGTGGATGCTCGTTGACGTTACCTTGCAGTATAAACTGGCAGGAAGTGGAGGAGGGGTTGGGGCGTCTAAGTACGCCCCAACAACAGTCGGTTTCCCAACCCCCTCCTAAAAACGCAGACTACTACTACGACGGGAGGGGGGAGCGTTCGCAGAGTCGCAACTTCCTGTTTCCTGCATTTTATCCCACATCGTAAATATTTAGTAAAAAAAAAAAAATTCCATCAAATTGCTTGGCATTTTGCATTCGGCCTCCCCTTAAGCCGGGGCCGCACTGCTTATGCACCATAAAAAATACAGCCTGCCAACATCAGTCACCGCGATACAGGGGCGGATCCAGAACTCCGTTTTTTTTTTTCTTTTTTTTTTTTGGGGGGGGGGGCGGCAAAGTGTGTAAGGATACTACTCTCCCATTCTTTCTTGTGCACCGGGGGGTTACCCATGTCAAATTGCCCTCCGAGAAGGGGGAAGGTGGGGCGGGGGGGGGGGTCGACATCGTTTGGGGGGGCGTCCGCCTCCGTCGCCCCCCCCCCCCCCCCTGGATCCACCCCTGCCGCGATATCCTGTGATTCGAATGCCGCGCGTGTCAGGTTTCTCCTTGAACTCGTTGCCATGCGGCATTCAAAGCATGAATCTCGTGGAGACTTGCTTTCGAATATGTTCAGTTCAGAATGCGTGTATAGACTGTCTTTTCTACGATGTATAAGCTGTGTGACCAAGGCTTCAGAATTTGGTTTATGAAATATACACTGCGCGTCACTGTTAGCGCGAACACGACTTGCTTCGGAAGGGTACTAGAGTTCATTAAAATTTACCACTTAAGTTAGTACCTGTAGTAAACTGTGGATTTATTTACATGGTAGTAGGAAAAGTATGCTAGCCGCTGGCTAGTCTGGTGCTGGCTCGATGGCGACCGGGCTCCAAGTCACGAAATCCCTCCACACACCCGTGCGGCCTTGCCGAGAGATCTTGTCTTCTTTTAATGTCCGAGTTACCACATTCCTCCATCTTTAATATTTATGTGCTAACGGGAGCTCCAGCATCCGGGGTTAGACGTGGCGCGCCAAATCTGCCTGGGGAACGCCGGATCTGTTGAGAAAACGATTTGAGTCTTCAGCGATTTCCGTGGGTGCACTAGGACTGGCAGTTGGGCCCAAGAGCATCTATGGTGGTGGGCATGTCGTTTCACGACTGGGTAACTGAGCATCCAGTCGCAAAAGATAGTCTAAGTGAACGTAGACTGTACGTCCCCGTACCTACACTATAGATACCATTGTGGTCCTCTTCGGGAAACAATGACTCCAGAAGACCAAGAGTGTTGGACACCTCTCACATCTCCCACTAGGACCCTATCTCGTGCATCGAAAGAACAAAGTGCTCGTCGCGACTTGTCATGCGCCAGTTGTTGCTGGCGTTGGTGCTTGATCGCGTTCTGCTCCATACTTGGTCTGATCAAGTGAAGGTGAGTGCGAAGCGGCCGCTTGAGGAAAGGTTCAGCCGGTATTCTCCCTTTGATCGCAGGAGGACTGCTACGATAATTCAGGAGAAACCTGGTTAGCCTTTGGTTCTCTGTTTCCCCCTGTGTTCTTCCTGCAGCGGTTCTTTCGTCCGAGCTCGCTCGAAAGTCTCTACCGCTTGTTGAGCCGCGCCATTGGAAGCAGGATGATATGGCGGTGTCCGAATGTGCTTCCCTTCTGTCATTCACAAGAAGCTTTCAAAACCTCCATAAATGAACTGCGGTCCGTTATCCGAGACAACCTCAGAGGGCCATCATAGGACGCGAAGAGGTCCCGCAGCAAATCAATGGTGCGAGCTGCGTTGTCGTCCTTGTTGGCAGAGCTTCGATCCACTTAGAGAATCTGTCCGTGACTACTAGGTAGAGCTGCTTGTCGAGTTCAGCATAGTCTGTATATATCCTCTCCCACGGCGATTTTGCTTTAGACTGTAGGAGTGGAGTCTCGGTAATCACACTCTACATATTTATTTACAATATACACTGTCCTTTTGACTAGCTCATCGAGGGGCCTGTCGCCGAATCCCTGAATTCGTGCAGCTCGTGGTCCAGGCACCTCGTGTCCTTAGCTCGTGCCTGTCCCGTGAGCTTGGAGACGTTCAAGCGCTGGATCGCTGCCGATAGCTGCCGCTACAGGTACTCCCCCCCTAGCGAGGAAGCGGGCTGGCGAGCGTTCCTGGCTTCGAGGGTGTGCCCGTGCAGGCTGGTGTTCATCTGGAACCTGACGCGAGGTGGCCTTGGAAGGCGGGTGGTTCCGGATGAGTAGAAATCGGGTGATAAGTGAGCTGGCTTGAGTCTGTCGAGAGAGACTACTTCTTCTCGACCGTTGACGTCGAGCGTCATGTTCTTTTTGTCTCGACGCAGAATAAGATGAGGGCCGTCATACGGGGGCTGCAAGGGCTTCTTCACGCCATCTCGCCGAACGAACACGTGCGTACTTTTGTCGAGGTCACGGCTGACAAAAGTGTGTCTTGTGGACGGCATCCTTGGGCAGGTCGGCTGAAGGTCTTTCATTAGTAGCCGCAGCCGCTGAACATAGTTTTCTGCTGTTTCCTGTGAGATGTTTGCTGAGGAAGAAAAAAATTCACCAGGCAAGCGGAGTGACGTGCCGTAAACGAGTTCAGCTGCACTGCAATTAATGTCCGATTTGAAGGCTGTTCTGATTCCCAACAAGACGAGTGGGAGCGCCTCTGTCCATGTCGAGCTATTGGTTTGTGCTTTGATGGAGGCTTTCAACTGACGATGAAAACGCTCTACCATGCCGTTGGAAATTGGATGGTATGACGTCGTATGGATGTGTTGAACTCCAAGGAAGTCGGAGAGAGTTCGAAATAAAGACGCTTCGAACTGACGTCCTTTGTCCGTTGTGATCGTCTGTGGGACACCAAAGCGACTAATCCACATTTCAATCAGTGTGCGAGCGACGGTTGTTGCGGTGATATCTTTCATTGGTGCCGCTTCGGGCCACCGCGTGAAGCGATCGACGAAGGTCAGAAGATACCAGTGTCCTTGGGATGGAGGAAGTGGTCCCACGATATCAACGTGAATGTGGGCGAAGCGAGTGTCCGGTGTGCTAAAAGTTCCCAAGGGCGCCTTGGTGTGCCGGTGAACTTTCGAGCGTTGGCACTGGACGCAAGTTTTGGCCCAGGACCTCACGTCAGCGTTGATACGAGGCCATATAAACCGCGAAACAATCAGTTTCTGAGTTGCTCGTATCCCGGGATGGGACAAGGAGTGCAGGCAGTCAAAAACTGCTCGTCGCAAGTCTGCTGGAACGAAGGGGCGGGGACGACCTGTCGAAACTTCGCATGCAACTGTGTCGTCACAGTCGGGCATGCGTATGTATTCAAAGACTAAATTCGTTGACGTTGTCCGTAGACGTTGTAGTTCGAGGTCGCCTCGTTGTGCTTCTGCCAGCTGTTTGTAAGGAACTGCAGGCCGTTCCGTGGAGCACAGGTTGACCCCAACTCTGGAGAGTGCGTCAGCTGCGGCGTTATCTGTGCCCTTAACGAAGCGGATGTCGGTGGTGAATTCCGAAATATATGCCATCTGCCGTATCTCACGCGGAGTGTGTGCCGTGCTGTTGGAGGCTAGCGCGTAGGTCAACGGCTTATGGTCTGTCAAGACGAAGAAGCTTCGACCTTCCACGCAGTGGCGAAAGTGCTTGATGGCAAGGTATATTGCCAGCAGCTCACGTCCAAAGGTGCTGTAGCGCCGTTCTGTCGGAGTCAGCTTCTTCGAAAAGAAGGAAAGTGGTTGCCAGTTGTCTCCATCTTGTTGTTGTAGAACTGCCCCAACAGCTCCATCCGAAGCGTCGACCATGATGGAGAGAGGTGCGTCGCCCTTGGGGTGGCTGAGAAGGGTGACGTTGGCAATGATATTTTTCACTTTCTCGAAAGCTTGATTGGCAGTTGGCGTCCAATGGAGTGGCGCTGCTTTTACCTTGGTGGCCGGCAGTAGGTCGTAGAGGGGCTCGCAGACTTGGGCGCACTGTGGTATAAAGCGCCGGTAAAAATTTACGAGTCCGAGAAATTCCCGAAGTTTCTTCGCCGTCGGGGGTTGTGGAAAGCATCGGATTACTGCGACTTTCTCGGGTAACGGCTGAATTCCGCGGCTATCGACGTGGTGGCCAAGAAATGCAAGCTCGTTGACGCCGAATTCACACTTGGTCGGATTGACGGACAAGTCCGTATTCTTGGAAGCGCGAGAAGAGTTGTCGTAGATGTTCGGCGTGCTCTTCCGGAGTGTTGCTGAATACAAGGATATCGTCGATATACGCGAAGGTGAATGACAAACCTCGGAGGACTGTGTCGACGAATCGTTGAAAGGTTTGTGCAGCGTTGCGGAGTCCGAAGGGCATTCGCAAGAACTCGTACAATCCAAACGGTGTGATGACAGCCGTCTTGGGGATGTCTGCCGGTTCTATGGGGATCTGGTAGAATGCCTTCACGAGGTCCACCTTGCTGAAAACCTTCGCGCCCTGCAGGATGCCACCGAAGTCCTGAATATGAGGGATGAGGTAACGGTCGGGCAGAGTACACTTGTTTAATGACCGGTAGTCCCCACAGGGGCGCCAGTCCCCGGTTTTCTTCGGGGCCATGTGAAGTGCCGAAGACCACGGACTCGAAGATGGCCTGATAAAACCAAGTTCATGCATATGTTGGAATTCGTTCTTGGCTATCTTGAGGCGGTCGGGAGCGAGTCGACGTGGTCTGGCGAAAACCGGAGCCCCTTTTGTCACGATGTGATGGGTGACGGTGTGTCGGATGTCTTGATCGGGAGCAGGTGGGCGAAACACGGCAGGAAATTCGTCGGCGATGGTTTGCCAAGGAGAACTCGTTTCTGTTCGTGGAAGAGCAAGGTTAAGAGGAGGGGACTTCGACACGATAACTTGGACACTCAATTGCGTCTCGGTGTCAAGAAGTTGATTTCTCCTCAGGTCCACGGTCAGTGCGAATCGCCGCAGAAAATCTGCTCCTATGATTGCCTGCCGAACATCCGCGATGATAAAAATCCAACGGAATGTCCGGCGGAGTCTGATGTCCAACGTCAGGGACCTTTCGCCGTACGCTTTGATCGGGGATCCGTTAACAGCCTGGAGCGGTGGGGACTCTTGGCGGAACCGGCGGTCCTCCAGCGTAGGAGGTACCACGCTTACCTCAGCCCCAGTATCCACCAGGAAGCGGACCTTTGTGTTGCGTTCCGTGACGTAGAAAAGGCGGCCTGAAGTTGGGCTTTCGACGCTGGCGGCCTTCAGCGGGTGCCCATGTCGTTTCCCGAGTAGTTACACGGTGGGCGGCATGCTCTGGCTTGGGATGCGTATCTCTGGTGGTACCAGCATACTCTTGGAAGGGGGGACCCAGCTCTTGATTCACTGCGGCGCCGGGCAGCGTTAGCTCGTGGATTGACGGTCAAGGATCGGGAAGGTCGTGATTGGAGGTTACGAACCTCACGACTGAGCTCGCTCACCCTGGCCTCTATGTGATCGTTGAAGCTGAGGAGTCGAGCGAGCTGGGATCCAATGTCGGTCACAGTACTGCACTGCATGGGGGAGGTCTCTTGACGCGCCGCTGAGATGGCAGGGAAGCCTACGTCCATGATTTGGTCGGCCATACGAGCAAGCGTGGAGATTGAGTCGGTGGCAGATGTACTCAAAATCATCCGGACTTGGCTTGGTAGGCGTTGGAGAAAAAGTTCTTTAAATATGGACGTGTCCATCGTCGTGGCTTTGTCTCCAAGGAGGTGCTCCATGCGTCGCAATAATTCTGTAGGTTTGCGGTCGCCCAGCTCCTCGGCAGTCAATAGCTGCTGAAGACGCCGTTGCTCGGACTCTGTAGTGCGACGAATCAGCTCTTTCCGTAGAGTCTCGTAGGGCTGATCTGCGGGTGGAGAACGCAGAATGTCGCGAACCACGAATGCGGTTGACTGCGGGAGGGCCGCGACGACGTAGTCAAATTTGGTCAAAGATGAGGTGATCCTGCTCTTCCGGAAAATTGATTCCGCGGTCAGGAACCACAGCTCGGAATCAGATGACCAGAACTCCGGGAACTTGATGTTGAGAGCCGAGGCTCATGACGGGGGCACAAAGCTGGACTCACCCAAAGAACCAGGGCTCCAGGGCAGCGTAGCTGGGCGTGGTCGGGGGTAGCTCGGTCCAAGGTCACCAGTATGTAGGAGTGGAGGCTCGGTAATCACACTCTACATATCTATTTACAATATATACACCTTTTTCGTTTAGCCTCGCACCCAGCCACGCTGTCTCCCCATCCGGTATGCGTTCTGAACAAAAATCAAGAGATTACAACCCCCGACAAGTAAAAAAGTATAGAAGGGTCATAACAAGAACGACTGACGGTTGCAATTAAAATGTTAACACGTTCTACTGTCGAGGCAAAAAGAAAGCGATGTTTTGACGCATACCGGAAGTTCCAGAATTTAAGATGGTGGCACCCTCGTAGAAAAGGTGTATACACTGTCCTTTTGACTACCTCATTGAGGGGCCTGACGCCGAATCCCAGAGTCCGTGCAGCTCGTGGTCCGGGCACCTCGTGTCCTTAGCTCGTGCCTGTCCCGTGAGCTTGGAGCCGTTCAAGCGCTGGATCGCTGCCGATAGCTGCCGCTACAAGACCATGGGTGTAGAGGTGCAGCAGCTGGTTGGTTCTGCTTGGATGCGCAGGCGTAGCATATCTTAACGAAATCTTCAATGACCTGGTCTAAGGCTGGCTACCAAAGATGGTTTCGTGCCTTGGCCTTCATCCAACTGACGCCTGGCTGAACCTCATGCAGTTCATGCAGTAGTCTCTTTCTGTATTTCGGTGGTATAATGACTTGGCACCCCCATATAAGCCAGCCTTGGTCTGTTGAGGGCTGCTCGCGTTTTTTGAAGTAAGTCCACGGGTCTTTATCTTGAACAGAGGGGGGGCCAAACATTCAGGGTAAAGTTCAGTACTTTGGATAACGCTGGGTTTCTTCTGTTTTCCATTGCGATTAGATCGCTTGTGACGGGAAGCACTTCCACGTTGGGGACCTGAAGTACTGACGTGTCTTCGACTGGGTCGCTGGAACCAAGGTCTGAAGGCAAACGCGATAGGTCATTTGCATTGCCGTGTTCTTGGACTCCCGGTTCACGTTGTCGTAGTCGCATGAGAAAGGTATAAGTGCCCAGCGTTGCATTCTTAGTGCAACTAAGCTTGGCGTTTCCGTTTGGGCCGTTGAAGATCATAGTCAGAGGCTTATGGCCTGTAATAAGGGTGAATTTCCGACTGTACAAATACTTGTAGAATTTCTTCCCTCGAACACAGTACCAAGGGCGTCTCGTTCGATCTCTCCGTAGTTGCATTCACTTTGTGAGAGCGTTCTGGAGGCACAAGCGTTTGGCACTTCCTCTCTGCTTGGCATGCTGTGAGAGACGAGTACTCCCACGCCACTTGGAGGTGTGTCGCAGGCGAGGGTAAGCGGTAATGCGTAAGCCACTTGCTTCGCAGGCAAGCTCTTTTTCGCTTCTTTGAATCTTGTGCTTGTCTAGCATGCTGGCTAGTCCATTTCAAGCAGCAGACTCTGTCATGAGGAGGTGTTGGATCAGTTCATGCGGATGTGTCGCAACCAGTTCCTTCTCAGCAAAGCTGGTTGGTCTACTTGGACGACCAACAATGGGAGCGCTATTGCCTGGTCTTCGTAGGCTACAGAAACTTGTGCCACTCCAAGAACCGGAATGGTTTCGCCCATGTACGAGCGGAGGCAAAGAGTCGAGGGATGTAGAGGCAAACCGCGTAGCGACTCGTTGTATTGCCTCTCGGAGATGATAGTCTCCGAGAGGCAATACAAAAAAAAAAAATTATACATAATCGTTTTATCGTGTTTTTGGAAAAGCATAACGTCATTACAGAATCTCAGTTCGGATTTAGAAAGAAACGTTCTACGGAACTAGCTTTGCTTGACCAAAAATAATTTATACTGCGCAACTTTGAAGATAAGCATATAGTACTGGGCATATTCATCGATTTTACAAAAGCGTTTGACTGCATTAACCACGAGTTGCTCATTCAAAAATTAGAGTTTTATGGTATTAGGGGACATGCAGCGCTTCTCATTAAGTCGTATTTAGAAAAACGGCGTCAGTATATTAGTATTCAAGGTCACTTTTCTGATATCAAGCCAATTAAGTCTGGGGTACCACAAGGAAGCATACTTGGGCCATTGCTCTTCAATATATATATTAATGACATCGTTAACATTGCGCAGCAAGTGAAGTTTATCATTTACGCGGATGACACCGGCCTCTTTTTTTCAGGTAAGAATTATAATAAAATTTCGCACGTAGCTAATGACACCATAAAAGCTCTAGACACATGGGCTAAATCAAATAATCTCATAATTAATAAGAAGAAAACTAAGGCGACCTTATTTTGCCCCAAAAATAAGAACCCTGAACTTACGAGTGATATTTTTCTAGACTCTTCGCCTATCGAAGTGGTAAGCACGTTTAAGACTTTGGGGGTGTTTTTCTCTAGGCACATGTCTTGGACTGAACACGTTGACCATATTATTTCTAAGCTCTCTCGTATCACTGGTATGCTGCATAGACATCGTCATGATCTTCCAAAAGGAGTTAAGTTGCTTTTGTATAACTCATTGTTTTTATCTCATCTGAATTACTGCCATTTAGTTTGGGGGACGACGACCAAAAGCAATCTGCAGAAACTATTTCTACTGCAGAAAAGAGTGTTACGAATTGTGTGTAACGTGCCTTATGATTCTCACACTGACCAACTTTTTAGAGAGCTGCGTGTAGTGAAGATATTTGATCACTATGCTTTCAGACTTAGCATAAAGTATAAACAGGAATGTCGCGAGTTAAACAGTTTTTTATTGTCATTATCATCACTTCGAAAAAAAGCTGCAACATATTCCACCCGTCACTCGGATGTTTGGGCAGTAGAAACATCACGAACAGATTATGGCCTCCAAATGATTAAAATAACCTTGCCAACATTACTGAACACTCTTACGGGCTCTAATTTTGATGTCGAATCTCGCAATATGTGTGCGCTTAAGGATTATTTTCTTTCAAATTAAACAATCCTTACTGCTGTTGATTAGCTAGCAGATTATTGCTTTTGTTTTGTCTTGTTAGTTTTTTGTTGTTGTTAAGTATTTTGTATTATATAAATTCTTGTGTATGACTTCCCCAATGCTGTGTACCTGTGGGGGGCTGAGGACCAGTCAAGCTGCTTGCACAGCTTTTTTCCTCAGCTCCCACCATACTTGTATGGTAAAATAAAGTCATTATTATTATAGTCCGAGCCGACCCAGTGTCCAGCAGCAGTTTTGCAGGGTTTTCTGCAATTCTTAGCAGGACCTCGATGCTGTCGCCGACACTGTTAGTGGCTCCATTAACCGGATACAAAGTGACGTAGTTGTCTTGTAGACTTTCCTTACTTTAAGTTTGATGTGTGTGTTGTACACGTGCCTTGCTCTTGCAAACTCGAGCAATGTGTCCCTTCTTCCCGCAGTATGATTAACTCCCTTCTTGAACGGGCAGTCTGATGAAGGTGATGATTTCCACAACGGTAGCAGGTACTGGACGCAGGGACACTCGAGGCTGTTTGCGCCGCCAGTTTCTTTTTTGTTGGACGCGCCTGGACCCAGGCACGTAGCCAGGGCGGGGGGGGGGGGGGGGGGCCATGGGGCCTGGGCCCCCCACCCGATATCTTCTATTTTGCTGGGACCTCCTCTCCCCCCTCCCCCTCATACAGCATTTTGTCATGGGCGCCCCCCCCCCCCCCCCCCCCCCCCGAAACAAAATCCTGGCTACGTACCTGCCTGAACCTGAACTTTTTTTAATTTCTTGATCTCGAGGAGTTGCTTGCCTTCTGGGTGAGCTGATGAGCGTCCTGCCTGGCGAGTTCCAAGCCCAAGGCGATACCACACGCAGACTTGAAAGTTAGCAACCTCTAGTTGAGCAGGCGATTGATGTAATATTCGTCCCTCAACCCACAGAAGAACCTGGTCTCGCAAGGCATCGTCCAAGAAGTCCTTGAAATCGCAAGTGTGAGCAAGCTTCTTTAGCGCGGCTATGAAGTCAACTAGAGTTTCACCTTTTCTTGATTGCGTCGGTGTAATCGAAATCGTTCTGCATCAAGATAGAGTTGGGCTTGAAATGTTGAATGAGTGCTTGTCTGAGATCCTCATACGAACATTCGGTTATTGTTCTTGGAGACATTAGGTCTCGTTGAAGCTCATAGGTCGATGCCGGAAGTGTTTCAATAAGGATGTCTGCCTTCTTGCCTTCCGGAACATCATTAGCCAGCGTTCGAATCTCTCGATGTAAAGATCGAATCGTTATGATTTGTTGAAATCGGGAACGTTACCGATGTAAGTCATCCTGACCCGGTTTGTGTCGGCATCGGCGGGTCCCTTCCGAACGTCCGAGTAGTCGTAGGTTCAGACATGCCGCTAGAGCTGTGGAGCGTTCGTGCTGAAGAGGCGTCGTCCTGCACCTTTGATGCCCACGGATGATGGCTTATCCTCGTCACCAAATGTATGAAAAGTATGCTAGCCTCTGGCTAGCCTGGTGCTGGCATGATGGGGGTTGGGCTCAAAGTCACGAGATCACTCCGCGTGCCCGTGCGCCCTTTCCGCGAGACAGGCACGTAGCCAGGATTTTGTTTCGGGGGGGGGGGGGGGGGGGGGCGCCCATGACAAAATGCTGTATGAGTGGGAGGAGGGAGAGGAGGTCCCAGCAAAATGGAAGATTTCGGGGGGGGGGGGGGGGGGCCGGGCCCCATGGGCCTACTCCCCCTGGCTACGTGTCTGCCGTGAGATGTGGTCTTCTTTTAATGTCCGAGTTACCACAGTACCCACTGAGCCCTTTCATAGCAGTTTTGATGAAAGTCCTCCGATTCTAAGAGGAAAATAAGGGGAAAAAGCTGCGAGGGCTTGTTCGCGCTAACAGTGTCACGGAGTGTACGAGACTCTTAGAAAAGGAAGTCACAAATACATCTTAGGTACGTTATAAATAATGAGTAACTCTCCTGGTTTAGAGATGGAGAGTGAATGTGTAGAAGCTGGTAGTCCGGCACTCAGATAATGGGGGGTGTCTAGTTTGAGAATATTGTTGTTCGCCACCCCCAGAAGCCCTGCCTGTTCTCGGAGACGTGCTCGGCTGTGGACGCTCATTCCCGCTGCGCCAAAGGCAGTTGCGAGTGCCTACAGGGTCATGAAGTGCACCATGTGGGAGCCTGTCGGCGGTGGGCGTCGTATGAACAACAGTGCGACAATAAAGTCCACTGCCTGGATAACGGAGTCGAGTGCATCGACGGCTTCTGCATGTGCGACCGCGGCCGGCTGAGGTTCAACGGAACCTGCCAAGGTGTCGACGAAGGCTTGGGCTCCCTGAACGTCAGACAGGTACTTAACTGCACCAGCAAAGCCAAGATGGGTGCTCTATCTACGCGTGACGTCCTTTCTCCCTAAAAATCTATATCTCTAATGATACACAGTTCTTACAAAGCGTCGTGGTACAGACTCTAACTAGACTGTTCGACTAGCGCAAGGGGAATTTCAACCATGCAGTTGAAGAAAATTCCAACCTTGCTTAATAGACTAACAAACGAAATGCGTAGTAACAGTATGCAAGAGTAACTGTGGAAGTCAAAATGTGGATAAACACGGAAGTCTCAAAAATAAGTGTTAGTTAATTATGAAATACAAATGCCTAGATATTTGCAATACAGTAAAAAACTAAAGCAGCTTCACAGTTCTAGGTGCGAGCTTATAGTGAACCTAAACTGAAACAAGAAGGTTGCAATCATTGTGAAATATGGAGTGAGTTGACCCTTCAAAAAAAAGTGCGGCGACACTATTCACTCTAAAAAAAAGGGTGTAGTGGGTACACCCACAGGGGGTGTAAGTGCTGCCACATATACTACACCCATAAAGGTGTACAAGTACACCTCTAGACGAGGTGCATACATACACCCTTTTTCAGGGTGCATATATGCACCCTTTTAGACACCTTCAGCATTCGGGGGTGCACAGATACACCCCATATTGGGGTGTGTCACTACTCCTTTATTACACCCTCTCTGTCGTTTCAGTGTGCAGGTACACCCCAATTTAAGGTGTACAAGTATTCCCTTCTCTACACCCACGCAATTATTTGGGAGTAAAGATACACCCACCAACAGGGTTTACTATTACACCGTTTTCTACAGCCACCCCGCTCATAGGGAACATAGATACACCTCATTCAATGGTGTACCATTACACCTCTTTGTGCACCCACCTCAAGGAAACCTGTAAAAAATGTACGCACCCAGGTGGTTGCAAAAAGGCAGGTAAACAGACACAAGGGATTGTTTTCAAATCTCCTAGAAGTTTATTAGACAGCCTATTCCGTAAACAAGTACAAACGTGCAAGCAATCCGTGATATGTGAAGATGTACAACGAAGCTGTTACACAACTGAGAAGATTACTTAGCAAACAAGAACCGGGTGATTCTTAGGTAGTGTCTATTCTCCCAGCAGCCGGCAGAATTATTTACCCGAAATTCTGCCGGCAGTCGCCACTCATTAGTGATACAACCACTTCATCGAACGACGTTTCATAGACACGCGATGTTTCATAGACAGCTTAGATTAGCTTTCCTATATTAGCTTCTCTTTTTTTGTAATGAGCCGCCCTACACTATATGCGCGAAGTGACATGTACGGGTGGCACAGGTGGGGTAAATTTTTTGTAATGAGCCGCCGCAGACTGTCGCCACGAAGCGACGTGAACGGGTGGGCTGGGTCGGTGAGCACGCGCCTCAGAGACACACGCGCGACGGAATGTTCCTTCAGCGTACATTTCACGTAACGAGTGACGATGAAACGTTAGTGTCGACGAAACGTGTCTACAAAACGTGTATCAACGAAAAGTTGTCCATGAAACGCGTTTTCACAAAACGCCGGGAGAATAAGAAAGTCAGTATTCTACCTGCAGTTATCACCTGATTGTAGGCGGCTAATGGCAGGCGACTGCCGATAGAATTTCGGGGAAATTGTTCTCCTGGCTGCTAGGAAATAGACACTGCCTAATTTTAGAGGTAACCCGGAACGGAAGGGTCAATTGCTGCAAAGGAGTAGGTAGCAGCGCACTTACGATGAAAATACCGGACTTAAAATATGTAATCCGAGATGTCGACACGGGCTCACTGCAGAACAACCACACAAACACAAAAACGAAAAGAAAGGGGTCTTCGAAGATTCAACACAATGTGGCAGAAGCAGTAATTTGCCAAACCGAACTAAACGCATCACATGAATTCCTTGGGCTTTTTTGAAGAAATCGCTTGTTGCCGATGTACGCGTAGGACTTTTCAAACACTGGAAGCCTTGGTGCACTCGAATACGTTGTCGCGGACGAAATCTCCGGCAGCCCCGCTGGTCGCAGCACAGCACACAAGAAACTAGGCCGGGAATCAGACATTCCGGGATCGGAAAGAGCTACCTCGTCATCCGCGAAACCTTTATCACATGATCACGCTCCTGCCATTACCCGCGCCCAGTCAGCGGAGTAAAGCGATAAAAAAAGCCCCCGGTTCATTGGTCCGGCGACTGCGCAGCTTCTTCCACGCTTTCAGCTTAGGGAGAGAAAGAAAAGAGGAGTATACGTGTCACAGTCGCCCCCGCCTGGAGGTTAGAGGCGCGATTCCCCCTTGACGGTTTGCCCGCCGGCCCTCTACAACAACTGTGGACAACATTTATTTTTGTTGAGGCCGGTCAGCCCGCGCGGTTGGCGCGTGTGCCCAAGTCGGGGAAGAACGGAATGAGCTCAGGCGGACACATAGAGTTTGAACAATGAACAATATATTTACTTAAAAACAAAATAGAAATTTAAATTCCAAGGTTTGGCACAAAGGCAAACAACACACAACAAAAAGAAAACCCCAAAGCTCCACACGGAGATTCAACCAAAAGAAACAACAAGGAAAACGGTTGGCGCGCTACAGCAATACAAAATAAAGACAATGAAATCAAGCAACAAAACCACGGACGGAGAGCAAGTAAAAATAAAACGTCCGCAAAAGTAAAGTCCGAAGTGTACGGACGGGTCTCACTCAAATTTGGTGTCGAAGGGGATCGTCGGGCTCTCGGCGGTGGTGAGCTGGCAGGAAGACGGCGGCGGTGACGATGAAGAAGACTCAGAAGATATCGCGTTGCCGGGCCGCCATTCCGCCGACTTCACCCCGCAACCACGAACGTCTTGCCTCCTTGAAGACCCAAAAAGCTCTCTCCCGAAACTATGCGCTCCCCACGAAAACCGTCCCAACCGTCCCTCTCCACGGCGACGTATTTCCCGCCTTTGTCGGCGCCGAAGGCACCCGCGAGGGAAAAAAAAAGAAGAAACAAACAAAACCGGCTTTGGTTTTCCCGTTTGTGGTCGCCGCAACGCGAGGCGGCCCACCGAAAAGGCAAATTGTCGAAGGGGCACGGCGAGCAGCACAAAAACACAAAGAAAAAGATCGCGGGAGAGTCGGCCGGCGCCAGAGTTTGTGACAATACGAAAATAGCAGCTCCTTCAAGGCCAAAAGAGGCTGTCCTTGCAAAGGCTTATCTTCAGGGTTATCCCAACAATGAACCCAACGAGAGGTTTGTCCCTTATATCCTCTTGAAAATTCGACCCAAAGTTAATAGTACAGTGGATGCTACCCGTGGCCTTGGCCTTCAGGCAGGTGCCGTGCTCTGCCTTATCTCTAGCTTGGAGACTGTAGTCACGTGATCCTACCCGGAGACCCGATTGGCCTAAAACAAGCATAGCGTCCACTCTACTGTCAATACCGAGTGAACACGACAGCTCCATACTTTCTAAGAAACTGCCCGACCCAAAAAGTGACCCCCAAGGGGGAATCCAAGCACAAGGTGATCGGGGTGCGTGGCTAGCGTGGCGGTGCACTAATACACCTAGAGGTTTTAAGGGAGAGGAGAATGCTCATTTTTGGTGTACAAGTACACTGGCTGGGCAACGGAGGGTGCATCTTTCAGAAAAAGGGTGCATGTGCACCTGATACACCCGACTACACCCTTTTTTTCTTAGAGTGAATTCGATTCTACGCGTTCCTTTCCTGATTCGTGCATCTGACACTTCTGCATTTGCAGCGACAACACGAGTAGGGCAGAAAAGAAGGTGCCAACGAGTTTTCACATATATGCGCTATTGTCTGTAGTGACCGGATTGAGCAGCTTTGTATCTTATTAAAAAAAAGGAGGCAGAAGATAAGCACGGGTTCGTGGCCCGCGCCTTTCTTCATGCAGGAAGGTACGTTAATTCACTTTAGTGATATCTACAGAATTTACAAATATTTACATGAGAAAGTTCATTGATGTAGATGAGCAGAGCTTTGACCTACCGGACCTTTGCTCACTCAAGCGGATCAACCAGGAGCACGAGGCAGAAGACCGACGGTCCGCTTAGTCAAAGCTCCCCCCCCCCCCCCCCCCCCACCTACATAAATCGACTTTCTCGCGTAAGTATTTGTAAACTGTGTAAACATTATTAAAACAGAATTAACGTACCTTCCTACGAGTCCTTGAAGTCATTGAATGGATGTGAACGGCAGGGAGGTTTAACAGTTGTCCCACCTCCAGCGCGAGCTCCCTACACTCCACAACGCTTCGGTGCCTCGTGAGCCCCGTACACGTACTCGTAGCCAAAGCACGGTCAAAGGTAACGAGGACGTGTTGGGGGCCGAGCATAGGAAAGAGACGCCCTACCGTTCTCATCCTTTCGGCGACTGATGGAAGTTGGAATCACACGAGTTCCTCCGCTTCGGAAATACGGGCAGCAGATATTATAGTCACTCTCAGAAATGTCTGCTGTGCTGTAAAAGGCCCAGGCGCGTAAGCGAAGCTTAGTAATGCTTTGTTTGTACGAGAACTTGGCCATAAAGACACCTTTCCAAAGCCACGCACTCGTGCGCGTACCTTTGTCAGCACTGCAGATGTTTTGTGAGATGGAGTATAAAGGCCGGTTCAGACACTTGCGTTTGAGTGCGTTTGACTGCGTTGCGGCGAGAATCGAAAGCGAGCCACCGGCACATCTGTGCTTCGTATGAAGCGTGGAATCCAATTCAAGGAATCTTCGTAGCACGCGATATAAGCAGCAGGGATGTCCTGGTGTCTCGTGGCCGCAACGCAGTCAAACGCAGTCTGGCCAGAGCCATATTCGGCGTTCGTGTGTATGGCACGTGATTTGCTCTTTTCGCAAAGCGACGAACATGCACAGGTGCTTGGCTGTGGAGATCGCACGAGCTAAACTGTGGATTTGTAAACCTTGGATGACGCATCAATCCGTGCGGCTTCCCTACTCCTGCTCTTTTTAGGCGACGCAGAGGCGCAACGCGCAGTGGCGTTTCTCGCGCAGAAGGCGGCACTCGGCGGCTCCGTGCTCATCACAATGACGGGAGTCATCCTGGCCCTCAGCAGTCTCTGCAACGGCCCTTGGAGCCGACGTGAGCGGAAGACTTGGGCAGTCGAGGAGAAGCCCATGGGCAGTGCCATTCGCAGGTACGCGCTGTTCCCCGGACGAAACACTCGCGAATAATGTCGACGAAACGATTTACTTCATTCGTAAAATATCTCCTTTGATTGTGTGAGACTGCTCGTACACGAGTATATCATGTGCCGAGATGTTTCTTTGGCGCTCTGGTTCACATCCGTGATGTCACGACCAGTATTTGTTTCGCCGTGGCGTCACGAGGGATTTATGCATTTAATGACATTGCGAAAGCTATCTAAAGCCCACGCTAAAAGAATGATGCGACAAAATTAAAGAAACAATATATATATATATAGGCGCATCGAAAGTGTTCAAGGCCTACCTGATAAACGTTCTCCCGTCGTAGCTTTATTTATTTTTTGCGACGGAACGTGACACATCTGGTTACACTCAAACAGAAATGTCTGAGCTAATTTTTTAATGTCGGAGTCAGGTGAAACGACATACCAAGGACTCACGCGACAAAGAAAACTAAAACAACGGTGCTGGAACTCGTGTCCGACTAATCTGCTTAGCGTCCTATTCCGCCCATGTATCGAACGTTGTCCCAAAGTGGCAAAAGAGAACGTCACAATAGCAGATGTTTCATGCTGTCGGATGTCGCCGCGACCCTGGTGATTGGTCGTAGAAGTTCTTGTCCGAAAGTACGAGCCTACGCGAGTGTCGCTGTCGTCGCAGCGTCCTAACTCCTGGCTCCCGAAGCTTCCGTGGAGTTGTCAAACCGGAGAGCGAACTGCAGCGAACGGGCGTCTGCCACATCCACTAGCACAGCTGTGACACCGCCAGGATCGCGGTCGGCGGCAGCGTGACACTTTTGTGACATCATAGGCGGAAAACGACAGTGAACATTTTTCGGACGCGGTAAACAGGCCCGAGTCGGAGGCGGGTTCCCACTTCCAGGCATTATACTAAAACTGCGAGCGATGCCTCACCATTAAAGATCGTTTACGGAAGGGACCGCATAGGGTTCGAACCCCGCACCTTAAACTCCGAAGGCCGAAAGTGTTAACTGACACTGATCTTTTTCTTCTCGCGTGAATGACTCGTTCTTTCGGTCACTGCGGAATAAAGAATGAATTCGGCGACAAATGCGTGAAGTTGGTGATGCACCTTCTCTATTGAGCGGAGTATTGTTTTTGTCGGTGAAGCTTTCACCACAATTTTTATGTTGCAACTTGAAACAGTCTATACAAACACTATTTATGCGAGCTTTTTATTTTCCTTCAATATTTTTTTCATTGATCTTAATTTTTTTATTGAATCCATTTAAAGGGGTCATGAAACGATTTTCCTACTTCTTCCTCCTTGGTTTTAATCCTCAACTCAAATGCGAATTGTGAAATCACGTCGTCGTGACATTCTTCGGCACCGGTGCGATGACTCCTAGCTTCCACCGTGCTTTTTATGCACACCATAGAACTTGTCATTCTCCAGTGACGATAAGTTCCGTCAGGGCACTCATTGGCCACGAACGCGAATCCGAATATTCGTTGACGGATTTATTGTTGACGAGCACATACGTCCGAGTGACGCAGTTCTCGTGTCCAATGCGTGAGCTGGGCTCGGCTGACGTCAGGTTGGAACCGCTGCCGCGCTTTGGGAACCGCGGATGTATCATAGTGAAAAGGCGGAGAGCTTTCGAAGGAAAGAAGGTACAAAATAGTCCGCTATATTTTCAAATGTTCGTACCGAAAAGCGGGCTGTTGACTTTCTACCCTCTTTCTTTTGGCCAACTAAACGATATGCGATTAGTAAAGTCCCAATTTAAAATCATTTATCCCAGCCCAAAATTCGTTTCATGGCCCCTTTAAGTTTCTTTAAAAAGATAATAATGATATATACGTCCCCCTTCTTTGAAAAATAAATGTGTTTTTTTTTTAACTATTCGAGTCTTAATTTGGGAAACGAAAAAGATGCTCAGATTTAACTGCAAGTTATGCTTCATAAAGTCTAAAAACTTTTCTTCCCTAAAAAAAATAATGATTTAATTTTCTTTTTAATAGCAAAATTTAAAAAAAAAAAAATTGCGTAAATGTTTTTTTTTTTTTTTAATGTTGAATGGCTTGATTTCTTTTTCTTTTTAGTGTGAATTTAGAGCGCACGGCTGATATATCTCCATGCGATTAAACGAGCAAAAATCACACGGGATACCGTATCCTCAATTTACTGTAACTTAATCGAAACAAAGAGAGATTTTGTCTTCAAATTATATGGCTCGAACACGTTCCATGGTGAGGACCGGTAGCTGAGGTAATAGTAAGGTAGTTTTCACATTTCAGCAAATAATAATGTCCAACACGGATTTCGAACGCCCTTATTTCTGACACGGCTTTTGTTTCCGAAGTCTGAACCCCCTCTTTTTTTTTTTCTATTACGCTAAACTTTTTAAACGTGTACGAGAAGCGCGTATGCGGAAAACATTCCTCACAATACTGCTTAGGTGAAAGGGTGTTTTAAATCTCGAAACAAAACCTTCATGAAAGCATTTCCTGCGGTTGTAATAACGACTGCGTTTCATAATTATCGTTTGCGCCAATGCCTATGACCATAGGCACTGACAAGGTAGGAATGGCGGGGAAGAGTTTCAGTTGTTCCACCTCCAGCCCGAGCTTGCCTAACTTCGACAATGGTTTGGCGTCTCACCTCAAGAGTGCGCGCGCGAAGCCAGAGCTCGGCGGAAGGCATAACCCGTGCTGGAGGCCGCGTGTTGGAACGACACGCTCTGCCGGTCTTATTCCATCGGTGACTATAGAAGATTCATTCCACGAACATTAAAAATCATTACTGACGATTAAAAAAAAAAAACTTTTTATCGAAACTCTACTAGTTTCCAAAATGGTCCTCGGCTAAATTGGTGCATTTACATTTTTGGGTATTATAACGCTGCGTATCAGTTCACACGTTTGTAATTACGGAGTCGCCGAGACATTTGTAACTTTTATTTCAGTGTATGTGAAAACTGCATGTGGTCCGTTTAGCAGATGTAAACACCAGGTGTATACCGGGTGAAACAAGGAGACGGCAGGCCCTTTAAATCGACCGGAAAATTCGGTTTCTTAACCTATCGCGCTACGACTTTGTGCAGCGTTGCCCACAGATGGTGCATTTTTTTTGTAAACTTTGCAAAGAACGAACTTACCTGAGGAAAAAGTAAAGAAAGAAAAAGGCTTAGCTCCTATGGAAACGCAGCGACGCCACCGGTCTTCAAACAACACGGCGCCGTTTCGCACGGAAGACAAGAGATGGCGCAAGCGGTCGCGACGCCAACTGCCGCCAACGAACGAGCAGACGCCGAGAGACAAGGAACTGCAGCTGCTTGTTGTTACCGCGCCTGTTTTTGTTTCTGCGACTGTCGCCGCCTGCGGAACGCGCGCCGCTTTTGAGTCGAAAAGATTGTCTGCTAAAGACGGTGGCTCTCGGCGCCGAATACTCGTTCGTTGGCGGCGTTCGTTGCGCCATCTCTTGTGTCCCGTGCGAAACGGCGCCGTGCTCTTTGAAGACCGGTGGCGTAGCTGCGTTTCCATAGGAGTTAGGCCTTTTTCTTTCTTTACTTTTTTCTCAGGTAAGTTCGCTCTTTGCAAATTTTACAAAAAAAATGCACCATCTGTGGGCAACGCTGCACAAAGTCGTAGCGCGATAGGTTAAGAAACCGAATTTTCCGGTCGATTTAAAGAGCCTGCCGTCTCCTTGTTTCACTCGGTATATTAAACGGGTCGCGGAACGAGATTGGGTAGAAATGTTTCTCACCTTCCGCTCTCTTACTTACACTCGTGAGACCCAAGAGTACTCGAACGCAACGCCACTGTCCAAGAAAAGTTTTCGTCGCGGCAGAACTCGAAGCTATAGAAAAACCTTATGTTATCGTTCAGTCTCTTCTTCGCAAAACTTGATGACGAAGTTGCGGGGACAATGACAACAATCCGATCCTCGGAATTTCGTCATCAAGCTTTTATATCCCCGCTGTGGCGATATCTGAATGCGGCTAATACAGTGGACACGAGCACTACGCGGGCATTCGATTTGGGCTCGTGAGAATCAGTGCCTCGATATTAGCGGCGAGATGTTTTGGTGGCGCCCTCCTATGGTTCCCCCTTGTTACGTCATTACCTTGCAAACAACAAGTTCGATGGTGTTTGTAAATAGCATGGTGGAAGCTTGAAATCATTGCGCTCTCAAAGGAACACTGCCAACACCGTCAAAATTAAAGTTCGTTCATTCCTCTTATTCGGTCGATGATAAATCCCCTTTCCGACGTCATAGTCAGCGTTCGGCCAATCGTGGAAGGCCGACCACAGCGACGCTTTCGGTCGCGCACGGGGCTATATTGCGCTTCGGGTAGTGGCTCGTGGCCAATCGCTGCGACGACGATAGCCGAACCTTAACAATGCTTGTGACTCAGGTGAGCGCCCTGTGCATTGCCAGCACATGCGCCTGGCTATTAAACATCGCCCGCTTGTTCTGGTTGTTTGTTGAAGGAGTAAGCGCTGTTAGTTTGTCTCGAATTTTTTTTTCCTGCGGCTGCCATTGCGTGGAGACTCGGGAAAAAAAAGCGTTAGCATGACCCTTGGAAAACTCCACACACATCCCCCTTTGAGAAGCGCTAACGATGACCCCTTCACTTTTCTGTTTCGGCTTTCTCCTTCCTTTATTCTGTTACCGCGAAGCGGGCTCGCCGAGCCCGCTGCCGCGGTCGCACGCAGACCAGCGTCGGATTGCCGCATCTTGCGCCGCACTGCGCCCAGCCGAACTAGGCGCTGCTTCCGCTCCTCTGCCGCTCCTCTGCTTCGTTCGCCCGCCTTCCGCTCTTAGCAGCGGCATCCGCTGCCTGACGTTGCTTTCGCTATTCATCGGTTTCCCGCGCGCGCATTGGCTTTCGCCCCGTGACGTCGAATCCCTCTCGCCTTTGTCCCTCACTATCCTCTCTACGCGTCGCGCTTCCCTTTCCAGTGTTTCGTCCGCAGACGGACGGCGTCAGACTTTCGCTTTCATGTAGGTACTAATGAGAACGCATTAAAACAGCGCGGGTTTCATGGGTCATGAATGTCAAGGGAAACTTCTAAGCAGTATTTACTGAAAGTGCTAAAGTTTTGCATCGCCCCTTTAAGTGCACCTCGAGGTCGTGAGCGAAACCCTCTGGGATTCCAACAGCCTAAGAGATTGCTTACCGAGTGTTAGTTTCTTAAAATTACTTTTTTTTTTTTTTTATAAGCGGACCCTACCGAAGTGTGATGCTGATTGGAATGCTCATGATATGGGTGTTTCAACGTTCAAAATGTACCTTTTTTAGAGTGCAAGGTAGTGATTTAGATAGACGCTTGAAACACCCTTCTGTGTTTAAACGGTATAACAATGCGATGTGTGCATTGATTCACCAACTGGCAGGCCAAAGTTGAGATTGCGGTCGAGCAGGTTCGTGACTTACGTTAACGAAACAGCGCACAAGGACAATTTCTACGTGAGAGCGAAACTAAAAGAAATAAACCTTTTCTCTCAACCTGCACCACTAAAGACGTAACAGGTTTATAATCCCATTTAATATAAAAGAAAAGGGCCTAAACGGACCAAAGCGCATTTTGTTCAAAAAAAACAATGTAAAAGAACAACGGGCATGGAGTCAAAACCCCAGGGTTAGAAATGGACTTGGAAAATCTGCAGACATTTATTAAGTAAAACTCGCGAAAAGCTAATGAAACTAATATAAGAATATCAAGTTAATTATCATGTAGTGCTTCCCGTTTTGATCTTGCTCCTCTGGTAATGTACTTCTGTTTTTTTGAAGATGAAGAATGACGAGCCATTTGTTTTAGAGGGAGTCCCCCTAAAGTTAAATGATTAGATCTAGTAGTAAATACAGTATCTAAAATTCTAAATATTTGAACTGTTCTATATTTACTGTTTACTATTTTTTACGTTGTCTTTGTTTTACTGCTTATTGATTTTTTTTTATTTACTGTTATTATTGTTTGCTGTTAAAGAGAAGCGAAATAAGTACACAACGCTCGCCGCCCGGTCCTGTGTGTACTCCTAAAGATGCGTGCGTGAGGGGTGACGGAGTCAATATCTATACGCCATCGACGTGCTGTGCTCGCAGTGCCAGTTTTCCGGAATGGGCAGACGCCAACAGCTACTACATGAGCACTCGATACTGGGTGTCCGAACAGCCCTACTACTCTCTGCCTCAGCGGAAGCACCACAAGATGTACTTCAAATGGTGATATGACAAGGAACCATATTTGACGAACGTGCAGCTGGCTGCTATATTCCGCCGGTAGCATCGGGACTTTCACGATGAACGGTCCTGGAATTGATGGGTGCACTGTTTGTTTTGCAGGAACCAAGTTCCAGTTCAGGTAATTTTGGTTGCGCAAACCTAAAGTTAGGCCTTCAGTTAACTCCTTTTTGCAGTTTCTGTCAGTCGCGTATACAGACGCCAAGACATAGCTGAAACAATTTATTTGTGTCTTTTGCGTGGACTTTTATTAAATGACACGATACACGTTGGTTACTCAGAGCCTTATGAACATTTCTGATGTAACGATTTGTTAAAATGGCTAGAAACCGATATGCGCCATTGAGACTTTGTTGAGACAATGTATTGTTTATTTTATTGCGCCACCAGTTTTCAAGCAAATCCCGTTGTAAAAGAAAAAAGAAAACTTGATTTATGCATTTAAATAAATGGGTAAGCACGCTAAATATCTAGCTTTAGAAAGGGTATCATTTTTTTTTTCTATAACGATTATCGGCAATCGCACCACCACTGTCAGCGGGGAAAGAACTTGGGCTCCCTTTTTCCAGTCCTACAAGTTTCCGCCCGGGCTAATCAGATGCTATTGTATTCACTTGTACAGGACATATACGTTGGAAGTTTGTTTCATCTTCTTTCGTGTTTTACTCTGCGTCAGTTTGTATGAACAGCGGGCACAAATTAACTGTTTAATTGCGTGTATCGAATAAATTCTGTATGGACGATACTGTGTATCTAGGCCAAGCGAGATCAATAAAGCAATCTAATAGAATTTACGCCAGAGTATTTGTGCTTTCGATGTCGGAATCGCATAGCTCATGCAGTCATTTCAAAGCATGCTTTGAGACGTGCATTCTACACGTGAAAAAAAAAAAAAAAAAAACTTGGGACAAAGCGGAACGTTCTCTCCATGTCTTCACCGGTTGAGTGTATTTTCTTGATTATAAAATGTCGATTCCAGTCCGATAGATAAGTGCTCTAAATTATTGGGAAGTTTTGACATATTTCTACGAATTAAAATACTGCAGTAATTTTCTTTTTAGAAAATGGGAAAAGGAAAATCCTCGTCGTGGTCGCTCACACATGCGTAAGCGTGAAACACATGCGCGTCAAAACTTTACCGATCCGACATGCGAACTGCCGGAACGACGTTCGGAGGCGAGGGTTTTCAACGCTCTCCGGTGCTACGAAAACCCTCGCCCCCGAACGTCGTTCCGGCAGTTTGCACGTCGGATCGGACAGTTTTGACACGAATATCGTACGGAATTACGTTTTTTTTTGTTTTTGTTTTTTTTTTCTCAGAATTTGAAGGTATTTGCTACGTGTAACTGCAACTGTGGTTTAGTAAAAATTCCACTCCGATTGTTTGTACGAAACGTGTCCACGCGTTGTTTGTTCTGTTTTGTTTGTTTGTTTTCAAAAATACTAAGGAATTTTTGTTTTTCGTGTTGCGAAATTCGTGCTAGTTTTGGTCGGTTTTTCGCACGTGTGTTCCAGTCTACGAAAGGAATGTTTGCAGTCGAGCTGTTCGGTAATGACGTAGTTAAACGACGATTCAGGGAGGAGGATCTGTTTAAATAAAAGAAAAAGTGGATAAATGCCAGTTCGGGCGTACTGTTGATAGGAAGCTATTCTCTCTTTAGGTCAAAGGAATAAAAATAAAATAAAAAAACGGGCAGCATTGCGTAAGATCATCATAGAGACTGTGTTGCACCCTTTTCTTACTCTTCGCAGAGAAACAAAATGTCATAAATGTGTACAGGACGGTTTCAAGGAACGCCGCAGCTAAATCGCTCACGCAAAGTAGGCAACGTTTGGTATAATTAAATTCGTAATTAATTTCGAGTTTTTAACCTTTCAGTTAGCGAATGCAAATGTATAATTCCAATAAGAAACTCTCTGGACATATCGAAGTGCAATAAGTCAGCGCCCTTTTACAGTAATATAAGGAACGCCCGCAGCATTTTACGACGCTTCTTAAAACACTCCACTTGGACGCGTTTAAAAGTTTCGGCCTCCTTTACAGAGTATTCACTGGACGCCATATTTGAGAGCGACGTTAAGAGCGCATGCTCGGAACGAGTTCACATTAATCGGCTGCTAAGATGAGCAATCTGGATAATGCGCAGTGCACGTTGCAAAAGAACCGTGGACGCTTCCCGTCCATCAGAACACGCCTAGCAGCTGCGCACACAGCTAGGGCCGCCAGTAAAAACTCCCTATGAAAACACACCTCCGCGCCAGCGGTCCTGCTCCCCCGTCCAAAGCGCGCAACTAACACGCTCCGCCACGCATTCTCCGCATCACGCAGGTATACCCAAGATTCAAGGCTGCTTCTCGAATTTTCATTCGAGCAATTCAGCGTTTAATTTCGCCAGCTCGCGCCACATTTCCTTCTCTCCCGCGGGGGAGAAGAGGCCTGTAGTTAAACAGGATTAATTATCCTAAATAGGCCCTTTGGCGAAGACCAACAGGACGCAACGTTTTTCCTGTGTGATGCGTGCTTTTCGCAGCTGCTTGCAATTTGGCTGCCGTTCCGAGAAATACTCTGTATAAGCAATATAAAAAAAACACATGGGGGAGGGGGGGGGGGGGGGGATCGGTGGCCGAGTGGCCTAGCTCACACCAGCTCGGAGCACGTGGAGCGAGAGCTCGCGCTGCAGATCCCAGGAATCCTGGGCTCAATCCCGACCCCTGCCCGTTTCGATCTGGATGAGAATCGTACCGGCGTGCGGTCGTGTATCACTACTGCGTGGTGCACATTAAAGACCCCAGGCTAGCGGTTGTACTGCACTGGCTAAATGTTTCATCTACAGCTGGGAGACTCGTCGCCCGTTGAGGCAGACCAAGTTCTATAGCTGTATAAACATACACACGACCAAATTGTTTTTTTTTAAACACATGGGCTAACCCAGATCGGGGTTGGATGTTGTCTAAATATTATATCGCGAATTATTCTTCGCTTTTTATTCCCTGGTGATCAATATTTTTTACTGAGTTCGTCATTACTTTTTTTTTTCTATTTCCCAGTCACAGGTGGGGGGTTTATAAATTGTCAGTATATTGTCAGTATATTGTCAGTACTCGTGGTGGGGGGTTTATAAATTGTCAGTATATTGTCAAATATGATTAGCGTATTGTTTGATGACACGTCCCTTTGTTCGACCACAGGAATAGAGTAGGGACGAGGATGGCGTAGACGGGGTAATACAGGGTGGGTGATCGTTGTCTGCGTCTGTTGTCGCAATTGTCCTCAATTTACTCGCATTTTGCGTCGTCTGAAATGTTAAAAGTCGTTTCACGCGTGACTTTTAAGAAATCGCGAGAATTCGCAGAAACGTGCAGAGCGTGTCAACGTTAGCACGAACATACGATTTCTTCACCGTTGTCTTTGCCTCTCTCAGCTAAAAAAATGCATACGGTTAGAAACTGAGAGAGAGGAGGAGATGAGGGCTCGTAGGGAAGTCAGAGCACCGAGCTCTGCTTGGAATAATTCGTGGGTAGACGAATTATTCCAAGCAGAATAATTCGTGGGCAAAGCTAGCTTTCTTTGTTTCTCCTCACTGTTCGAACTCGTTCGAGCAGGGAGTAGAGACAAAGGCAGCTAGCTTTAGACGACTTTCCGAAAAAAATAATTTTCATCTTCAACGATGACGGTGTTTTTATTTCATTTTTTTCCTGTTATTTCAAGGACAAGAAATACTAACTTGTTGACACTGCCTGTATACCGGCTGACTGCTTCATGAAAAAAAAGAAAAACAAAACAAATTGAGAGTAAAATAAAGAATAGGAAATTATAAGGTCGCACTCCATCAATAAACCAAATAACATGCCCCTACACTCTCAGACTACATTTGGTGACAGTTTAAGAGTTCGGTTGAAGCTCTTACCTCTTTCCCTTAAAAAGAACGAACGCCGGAGACGAGGCGACCTCCTCTCCAGCGTTTCTCTCTGCTAAAGTTGAAAGCGGTGAGAGGAGTTTTCCCTGAGTTTTTAACGCGTCACTATGTGTATCTGACTATAACACATAGTTGGCACCGATGAAGACGTTGTGGTCTATTCATCACGAAGACTGTGTGTGAGCAGATCTGCTCTTTTTGCTTCGCACACCACGTAGCCTCTTCAAAATATTTCTCCGTGTGAAGCGGGTTTTAAAGGTCGTTTCGCACGATACAAAACTCAGTGAACGATAGATACTGCCCAGACGCTATTATCATTCGCACCGGGAAAGGAGGATGATAATGCTCGATGGGGCATCACACGAGCGTGCTCTCCCGTACATCGAACAAGGAAGAAATTACTTACCCGTCATTTTGCAATCGGAAATACCCGCAGGGACACGTCACGTGACGTTAGATGACGAAAGCCATGTGGGCACTGGGGGCCGGTTTGTCCTTTTCCACCGACCGCTAGTGCCCCCCGACCGTGAGTTAGTCAAGGCCCACTCGGCGCTATCGGCTGCCTACCCGACACCATCGCAGACGTCTGTGTCAACGTCGTGCTCGTTCTCCGCTCATTGTCTGGGTCATCGGTCTCCGCCGGTGATGACGACACTTGTTTCCGCTGGTTTCGTCAAGACTGTGACGGGGCTGAAGGGCAGTTCCTTGGCCACTTGGGCTCCGTGTCTGGTCGAACTGACGGCGAGAGTCTTTGGTTTACCGGACAAGGCCCTCGGGCAGCTAGTTTCACTGTTGTTTTATTACTGCCTTTTTAAACCTCGGCGGTTAAATTTTTTGTATGAATGTTTAAACATTCGGAAGGAAGTCTGCTTCAAGGGGAAGACTATACTTTCATTTGACGCGGCCTATTGAGGCAAATGCCTCAACCAGTCTGCCTCATTGCTAACCTGCAGATTTCAAACGTGCATTGCGCAGTAGTAATTACAAGAATGCATGCCGGTAGAACGCGCATCAAGATTGAAACGAACAGGGGTTTAACGTGAACTGCAGCGCGAGCGCGTAACTCTGGTAGACTGCTCCGACCGCGCCAGCTTTCGTGCAGTCTAGGCGCATTCTAAAGCAAGGTGCTCATGCGTGTATAGCTCTCACTAAAGTCCCCCTCCCCGAGCTGTTGTACCCTCGGGCAGCACTCAATTTATTCCTGCCTTCTTTCAAAACTTGGCAGTCACGTTGATTGCATGAAGATTTGGACAGCGGGAAGTTACTCTGCCTTAGTAGCAACGCGTTACCGGTAGCGCGTTACTTTTTTTGATAACGTAGTAACGTACTCGTTACTTTTCCAAAGAAGTAACGGGTAACGTACTTACGTTACTTATTTTGAGTAACGTGTAACGAAATTACGTTACGTTACTTTACTTCCTAGAACTTAAAAAAATTAAATTTCGAAATTCAGCTGTTGCTGAAGTACAACAGCGGAGTGTGCTTCGGGTAACGGAGGAACTTGTTCACAGCAACTATATCTGTACTTCGACACGTTGTGAATGAAATATATTCAAAGTTTCAATCTCGGCTGGTCTTAATTTCTGTGCTAATGAGGGAGGCCGGTTCTTCTGTTAAGTTCCGTGCCAACATGTTATAAATCAGCTTCATATATACTTCCGCGTTTTTTCTTGTAACTATTCGGGTGAAACCCTAAAAAAAGAGAGGGTAATTAAGTTTCCGCATGGACATATCTTAGCCATGGCGCTTACGCACATATCAAACGTCGAAACAGCAAATCTTTTTGTTCGTGAATAAAAAGTAACGCAACATTAACGTGCGTTACTTTTTATCAGTAACGGTAACGGTAACGCGTTCCTTTTATTTTGAGGTAACGTAGGTCGGTAACGCGTTACTTTTATTTGCAAGTAACGAGTAACGTATTTAGTTACTTTTTTTCGGTAAAGCCTACAACACTGCTCAGTAGTAAGTAGAAAAAAAAATCATATGTTGATATAAATCAGATTTATTTTTATTTAAATCAGATTTATTATATTTAAATCGGATTAATTTGATTTAATTTACTTTAGCTCAAAACTAGTGATTCTGTATGACAAGCTGCGTTTTTAAACATGAGATTACTTTTTTTGGTTTGTTTGTTTCTTTGATTTGCTTACGTGACTGACAAACGAAGGGGAAGGTAGAAAGTTTAACGCTCCGATTGCTCAGAAGAGCACTGCTTTTTGCTTGTGTTCAACCTGATATCAATATTTATTCCTCGATGAATATTTTATTTAAATATAAACCTCAAGTACGATAAAAAAATCGTTTAGATTTTTTTTCTTAGATTTAGATTACGAACACTCCGGGCTGCACAAGTGATAGGACGGCTAGGTGTCCCATCCTCACTTGCCAACTATGATGATGTGGTCACTTGCCAAATGCTTGTGTGTGTGTGTGTGTGCGTATGTGTGTGTGTGTTTACGTGCGTACGTGCGTGTGTGTGCGTGTGCGTGTGTGTGTGTGGTAAGTACATCCACGTGTCACAAATAAAGACGCTTCACGGACATCCATAATGATAACTTGAGACTGGGAACAAACTGTTTGGTGGGAACAGCGCAAAAAAGACATAGGACCAGGACGAAGAAACACACAGACAGGGCGCTGTCGGCATGTAGTTGAGCTAGTTGGTGGTACCTAATGTTTGGCGGGAAAAGCGCTGTTCCCACTACACAGTATGTACCACCAACTAGCCCAACTACATGCCTTGTTGCACTGGAATAAAAAAAAAAAAAAGCTGACTATCCCACACACCGTCTCAAAATGGTGTGTGTGCCATACTTCCCTTTTTTTCCCCCAGCTTGAGGTATCATTTTGAAGTCGGTTCTGTGTTTTTTACCTGCCTCTGTTTTTTTTGTGTTTTTTTTTTCACTTTCATTGTCACGAACATAACCGATGCTTAAGTGCCATTATGCCTAACTGGTATCGATTTAAAGGGGTCATGAAACAATATCGGGTTGCAAAGTTCATGACTTTGCAGAGGCGTACGGGGCCTAGTCTGGCCCAAGTATACTCGCACAGACAGACCACCACTGATTCAAAAGCTTTTTTGTCGCAGTGAAATAGCGAGGATAAAATAGGACTATTTTTTTCAGTCTTGCCTTCGCAAAGCTTGATGAAGTAATTGTGAGGTCGAAACCACCCGCCTGACAACAGTCGAGCGCGGCTCATGGATTGGACACGAGAACTGCGTGAGCTCTCAACTTTGGCTCGTAACAATCAATGCCTCGGTGGACACTCGGGCAGTGGGTCGTGTCCAACCACTGCGGTGATGAGAGTAGCCAACCTCCAACAATGCCTGGAGCTCTGCACGCGTTTTCTACTTTGCCAACCCCAGCGCGTGGCTATGATTAACGCGGCAAAGGATAGGCACTAGGCCACGTGGCTGCTTGTTTTGGTTCTGAAATGAGGGGATGAACGATGCTCCATACTTATCGAACTTTTTTGGTGACTGCCATTGCTTTAAAAAAAAAAAAAAAAAAACTAAGGCAAATTTATTTAGTTATTAACGTTAGGGAGTGATTCTAAGTAGTATTTAGCGAAAGTAGGAAATTCGCTTTATGGCTCCTTTAAGGGCTTAATACGTAACAATTAGTGGCCTTTCGGGACTTCGATATGTTTTGTACAAGCCGGCAATAAAGCGCCGAAACTGGCTTTTGCAAACGACCGCGCTTCGGATCAAAATAAAAAGAAAAGTATAAGGTATGTTGGAGAGGCTGTGAGGGATTTCCATCGCCATATTGCTGATTCGCTCTAAGCTTATGTTTATAGGGTGAGCCTCCAAAGCGGGGATGTCTCCTTTCTTGCGGGATGGCATAAAAAAAGTTGTGGTTTCTCGCCGTGTCGTATACAAGTGAACTACGGCGACAGCCGAGACGCTAAACACTTTGCGGCACACAGACTGCACACGATCACACTGCACATAAACCATGACGTCACGTAGCACCATGACGTCGTGGCTTGGATATTTCTCCGACATAGTAGAGACATTTTTCAGATAAGTTAAACAGAAGAGTTTCTCAGCCATGACGACTCCGCATAAGATACGCCCGAGGATTGGCTATAAAAAACCTCGCCATGAAAGCTGTAGCCTTTAAAATAAATAAATTGACAATTTACACTGGCTTTTTTATTATCAAAATACCCAATTTTTATTGTTCGCACTATTCACCCTGTATTGCATTAGCTAAAACGTGATGGCGCCCATGTGAAGCATATTTTTGGTCCTATATCATACGCACACTGGTGGCTGTTTCTGGAACATTCCCGAGATTAAATGTCTGAACTCCTTTTTATAAATGTTCCAGTTCTGTCGTTCTCCAAACAGTGCAGCGTAAGGCGCCGCGAAGACGCCTAAAGAGGTAGGAAATATACGCAGACAGCTCGGACTGCCGAAAGGGAGTCAGGGGCAGTCGATAAACGAACCCGGAGCGCGGCGTCTCTGGTCTTATTTTCTAAGACGTCCGTTGGATTTACTGTCACATTTTATCTGTCACGAAAGTGGTCAGTACGCTCGCTCGCCAGACGTCACATCACATGTGTAGACAGGTTTTGTTATATGTTTGTAAACAATTAAATTATTTATTCTTTGTCGGACAAATGACAAGTGACAAGGCACAGGCGCGAGACTATAGCTCTTTAAACAAGACAAGCAAACAAAGCGGACATGGACATAATCTTCCTTCTTGTTTTTTTTTTCTTTTTTTCACATCTATTCCTATTTTTATATTTTGCCTTGTCTTACGATAGACCACAGCCACAACTATTGGCTGCCAGGTTTTTTCACCAGTCAGTTATAATTTATTAGCCATATGGTAGATTGCTTGGACGTAGCACGCATCATCGCGGGTGATTATAATTTGAGCCCGTTCTCGTTTCGACCTCGTCAAAAAGATAATTCTCAAAACGTTCATTTCTGTTGGTACCGCCAGATTTCTTCCGTTCTTATTACATCCCCCTGTCTACTCCCCCAATAAAAAAAAAAAGAAAAAAGTAGGGGCTATTTGGGGCGTCGGTGTTATGGCTTGATCACTTCATATATCCCCGCACAAACTTCTTCAAATCCCCCACCCCTCCCCCGCCGCCAAACATATAAGAAAAGGTTTTGAGGGAAAGGAGGGCTTGAAAGGAGGAAGCAAACGGAATGCTGGAGAAGAGAGGAGGAAACAGCCTCCTCTCTCCAGCGTTCCGTCCGCTTCCTCCTCCCCAGCCTTCCTTTCCCTCGAAAACGTTCCTTACCCTGTAACCAGAGCCGTTTGCCTGTAACTGTCTATACCCGACACGCACGCGCTCACATACACGCGCACAGGTGCGTCGGTTCCGCGGTATGGCTAATGGTTTCTGGAATACGTCCGTTCTGCTCCTGAAACAACCAGGATGGTCAGGACCCGCTCGTTAGATTGCCCGGAAGTTGTCGCAAACCCTGGGCGAAAAAACACCGAACTGCTCCTTCGTGTCAAAGCACGGCTTCGCATGTCCTTCTTTTCCTGGGCCGCGGGAAGGGTGCACCCGCCCCTCCCCCCCCCCCCCTTTCCCACACGCACGCACACAGACACTTCATATTCTTTTTTTTTTATTTATTATTAATGTGGATTGCAGCAGACTCTACCAGCCGTCGGAGTCACTCCAGGGCTGACAAGGTACCACGGGCCATTCGGTCATAGTGCGAACGGGACCATATCAAACTAAGCCAAATGCAAAAAAAAAAAAAAAAAAAAACGGTTTGGATGTTTTAAAAGATTACAACGAGAAGGTCCAAACCAGAATGGGGTTAATTGAGAAAAGGCGAAGTGCGAATGGAACATTTCGAGATACACCGATCAGCGTCGCTGTAATATTTGCGTAGGTGGAATATAAATCGCGTGTTTTCTAATTGGCTTTTAATTGGACCAGTCCTATTGCCGTGGCTATAGCCCATCGCAGAAAAAATTGTATAAAATTTAAGAGGAGTTCCGTCGATTTCCAGTTTTATTTATTTGATCTCTCATTCATTACGTCCATTGGGAATGGAACCTCTAAACTAAAGTTTCCACGTACCACTCAAATCAAGTTCTGTATCTGCGCGCCTCGTGCTACACTCTAAGAAATGCCTGCGCGTCTACTTACTCGCAAAACACTCAAAAAGTCTATCTCTGCGATCTACGAAATCAGCTCAGCGAATGATGAGGCGGAACATCTGTTTAGACCTAAAAATGAAGTCTGCGCTGTGGCATTACCCAATGCAAAGCGTCATAGCCCAGCGAACACATTACTTTATTTTACATCAATAGCGTTTATGGGCTCTTCCCCCCACTGGAAATGACGTCCGTTGTTGATGTAGTCGTTGATGTTGTAGTAGTAGGGCGTCTGTCAGATGTTCTTAGACACCGCGGGGCTGGAGTTCAATCGGACCGTCTCACGACGCTGCCCGTAAGGTGGGGGAGGCTATAATTCTCCCCATGAGTGGGCTACCCCCGATCACTGTGCCAGGGAGGATTCCGGAGGAGAGTGATTTGTTGCTGCTTCAAGTGCTGCGCGCGCTATCGGCAAAGGCAATAGACGCAGCCGAGGTGCTCAGCCAACGACTTCGCAGCGACAAGGCTGAAGCGGCGGTGAGGCAGAACCGACGAGTCTTCTTCAGGCGGGACGCCCGAGACCGGAAGCAATTGACAACTATGCCGAAGCTCGAACCCACCTTTTGGCGACGCGGGTGTTCGGTGTGTGTTTGACTTCGGCTCTTGGAGCGTCTTTGGACGAGGAAGCTGACCTCTACGCCTCCGGGACACCTGGGGATGGCGCCTCGGGCTGCGTGCTTAGGCCATCCGTGACATATGCAACGTGCAACTGTGAGCTTTATGACCGGGATAGAGTGTGGTGGGACCAGATATGTACACGTTACCCCAAAAAAGTAACTAAATACCGTTACTCGTTATCGCTCAAAAAGTGACTAAATACGTTACTCGTTACCGATTCTCAAAAGGAACGTGTGAGTTACCTCAAAAGGAACGTGTGAGTTACCTCAAAAGTAACGAGTTACTTTTCACGTTACTTTGACGACCGAATACAGAACTGGTTTTGTTTCATGGTTTGTTCGTTTTCTTTCCAGTAGTCGTTGCGCTTAAGCAGTTAGCTGCCTTTCAGTTTTCATCACTTGTGTTTCCCCGCTTCCTTAAAAATACATCTCCGGCAACGCTGAAGAGTCGTTCTACCGACGCGCTCTAAAATGAACGGCAGTGTTGTGCTTCAGGAAGACATGATGAATCTTCGGGAACTGCTCCTTCATTGAGGACAGCGGGTAATGGGTTCTGCCTGTTCCTGTGTTCGCAACCTCTGAGTTTACATTCGGTCCGTACCCGGTTCTAGAAGGTTCAACCAACGAACCTTATTGTGTTCGTTGGGTGAAGAAAATTCCAACTGTAGAGTTCAGTACAGTAATGTTTATCGCTGGACACAGTCAGTCAAACTGTTCGACTGACGTGTCCAGTGATCTACGTTGCTGTACTGTCATACTGCTTAGTTGTTTTTCGGGTTGCCCACCTACCGTTCTCACAATAGACGCATACTCAGGTTAGAATAAAAACAAGGCCGTTACTCGTTACTTCGCCTCAAAAGTAAACTAAATACGTCACTCGTTCCTTTTCTAGAAGAGTAACTAAATACGTTACTCGTTACCGAAAATAGTAACTAGGTAGAAGTAACTCGCTACTTGTAACGCGTTACGTACATGTCTGGGGGGGACGGACCTGCAGCGTGATGGACGAATGAGGGGACAGCACCAAGGGAAAGGAGGGCTGCGATGATTCCCAAGGGTTGTTTTTAAGCCGACGGGGAAAAGGGGGAGAGGTAGAGACACGGACAGGGGAGCCGGACTCGTCTCTGGTTGTACTCGTGATACCCAACACTTTTCATTAAACCAACGTATTAAACAACACATCCTCATGTCGCTGACTGAGATCAGAGTCGGGAGCTACCATCAGGCCATCTGTGATCTTAGCACCCGGCGGCAGAAACCTATCTGGCGTTTGTCGTTGATGTTTCCAAATCGTCGAAAGAGGTCGCCCACCGCCCGCGGGAGTCGAACCTCGGTGCGCTGCGTGCGAAGCGGGGGATTTACCACAGAACTACGGCCACGGTGTAAGATAATACTCTTCAGGTGAGGACAGCGCGCTCCTCTCGCAGTGCAGATAAAGTTCGCTTTTCACTCTCTCTCTTTCTCTCACTATGGTTTCAAGCGGCGCCGGCAGATGACTCGTCGACCCGTGAGCACGGCAAAGACGGCTCGTGCCGCCTCATGCTCCACACGCGCAGCGCTCCAGCGAGGTTGTCGCTCGTGCAGAAAGACCACGGTGTACCGGGGTGTCACGGCAACGAGATAATTTTTTTCGCTCTCACACAGTTTCGCCGTTTGGCCGCCGGCGACACTGTCAACCGCGGGCACGCAGAGCCGTATATTAGGAGAGCTTGGACAATTGGGGAGGAGATCGAACAGTCACGCCTCTAGCGGTGCGCTTCAGCTGTGGGGACAACTAGTGTCACTAAATAAGCTACGCTTCAGAGTAACGACACTTGGCCATATTGTGGCTTAAAATCATGGTTGCCAGTTATCTGAAGCTTTATCTGAAATCACAGGAAACGCTTTTCTGTCCTCCACAAATGTTTAAACAGTCCGCGACAGAGAAAAGCAATATTACATGAGCTTCCTAACACCGATTCGAATGCTGAGGAAGTCACACTTTTGAATCATGACGATCTGCAGTTGCGTCTGCTCTGCACAAGCCCCAATATGGCGACGCCCACAACAATGTCGGGGAACGGAGTGCCGATACTCTAAGCGCAGCTCATTTAGTGGCTCTAGGGACAACAAACCGTATTTTCTTGTTTGTTTTTGATCCGAGAAATCGAAGATGACGATTCGAAGGCCACTCCTCGTGCGACCAAAGCACTGGTCAGAGCGAAGCGCTCGTGCCCAGACCGTGCTCGGCCAGGTTGAATTTCTTTGTTATGCTGTGTTGGTAAACACCGGGCTGTGGGGACAACAAGCTCGATAAAGCGCCCCCTATAGTTCGATCTCCTGCACAATAGGCGGAGCAAAGGCCGCCGCCAGCGCCGAATGTTCCCCCCACGCTTAGAGCGTAAACTAAATTTGTGACACAGCGTCGACCAATCAGGAGACCTCTACTCCATCTCACAAATGTCTGCAGTGAAGACAAAGGCACACGCGCGTGAGCCTAGCTCAGCGAAACGCTTTTGTTTGTACGAGACCTCGTGCATAGGAGGCACTTTTCAAAGCCACGCGCTCGTGCCCATGCCTTTGTCTGCACTGCTAGAACAGCGTCCTGAGACTGGCAGAAAGAAAGCAGTGCAAAGGGTGGGGTGCGTGAGCGTCTTGAGACGCGGAGTTCCGCTCGGCACGGCTCAAATTATACTTCGTTTCACTTTATCTGCGAGCGAAGCCAAAGCTAGAAGCGCGAGACCAGCGCTTTTTGCATTTCTCCCCACGGAGCTTCCGTGCTCGCGCTTCAAGTTTTGCCTTCGCTTGCACATAAGGTGAAACGAAGTATAGTCGTGTCACAAATTTAGAGCACACGACCACCGCTAGGGGCTGTTTCGCGGCCTGTGGTTGGCCCCGAGCTAGCCCCGAGATGCTCGCCTATTCAAACCAATGTATGGCCAAACTCTCTCAATAAACGGCTCTGCGGGCACGCAGAGCCGTGTATTGGGAGAGTTTGGCCAATAGGCGGAGCAAAGGCCGCCGCCAGCGCCGAATATTCCCCCCACGCTTAGAGCGTAAACTAAACTTGTGACACAGCGTCGACCAATCAGGAGACCTCTACTCCATCTCACAAATGTCTGCAGTGAAGACAAAGGCACAGGCGCGTGAGCCTAGCTCAGCGAAACGCTTTTGTTTGTACGAGACCTCGTGCATATGAGGCACTTTCCAAAGCCATGCGCTCGTGCCCATGCCTTTGTCTGCACTGCTAGAACAGCGTCCTGAGACTGGCTGAAAGAAAGCAGTGCAAAGGGTGGGGTGCGCGAGCGTCTTGAGACGCGGAGTTCCGCTCGGCACAGCTCAAATTATACTTCTTTTCACTTTATCTGGGAGCGAAGCCAAAGCTAGAAGCGCGAGACCAGCGCTTTTTGCATTTCTCCCCAGCTCGCGCGCTCAAGCAAAGCCTGAACGCACGGAGCTTCCGTGCTCGCGCTTCCAGTTTTGCCTTCGCTCGCACATAAGGTGAAACTGGAAGCGCGAGCACTTAAGCTCCGTGCGTTCAGGCTTTGCTCGAGCGCGCGAGCTGGGGAGAAATGCAAAAAGCGCTGGTCTCGCGCTTCTATAGCTTTGGCTTCGCTCGTAGATAAAGTGAAACGAAGCATAATTTGAGCCGTGCCGAGCGGAACTCCGCGTCTCAAGACGCTCGCGCACCCCACCCTTTGCACTGTTTTCTTTCAGCCAGTCTCAGGACGCTGTTCTAGCAGTGCAGACAAAGGCATGGGCACGAGCGCGTGGCTTTGGAAAGTGCCTCCTATGCACGAGGTCTCGTACAAACAAAAGCGTTTCGCTGAGCTAGGCTCACGCGCCTGTGCCTTTGTTTTCACTGCAGACATTTGTGAGATGGAGTAGAGGTCTCCTGATTGGTCGACGCTGTGTCACAAATTTAGTTCACGCTCTAAGCGTGGGGGGAATATTCGGCGCTGGCGGCGGCCTTTGCTCCGCCTATTGGCCAAACTCTCCCAATACACGGCTCTGCGGGCACGGTGGCCGCAGAATAATGCAGCCTTTCGGATGCCCGTCGCACGAACACTATCTGATTCCTCGCGCCGCGCGTTCAGCCCCGCCGTGTCCTCACCTAAAGAGTGTATCTTACACCGTGGCTTCGGCGTTACGCTTAGGGTGTTTGTATAGACCTTTTCTTGAACGGCGCCGCCATCTTGAGAATTGGAGAATTGCGGTGCCGACGACGCCGTCTAGCGGTTTAGAAAAAGAAATACCGGCTAGTTCTGACAGCACAGCTATCTGTGTAGGCAACGGTGTGGGTATGGGGGGAACTTGGCTAGACTTGGCTATGGTGGGCTGCAGTAACTTGGTTGGAGCTTGTCCGGTTGAATCCAGCTGGCTACTCACAGGCCTTCACCTTACCTCCTCGAGAGAACGAGGACGAAGACGGTGGGGAGTTTTGATTGACTTTCCACAGCGAAGTATATATGAGCAGTTTAATGTAGTCTATGCAGGTAAGCTCTCGGCATTTGATAGCTCCATCTTGAGTGGTGGCATGTAGACTTTTTCATTCCTTTCAGATACTATGGGGCTTGCTGTGATAACCTAATTGAACCACCTGCACCGGGAATTAAAATCGGCCCTCTTGTCGTAGACGAAGTGGTCGTGAGCTTAAACGTGACGTTGAGTCTGATACGAATCTCTCGCGATCCAAGCTCGCAATCGACTGACTTCATAAATAAGGATTCTTGGGGAAAATGCGAAGCTCGATAACATTTCAGCCACACTCGCGCTGCAGCTTCTTGTCCTCATGGCACACTTTCTGCTATCGCCCTTATGCTTTTTAATATTATTTATCCATCCGACGACCACGCAGTGGTTGCCAGACAACCGTAGATTTTCGGAAATTTCAGCACGGTAAAAAGGAGCACTCGGAACTAACTCATGGACGACGTCTGTTTTTAAGCCTTTTCGCCCATACCCTTGGCGGTTGCATACCCTGTGTCAGCGGGCAATCCAAAAATGCACCAGGTCGAGGGTACGTCAATTACTGGCTGGTTTGAGGTTATGCGAAAAAGGTCGAAAAAAAATTGACCGCATCTCCACGTGTTGAATGATGTTGCTTGGGGCGAAGCTCTGGTGGTGCTTGTCTGCGTAGACGCCGAGCCGCAGCATGCCGAGCCTTTTCATTCATGTGAATAGGTGAATGTGTGGTTTTCTTCTTTTTCTTTTTTTAAGCAGATGATGGGATGGCATATCAGAACCCCCTACTCTTTTTTTTTCTTCTTTTTTCTTTTTTCATAATTTTTTTCATCTTTGTTTTTCCAATTTTGTTTTTGCCCTACACGAGCACGTGAGCATGTGCTCACGTGCTCGTGAGCACGTGACCTCACGAGCAGAAGCACGAGCACCCGACGCCGCCCTACGGCGGACAACGGACGGCGGGCGGACATGGCTAGCCCCTAAGGAGCTTCGCCCCTAAAACCAAATAGCCGATAACGAAACGCCGTCGTAGCACTGTCAATGCCAAGACCTCGTGCCGGGAGACGCGCTTCCACGCACCCCAGAACAAAAAAGGAAACAAAAGCTTTCGGAACAAAATGGCCAGATGCATAGCCTTCTATTGGCGACGTGCGCGATCGAAAGCGTCGCTGTAGTCGGCCTCCCACGATTGGCCGAATGCTGATAATGACGTCAGCAAAGGTTTTCCTATCGACAGAAATAAGAGTAATTTAAGAACTTCAATTTTGACGGTGTTGGCAGTGTTGGTATCAGAGCGCAATGATTTTAAGCTTCCACCGTGGTAATTACAAACACCATCGAACCTGTTGTTCGCCAGGTAATGAGGTCACGAAAGGTAACCATGGGCGCCGCCAAAACATCTCGCCGCTAATGGCTAGTTCACACTTGCGAAATACGCACTCGCCGCCTACTGGATTCGCTCGCCGAAAAAAGATCGGGCCGTTCACATTTGTTGCCGCTAGAGCACTATATAGCTCCTACGGAGCAGAGTAGCGCAATCCTTTGATTCGCGTGTTTCGCCGACAACATGGCCGACAGAGCAGCTCGGCGCGAGTCACGTGGTACTCAGGGTTCCAGGAGGCGGCCCGCCCTATGGGAGAATACATGGAGATCGACGCAACACGGCTGATTAAAAATACACTTTACGGCTACGATGTAAAATAGGTAACAGCCGCAGTGCTGAGCGAATCCGCGAGATCGTCTTCGCAACCCGAGAATGCAGTAAATAAACAACGTGTGTGCAGTGTGCACCGCAGTACGTACCGCTTGTTCCCAATTCGGTTCTAATTAGCTTCCATAGCTCGTCCTTATAATCATATGTCATTTTATCGAGCATGCGTCTTGTCGTAAAGTACGACGTGGTTTTTCACCGCTTCTATTAGTATTTCCGCTGACACTGGTATAGCCACAGACACAGATGGCACAGACATAGTGGACGCCATTTGCAATACCGTCTGCTCGGACAGGACCTGACGTCAGCAAGCGCCACTTCCCCCGTGCGTTCTGATTGGCTTGCGGCGAGCGAAAACGTTTTTCCGGCGTTGAAAATTGGTCCCAGAGCGATCTTGCTTTCCGCCGGAAAATCTGCCTGCTTTCGTCGCCGGGCGTCAGAATTCCCGCGATTTCGGCCGCCGGTTCGCAAGTGTGAACGAGGCATAAAGCCTGGCAGATCGCCACGAGAAGCGCGGCTGCCAAAATGGAAACGGTGGAGCAGCAGACAACGGATGAGAGGAGAGCCACGTGACTGGCGCCTCGCTGCGGCGAGAAGCCCGAAACACACTTCTCCCGAGCGAACAAGTGTGTTTTGGGTCCTCACCGCTGCAAAAGCTGTGCGTCCAGGTTCACCGAGAAATGGATCTTTGATGCTCTGTGCTACCAGATCCTCGCGCTCCAAATCTGCGACCGGGCACTCTATGGCTCCGTCGTCGAACTGCCAGGCTTTGTGAGTATAGAGGCTATGCCAGATGTCTATTTTGTTCCAAACGCTTTTCTTCACGCACCCCTCGGTGCGTGAACGCGACGCCGATGCCAAACCATCTCGCTGTGACGTGTCGCTGCTATCGTTGTGACTGTACTGTAGATTAACACAGGACTGTTCAATCTGTCTATAGTATTCACTTAAAATAAGAAGAAGAAAAAACAGTTTCTGCGCATGTTTGTTTGACAACTATTTAATTACATAAAAAAGACGCTCGTTGATGAATAAATAACATGAAATAATACAACAGACAAAATTGAGCTGTCCGTACATTTCACTGTACTCACTGACAAAAGACAGCTCCCAGTAATAAAGATGACCGCCGCCGCTTTAGCTGTTTATGGAGTGCAATTCACAAGGGGCATGAGAACAGCAGGTGCTAGAATAGTGGTATATGCAAATTTACGTTCCGACAGACGATAAGGTAAAAGAAGGTAAACAAACTGCGCTGAACTAAAACAGTAATTACTTTCTCTCTCCTCTCTCTCTCTCTCTTTCTTTCTATCCATACATAAAAACTTAAATTAGTTTTATATCATGTACAATTGTTGGTATGCAGGTTGATTAAACAGAAATGACGGGCGGAAGTATCTATCATCGAAAATGAATGACGGAATGATAGTGCGCCCTCATAGGCGGGACGTCGGCCACTGTGCAAGTGCCGGGATTTTCATCCGCAGTTTCTCGCGCGCTTGCGCGTAGATCTCTACCATAACTAGGCACATTACAAGCATCCAGGCTCTCTTCAGATGCCGGAGTCCACACACTTCGAAACGAACAAAAACTCCAGCAAGTTTTCCTTCCCTCTTAAACACCATTCCAATATTTACAAGTCCTCACGCGTATGTTCGTCGCATCGCAAAACCAGCAAATCACGCGCCCTACGCACCAACACTAAAAATAAAACCGGCCAAGAGCCTTTTCTTTCTTTTTTTGTGAAAAGGTTTAAAGACTCTTTTTTAAAATTTACGCTCTCTTACGGTCGATCTGAAAATACTGCAAATGTGGCATGCGCAAGAACAGAACACCAACAAGCTGGCAAGTCTGTAACTGATATAACACTCGCCTCAGAGCGACTTGCCTTTTTTTTCATTTTTTTTTTTTGCGCACTCCACTTGGCAGTATTTTCAGGTCAACCGTAAGAGGACGCAATTTTTGAAGAGGTCTATTGAATGCAAGCACAAACAACGTCCTACGATCCAAAAGAGACTAGGGCGAAACGAGGGATCTCGGTCATCTGCAAAACGCAAACAACAGTCGATCGTCTCAGCATGTTGCCATACAGCCCATCGCCGACGTAGTGTCCATGATGCGCGAAGCATTCTTGAGAGACCACGGTAATTTCGGAGTGTTCTCTCGCCGTAGTCATTTCGAGCCTTTTAAGCCGCCATAGCACTGCCCAATACATCGTAGAAAATACACAATATTTGCTTCAGACATGACGACAGAATTACCTTCGAAAACGCCACAAGCACGCTCGACGCACGTTTGCTTTATATGCATGTATGTTTCTAACATGTCCGCAGACAGATTTTGTATGACCAACGTTACGGGACCATCATTCGAGGAATAAATACGCCTCAGACGGTAGAGAGGATTAGGGAACCGTTTCTGCACATCCGATACGGTACGGTGGGCTCTCTGGTACGAACTGCGCATGCGCTACCGCAGAGATGCGCAGTTCGTTCCCTTAACGGTTTCCAAAAACTCCCTGATGTCTGCAGACCGTCGTTTCTATGACGTGCTAGCAGCGTGATTTGGGACTCTATTTAGATCCAAGTGCTTCGCGCAATCTATAGAGGATCACTAACCGCCGACTTGAGCGCTCTCTGCTAGGACAACTTCGTTTTCGTAGAACGGCCCGGGTGAAACGTTGACCTTCGGAGATTGAGCACAGCACTGTATAACCGTCCCACACTGTCTGACTAGGAATCCGGCGCAGCCAGTGGCGATGTCCCGGCGGATGGCACCTGACCGCTCTCAGTTGTAGAGGACATTGCTGAGCCTGAGCTGGAAGTCCTTGTAGAGCAGCTTCCCGCCTAGCGGCACCCTCTGCACGAACATCTCCATGTTCATCAGGCAGAGCGCTTTGCCGTTCATCAGGAACCGGTCGGGAGACACGGCCGGGAGCTGGTGCTGGGCCATCACGTGCACCAGCCACACTGCCACGTGCTCGCGGCTCCACTGGCGAGGGTCTGCGACAAAGGACGGAGATGGGATGATGAACCTTGAACGGGAAAAACTAATGATGACAACACATCGCTCATCAGACGACGTGTGACCATGAAAGTAAAGAGCCAATGTACCGCCCTTTTCGTAAACACGGAAATTAGTTATTTATACCCAGCGAAGGATTAAGGGGAAGAGGAAAGGGGGGGGGGGGGGCAATCGCCTTTTCTTAGCTGCTCAAGAACAAGTTTTCTAATAGAAAAAACGACTTAAGCCAGCTCTTTTTTTTTTAGAAAGAAATGTATAGTTTTTGATGAAATGACAAATATTAGGTCAATCTAATAGATCTGAGCAACACATCGCCCGTGCCGTGACATCTGTCCGTGACGTGAGATCTCTTTGACATCACGTACGTACATCCGTCGCTGTTTATACCTGCCTCACTCTCTGTCACACCCTAACACAATCCCGGGCTGAGTCCAGCACACCCCCATGATTTCCTACGCTAAGTACACAAACCTATGACTTACCACCTCCCGGAGCCCCTCCCAATAGTTTGTACCCCCCCCCCCCCCTTCTTTGACAATTCTGAAAAAACCCCTAGAGGTCTCACCATACACATCGACTTGTGATGGTGACAGCTGCATGAGTTAACTACAGGGTGAAACAAGGAGACGGCAGGCTCTTTAAATCGACCGGAAAACTCGGTTTCTTAACCTACCGCGCTACGACTTTGTGCAGCGTTGCCCACAGATGGTGCATTTTTTTTTGTAAAATTTGCAAAGAGCGAACGTACCTGAGGAAAAAGTAAAGAAAGAAAAAGGCTTAGCTCCTATGGAAACTCAGCGACGCCACCGGTCTGCAAACAACACGGCGCCGTTACGCACCGGAGACAAGAGATGGCGCAACGAACGCCGCCAACGAACGAGCATACGGGCGCCGAGAGCCGGCCTCTTTAGCAGACGAACTTTTCGACTCAAAAGCGGCGCGCGTTCCGCAGGCGGCGACAGTCGCAGAAACAAAAACAGGCGCGGTAACAACAAGGAACTGCAGTTCCTTGTCTGAAGCGCCGGCTCTCGGCGTCGTCTGCTCGTTCGTTGGCGGCAGTTGGCGTCGCGACCGCTTGCGCCATCTCTTGTCTTCCGTGCGAAACGGCGCCGTGTTGTTTGAAGACCGGTGGCGTCGCTGCGTTTCCATAGGAGCTAAGCCTTTTTCTTTCTTTACTTTTTCCTCGGGTAAGTTCGTTCTTTGCAAATTTTACAAAAACAAAGCACCATCTGTGGGCAACGCTGCACAAAGTCGTAGCGCGATAGGTTAAGAAACCGAATTTTCCGGTCGATTTAAAGAGCCTGCCGTCTCCTTGTTTCACCCTGTAGATCTTATATTTATAAGCGCAGTTTCAGAGGGTGGAAATAGAGTCAGTACTAATAATGGCATAGTTAAATATGCGGATGCTAAAAGTCTGCACTCAACGTGGTTTTTGAACGCTCAAGTCTAAGTTTAACCATCGGGTCTCAATACGTAGATGGGCGAACAAAAACATAAGTTGATGCGTTCCTCCCACACTCTCACTTTGATTAAGACTCGCCTTTGATTTATTCCTAACATACTTGAGCGTTTAGTGAACCTTGTTTTTCAAGCCAGAAGTCTAGGCATTCGCATTTCGCGCCATGGCGAGCTCGAGCACACATCGCACAATGTTCGACCGGCACGAAGGCTCCGCTTTGTGGACCGCTCCTGACATCTGTCGTCGGGCGACCGAGGCTGCGGTAACCACCCCCAATCGAACGGACTGACGTTCTGTTACGGTCTCCGACTGGTGTATCTCCCGATCCCTCGATTTCGGCCCGATTGCGCCATGCAAGTGTCATACGGTCGCCTGTCACCATCCTGGCGGTGACAGGCGCCGCCTGTTCTGCTGCAGGCTGCTCTGCAGTCCTCTGCCAGCCACACAGTCGTTGGAAACCAATGCAGACACGAGATGGGACGCCTCGATGACAACGGCCCTTGCGTCCGCTCGCCTTACTCGCCATAGCCGCCAAGATCGCGGCTAGCCGTAGAAACGGCTAGCCGCGATCTATATATATATATATATATATATATATATATATATATATATGAACACAAAAAACGACGTAGTTTATGAGGGATTGCTTCTCCAAATGGCACCTATTGGAATAAAGTTTCTGGAGCCACTCCGTCGACTCACAAAACCCTGACGTTCGTATGTTGCATTTGGTTCATAAAAGTCCTGAAAAGGTAAGGTTCTTCTACCTTCACAATGTAGCTACATGGGTAACAAGCTGCGCATCAGCAACGGCATGCTTATGCCGCTCGCATTGCGCGACACGGTTAAAGCCCATCGAGACATCGCACGATACATCGACGCTAAAACTCTCGACGCTGTGTCGCGTTTTAAAAATAAACTTTTAACGAGTGTTCAACGCCAATATTTCAGAAATCAAAATGGTGCAGCACGTACGCACATTCCGCTAAGCTAGTAATTTTATTGCTGAGTTGAAATTGATGAAACTGGCGCGCAGAGTTAAAACTTCTCGTGGCGGTACACACGTCAAATCAAGGCTTTCTATTTCAAGCTGGCTGCGAACTAACCTAATAATGACAGAAACTCTTTGGTACAGTGTTCAAAGGCCTTTATTTGTTTTTATGAATAGAAGCAAATGAGGAAGGCCGCTCCTGAGCCTTATATCCGTCAATTACAGATCCGACACACTTGGGGAGTTGCGGGAATTTGCTTTTCCATCAATGCCACTTATTTTAAACAAAAGTACAGGAGAGACCTTTTTTTAATAAAACGTTTATATTATAAGCAGGCATTCGCGTGTGCGCCAGAATTTCCATGGCCTAAGGTACGTTTTTGTGAAACGAATGATACTGTAGAGGAGATTGGAGATTGACTTTCTCGTTGTTTTGCACCCAAGTAAGTCGATACTGTGAATATTATACCCAATTGTCAGCAGTCCCCGCCCATCTCCCAAACATTTCTCACGTCCCTGAAAGTCAATATACCATGCGATGATTTTGCCTTGAGGTGGTTCACATCTACAATATTAATATCCAATAGATTCAAGCGTTCTCATCGCTACGATGCCCGCGCTGGTTCACACACTTGCATTTGACTTCGACCGATTACGCAACAACCGGTTTTTTAAGCCTCTTGTGGCTGCTTACCACTGGCTGCCCTGCAGCGCCGCCGGTCGTAAGCAGTGACAAGAGACTTAAAAACCGGTTGCAATGCAGTCGGTCTTAGTCAAACGCAATTCTGTAAACCATCCCTTAGGCTCCAGTAGAATTGAGATGGTGTCCACGAGCGTCGACGAGCAGTGTACATACCTCTGGGAAGCAGGCTCGGCTCCTGCAGGCAGGGCGAGTGGGACTTCCGTTGGTGGTCTCCTCTGGGCAGTGGCTGCTGCCAGCGTACCGTGAGCGCGTACAGTCCCCGGTAGGCCGCCGGCGAGGGACCCAGTCCGGAGCTCCCTTGGCCGAACCACGAGCTCGGGCTCATCTCCTGGCACGACTCCTGCGCACACCACAAGCGACCCGTTGTAGGGTTTCTGCCGGACAACCTCAACAGAGAAGTTGAAAGAAATGTCCGACAACGGCCAGTCAAAGCGGCAAACGTTTGCTGTGGCTTAGGCTTAGCGCATCTCCTTAGTCTCCCGGCAGGGACACTGTCGGCTTACGGGTCTTTGTAGAAGGCCATGCGCGCAGCGTGCAGCGTAGGAAACTGCTACATATCTCCCACAACTACACATTAGAAACGAACACAAACACGAACACCATGAAGCACTGAACAGCTGAACAACATTCCGTTGACTGCTCCAGAGCCTTACATAGCCTACATATTGAAGGTAATCATTTGACCGGTGACCACCTCAGCACGTATTAAGGCTTCCAAGCATTAGACCTTCTCCTCGGGAGTCTGTCGAAGGGATAACAGTGTTTTGAAGTTCGTGGACGATATCTCTTACTAAAAAGAATTGGTACAACTAATAATAACTCGGCGCAGTCGCTAAAACAACATCCACAACAACGGCTCCTAGAGGAAATGTTATCGCTTCGCTGCATAGCACCACTCAGGACGAAGCGAGTCAAGGCAGTTTCTCCACTTTCAAATAGTTCTTTTGCTTTTCTTTACTAGTTGACTATTTAATATGATCATCAAAGTCACTATAGTCACAAATTGAGAACGGCAGGGCGTGTATTCCGAACGCCTGTCATCCAGCACGCGCCCCATCCCTTCCGTCGTGATTCACTGGACGCGCGCGGTCGAGGTGCACGAACGCCGAAGCGTTGTCAAGGGTAGTAGGCTCGCGCTGGGGGCGGGACAACTGAAGCTGCTCCCCGTTCTCACCTTGTCAGAGACTATTGAGAAACTTAGCGACTTTTAACATTTCGTCGAGGTGTACAATGTTCAATAAAAAGTCAGCAGAAAGTCTGTAGCTTTTCTATTGACAATGGCTACAGAGAGTCAACGGACATTTTCCACACGAAGTAAACAGAACGTCTGCAGTCATTCTCATGACACGGTCAACAGAAAGTCAGCAGAAAAAAATCAACGTAAAGTTAATAGAAAGTCAACAGCTTTTCTCTTGACTTAGGCTAAAGAAAATCATCAGAAAAGTTTCAACCCAAAGTCTACAAACGTTCTGTTAACCCATGTCAAGAAGTCAAAGTCAAAAGAAAGTAATCAGAGTAAACAAGAAGTCAACGCGTTTTCAATAAAAAGTCAAAAATAATTGTTATATGAGAGGCCTGCGCAGCCTCTAGAACCAGCAAAAACTGGCACAAGAAATATGGAATGTGAAGATGATGAGCGGAGTTATGCCGCCACAAAGGCCGTTTCACAGGCGTTCGGGTGGGCATGTAATGGCACAGTAGACGCGCGGAAGGCAGTGGCGTCACAAGGGGGGAGGGGGGAAGGGGGGAACCGCTTCGGGCGCAGCGCTCAGGGGGGTGTCGCGGCGGGCCACGAGAGCGGGGGGGGGGGGGGGGGGGGAGTCGCAGCGAGCCACGCGAGAGCGGTTGAGGGGGGGGGGGGGGGGGGAGTCGCGGCGGGCCACGCGAGAGCGATGGGGGGTGTCGCGGCGGGCTGCCTCCCCGGGTGCCGCTGACCCTCGTGACGCCACTGGCGGAAGGCACTAAAACTCGCTACTGCAGGTCCACGCATCTCGCCATTAATCCTGCCTTCGCTTGGGGAACGCCACTCGCGTATTGTAACGAAAAATAAACACACGTGAACTTTTCTCAAAAGATACTCTATCTTTCTGATTGTTCTCGCAATCTTAAAACAAAGAAACACGTTAATTACAACGATTTTACATTTTCTAACGCGTCCATTTAAATGGCCGCACTGCTGAGCCACCCAGAAAAGACTTTAGATCATGGTCCTATTCATCTGAATTTATCTTTTTATTTACAAGAAAGGGGTAGCCATTACCACCAGCACCCTGCAGCTGTGGGTGTGTGAATACAATGGAAGAGAGGCATTGTAGTCAAAGATATGGACGATTTTATGTCTGCGGCTCATCAAAGTTACGCATGTTGTTGGGTTTCGGAGGTGACAATCTCAAGTGTGGAACCAGGAGTCGGGGCTGTGGCTCGCTAATCGCATTGCCCCGAGGAAACAGACCTGGATTGAGATTACTGAAGTAGAACTTTTATGTTCAGTGAATATATAGGTAGCACGTTCGAATGGTTAATCGGCGTCTTCGGCCCGTGTGTCCCTGTGTCGTGATGTGAGAGGGAGGGCAGGGTTAGCTTTGCCGAAAGTGCAAGCGTTGGCGTCTTCGGTCTCCCTGAGCCCTAGTTATATAGCCCTCCGAGGGCGAGAAGGCCCTCTGAAATAGAGGAGCCTTCCCCGGAGTTCGAGTGTTCACGTGGTGTTCGAAATGTGGGGGTGGCTGATGCAATCGCCCTGCGTTCTTTCAGCGAAGGGCACATGATGCAACCCGTTGCCGCTCTTGCCATGCTCCGGTGTCTCATGCAAGGTGTCGACGCTCTTGCCGCTCCAACTGAAACACAAAACCGAAAGACCCACACACACGCACGCCGGTGTTTCTCCTTGCGAGGGCTGGCGTTCCCAGCTCGTTTCGTGGCTTCCGGAAGACGTTCTTTTTGTGTTTAGAGCCCTTAACGAAGGCCACCGCCCGCCTGATGTCTCAAGGGTTGGTCTCGGGAATCTGAGCGTGACTCTGTCTAGCGTCATTGGCCCCCGACGCGGCCCAACGCGACAAGAGGCTTGGCTGCCGTTGGCGACAAGGGAAGGCCAACTCCAGTACGAAGCCAAGGAAGTCCGTCGCGACAGTGTGCTCTCCTCGGCCACTTTTCGCGACCAAAAACGTCGCCGTGGCCGGTCTTCCAACATTATCCAGCAGCTTGCCATAACACCTTTATACGTACTTGGGGACCACATTCTCTGGCAGTGAAGCCAAAGCACCGTTCACTTTTTGTTTTGTTGAAATGCCACAGAACGTTGCCTCCACCCTCCGCCATTTCAATGTTTACAGATCCACAGCCCAGCACGCAAGGAGGATCGGTGGCCGTGTGGTCTAGCGCACACCAGCACGGAGTACGTGGAGCGAAAGCTCGCGCTGCAGAACCCAGGGGTCCTGGGTTCAGTCCCCACCCCTGCCCGTTTCGATCTGGATGAGCATCATACTGGCGTGCGGTCGTGTGTCACTACTGCGTGATGCACGTTAAAGACTCCAGGCTAGCGGTTGTACTGCACTGGCTAAATTGCTCATCTACAGCTGGGAGACTCGTCGCCCTTGGAGGCAGACCAAGTTCTAGGCTGTATAAACATACACACAACCCAATTTTTTTTTCTCTATAAATATCCACACAACACCCCTAATCAAGCCCAACACGCGCGTGTTCGTAGCTTCTGAAATCGAGCAAACCAAACGCTAAACGTACGAACGCTGCAAAATGGCAGCGCCCTGAAGCCCTTATAAATACCCGATATCTTAGGAAAAGGTTCACTATGGTTTTATCGCCACAAAAATTCACTACTTCTCCACGAATGCTCAGTTTCAGCTAATACGTAGCGCTAGCGGTCCGGACCAGGTACCAGAGTTTTGGAGCTTGGCGTTATCTGATTTCAAAGTTGTAAATAATCTGCAGACATTTTCAGTGAGGAAATGGGGCCGTTCCGGAAACCGACGCTACTCACCTCCATGTTCTGTTCTTTTCGGATCATATTCCGCGAACTGCACACGTTTAAAAGGTTATATACACCATGTCGTATAAACGTTGCATAATACCGTATGAACATGATGTTCTGCATCGGGTTTATACGACGTGATGTACAAATTCTCCATAACAATAGTTTACCGATAAAACCTTATCACTCCTGCAACCTGAGATCCAGATCTCGAACCTTCTCACACTTCCTCTCTTGCATCTTCAACATCTTCATCAGTAAATGTGTGTGCGGTTTTAAACAAAACTACTTTTTCGGGAAAGAAAAAAACCATTTGCAGTTAGCATCATCATAGCGCATTCGTGGTGTTCATGACGAAAATGTCACTGCAGCATCGCAAGCTTTTTTTCATTTTTTAGAAGTCGATTTATTTAAAGCGGTGTTCATTCACAAACGGGGCATTATTAACGCTTTGAAGCGTTCCCTCTTTTCCACTTTTCAAGCAGTGCAAAATAAGTAACAATTAGTTTATTTCTCAAATCAGAATTTGAATTTGATTGGTGTTTGACTCTAGAGCTTTCATTTTTTTTTTTTTTTCTTTACTTGAAATGGTAATTATTGAGGTATTTTCCTGGGATCTTTTCCCACGCAATTCAGGACAACTTTTCACCCAAGTTTCTCCCTGAGGCTCTAATCTGTACACTTAGCAAAAAAGTCGGCGAGGAATTCGACGTCCGTGATTGGCCAGTGCTGCACTTGACCTCGGCGCCGGCCAATCATGGCGGTCAAATCCCTCGCCGACTTTTTCGCCAAGTGCCCAGATTCGAGCGGCTGGTCAGTTCAAATGGCACAATTACACGCTGACACCACGATGACACCATAACGCCAAGTCTTTCCAATTCCTTTTTCTGCGTTAATTGCCTACCAGTTTATGGCAGCGAATATTTCTCAACGTTACAGTGACAATAATCCGAGAACGTCGCACAACATTACAATATACTATAACGCAGCAAAAGGTCAGCCTTCATATGAAGCGAATCGATATTACTTCGGTGTTTTCTTTTTGCGTGCACTATTTTAAACATCGTTACCTTCTTTGCCTTCTCTGCATGTTCTAACCTTCCTTCATCTGTTATGACTTACAGTTACGCTCCATGCAACATACGTCCTTCCATATCGCCCACGAGCTGGTACCCCGAGGGGAGATCTCCCACGTGACATTATCGCAGCTTTCAGGCGATTTTCACGGAAATACCCGAGAATGCAAACAGACTTAAAGGGAAACTTAAGTGGTTCTGTATTTGAAGAAAACACTCATACCTTCTTCACTTGGCCTTCAGGATCGCGAATATCGAGATTACGGTTCAATTTGGCGCACAGAGGTTGGAGAAAATCATTTTCAAAGCACCGCTGAAGCCTCTCCTTCCCGAAGCGTTACGTCATATCCAGAGTTTTCGGGATCTCCGCTTTCGCCCATCTTCAGCGCCTATCAGTATGCACGCGCACTCTTGCTATTTTTAAAAAGGTCAGAAAAAGACATCATGGGAAGCTCGCTAGGGGCAATTCTGTTCTTTTTACTATGGGTAGCGCACTTGCTACCGACACGGTTATGTTTTAATTTCCGTAGTGTGCAGTCGCTTGGCATTGCACGTGCTTGCACAAGCAGAGGAAGTAAAAGTCCCCGCACTTTTAATTGTGAAAACATTCTGCCAGGCGGCGATACCCAAACTTTTTGCCGCGACTAGAACTTTCCAAGAAAGGGCTCCCTGCCGGTTCCATTTCAATGTTCGTGCGTAAGGTGCGTGATTTGCTCGCTTTCCAAAGCGACGAACATGCGCGCGCTGGGCTGAGGAGATCGCAAGCTTGCAATTGCGCACGCGCTGCCCACTCGAGCGATACGCGCTTGGCGACCGAAAAATCTTGTTATGACGTAACGACTGGTCGAAGGTTTTTCGTGTTTTCTCACGTTTAGTTACATCTTCGGGCAAAACGAACGAGATATTTCAGAATAAGGGAATAAAAATATTATAAAATTCACCTGTAACTCTTTTTTTTCTGTTTTTTTTTTTACATAAAAATTGCTTTAGTTTTTTTCTGTTTTTTTATAAAAGAAACGAAAGGTATTCATTTATATCACTCCCACGCGAACACGATGACCATCGTCAACTTTCAATCTCAAATTAAAAAAAAAAAAAACAGACATCGACTCACCTGGAAAGCCGCGCAGGGACCGTAATTCACAAACGAGTGCATTTCCTGCTGCCCGCTTTGAACCGACGCGCAAACCAGCGTGTAATGATCAATAGCCGCGTGTGGACTAGTCGGCAGACACGTAGCGGCATGCCCTACCGCCCCCACTCGCTCTTTGCTACCCGCCCACTTTGTCGAGCTACAAACTACCCACTCACACCCTCAGAAAACCAGCGAATCCGCGCGTGCCGCTAAACGCCTTTCCAAGTCGAACCTCGGCGAAGACAACTGTGGCCGATCTGGTGCGGTTAGAATGGTACGCGAGCCCTTCCTCCTCTCCCACAGGCTCTAATGCCTCGGTCTTCGAGAGCTCCGCTTTTTTTTTTTTATGTGTGTTCCTGTTTCAGTCATGCATCCTTTCCTTTGTGTGTTTCGAATTTTCCTTGGCGGGGCGGGTGCCTCTGTTGTTTCCGCCGGCGACAGCTGGGGCGTCCGCCACTGCGGCTCTTTGCAGGGACCACCTGCTCCCCGTCACGTGACCCGGGCAGCTGCTACGCACGCGCAAGGCGCTTGCTCCACTTCCGTCTTCCGGTGCCTTCGCAACCTGGATCCACGGCCCACCATCTCTTCTTTCTTTCTTTCCTTTTTTTTAAATTCATATATTTTTTGCATTTGACGAGACCGAACACCCGTGGCAACACCAAAACGTACGGGTGCATCAACTTTAAATGGGCTGCTTGCAACAAATGAATGCCTCCGTTGAATGGGTCTACGCATCTGTCAGTGCGAGTGGCAATAGCGTGCACCGATACAGCCTCTCGCAAATTACGGACCTATAGCTGTTCAACGGCACCCGCCAAAAAGTAGGCAGACGCTGTCAATTTTTTTTTATATTGTTTTACTCGCTTAATACGGGATAGAAATAGCTCCTTAAATTGATATGACTATTTTAGGTTTTCTTTTTTTTTTACTCCTTTTATGTTGTTTTCGCTGCAAATCGTCCCGAGGCATTCGGTATAACGGCGCAATAAATAAGCAAAGCATGAGCAACAAACGGCCAAAGCATAAAAATGATGTCGCCCAATTCACAATCACAAAAGGATTTTCCTTTTCTTTGTTTTTGAAAATCCAGACCTTTGGCGTTTAGCTATAAACAGTAACCGGATACCGGGCGAAGGAGGTTAATTTCCGTAGCAGTGCAATAAAGTTCAAAACAAAATACAATCCCCGTTGTCCGTTTCATACATCCGGTCCTCATAAAATTTAGAGCGAGCAATTTCGGTATTTAATGTATATACTTTCATCACTCAGAAGGAGATTGCCTCATTTGCTGGGAAAATTGGTTCAGTTTTTGAGCCCAACAGGCGCCACCTATATTTTATGGACTCTTTGTTATCAGGTCTGTGCCCAAGCATATGGCACAGTATACGTACATGATTAAAAATGCTGTACCTTTCTGGAGGTATACTGTACAATTAACGGCTGTCCTATATCACTCACGGAGTGAATATTCGCGCTTTAAACGATGCGATGAAGCTTTAATATGACTGTTTCTTCGAGATCTTGTTTGAAGAATATCTGATGTTATATTTTTACTTATCATGTTTTTGAATAACTAAAACAGATTGTTAACCCATGTCGTACTTTCGTTGTCAAAAGAAAACGCTATAATAAAATATAAAATTAAAACGTTGTCTTACAAGTGTTATAATGTCCAATCTTCACCAGCTACTTCGCGCCTTTACTTTATGCTTATTATGTGCTGGGTTTTGACAAACGTTAAATAACCAGATTTTTTAAAATAATTTTTGTTAGGCATCTTTTGCCCGGGAATTGCGATACGTTTGCATGTGCACTGGGAACTTCATGTTCCTTGGCCTTTTTTTATGTCGTTGACACCTTTTCGAGCTCTGACGTCCTGAATATGCATCGAGACGGAAGATCCAACGCGACGAAAGATGCAATTGGTCACGTGACAGGCGAGACGGAATATCCATCGAGACGAAATGTTAATTTGAGATGGAATGTCCAACGAGTCTGAATTCTGAATATTCAACGAGACAGAAGATATAGCCAGCCCTTAAAGTCGAGCGTACCTGAATATCCATCAAGACGGAAGATTCAACCAAGCCTGATTGTCCACTGATACTGGATATCCCGTGCGTCAACCGCGAAGACGTTGAATATTACTGCATGCTGTGCAAGGTGACAAGTTAAAACCTAAAAACACTGTATGGTAAAAATAAGATGGCAGTTGGCAGTTGAGTAGTCATGTTTTTGATGAGACTTTGTTCTGTGTGAATAAACGGGTGTTGAGAGAAAGCATCACTGGAATAAAGTTTGCCTTAGATATACTCACAATTTTGTGAAAGATTTAAAATAAATGTTCTTGATATTTCGGCCTCTCAAAGAAAAAGGCTGGTTTTATGCATTGCTTCGAAACAAAATATACAGGGTGTCCCATTCAAAAACCAGCCAAGTTAAAAAAAAAAAAAAAAAAAAAAAGGTCTAGACGATGAAATTAACTGTGCTTTGCTTGTAAGCGTCTTCCAAAAGCGCCAGTATTTAATTTATGAAACCGAATGCATTAATTACGACAATATTTCGAACGTTTTGCTTGTCACACTAATTTTGTTTTTGCTTTTTTTACTGTTCAAGAAATGTTTTATTAAAAAATATACCAATCAAATTACTGCCAAATTTCTAAATAAAACACAAGAAGGAACCTGAATTTCTTCAGGTTGCGCAGCATGCTGATTATAATTGAATCCAGGCTCTTCTGCTGGGCCCGCTTGCTGGGGCAAGAATAACATTCTCGTCATTCTTGTGCGGCTCGTTTGCACCTTTGCATTTAATTGCATTGTAATCATAACCTTAAAATACAAGTTTTCGACCTTGTTGGTGTTAGACTTGTGGCAGCTGATAAAACCTGTTTGCTCTACTGACATCAAACCACTGGTTAGCTCAGTTGGTAGAGCGCTCCACTGGAAATGAAGAGGTCCCGGGTTCGGTACCCGGACCAGGCGGATTTTTTCGGTCGCGCACCAGTCACCTAGCTGCGTTTAGAGATTTGTGTTTGCCCTTTGTCCCTCTTGTTCTCTTTTTCCAGGGATTATTTTCGTCATTCTTGTCCAGCTCGCTTGCACCTTTGCATTTAATTGCATTATAATAATAACATCAAGCTTCGTGTTGGCAAGAAACGAGAGGCTCCACGCAGAAATGGATGCGTTTGCCTTATTCAACAGTGGCTATGCTGCAACTATACCAGCACGTCTGCACTTACGTGGACAGAATCGCGAGCATTGATATGCTCCTAGGGGTTACTTAACAGTCCTTTCAGTAATCGTTTAATGACGCATAAATCTCATAAATATTTCATGCTTTCCGCTGATCACGTTGTCCTCTTCTGAAGACGTGGAGAAAGGTGCCGCTTGCCGAAATAAGAAACCTATTACTCTACGAATCGTCGTCTCCATAGCGTTTTCGTTAAACAGTTGGTCCGGTGTGCACCAATCACTTATTCTTGTGTGTGTTTACATTTCATTCTTGAAGCCTAGCTACTGAACTCTTTTGTTTTGGCCACAAAATGTATTAATAAAACAATAACCTACATAAAACACGTTTCTAAAATAAATATTGTTTTTGTTTGTTTTGCAGTTGAGGCTCCGGGAAGTTCCGTCTTTTTCTCTCTCTCTCACTCTCTCTTTTTATATTATTTAGCAACTGTAGATGTTTCGCAAATTAGTGAAGTTTAACCAGCTTGCTAAAATCCGCCTGAGCGACCAACATTCTTTTATAGATATTTGAAGATCTACCAGCTCGAAATACGTAATCATTGCGAAACGCGTTGCTCGAATCAGGTAGGCAGAGGAATGAGGCTGAATGCCGTTCCGCGTAGGGTATCCACTTGGTTAAATGGCAGGCGAAAAGGAATGCCCAACTGAGATCAAATGTACAACGAGTTTGAACAACTAACGAGACAAGAGATCGAACCAGGCCGGGAAGTCCACCGTGACTGAACATCCATCGAGACGGAATGTTCAGTTGGGACAGAATGTCCACTGTGAGTGAATATCCAACGAGGCAGAAGATCCACCAGTGGATCTTTCGACTCCTTGGATCTTTCGAATCGTTGAATATTCAGGCTCTGAATCCTCTTCTAGTGGCCATTGACATCTTGAATAGCGGAATTTCCTCTATAGATGAAAACATCGTTTTGCTCTCGCCATGCCATTATAATGTTTTCGCGTTTAGAGCATATACATGCCACGCGTTCTTGTTTCGCCTTCCTATGTCCATATATTAGATTTCCCAGGTTTAAGTCAATTTTTTTAAGATTACTTTGCCTCCAATACCCTATACCGGAACCACTTGGCTGGGGACGGGAGTGACCGAAAGAGGTTTATAAACTTTATGATGATCTCTTAAAGACTGCACACTAAGGAGCGGGCATTCTGCGAAGAAACGACGATTTTTGATTGGCGATTTTCCCCGGTGAAGTTTGTCAATTTTTCGCTGCGAATTCTGTCCATGCAGTCCAGTCTTCACATGTAAAAAAGACAAGTTGTATGGCACTCGTAAAACAATAAGCCGTGTTTTTTTTTATGTAGGATACTATGATGGGCTCACACCGAGGCTGTCCGACTACTCGGGACAGTACACCGACACAATACGTTTAATGTCGCATGTGCATGACCATTGACCTTTCATAGATTTCATCGACAATGTTGACAGCGAGACACATGCATGCGTCCGCAGATCAACAATGTACGTTCTGCGAACTAGGGGATTTGTCGTTCCAGTCAAGCTTACTAATTTCGTCTTACAGCAGCCTGAGAAAATGAACTCGTTTCACCAAATCTACACTCAAAACTGGGCAAACTTTTGTCTTTATGATTTACTGAAAACAAAAGAGGGAATTCGTTTGATATTTTGAGCTGTAGCTTATGTAGATACGCAGTTACTCTTTGTTCGCCGAAACCGTCACGAGGAATCTAGTATAGCGCAGGTGCGTTAAATAACGGAGGAATGAGCAACAACCATATAACCCAACTAAAAAGAATAAGTCGCGCAATACAGTCAATAATTTGCTTAAATTTTAGAAATGATTTTTGTTTCTTGGCTGAACTATGAGCAGCAGCAACTGGAAACTGACGAACGAGGTCAATTTTTGCGGCGGTAAAATAAAGTACAGTATCAAATATAAACCCCTCCCCCAACCCCCACTCCGTTGTACACATCCGGTTCACATACAATTCAGTGCTAAAAATGTCTCCATTTTATGAATATACTTTCATCATTCCGGAGCATCCTGCCGTATTTCCTGGGATAATAGCGTTTGAGCCCAACAGGCGCCTTATTCATTTTATGATTTTTTTTTTTGTTTTTATCAAGCAGGCACACGTATTTGTCGCAATAAATTTACGAGATTAAACACAAATAAATTTTTATGCCTTTCTGGAGGTGCAATAATGATTGTCCTTTATTTGTCTCATGAAGCGATGATTCAAAACTTCAAACATTACGGTGAAGCTTTAATAACATACTATTCCGAATGCAAGATCTTGTTTGAAGAGATGACTGCCGTCGTGCAGTTAACAGGACCTAGAGACTCACATTTCTGTCTTATATGTTCATGCTTCTCAAATAATAAAAATAAGGTGCTAGCTCTCGTCGCAATTTTATTAAGGTAAAATGGAATTGGGATAAAAATATAAAATGAAAAAAATTCGCTCATTGCGGAACGTTTGACACCCGTTGATTGAACTTTCTCTCTCTCTCTCTGTTTCTCTCTCTCTCTCTCTCTCTCTCTCTCTCTCTATATATATATATATATATATATATATATATATATATATATATATATATATATACTCGCTACCTGATGAAGAGCGGTCCCCGCTCGAAACGTCGTAATAAACTTCGAATTAGTGATGAAAATAATCCCTGGAGAAGGGGAACAAGAGGGACAAAGGACAAACACAAATCTCCAAAATTCGATACCCGGACCAGGCGTTTGCTCTACTGACGTCTAACCCCTGGTTATCTAGAGGTCCCGGGTTCGATACCCGGACCAGGCGGATTTTTTCGGTCGCTCACCAGTCACCTAGCTGTGTTTGGAGATTTGTGTTTGTCCTTTGTCCCTCTTGTTCCCCTTCTCCAGGGATTATTTTCATCATTCTTGTCCAGCTCGCTTGCCCATTTGCATTTAATTGCATTATAAACATTCGAATTAGTAACTCCGACAGTACGCATCTTTGACTTATTAACTTTTCCCGGTCCATTGTTTTTATATTTACCTTACTTCACCTATATATATATATATATATATATATATATATATATATATATATATATATATATATATATATATATATATAGACATGGTGTGACACTTAAGCGGTTTGTGCAGGCGAGTTATACGGCCAGGGGGACATTATGTGGGTGGTTAATCTTTGCGATAAGTCGGCTATTTAATTGAAATTCGTTAATTAACTTTTTAATTAGTGAAAATAGACATATGGTTCAAATTAGAAACTTACTGAGCGTCATCGAAGACCACTAAATAAACTCTTTTTAGAACGACTTGAAGCTCGTGGGAAACTCGGGGGCGCGCCAAAGTTACCACTCGTGAAGCAGGCGCAAAGCTAGCAGTGGCGGGACATGATGATAATCTTGTCATCCGCGTTCCGCCACTGCTAGCTACTGATCTTGAAAATGGTGCCTATTGATAACTAATATAATAAATAGACCTATTGCTAAATTACCCAAGCATCAAGGAGAATGCAGGGAATGGCGTCCCACGCGTCGCACGGGCCGGCGTCTTCAGCAGTAACTGTTCTAAAACAAAAGCCTAAAACAAATGGCATCTTGCACACGCGTTCGTCGACGCTCTATTCTGGTTATTTACTTCGAATCTTTTATACGGGGAAGGCGTGCACCTGCGGCGCGTGTGGCGGTGCGAGCGTAGAGTTTTGAGCTTCGCTGTAATAAAGTAGTCATTTCTAATATTATAGTCCATTGAGTGCAACGGAATATACCCTTTTATGTTAATATAGATTAAAGAGAAAATATGAAAGATGTGTACTTTGGGCACGGCCGTACGCGTTAAGGCCGGTTCAGACACTTGCGTTTGAGTGCGTTTGACTGCGTTGCGGCGAGAACCGAAAGCGAGTCACCGGCACATCTGTGCTTCGTATGAAGCGTGGAATTCAATTCAAGGAATCAATTCTTGGCACGCGATATAAGCAGCAGGGATGTCCTGGTGTCTCGCAGCCGCAACGCAGTCAAACGCAGTCAAACGCAACTGTGTGAACCGGGCTTTAGGCGCAAAATAGTTCAAAGCCCGTGGAGCAAAAGCTCGCGTTACAGAACCCTGGGTCATTGCCTCCTATAGACCTTTCCAATGTTTACAAAATCACAGTCCAGCGTGCGATCTTCACAGTCCAGCACGTGCGTGTTCGTCGCTTCGGAAAGCGAGCGAAGCACGCGCCATTCGCACGAACGCTCAAAATGGCACCGGCCACAAGCTCGTTTTTGGAAAGGTCTATACTCATAAACCCTGGCAGTTCGACGACGGAGCCATAGAGTGCCCGGTCGCAAATTTGGAGCGCGAGGATCTGGTAGCACAGAGCATCAAAGAGCCATTTCTCGGAAAACCTGGACGTCAGCGCGCAGCTTTTACAGCGGCGAGGACCCAAAACAGACTTGTTCGCTCAGGAGAAGTGTGTTTCGGCGTCTCGGCGCAGCGGGGCGCCAGTCACGTGGCTCTCCTCTCATCCGTTGTCTGCCGCTCCACTTTTTCCATTTCGGTGGCCGCTTCTCGTGGTGATCTGCCAGGCTTTGTCAGTATATAGGAGGCTATGCCAGGGCACTCTTGCTAGAAACAGCGTCTCAGCTGCGACTGGGGTGAAGAAAGCACTGCCAAAGCCAGCCCTCGAGCTAAGCGGGACTCAAACCGCACTTCAAGGCGCTCGCGTGCCCAGGCTTTGCGGCGTTTATCTTTCACCCAGTCTCAGCTCGGACGCTGTTCTAGCAAGCCGAATCAGGGATCCTGGGTTCAATCCCCGCACCTACCCGTTTCCATTCAGTCGAGCACCGTACCGGCGTGCGGTCGTAGATGTCACTACACCATATTCCTGACGGAAGAAATAGCTGTCGAACTGAAATGCGTTTAAGTTGAGCACCAGCTCTGCAAGGCGGACATTGAGGTGAGAGAGAGGGTTCAGTTTTTGTCTACAACCAAGAAAATATTGCAGTGCCGGAAGGCCGTCCTGGTGAGGAATTACAATGTAAAAAAAAGGTAATATCTACGGTGAAAAGAACGGTGTCGGAGTTAGGCGTGAATGTATGAAGTTGCTGGGGGAGGTGCGTGGTGTCTTTTATATAGCTAGCCAAATTCTGGACGATATGCTGAATGACATAGTCCACGAAAGCGGACTATGTAGTAGAATAGATAAATGGGCTAGTTGGTACATCACTGATTGGAAAGCGCCGAATAAACAAGGACGAAGAAGGGGACAGAGACCCCTTCTTCGTCCTTGCTTTTTCGGCGCTTTCCCTTCAGCGGATATGTAGGCAGAAGGGCAAGATATGTAGAAACAATGGGGCCACTGGGGGTGCCAAGGTTGTGCATTTTTGGCAGAAAAAAAAAAAGAGGTTTGGAGATGATTCACAATAAGTCGGCGAACGGGAGAGGGCATCGCGTAGCGCTTGATAGCATGTTGAATTCTGGATTTAATAGATTCTTGGTACTGGTTGGTGGCGTCAGACGGAGGGGTTCGTAGAAGTTAGAAAGAGAAAGTTGGCGATGCCTCCTCCCTGCACTCAGATGTGCTCCATCTGAGTGCGATGACGTGCCGTGGAGTTGGAGGAGTCTTCTAAAAGGCTTTGATTGAGTGGTATTGATAACTGATATTGCGATGTGCGTGTGTGCTCATGCGGTGGTCGGCCGCCAGGTCGGTCGGTTGTCGTCACCACGTGGACGTTGCGACGCGGACAGACAGGCTGACGCTTTCCCGCACCACTCCGGAAGTGAAGACCCCCCGCGGCCGGAAATGGCGGAGTGGAGACGCCACTTCCTGTCTATCCCCGACTTCCGGCGCGTCCTGGGTCCGACACACACAGCCCAACGTTCGCTGGCCGCCCAGGATGCTACCGTTGATGGCACTCCGTTACCTGTACCCTCGACGAATGCGACTCCATTTTGCCCGTGTTGTTGTGAGGGGAGCCGGGTGGACGCAGTGTTGCGACATTTCCTTTCGGCTGCTTTGTGCGCGATTCGCCGCTGCGGTAGCGTTGTAGGGCGAACGGCCGATTGCATCCTGCGAGGCCGCTCTCGCCTGCTGTTTCCGCTCGATCCCTTTTCCTGTTCGGGTGGCTCGCGCTTGACGCGGAGCGAAAGAGAAACGGTCGGCAGCTGTAGCGCGACCGGGATGTCGTTCGTTAGTTGAGCGGTCGGTTGCTGCAATTAGACGCGACGAAGTGCCTAATGGAGCCGACTGGCGATACCCGTTGAAAAAGAAAAGTAACATTAATTTTGTCATTCTGCTGGGAGATTTATTGCATCGCACTGTCGATTTGATGGATCACGCCGATCGGATAACTTATCATTTGCGGTGTAATTGTACTCACAGGCCAAGTCAGGTAGAGTATGTATACGCTACGTAGTGTAACATATTAAAATGTTTTTGTGTCTGTTACACACCTGCAGGTCCCAAGTAAGGTTCTCGTAAAACCATAAACTAGCATCTAAACCTGCAAGACGTCTATTTTTTTTTATTTACAAGAAATATATGATAGGGTAGAAACTCCAATAGCTCAAGCCTTCCACTGTTGTCGTTTTATATGAGCTAAACTCCCCAGAAGTATTTAGAGTTGTCTTTTTTTATTGTTATTTTAACAAAAATAGCTCTCGTTTATATAAACGTAACGACACACGCGTACGCACGCACGCGCACAATTATCCGCATGTTTGTAAAAAAGTAAGACATGGTAAAAAAAATTGGGGTATGTGTTTGTTTATACAACCAAGAACTTAGTCTGCTTCAACGGGCGACTCGTTTCCCAGCTGTAGATGAGAAATTTAGCGAGTGCAGTACAGAACGCTAGCCTTGGGTCTTTAACGTGTACCACGCAGTATAGTTAAAACACATGGTCAGTAAGGCATCAAGCAGTGATCAGAATTGTCGCTAGCGTTTTCATCTTAATCGAATATTGCATTAATCGCCGACTCTGAACCGATTAATCGTTCAAACGTGAACTCTTCTATGAGTCACTTCTTGGCAGAATCAAACGCAAGCAAGTTGCCAATAGAAATTAATACTATTGCTTAAAAATATAAAAGCTCCGAAAACAACATGGACCAAGAAGTAAGAAAACACAACGCGCCTTGTGTTGGCTTACTTTTTTTTTTTGGCTCTTTTATATATTTAAACTACGAACCAACCAGCCCAATTAACCACTTTGCTAATATGATAGCTACACGTCCTGTTATTCGTTACAATCGAGCAAACAAATCAGTAAAATATCATTCATTCGGACTCGATGACAACCTTGACTGCAAAAAGTGTCATTTTAGGCTTGAGATCCGTGCATTTTCTGGCACGTTTAGTGCCTTACTCACAGCCTGTACTCAAAGAATACACAAGTAAATTTTATCTAAAATATAATTTATTATATTTTCGGTTTAATTTGCTGCCGGAGAATTCTTTTATGGACGTTGCGTTCCGAATCTCAGGCTTTTCAAATACCTCAATATTTATTAGCGGACAAATTTTTGTCGGTAAAATATGTATACTATTTTCTTTTTCCTTTTCCTGACATAATCCATTGCATTTTGATGTATGCGAAACCAAACAATAAAAAAAAATTAATCGGCCTAATTAAAATGTGCTGTTCCCGTATCGCAAATTTGCTAAACGAATCCAGAAAAATGCTATATGAATAAATTCTTAATACTATCAGCCTCAACATTACACTAAAATTATATTAGTTAATTTATAAACGGTCACAAATAATTGGTTTAAAATTTTTAATAAGTGAACAGTGCTCCTTACGTCAGATATTTTACTCAAGATACTGTATTTAATATATACCTTTTCTTGTATTTTAGTATCTAGAGAGACATTTGAATGACAGCATATTGAAATATTGAACTGTCATAGCTTGTACTCCATCTCGATTACATTTCATGGTATCGTGTGCTCATTATCTCAGATGAAATTACCAATTACCAACTTTTAAGAAATTTGTCACCGAAATGATTTCCGGACGAACGAATCGTCAGACGCTTCGCGGAAAATAAAGCTAATCCGAATGCGAACATATATATATATATATATATATATATATATATATATATATATATATATATATATATATATATATATATATATATATATATATATATATATATATATATATATATATATACAGGTTTGCATTCATATTAGCTTTATTTTTTTTATATATATATATATATATCGTTTTTGTATTAATACTTTCCTTTGGGCAGTTATATGTGATATTTTCGGAAACATGTTTTTTGTGGAAAGCAAAGTGAATTGGGGCAGAGGGCACTAGAAGCGTCAAGTTTTCGTTAATTGTTTTTTATATATTGTTATTTACATTTTCGGAATGTATGCGTACCGCAAGCTCGTCTGCTTCTTTTGCAGGAGTTGTAGTGACGTCAGAACGCCAAGCTCTGAATGGCTCTGAATGAAGGATAGTGGGTAGACCTCCTGGCAGCTTGTTTTGAGGTCTACCCATTATCCTTCAATCAGAGCTCAGTGTTCTGACGTCACTAGAACGCCTGCAAAAGAAGCAGACGAGTTTGCGGTCCGCATTCTTCTAAGCATTTACGGGTCAATGGTGATAAGTTGAAATACTCATCTGCCCCGTCTTTTTTTTTGTTGTTTCCGCACTTTTCTGAAGAAAACGAAAACACGAAAAGACAGTGGAGCTAGCTTACCGCACTTTTCGGTCTACAAGCCTCATTGTTTTATAAATGGCATCTCTCTATTAACGGCCATTTTTCACGAAGTTGGTAAATAAGTCGCATTTGTTCGCTTAGGTCCGTGGCTGCGCACAGTTGCTGCAGCCGCGGAACTACGCCGACACGCTTCAGACAGTCTTCGGACTGCTGGAAGAGTTGGCCATCGGCGGGTGCTTTGTCTTTCCTCCTTTGTCGTAAACGTCGATACTACCTATACCTGGCGCGGTTAAGGTCCGCACTTAATGTGAAGAAATAAAAAAAAAACGCACGTAAGTCGCAACGTTTTATAAGATGTACCAATGAAAATTCGAAAGAAGAAAACGCGACTCATGCCCCGGAAAATACGGTATATTATAGGGCATCGACTTCAGATGAGGGGGAATGCATGCAACGACCTGAAAGGACAGCAAGGTCAAGCAGGGAACAACACCAAAAGGGCAGGGTTAATCCCGTCCAAAATTTGACATGTAGAGATTATTATTCGTGTCTAGTTAATATAGACTCCGTTAATATGAACACCCCGCATTATGGACGAAATTTTCAGTGAGCAATTTTTCGCCATGCAATTATGTAAAGTATCAGTACAAAGTACAAACCCACATCTTGCCCCTTTTTGTAGCTAAACAAACCGTGTATCTCTCGCTGTTGCTACGCTCGTTAATATCTGTGTTTTGACCATGATTCGTTATTATGGACGCCTCACACTATGGACGATTTTTCTGGAAACCGGGAGGCGTCCATATTAACGAGACATGACTTTATATACAAAAAACAAAAGAAAACATGGGTATAGATATTTGCACCTCACCTTATCTCTCAACTCAATAGTTAAGATATCTCTCTACGAAGTTATCTGAGGAACGCTTCACACATGTCACCAAAAATGAAGAACAGCGGGTGAAATGCCTACAATACTTACGTGAGCACTCTTATCCTATAGTTTGTGTACGGGTGGTTTTAATTGTCAGGCATCGCAAGTACTTCAATCACCTTTCAAATCATTTTTACTCCATTTAAGATACTTTATGGTGAAAGAAAGTTTACTCCTTCAAACACTCGATGAAGCAGGCGTATTGTATCTTATCCTGAATACTTTTGCCGAGTATCTTGTGCAATACTGAGTGAAAGTAAGACCGTCTGGTTTGTGACCGCTTAAAATCTAAAAGTCGTAGCGCGTTGGGGACAAAATATAAAGTTGTGAAAGACTGGAAGAAGTTTGCCATAAGGTTTTAAAACGTTTCTATGGTCAAAAACTTATATTTTGCATTGTTCTTGGCTAGCATGTCATCGCAGAAGACTATGTTGTTATTCTACCACCTGGAAAGCCAGTGGGACGACGGCACGTGAGCGTCACGGGTGCGCCCGGAGTTGCCGGTCAACATGTTGTGTGGGGTTCTTGTCGTGCGCATGATGACGTATTTCTCCCTCTCTCTATTTTTTTTCTTTCTCTCTCTCGCTCTCTCTCTTTTCTTTTTTTTTTTTTGTAGAATTAATCGCCTTCGCCCTTCACTTATGTCACAAAGTGAAACTCGCAGGTGTTTCTTTCACGATTTATGTAACTTGATCTGGAACGACTGGCCTCCCTTTGGGCAGTCTGCCACATGTCGAGCTATATTTTTGGAGCAAAAATAATCATAACAACATCTTCCGGTTCTTTTTTATTTTTTACTCTTTTTCAGAGCCTTCGCCAATTACTTTTATTATTATTCCCCTCTTGTGTTCTTCCTTACCGTCAGCACTTTTAGTCCTGGTTACAAACTCGAAAAGTTCAGTTTCTTGCACGAATGTTTAGACAGCAGAAAATAGTCCTTTTTGAAATGACGTCACATGTCCTTGGTGCTAGTAGCGATTTATCTAGTACAATGCCTCTGCCATCCGGAGGTTTATAACATGATGCATGTTATAAACGTGATGGATGCGGATATTGCCTGAGCCAGAGCGCTGCAACGACTTCATGTTTCCGTCTGCTAGTAATGACTGACAACTGTACAATCATAGTTGCACAATACATTTGCGCCCCATCTTTCATATATGACGCTTATTAGCCACGGAATCATGCGACGCATTCTAGAAGGAATTGGCGTTATAAAAAACAATAAACATAATCTACTTGAATTGGAGGGCCACTAAGTAGAATTTGTATTCCAAAATAAAATTACGAGTGAATGGACATAATCAGCGAATATGTCACTCACATCGTTAGTCTTGTCTTTTCTCGAGTTCCATTAATTGAAGCATTCTTCACAATATCACCTTTGTGTCAGTAGAAAGAAAGATATTAGTAAGAGACAGCGCACCTTTTTCATGGTGGCCATTTTAAAGTTGTTCATGCGACTTTTTTATTATTTAATTAACTCTAACTATTGCGCTAAACCCGTAAAAACATCTTGTAGAAAAAAAAAAAAGAAGAGCCTGGATCTCGCTCGCCAGTGTTTGCCTATTAATTAAGTAATTGCAACATCTCTTTTTTTTTTCAGAAATACTTTACGTGACGGCACGTGATTACCCCTAGATGGGGTCCTAGCTGTGTTTTAAGAAATGAGAAGCTTTACTCAAAACGTACTTTTAGCGCACATAATATATATATATATATACACGATTGAAAACAAAAACATAAAACATTTATATATGAATTAAGATATCGTTATTCGAGTTATGTTAATCCCCATACTCGTTTTCATCTCAAGAAAAGAGCAAGCTTTGCTTATTGTTCACACGCCGCGCGAAGTAGTTCTTACAAATTTGGTTGTCGGAGAGAGAAGCGATCGCCTTTGGCGTTTGAAACGTGCACGTCTTGATAAGATAGCTCATACCTACTTTAAGATGCACCTACGTATATCTTAACTTTACGCATAAAGAAGCGAATTAGTAATGCTCCGCGGAAAGTCCGACTTTTTTTTTTTTTTACAACGGTTTTTGAGGTGAAAATGAGTATAGTCAACACAGATGCGGTTTTACTACGAGGTGATCATTTCGGAAACTAATCCACGTGCGTCCTCATTTGACTCACGTGATTAAGACCTTTGATGGGCATATATGAGAACCTTCTCATTTGCATGTCGTATATACCTTTAAATATTTCCAGTTTCCTTTAAAAACAAATTATGTTTCGCAAAAGGTTAGTCTAATTTTTAATATATAATATAAAATAAAATTTAAAAAAAAATGTCATCGTAGGCAATCCAGATTTTTGTTTATCTGTGCCTGAAAACGTTTCGAATAATGGTGCTCATCAGGAACCCCGGTGCGCTTAAAAGAATTTATTAAAGCAATTATTATTCTTAGAGAATCTTACAACTATTAAAAAAGCGAGATCATGAAGCCATTTCCTGTCACGTGGAGTATTTGTGGGGAAACATTAATCGAGTTATTACGTAATTAACGAAAGCAAACACCGGCGAGGGTGCTTCACATTAGAAATTCGTCTGTCCCGCTTTATAATATAATCTCTATGGCAACGGAATTTTTTGTTTTTTACATCCTGTCTGTAATTGTTATGAGAATAGTGACCGAGTGCGCAGGTTCGCGAATAAAAGCAAATGATAACAAAAGCCGCACATTTTCAGGATGGCCGCTGTGGAAATGACCGCGTGCCTGGTTCTTCGTGATGATCGTAGATGGTCAACCCCTGCGATATATGAGGAAGGAAGCCGAGCAAGTGGCGAGGCCCAAGAACCGTTTTGTCGAAACAATACGTGCCATCTACGCTGTCATGGAACACTAGACTCCCTGCTCAGTGTCCTAGCGCAGATTGAATTCGGAGTCAACAACATGCTCTCTTGCCCTCCCCGCGTATGTTCGTTGATTCCGCCTTTCTGCAATGCACTCCGCAACCAGCTATTCGAAATCTCCGCACTAAACGCTAGCGGCACGCAGGAGCAGCAATGGCGTCTTCATTGCCGAGAGCGTCGCGATAAAAACGGTCTTCGAAAATTTCCGATTTACTATCCATATTCCCTCCGGGATAACTTGACACGGGGGCAGGCACGTAGCCAGGATTTTGTTCGGGGGGGGGGGGGGGGGGGCCCATGCCCCCCCCCCCCCCTGGCTACGTGCCTGCACGGGGGGTACTGTTTCCTTCTGCTTGGCGCGGGAGACTGCTGATGCTAACTATAGTCGGTCGGTGACAGGTCGAAAGCTCAGGGCAAGCTCCTCCCACCTCCTTCCCCCTTAGCAGAGCGAACCTGGAGAGGAGGCGACCTCCTCCGCAGTGCTCGATCTGCTAAAGCCGGAAGAGGTGGAGGAACTTCCCCTGAGCTTTTAACCCGTAATCGACCATAGTACCTAAATATCGCGGTTTCTCGGTTACAACCACCCACAACATTGAAAGAAAAAAAATCAACCACACGTTTTTATTTTTTTTTACGGCAAATTGCGTAGAAAGAGAATAACTACAGGGTGATTACGATGTCGCGATGGATTTTTGAAGGAACCGTAGAAATCTGTTTTAATCGGGTAGAATTTTTTTTTTAAGTCACTCTCCCCTCCCCTTTTTTCTGAAACTTTCCGGTCGTCAGTGAGGTGAGGTCCATGGGCCGTTCTCTCTCTCTCTTTCTCTTTATATATATATAAAACTACATATATATATAGTTATTATATAGTATATATATATATATATATATATATATATATATTATATATATATATATATAAGTCAAAGATACGTACTGTCGGAGTTACTAACACGAAGTTTATTACGACGCTTCGAGCGGGGACCGCTCTTCATCATCTTCATCATATATATATATATATATATATATATATATATATATATATATATATATATATAAGTCAAAGATACGTACTGTCGGAGTTACTAACACGAAGTTTATTACGACGCTTCGAGCGGGGACCGCTCTTCATCATCTTCATCATATATATATATATATATATATATATATATATATATATAAAGAGAGAGAGAGAGAGAGAGAGAAAACCCAGGTAAGAGTAACACAATGTTTTTTTTCTTTTTACTTCACTACATTTTATATTAAGCAGGATATCCAAAACGAGAAACTATGCTCCCGGCAGCCAAGCACTCGAGCTAAAAGTGAAGTCTTCGAACTGACATGCACGTGCGCTAAAGGCATAGGCCATAACGTCATCTGCCGATGTCGCATTGCTTCCAGTGACACGGCGTGGACGCCGAACCATATTTGCACCTCTAGGCTGTCACAACCAGAAGCCGTACAGGCTGCGACCAATCTCCACAAGACGCGTTTTCTCGAGCAGTTGTGGCCAAATCAACTCGATGCTCAAACGAGACGTCGTCCACTTACGTAAACCATCTCCGGCTGCAAGATGGTGTTGACACCGCCGTGCAGAACTTGCTCCAGCTTGGATGTCCGGGAATGCCGACTTGGGTTACGTAATTCCTAGCTCGATGTGTCCCGAACGAAGCCTTGGAATGGGCGCCGAGACCGCCTCCTTTCCTTGACTCGCCCTTGCTGACGAGCCGCTTGCGATCCCCTAGGACACTTCCTGTTGGTGTAGGGCTGCAAAAAATCCTCGCGCAAACCGGCGAGGCGTCGAAGCACCAGGTGCAGAGCCGCGGTGTCTTGAGTTGGTTGTTTACCTAGCACTTTGTCCTGAGCCTTTGACGTCGCAGAAAATATCCCCGGACGAGCTTTCGTTGGTTAGCAATTACACCGAAAGTTGGTACCTTGTTGAGTAGTCGGCGTTGGAACAACAGCAGTAGTGGATGTGTACTGAAGATCTGGAAAAACTCAGCCCTGCCGCCGATTCCACCTTTGACGACGTTGACAAACGGCGAGCGCAGTGTCGTCGTCCTTTATCCGCCGAACCTACTCCGGTGGCACCGTCCGCCGAACTCACGTACCGCGACGCTGCGAACAGACTGAAGAAACTGCTGTACTCCGTCCGTCTGTCCCCAAATCTGGAACTGCGGTCTGAATACTCGTACCAGGTGACAAGCGCGGCTGTGGCTCCCTCGAGAGAGGGCGAAAGCGGAAGAAGAAAGGGTGACGGGAGAGAGGGGAAAGGTTGGAAGGAGAGAGGACCAGAACAGGGGGATAAACCGGGGGACAGGGGACATCCACGTTTCCGATGGCAAAAGAAGAGCGAAAGAGAACGATGGATCGGGAAGCGAGGTCTCAGAATAGTTAGCTTCGATCGGGGCACGCACAGAAAGGGAAAGCGGTCCCCTTGGGCTCTTTCGGGGGGCGACTGGAGGGGTCGGCGCGGGGGGGGGGGGGGGGTCACCGGGACCGCGTCCCCTTCTTCCACCCGGGGACCCGAACACCGGATAAAGGAAGCGGGGTCGGTCTCCTCTTTTCGGCCCTCCAGTTCTCCTGAGCCGGCAGCGGGGGGGAGGGAGGAGGCGCATCCGGCCCTGCCCTCCACCTTTGTGGGCCGCCAAGACACGCGCAGTCCAGGTGTGCTTCGGAAACTGCCAAATTTCAGAAGGTTGTCGCCTCGTAATTTTTCTTTCTTCGTAGCTTTTTTTTTTTTTTTTTCTGCTGGGCGTTGCGATATGTGCGTTTGATCTTTGTTTCGTTTCGCTAAGTTTCCATGCTCGGATGTGCGTCCGCGGGTAGTCCATTGTTGTGGGGCCGTCCCTGTGGGCTTGTTCTGATGGCGGAAGGATGTCGTCTTCGAGACTGAGGAAGGCTCTAAGAAAACGAAACACCCCAGTTACAGTCGCTTTTGTTTTTGTTTGATTTTTTTTCACTTTGAGGTGAAGTTCGGGGGGATTTCACGTCGAGTGAAGTACGTCAAGTTGACGTGTGTGCTCTCTCTCTCCCGACTACGCCCTCGGTACCATCCACCAACGATTTTCTTTTCCTTCGAGGAAAGCCCGGTGGCAATCCTCTTCCAGCTAGAACCTTACAGTATAGGTATATTTTTTTGGTGGTAAAATCAATGCAGAATCCCTGAGCAAAATCTGATTATCATTGTGTGAACGGTTCGCTTCAAGATATTGGAGTAATGTGCGTTCACTGTAGAATTCAGCGCTAATAAAGTTCCAGGAGTGCCGCGTGAATAACGCCGAAGCAGTCTTGTTTTTGTTGTTTGTTACGTTTAATGTAGCATCTAATGTAGCATCCAACAGAATTTTATTATTTTTCTGAAGTAGCAATGAAAGTAACGGCGTCACTTTTGTTATTACTTTGAGGATAAGTAGGTTTTCATTAATCTCTACCTGGCTATAGCCACCTGTGAAAGTGATGCAAAAACCTAGTTACCTTTACACAGGCGCTTGCTCCTTGTGACTGATGACTTGTATGTTGATAGCTTGAAGCACAATTTGTTTAAATATTTTAGGACGTATCAGCCGTTAAAAAACGCATGTGCAGAGACCAATCACTGTAAATAGGAGGGTTCTGGCCTGTTGTCCCTTGATAGGCGTCACTACTCCGGCCTGGTGTCAACAGTCACGGCAAAAGGTACTGCTCCTTGCGCGATGTTTTGTTCGTGGCATGCCAGAACGAACTCCGCGCGAGGAAAACATTCGAACAACAATTTTCAGAAGCAACTGCTGCATGATTCAAACATGAAGTAATATGCAGACTGGGTAGGGGGAGGCTGGTCCAAAAATGTATTCTACGTTAAAAGATTAAAGGATAATAGTTTTCTTTGCACGCACTGAAAAACACTGGTATTCCTTGACTAAAGTGCTCTTGGTGTAATTTTTTTTTTCAATGACCCCTAGCCAACATCTTGCTCGAATTGTAATATTAACCTACGACATAGAGCTACCTATACTTGGCACTATACTTCGTTTCAGCTTATGTCCGAGCGCGGCCGATGTTATGAGCCGAAGGGCCAATCAAACAGAGAAAGAGGCACAGCGTCATGGCGTGCTCTCTGCAGTTGATAGGACTAGCGGGTATTCGCCGTCTCTGTGTGCGCTGCTCCGCCGGCTAATCCTATCAAGAGCAGAGAGCACGCCATGACGTTGCGCTTTTTGCGCTATTCGATTGGCCCTTCGGCTCATAACATCGTCCGCGCTCGGACCGAAGCTGAAACGAAGTATAGGCGTACGGCACGTCTAACTCGATTGTTGCAGCCACGGGTGACTGACACGGTGCCTGACACAGAAATAGAAACCCTGAAATTAAAAGAACTCTTTTGGTTGGTAGTCACCCAACACGAATTCCCGATAGGAAAGAGGAGAGTCACATTTTTTTCTTTTCTTTTCTTAAAATTCGAAATACCTTTAAGCTTTTTTCTTTTCTTTTTATTTTTTTTTTCACGGAGTAACATGTCAATTCACTGACTTGTTTGACGCACACGCGTGGCATCGGATATCCCGCAGAACTTGCAAACTTGTACGCGCTACTCGAAAAAAAAAAGCAATTGATTGCAATTACAATTACCCTCAGTTAAAAAGTATTCAATTAAATTACTCGAACGCTTTAAATGAAATGTAATTGACCATTACTTGAAAAAGTAACCTTTACATTTCTGGTCACTTCCGATTTTCAAAGCGACACTTTTCTCTTTGTTTCAAATGGGTCGTTCGTACTGTCCATTACTGGATAAAATCATACAATTATAAACTATTTCTCTTCTTAATTCCAATTTTTGCAAACGTATCTCCCCGTCAAGCACGTGGATCGAGGATTCCTTGATAGAAAACTTGTTCAAACAAACGGCTCGTAGGAAGGGTACGGAAAAACAGCAACGGTTACGAGTGATTTTATTGCTTCCTAAAGTAATCAAATTACTCCCGCGATTATTTCCTAATAAGTGTATTCAAATGGTTGCAAAACTACTTTTACAAAATATTTGGTTAAGAGTAATTTGATTAGTGTAATGAGTACCGAAAAAGCTTGCGCAGAAGAGAGCTACAGCGCAGGCTCCGATCGCGTTCCATAATCTATAGTAAAAAAAAAAAAAAAAAATAGCATCGCGCAGAAGGGGATTTCTGTAATTGTCAATATCAGAGTTACTAACATGTTTATCAGGGCCCGATACGGTCCCCACTTTCTGAACAAGCGACCAAGCCTCTCGTCGATCACAGGGAAACGCAATACGTTTGGCTTCGCAGGAAATCAAACTCAAGTTCATAATGTCACGAATTGCGTCTACACTACAGGTGACATGGACCATATCTGCAGGCAGTGTGTTTTCTTGTTTTTTTTTTTCATTGTTTGACTCGTGAAACGAGGCCTCGAAGACATTTACACGCGATGACATCTTTGGGTCGTTCACCTTGACGGTGTACTCGCATTTTGCCCAGCCTACCGGTAACAAGAAGCGGTCTGGATTTTATACAACAGTCGCTCGACCGAATCTTGAAGAAGAACATTTCTCCGAACGCCCAAAAGAACCTCCTTTCTAACTCAATGTCACCCTCATCCATCCTTTCAAAAAAACAAAAAAAAAAAATGAAACTAAAATTACGAGACAAATAAAATACAACTTTGATGGGGTTATCGGCTTCAAGAAATACATTCTACCCTTGTTTACATCCACGTACTTTTTTTTTTTTTTTCAATATTCGCATAACTCAAATCGCACGCGTTTGCGAATGAATGAAAAGAAAATTTATATATCCCCGTTGAATTCTTTGAACACGACTCCTCGAAGATGTGTTCGCCATCTGCCCATGGCCACATAACACCACCACCCTTCTGTCCCCATAAAAAAAAAAGATCTCAAAAGGCAAATATATAAAAAAGCCGACCCCCTCGCACTAATTATTGCACCCCAAACCATCTTGCACCCTTCCTTCGGATTGTTGTGCATTGCTTGCCCTTCGTCGGTCGTGCTACCGACCCCACCATTCTGTCTTCCCGTCTCGCTTTTTTTCTCCTAACCCTCCCTTATAGTGTTGAAGCAAGCGCGCATGTAATGTCCTGTGTTGTGAGTACGAGTGCTGTAGAGTTCGGCTATTGTCGCCACAACTATCGCGTCGCCACAACTATCCGATTAATCCGAGTGTTCCAATATCCGAATTTTGTTTGCAACAACAACGTGGGCCTCGGCAACTCAGAGTCACTTGACTATCGCCGCACTGTGATACTATCGGAGCCATGCCTACAGTAAGCGGCCTTTGTACTAGGAAGTCGAGTGCTTATACCCGCTTCTAGTAGCAAGGGATCGGTATTGGGACATTGAACCGGCCCGAGGCGTGCGTCGGAAAGGTCAAACCCATAGGTGCACCGAAAAGGGTGGGAAGAACGAAAGCTGACGGTTAACACGTGAGTCCTTGCCGCTTTCTTAATCTCCCCAGTGTACGAATAATTGTGCACGATTAAAGTCTGAACGCGTACAAAACAACTACCGAAGGCCCGCTGCAGGACCCCTGACAATATGCTATAAGCACATACGCGTGTTTTTGTCGTTGCTTTTACATAAACAAAAGAAACAAAAGAACCAATCTACTCAAATACATTTGAGGCTCAAAATCGAACATTTTTCTTCTGCAAGCCCGCTGTTCTATAAAACCGGCTGTTCAAGGGCCCAGCTCTCCTTTCTTTTGTCAGTGTGGTGACGTTAAAAAACTCGGAATGTTTTAGAAGTCACAAGTCGTCTGGGACGCATTTTTGTTAATGAAATATTACAACACTTAACAGCTAAATTTAACAACCATCGAGGCACCATAACGAAATCGATGTTTGCAAAACTTCAACCTTCACCCGAGGTCATCGACATAACCCACGTGCTTTCTGAGTCTCTGACGTCACGTTACTACGCAAGTCTCTGATATCGATTCATCTTTAGTCCTTTTCTTTTTTTCTTTTTTTTTTAGTATATACACGATTGTATAACTGACAAATGATTGAGCTGTGGCATATCCTAGCACTTCGCACAAAGAGACGTCCGAGGAAGCATTTATCAATGGCGAAGGCCTCCGTGAGCGAAACTATACGGCGAGCAAGTGTTTCAAAACGCGTCTTTCGCGCACCGGAACGCAAGGAGGAGCACGCCAATGAAAGGGCAACATAGAGAGAGAGAGTGTGTGTGTGTAGGCGGTGTGGACGGAAAAGGGGGGGGGGGGGCGAAGAGAGCCACTTGTGTACGTGCACAGGGCGAATTTGTCACTCACTCAGAGCAACATAGAGAACGCGCCATGACGAGGCAGCCGAGCGAGCGTAGTCATTGGTTCAGGTCGGGGGTAAACAAAAGTCCGGGAGCGCGTTTGAAGGGTAATGGCATGGCATACGTGTCCCTGGACAAGTTCCTACGAAATCGGTGACGTCACCTTTTTCGTGGTTCGAAATCCGCCATGTTACAGGCGAAAAAAGCATGCAAAACTCAAGAGCTGGTCCGCGGGCCACAAGGAACGTATCCGGGGCGAGTCTGCGGACCTATTGAATGTTGCGTATCACGTGGGCGAACGTCGTAAAATAGGTCCGCGGACTTGTCGTACCACGGTTATCGAGATTTTAAACCCGTTCAATTGCCGCTTTTTCCTGTTTCGGCCAGGTCCGTGGGAGGTTCGCAGACTCGGCTATAGAAAAGTGTTTGCTCAGAGTGTTGTAATAAAAATCATCAGGAAAGCAAGAACTGTCAAATTAACTGATTGCTTTTTTTTTTAGAAACATGTTTAGCTTGGTTAATTCCTCATTTAATTGAGCAACGGGAAGGACAGTGTACTTGTTCTCTTGTACTAATAAAAATGGCAGCACGTTGGTGGGGCAGTGTCATTTTAATTCTTGCTATCCCATCAGGTCGGGGCCCAAAGAAGTCATAAAAATTTAATTGAAAGACGTCACTGCCAAAACTGTGATTTTACAAAAAGCATGGAGAGCGAAGACTCTTCTCTTTAACATTTACTCACCCCCCCCCCCCCCCCCCCCCCGCCTTACGTTGGCCCGCGACCTTCCCGGTTTGGGCTGTCTGGACCCCACACTCAAATTAGTTTGAGACCACTGGTTTATATGTCTACTTACACAAGCGCTATCAACTGTCCCTACGCCAATGACACTTGACTCAATCGCAATCGGCCGGAATTTCACGGCAGCGCCAACTGTCATTGAGCCGCTAACGATCATTGACTTCAACTGAGCTTGCCTACCTCAATTAACTGGCGGTGGTTCGCCCCTAATAGCAAAACTAGGCGGCGTGCGCCGCATTGCCGTAAAACCACCGATGGCCAGAGCCAGCGAAGCACTTACTAATAAGGAAGATTGGGGGAGGTATCTGGAAAGTATCATAGCATCAATTATTGTCGAAAGAGGTAGGATTCGGGGCCAGAGCTGCCTCTAAAACGATCACGGCACGTCGCGGAAGCCCAGACCCGGCAAGCGCGGATTGTGATATCGGCGCCGATAAGACTTTCGTTGTGTCTTTCTTGCTTAAATTCGTGTGAAACGTTCTCATTACAGTTTTTTTTTTTTTACTATAACAAACAACAACAGAGGTTGGCTATATTTCGTGTCAAATGTTTAAAATGAATAAAATGTGTGCATATAAATAATTTGCATCACTTTAAACAAAAACAAAAACAAAAAAGTAGTGTTTCATCAGTTTTGGTTTTATCTCGGTTTCAACTGGGATCGAAAGTTGGAGTCACTGATCTCGATGACAATTGCTGGATCGCGTTTTCCCTAATCGCGATTGCGGCCACCGGACGGCAATCTTACATGCAGAGGAATCGCGTTTTTGCGAGCGTTATAGACTGGCGGCGGCGGGCTGAAGACACGTTTTCTACTCGTTTGTCGATCGTCATTCGCCGAAGAAGTTTTTTAAGCCCCTGTGGAAACGGTAAGACTTGCCTTTGAGAACACGTGGAAATTTCTACGAAAGCGCAGCGCCGTAGGAAAAAGGCACAACTCGTCGAAAGCAAGTTTCGCCGGTCTCGCGGCGTGATCAAAGCTTCCTTGGCACGCCGAAGTGCTGCGTCTATATTCAGGCTATCAAAAGTAATCTGGAATATACATTTTATTTCGGGAAAAGGCAAAAATACCTAAATTGCTTTTCCTATTTCGTATAATCAGAGGATTATTTATCACGCGTTCTTGAAATTATCTTTATTTTGATTTGACTCAAATATAAATTAAACAGGCAAATGCTTACTGCGAAATCAATATGTTCAATAATAAAATCAATGATCAATCTGTTTAATAATAAAATGCTGTGAAATCGGTTTGACTTTGTAGATCAATAATTTCTGTTCCTAAATATGCTAATCGCTTGCAGAGCATTATGATTTAGGCGGTGTAGGATACATAGCTATTTATTCTTAGATGGTCTAGGTGGCATTCTATTAGTTTATGTGACACCAAATAAAACGTTTTCGTTTAATGTTCAGATGTGGTCCACCATTATTCTTTTAAAATCACAAACCCTATTATTACAAAACATTTGCCGCGAAGCTTTCGGATATTTCATTGAACGCATCGGTGCTCAATTTCCATCCGGAGGCTGGGTATTCGTCACCAATTTTCTTTCTATTTGGGCACTTCCCAGGCAAGCCTGATGGTTCCATAGAAAGGCCTGTTGCTGCGCACGATGTGTGTCAGGCGTGTCAATGTAGGATGCTGTCGCATCAGCCACAATAAACCTTAACTCTGTATCGCAGGATAGCTGTAAAGCAAAAGAAATTCATGTGTTATTGCCGTGTTTCTTAACTATTATGAGCCGCTTCCCGTCAGTCATTCCCCTAAACAAGCTGCTAAACGAGTTTCCAACTCGTCTTTAAGCTTTTATATTCCCCGAGGCAACGCATTGTTTTGCCTGCGCTGCAGGCAACTGGAAGGAGTTAACTTTTTTATCACGACTGTCAATCCTTGTTTTGCCTCTTCTAAATTTTGTTTACCAGTTTCGTTTTTTTTTTTTATTTCTTTTTTATGCTTCGTACCGTACGTGTGAACTATGTGGCTGAGGACGAGGGTCAAACAGAAAAGCTCTATAATCTATCGCAGGCTAAGAATGGGAGGACATGCTCCTTCCACAAGTCCGTTCACTCTTTCCGCTCTAGCAGAGCAAATGCTAGAGAGGAGGCCAGTGGAGAGAAGGAAGCCATAACTCATGGCGAACAGAAAGCTTCGTGGTGGGATAGGGCATGCATGCTATTCTGAACCTGCAACGGACCATAGCGGGGAAGGCCCACCCGTGATGTAATTCATCCGAAGGGAGCACACTGTGCGTCGCCTCTGTCACGCCACGGACTCTATATATGCACCGAGAGAGTGAGGGAGAGGAGGAGGCGAGAGGGGACGTCAAAACGCCGAGCTCTGGTTGGAAGGATTAGTGGGTAGAACTAAAGCTAGGTGCCTTTGTCTCCACTCCACTCGTCGAACGCGTTAGAACGCGCAACGCTGGCGTCAGGCATGCTCTCGTATTCGAATGCGTTCGGCGAGTGAAGTAGAGACAAAGGCAGCTAGCTTTAGGTCTACTCATTATTTATTCCAACCAGAGCTCGCCGCTCTGATGTCAGCAAACTTTTTCAGGTTTCCGAACCTTTTTTGTTTATTGTGTACATATGTTTTAGAAGCACCGAGGTTATTTATCCACCCGCTTCAGTGAACGTCTATTCAAACAGAGTATTGGTCTTGCTTATACTGGGTTTGCGTGAATGCTTTGAGCATTAAACACGGCTTCAGAAAACGCCGTACCTGCGAAACACAGCTTTCTGCTTTTAGCCATGACATTCATATTTCCCTCTTCCTCTTTCTCAATTTTTCCAAACCTTTGAATCGTGTTTTTTTTTATATATAAACTTCTGCTAACAGAACTGTTTGTTCACACTTTCCCTTGACTTTTTCGTTCTAACATGAATTTAAAAGTTCCTCTCCTATCGAACCCAGCATGTGCACGTCAACAATTGCCGTTCCCGCAGCACTCCTGTAACCACTTTCATACCGCAAGGATCTGTTCTTGAACCCCTGCTTTTTCTTGCGCACATTAATGATCTCTCCATTTCGCTATCCTCCATGATCTGCCTGCTTGCTGATGACCGCGTTATCTATAGCTAACAGAAATGACTCACGTAATTTACAGACTGATCTTGACGAAAATAACGTATGGTGTTCAAAGTAGCAAGTGCTCTTAAATGTTTCCAAATCTAAATCCCTCTCTTTTTTTTTTTTCGAACTCGCCAACATCTTTATGTTTTCTACTCTATTGGTAAGCTCAACGTATATTCTGTCTCAATTTACAAATATATTGGCGCTCACTTTACTCACGACCTTTCCTGGAGAACTCAAATTAACGGCATCATTCTCGATTCAAACCGCACTCTTGGTTTTCTACGATTTAATCTTCGTCTCACGTTCTCATCTGTCAAACGCCTCGTACACGTCAAGTTACTAAGCCCAAAATTAGAATATGCATCATCAGTCTAGGACCCTCATCTGACATAGAATCACTTCAGAACCATCCAGCTCGCTTTGTGACGTCTCAGTACTCCAAGTTTGTTTCCATCACTGAACCTAAACAAAACTTATCGTTGGCCCCGTTATGTTCACGCAGACCAGGCACATAGCCAGGATTTTGTTTCAGAAGGGGGGGGGGGGGGGGGGGCCCGCCCATGACAAAATGTTGTATGGAGGGGGGGGGGGGAGGGGGGAGAGGGGGTCCCAGCAAAATGGAAGATTTGGGGGGGGTGGGGCCCGGGCCCCATGCATGAGCCCCCCCCCCCCCCCCCCCCCCCTTCCCTGGCTAAGTGCCTGACGCAGGCGTATTGCTAAACTGTGCCTTTTCGCAGGTTTTATTACGATCACCACATAGCTCATTCATCTTGAAACCTCATCGCATATCCTCTCGTGTTGATCAACCTGCAAAAGTTGGCCTTCCTTTTACCCAAAATACAGGATTCTTTCAATTATTTTTCCTGGCGACATCTGCGGACTGAAATGGCCTGCCCGAATTCGTTGTCTCCACTCAAGATATCGACTCGTTCCGCATTTTTCGCAAACCTGCTCCTTTAAAGGGGTACTCCGGCGATTTCTTCATGGTCCCCGATTTGCTTGAAATTTTGCTAAACTCGCCAAACAACATCGCTAAAATAGTATCCCAAATATTAGGTCAAAATAATTTTTTTTCACGAAGTTATTGAATTTACAATTTTGGTCCTCACCGTGTTTTTCAAACTGAAAGTCTCTACTGGAAACAACGAAAAAGTGACGTCAGTGGAAGGCAGGGGTTCACTTTTTGGGCTGTAGAATAGACCCTTTCCGAAATTCAGTGCCATCTGGTGGTTCGTAAAGCAGTTAAGGTTTTGCCATATCAATGGCGGATATTAACTTGTATCGGCACCGTCACTTTCGCAAGTCAACGGCACGCGAGGAATTGTTTAGTGTGAGTTCTTTCTCGATCCCTTTCAGTTCGATGGTAACCAAGAACCTGCATTCAGAACAAAGCTCCAACCCACTCAGATGCCTCGAGAAAACTCTATACACCAAAGTGCTTTAAAGCCGATTGTGTGCCGCCCACAGATTGACTGAATCTGAGTTATTAGAAATAAACGCTTACGTAGCTCTTGTGTTCTCTTCCTACGTCGCGTCGTACTGACCTTCCGAATGTAAAGGCCTCGCATCATCCGCTTAGGAGCATCTTCAACGTCTTCCTTTATCAGTCACTAGAAGGCCGCCATTCGTATGGCACAGATGCCGTTCCACAGATGATGATAGTGATCAAAGTGGCCAGACTGAATTTCGGAAAGGGTCTATTTATTCCCAACTGATTCCAAGCAGTTTCATGGTGTCAAATCAATGCTTTGGAAGCTCGCTCCAGTACCCGCGCGCCAGCAGGAATCAAATGATTGGCATATTCTATTTTTTAGACTGCTTGCTCGACTGGCAAGCCTGCCTGCCACTGACGTCACAGCACTGAAAAGTGCGGGTATATTTGAATGTTGGTTTTTGCATCATTTTCATTTGCCGATTTCAGAATAACTAATATGAATTTCGCGATACTAAATAGCATACTGGAAAGGGTAAAGGCCGGGGAGTCAGAAAATATAGTTAGTTGAGGTGGCTCGAAAAATCGCCGGAGTACCCCTTTAATGCAATAACCCTGGCTCCAGGGTTCTTAAAATTTTTAAATAAATAAAATACATAAATAAAATGTTCTATAGCTCTGCTCTGGCAAAATTTTGGCTGCTGTCGTGTCATTTCTTATTTAAAACTCGTCAGTTAGGCTTGGAGCACGTAACGTTCATATGTCGACGTCCTGTGGGCGTTGTCTAGAGATACACCCGCAAGAGGCATTCTCTGGGAGAATAATGTGTGGTAATGTTTGTTAAAGTCAATATTCGTCATGAGGACAGCACGGAGGAATCATTACGAGTAGAGTCAGGAGCCAAATGTTTTTCTCTCGATCACGCATGCAGTTGCTGATGGCCGAGTTCCAACGTTTACTCGACCTCACTGCAGAGTAAAGTCGTGGTCACACTACTAATACAGTCATGTCTCGTTAATATGAACCCCATTATTATGGATACCCCGCTATACGGACACCACTTTCGGGGACAAACTGGGAAAATACATGCATTTTTGTCTCGTTATTATGGACAACTCACATTGCTGACGGAAGCATTCACCAGCTTTGTATCGCACTGCCAAAACTGTTGCTCATGGCAGACAATAAGTAGCTGACGGCACGTGAGAAGCGCTACATGAGCGCTTCGCTGCATGTGAGAACCGGCCTTTAACGAGACATCACTTATATCATACAAAAGAACAGTCTGCACAAAACCTGTCTGTAGACGTGTTCGAAGCACACATACTATGTATGAGGCAAACATGCGTCTAAGATGCTTGACGCGTGTCCCCAGATAATTCGCTCATCATGTGTGCAGCGAACACGCTGTCTTTTGAATGATGTATGAGCGGTGTGACTCCGGCTTAAGGGTGTTGTACTTCGGCTCGGCGTCCAAAACATCTCGCATTCAGCGGCGGTCTGTCTGTGTTGTCACGTGAAATGACCCGAAGGTGTGACTGGAATCTACTCTAGTGAGATTTGAAATACAGCCCTGAGCCTCACCAAAGCAAACAAGAGGGCATTAGCTGGATCTGGAGCGGCGGTTAGGCGGCCGTTCGGCAGCGTCACTTCCGGCTTCTGAGATTAATAAAAAACGTGTCAAGAAAAAAAACGAAGAAGAAAAAACTTGAACAGGAAGGGAATCAGGCCGGAAGCTGGAAAAGATTCCCGTCAAAACATTTATTTATTTATTTATTTATTTATGTGCGGAGTGGTAGCCAAAAGAAAGAGACTCTGGGTACGATGCCCGTGCCGGCCTCCCCCGCGACTAGAACCGTGTGCTTCCCGTCGCTTCGAGGACTTCCGAAAGAAGCGCGCTTCCTCGCGATGTTTGGTCGGGCTTTTTGTGTACATCTCGGCAGGGGCAAAGCCGGAAGCGTGCGGACCCCCGACTCGGAGCATCCGACTCCGCATGCACCTTCTCTGTGTAGACGGGTGGCGCGCGACGCACGCGATCCAGATGTCGCAGCCGATTGTCAGGCGACGAGCGCGACATCGCACGGGCTCATAGTCGGACCTCCCTCGACAATAGTTTATGAGGGTGTATTCACTATACCTGTTTTCACCTCAAGAAAAAAGTACGTTTTGCGCATTGTTCCTACGCGGCGCGAAATAGTTCTCACGAGATTCGGTTGTCGGAGGAAAAAGCGATACCTTTGACGTTTGGAACGTGTACATCTTGATAAGATAGCATATATCTAATCTAAAATTCACCTACATATGTCTTCATTATCCACATCAAGGGGGAAATTAGTAACGTTCCGCGGGGAGCCGGACTTGTTTTACTTCGGTTCTTAAGGTGAAAACAGGTATAGTCATACGCGAATAGTGAAGTTTTAGTTCGAAGCGAATTCGAAAACTTAGCTAAACTTGTGGAGGACATTCCCAAGCTTCCACTTGTCAATTTATGACCTAATTCTAATATATTTATAATTGTGGATTGTGACCTCAGAAACTGTGATGCCTTACGATGGCAAAATAATAATAATGCTGTTTGTATACTCATACGGCCGGACGTTAGTCGGCCTCAGTGGGCGTCTGGTGTTTCGGCTGTAGATGATAAATTTAGTCAGTGCAGTACAACCGCTAGCCTGGGGTCTTTAACGTGCATCACGCAGTAGTGATACACGACCGCACGCCGGTACGATGCTCATCCAGATCAAAACGGGCAGGGATAGGGATTGAGCCCAGGATTCCTGGGTTCTGCAGCGCGAGCTTTTGCTCCACGTGCTCCAAGCTGGTGAGCGCTGGCCCACTCGGCCACCGATCCCCCTACTTTCTTTCTTGCGTTCTACCTACAGTTGTCGTAGTTTTCGAGTATTGTTTCATAGCAGCGGTTAAAGGGGCGGTGCAACGATATTCGTTTTGAGCGTTTTTCACTTTGTATGAGCTTACTGGCACTAGTGGGACCCAAGTACACTCACACGCAACGCCACTGAACAAGAAACCTCTTTGTTGCGGTGTAATTTCAAGGAGAAAAGCGAGCGTTTTCTTTCAATCTCTCCTTCGCAAATTTTGATGACGTACCCTGGTGGTAGCAGCATCCTCCAGGGACGATATTTGAATGTGGCTCATAGATTGGACCCGAGCATTGCGTGAGCACTCGATTTGGGCTCGTGATAATTGATAGCTCGAGAAGTATTCGGGTGGTTGCCCGTGTCCATCACTGCGATGACGACAATAGCCGAGCCATAACAATGTCTGGAACTCAGCGCGTGTCCTGTGGCTTGCCAACCCCAGCGCGTGGCTACGATTAACATTGGCGGCATATAATCGGCTCCAGATCAGGTGGCCGCTTGTTCTGGTTGCGAGTTGAGGAGGTGAACGCTGCTCGTTTTTCTTTAATTTTTTCTGCGACTGATACTGCGGGTGGTGAAAAACGATCGCGTGTTGGATAGTTCATTGGCGTCAGGGATTCGTCCTGAGCGGTATTTGCGCACAGTACAAAAATCGTTGCATTGCCCTTTTAAAAAGAAGCCTTCCGGCAACGACGAAAATGACCGCCCGTAAGAAAGAAAGATGGACCGAAAGTGCTGCACCAAAGATTAGGGAGTTTTCATAGACCGCGTTTCCCCCTCCGCTAAGCCCTCTGCAACGAAGAAGCCGCTACTGCGCCTGCGGGCCGATAGCCTTGACTGTAGATTTCCGGGTATCGTAGCAGGTTACGGAGGGCGTTGCGAGACGGCGAAAAGGATCTACGAAAACTTCCTATTGCCATAACCACGACGGTACTCCGACCGTGAATCTGTTCCGGTTTCCTCTCCAACCTTGGGACACGGAACGGCGGCAGAGGTGAATTGAGGCAGCGTGCTTGCAGTCGCCGAGGGCGCCGTAGCGACAGTTGCACGCGCTGTCAACAATTTCCCGCGACAGAGGATTCAGCTGCATAAAAGAACTAAATCATAGTTCGTCTTGAGGCAATTAATCATCAACGGCAACCTGTAGCCATTTAAGAACCCGGCCTCCATTATTCGTTTATTTTGTAATACGTTTCAAAGCAAAGCAAGTACCCTATGGTCTAGGCTTGAGTTCGGTTCTGTGGCCTGGAATTCGTTATCAAGAACACAAGAAATTACCATCGAAAATGTGCAACACAAACTAATACGTATTGTTTATGATCGCTACTTCCAACGCCGTTTCTTTCGTGACTACACTTTTTTCTGCTTAATAAGATTTCGTTGATACCTTTGACAAATAGAAGAGCAGACCGCGACTTAGTCTTTCTGTTGAAAATTGTAAATAGCGTATTCGACAGTGCTTCGCTTTTACGTGATGTAAACATTCATGTTCCTCCTCGTTTCACTAGGACCCGTAGTACTTTCAGCATTCACACTGTCTGTAAACTATCTCCTCTGTCACGGATACAATCTCTGTTTATCAATATTGAAAATGCTGAACTTGATATATACAGTGGCATTAAAGGGATACTGAACCAAAGAACTTTGTGTCCATAATAAGTGGCGCACGTTCTTTCCACAAGCCAGCAGCCGCCGCTGTGCGCGAGCACACGCAACGAAAATGACGTCGAAGACCCCCATTCGCGCTTAAAGGGATACTTATTACTGAACCAAGGAATTTAGTGTCCATAATAAGTGGCACACGTTCTTTCCACGAGCCAGCAGTCGCCGGTGTGCGCGAGCACATGCAACAAAAATTACGTCAAAGACCTCCATTCGCGGTTAAGATGACAGTGAAATGTATGGGCTTCGAGCCAAAGGAGAATGAAGACAAGTTTTTCATCTACACAGTGGTGTCTGGTGTAAAAGGTAAGCGATTAATTGGTCTAACAAGCACGTAGCTTTCAATTGTAGAGATGAAAAGCCTGTATTTATTCTCATTTGGCCCGAAGCCCATGCATTTCACTGCCCTCTTAAGCGCGAATGGAGGTCTTTGGCGTCATTTTCGTTGCGTGTGTTCGCGCACATTGGCGGCAGCTGGCTCGTGGAAAGAACGTGCGTCACTTATTTGGACACTAAATTCTTTGTTTCAATATCCCTTTAATGCCCGTGTCCCACTATTAGCGGCGAGATGTTTTGGTGGCGCCCTCCTGTGGTTCCCCCTTGTGACGTCATTTCCTTGCAAACAACAAGTTCGATGGTGTTTGTTATTAGCATGGTGGAAAGCTTGAAATCATTGCGCTCTCAAAAGGAATACTGCCAACACCGTCAAAAGTAAAGTTCTTTCATTCCTCTTATTTCCGTCGATGATAAATCCCCTTTCCGACGTCATAGTCAGCGTTCGGCCAATCGTGAAAGGCCGACCACAGCGGCGCTTTGTGTCGCGCACGGGGCTAATACTTCATCTCACCTTAGCACGGACTAACTGCGAAGGCTGTGCAAGCGCGAGCGGCTAGCTTCGACTGCCTTGACTGGAGCACTCGCTGCACGAGCGCTTGTGCTGTCGCCGAGGCTTCATCCAAAGCAACTAGCTCGGGCTTTTAGCACGCGCGGCTAACAATAATTCATGCTAAGGTGAGACGAAGTATAGACCTTTTCTGTTTCCTGTCGTTCTCAGTCACGTGGGTTCCGTATCTGGTATGCGGGGCGAAAAAATAATAAAACGTTTGAACCTGGAATATGCAAGAAAATATAGCTGAGGCAAATCAGGAATGTGTGACAATCACACATTTTTCGTAAACACCTTCTAGCTTCGGGGAGAGATCAAAACTATATTTTACCGCATACCAGAAGTGACGATATTCAAGATGGCTGCGCGCTTGTGGAAAAGGTCGGCAAGCCTCAAAACCCATGAAGCATGCTCGTGATGGTACAGAGCGCGACACTGTTAGCGCGAACAAGCGATTGCCGGTTTTTTCCGTTTTTTCTCTTTGAAACCAAGGGATGGCATCCAAGTTATTATTGCAACGGAAAGAGCTAACATAGTTTCTATATTGTAAGCGATAAGATTCGTGCTCGCTAATACTATTTAGAAGTAAAATGAGAAAATGCGCCGATGTTGTGTTCGCGCTAACAGTGTCGCGATGTGTACCTTTGGCAGGCGTTTAGTCGTTCGGTGCTCGTGAAGTAAGCACGAGCGATTGCAAGTCTGCCAAAGACACCTTCGCGTGCATGATGCTCGTGTTTGAGCATAGCCTCCTTTATTCTACAGAGCCTCTCAAATTCCGAAAGACTCTGGTTTGAGGCTTGTCGCTGTCGTTTGTTTCTGTCTGTCGCTCCTTGATCACACTCGAAAAGAGATGCAGTGCAGACTCGAAGCCTTCCAAAAGCACATTGAGGTAAAATTTCAAAGGCAGATTGAAGCCCTTAGTGCCCAACTAAACAACATGATAAGAAACAAAATCCAAGCGCTGGGACATCGTCTCCAATTACGGTTCGGCGGTCCTTGTCCAAATATGTGCGAGGGCCCTCAATGCCCCTACCCTCCGCCCGGGCCGGGAGGCTATGAAGGGCCTAGACCAGAGCCGATTGCCGACGGACCCCCCGTAGATCCGAGACTCAAGCCAAACTCTGAAAGCCCTCTTCCCCCGCCTGATCACAACATAATCAACCAACAGCACTTCCAGTAAGACCCTGCACCGCAACCGACTCAAATTCTTAATCTTCAGCATGGACAGGGCAGCCCCCGGGGTGCGGCTCGGGTGTGGCAGTGGAACTGTAGGGGGTACCGCCGCAAACGCGGGGCCCTTACACAGTTTCTCGCCACACAAGAGCAGCAGCCGGACGCTATAGCCCTACAGGAAGCGGGCTGCGTACCATCCCTGTCGGGCTATATCGCATTCTGTCAAGAAACAACAAGCGAAGAGGAAAACCTAGAGTTTCGACCTTAGTATCAAAACATATCCCGGTAGTAGAACACTCGCTAGAAACCTCCATACCATACGTCTTCCTCGAACTCCTGTCGCAGAAGAGGGGCCACTGCAGTTTGTTTCTGCTGAACGTGTACAGCTCTCCGAGCAAATCCAAAGACACATTCACCATCTCTTCCGAGATGCACTCCGCATAGCCTGCCCAAAAGACAATAATCTCCTCATAGTAGGCGACTTTAATGCAACACATACCACCTTAGGGAATGCCAGGGCCTCTGCAAAAGGGAGGAAGCTGATGGACGCCATCGACGTCTATCGGTTGACTCTCCTGAACGAACCCGACCAACCGACTAGGATCGGCAATAGCACTAGTCGCGACACTTGCCCCGATCTTACGCTTGCCAGAACCCGGGATAGTTGCATTTGGACGAACCTTGGGGAGAGTTTGGGCTCAGATCATCTCATCCTCGAGACCGAAGTGCCCGTTAAACTAAATCGAAAGCGTGGCAAACCTCAACGACTCGTGAATTGGGACTCGTTCCGACAACTCCGATCGGCTGCGGCCAAAGGGAACCCCCTAAAGGGGGGATGAACGAGCGTTAGAGCAATGGGTACAACAAATCCAGGAAGATGTCGAACGGGCGACCAAGACGATCCGAACGACCGACAAGGCTCCCGTGGTCGACCCTCACCTTCTCCACATCTGGGAGGCTCGTCGCAGCCTTACGAAGAGGTGGAGACGACAAAAATACAACCGGAAGCTTCGGACGCGCATTGCGAAACTCACGCAGGAGGCCGAACAATACGCCGAAGAGTTAACTCAAACCATTTGGCACAAACTCTGCGACCAGCTGCAGGGTATCCTAGGCACGAAGCAAACCTGGAGCCTACTTCGTACCCTCCTCGATTCGACCAAAACCAAAGTCGAATCGAACAAAGCGCTGACCAAACGTCTACACTCCCTGCTCAGAGAGGAAAGAGACCGGCTCTGGGAAACTAATTGAGCGGTATATCGCCGCAGGCCCCAGACCCGAGTACCCATCGTACCCGCACAACGAAGGGGATAGCCCTCACCCACTAGACGCGGACATAACCGAGCAGGAGGTCCGGAACGCTCTCCAGAACATCACTCGAAACACGGAGAGCACGAGGAGTGAAACTCACGCGACTTCCGGTTAACCCACTTTTAGTGACGTAGCTCGATGCCTCCTTTCTGACCGCCCCGACACCTTGCGGTACACTGTTACGTCACAGTGCACGGCGGGAACTTTGAATTGGGCCTCGTATTTCTATTTTTTTATAAAAAAACTACGCAACTCTATAGTGAAACAATTTTTTTGTAATGTCCTGATATGCCATTGTACGTTTAGCGTGAAAAAAAAAATATATTTTTTTGGCGTGTCAGAGGCCCTTTAATGTTCGGCTAGACCGAAACACTCCACTCAGGATGTTCTTCTGCAACTCAAGAAGGACATCCTAGATTACCCCGGCACGGCTCAGACCAGGGCCGTGCTGGCTCTGGATCTTAAGGGGGCCTTCGACAACGTATTGCATGACACGATACTCGAAGGCCTAGCCCGTGCCCGATGTGGGAGACGAACGTACTAGTACGTAAGTTCGTTCCTCAAGGACAGGCTCGCCCCCCTAGGGATAGGACACCAACGCTCCGGTCTCATACTCCTCACCGGCCGAGGAACCCCTCAGGGCTCGGTCCTCTCGCCCACTCTCTTTAACATCGCCATGGCGGGGCTCCCCTCGATCCTAAACAACATCCCTAGAATTCGACACTCACTATATGCCGACGACATTACCGTCTGGGTCGAGAGCGGCTCGGACGGAGAGATCCAGGACGCGCTGCAGACGGCTGCGGATGCTACCCAGGAGTACGCCAGAGCGGCCGGACTGTCTTGCGCTGCGGACAAGTCGGAACTGCTTCTGATCCGTGGTATGGCTAAGATATCAATCAACGAGGAGATTACTGTCTCCATCGACGGTAAACCCATCCCGAGCGCAAAGAGACTCAGAATTCTAGGCCTCCAACTACAGACAGACGCCAAAGCGTCGTTTACTGTCCAAGTGCTGCCCAAACAGTGCCAGCAGATTGCCCACTTGATCCGAAGAGTCACCAGCAAACGTAGAGGACTCAAGGAGGGAGACACAATTAGGATAGTTCAGGCTTTACTGGTGAGCCGCATGGTCTACCACGCGCCCTTCCAAAATTTTCGCCGAAAAGAAATTGGTGCCCTTAACGCCTAGTCTTCGCATGGCGGTCATGACGGCCATTGGCCTCCCGCAACAGACTTCGACCGAGCGCCTACTCCAACTAGGCTTTCACAACACGATAGAAGAGCTGACTGAGGCACAGTCGATTGGACTGAGAACCCGGCTCGGCCGAACTAAGGCCGGTAGGGCTCTACTTCGTAGACTGGGCTATCGGACTCCGGCATCCTCCCTTGACGAGGGAGGGCAAAAACCCGCGCCTCCGGCAATCGCCGCGAGAGTTCGGGTAGTGCCCATCCCCAAGAACATGCACCCGCAAGTCAACGCGGGCAGGAGACTCGCAAGGGTCCGGTACCTACGTAGACGATATCACAGAGACCCTGACGTACTCTATACGGACGCTGCTTCCTATTCTTCACCCTCGGGCGGCAAATGCATCGCGGTGTGCGACTCGGTCGGCAGGAATGGGACTTCGGCATCCCATATCGACCACCCAGTATAGAGCAGAATTTGATTGCAATACCACCGTTACCATCATAACTGAATCTCAAGCCGCGTGCAGGGCCTGGGCTGCAGCTTGCTTTCTACCTGGAGCAACTAAATTCTATCCAACCTCGATCACACGAGACTGCCTCTAGTCCGGATAGTCTGGACACCCGGCCATGCCTCCCTCCCCGGCAACGGGAGCGCAGACGCCCTAGCCCGAGGATTAACTATCCGGGCTTTGCATAGGGAAGGGACGACAGTTGGAGACAACACTAGCCGCGAGGACGAGCAGGAACGCGAACCACAGACACCGCACCTAGAAACCTTCAATCATGTCACCGAGTACTACCGCTCGCAGCAGAAAAAGTACAACCCCCCCCCCACAAGGACCTTAACAGGCAGGAGGCCTCCGAATGGAGAAAACTCCAGGCTCACTCTTTCCCTAACCTCCTTCACCTTCATCGATTCTTTCCTGACAGGTACCGGAGTGTATGCCCAGGCTGTCAATCACCTGAACCCTCCCTCTACCACTGTATTTAGGCATGTCCTTCCCCTGTCGGGGTAGGAGTCATGCCCGTTCCTAACCCCACTACAACCTCCTGGGAGGCCGCTCTACTCAGCTCACGGCCCGAGCGGCAGCGAGCGCTGCTCGAACGGGCTAGACGGGTAGCGGTGGCCTGCGGGGCCTTGGACTTGGGGACCTGACCCGGGGGGCTTCATCACTGAACAGACTCAATTAAAGTTTTTACCACCACCACAGTGAAATGCATGGGCTTCGGGCCAATGAAGAATAAATACAGGCTGTGGAAATTTGCAATTAACCCCATTGTCCTCATTGAGGTGAATACCCACTCCGTAGTCCGCTCTTTGTGCGGCTACGGCCGGGTCCGTCCATAGACTGCCTTTTGGGGCGCACCGGTGGACGAGAGACAACACCAACACAGTGAGTCCGTTTTCGACGTGTTTATTGACTCAGATGCCAACACGCTTCGCTCTTAGACAAGAAAAGTCTGGGCGCTGGCTCAATTGCCAGTATCACCCGGTCGGTTTCCCGCGCTGCCGCATTAAGCGTAGACCGCATGGAGCGTTTTTCTGCACGCGAAAACGCGACGCGCTATGAACGCTCGCGCGGAAGCTGACGCGGGAGCACCCGCATGCAGCCAAAGCCAAGCGCCGCCAGCCGCGCGTTATCAACGTTGCCAGATAACCGATTTCTCAGCGCGCGATGTAATTGCTCACGCAAATACTACAAAATAAGAGTAAAAGTATTAAATAAGTAAATCAAACGGGTTTTCGTGTCAAAAAGAACACTTTTTCAATTTTTATATGGACAATAAAAAGGTTTTTAAACACTTTGAATTGCGCTGATTACGAACAGCGTATACGCTGTTTCGTAATCAGCGCAATTCAAAGTGTTTAAAGCCAGCCGCGTTGGCCGCGTCGCGAGTGGTGTGTTGTTCGCGTTGTTCGTGTTGCGTGCTTTTCTGCGCTGAGTGCAAGTAAAGTTTACTTTAGAGCAAGCTCTATTTGTCAGAATTTGAGATTTGCTCTAGTCCAGTATGGAGCGAAGGCGAAAGCTCCTTCTGCTAAGAAGTATGCTTGTGCTAAAGCAGGCACAACTGGAAAATCGATCCCAAAGAATGGGGCGCTTCTCAACCTCGTCAATAAGAATTTCATTGAATGCACGTTTGTCAACCATCGCACGTGCAATCGGCAAACAAAAAGAAGCGCAGTCAAACCGCCAAAATCGGAAGCGGTTTTCTGTGCTGAATCATGTGATGGTTCGAGCGACTCTCATTGGGCGAGAGCCGCTTCGACGCCTCGGCGCGCGCGTCTTGTTCTGGGTCGGCTAGAAACCAACGCTCCCGCGAAAACGCGCGGCCGCGCGCAGGAAATGACGTCAATTTGACGCCGACGCGCCCGAATCGCGAGCAAAAAACGCTCCATGCGGTCTACGCTTTAGACAGATTCACGAGAAGTCGGAAGCCCACAAAGAAAAACCGAGCTCCGTAGAGCCGGGGCTTCCGCCGACGAGAGCCCCTGGCCCTCCTTCGGGGCCAGCTTATGTAGCCTCGGAGAATGGACGCGCCCGGGGAGGCCGCTAGCAGTCGCGTCCATTATAACTCTCTAGGGTGTGCCGAAGGCGCGTTCACCCAAAATGGGCAAGGGAGAGCCGGCCCCTTCGGGAATTCGGCCTCGTGGTTCCTTGTATCCGCGAGGCCGACGCCATTGATGACGACGACTCCCACGGCCTGCTTGAAGCTAGGCCTAGATAGGGATAGGGGGAACCCCAGGGTTCCCACACGCCCCCCTTCTCAAGGCTAAGGTAGGCCTAAAAAAATAAAATGGCCTACCGGCTCTCAAAAACAAAATAAAAAAACAAAACGCTGGAGCGAAACGAGCATGCCGCAAAGAAAAGCACAAAGAAATAGAAAAACGATCAGCGCGGTACATGCTGAAAAACACTAGCTCGCTGCTTGCAAGCGGACGCCGGGTGCAGTCGAACTCTGCAGCCCACGCTTCTTGGCAGGCTTACCGGGAGCAGCGTTGAAAGGTCCGCGTAGTGGCCTGGTTTGGGCAGGAAGGACGGCCCGGTCACTCCACGACAAAATGTTCGCAAAACCACGGGAAGGACGGCGGCTGGGCGTCTCTCCTTGGGGACGCACCATGTGGCACGAGCAGTGTCACTGAGTCTATGACGAGATGCGAAATGCTTGTCGGCACGGGTCCGCAGCTTGGGTCCGCAACTGGATGCCACGTGTTGCTGGCTTGGAGACGGGTCCAGGCAGCGGGAGGGTGGCTGCCGCCATCTTGGTCAACAGTCGAGGAGCCGGATCTTCTGGGGATCGGAAGGGGGACAGGCAGGCCGGCGACGATGACGCTCCCTGGCGTCGATGCCACCTCGATGTGGCTCCATGACTCAGGAAATGCCGGGCACTGGAATGCAGCCTGCGCTTTGCCCCTTCTCCCGTTTCTTTCCCCAAGAAGGAAGCTTCGGAAATTCCGAGCAAGGTGGAGCCGTCCAACTGAGGACACTCGACCAATCTCTGGGTGCACAAGGCCCCAGAGATAAAAAGAGGCAGAGACAAAGGTGTCTTTTCTGCCGTGAGTCACGTGCATCGCACTGGCTCGGCTCGCGAAGTTATTGTGAAAATAGTTCCACGACTCCGCTTAATGTGAACACGGATGTCCACATACCAAGCTGACTCGCGTCACCCCGGACAATGGATTTGTTGGTGACAGTTCGACGAGGCAAAGTTCTTTGTAGCTGCTTTTGCTAACGATGCCTAATCGCTTCGATTTGCGGGCGCAATGAAATGTCAAATACGCCACCCTGTCCTTTCTTGTGATATTGAAACGATGCAGGGCTGCAATCGGGCAGGCTCGCCAACATTGTTATTTTTGAAACGTGTTAGCTTTTACCTTAGGCTAAAACACAAATGCCTGTGGCCAGGTGTAGCACAGCGACCTAACTTCGAAAAGTCTTGGAGCCGCGTGCTGCCCTGGCCAACGCGAACAAAGGAGAGCACCGAATGCACCTCCCAGCCGCGCAGGACAGCCACCTTGAACTGCAATGTTCGTAGAGGCCAAGCGCCGTAGCACGAGTTTATCCGCATCAGCAAGAACAGAAACCGATCCCAAACAAAAAAGAAACCCCGTGCCAATAGCAATACAAGACTATTTACGGCACCGATCGGCAACAACACGAGTTGCTCGACCCGGCGAGTACGCTGCCCGGCTGCCAAAGCCCGTCTGCAACAATACGAGTTGCTTAGCGACGTTAGTGGCGAGCGTACCGCCCGGCGGACGCACCGCCCGACTCCGCAGAGTCCGCGAAAGTATTTACAACTATTCACATATTTACACCCCGGATCGTTCTGCTGAGCATCAAAAGCTCATCGGTGCTACCGTCGATTCCCAACGAACACCACGAGTGCCGTGGTTCACGATATCGTCCAGTGACCGCATGGCGGTCATCTTAATCGACACGCAATCATCTCGGGACGCTGTTCAACCTGTTGCACTGCCCGGTAGCACGATTGAACTGCTCCCGGACCCCGCGGCGTTTTCACAATTAACGTCGCTTTTACGGGGTCGCAACTCGTTAGGTGGCCCTCAAAGGTTCCTAACGTTATTGTTGCGTGCGATGCTCACTGACTTTAGGCCGGAGTCGATCGCGGGTAAACGGAACATACTAAAATAGTTGCCGAAAACCATGCTCACGCCAGTCCTCTGTCCCTTGATAGCGGGAAGGAAAGACGGAGTAAAAAGGAAATCATTTTGACTCACTCAGTTTTCCTGCAGGGCCTTTGTTCCGGGGGTCGCTTGGTCAACCTGATGGCTACTGGTCCGTCGACGCGGCAACGAAGGGCACCATCGGCGGTCTCCGCACCCTCGCTAGGCTGGGACCGGTGTTGTTCGCAATCACCCGCGCTGCGTAATCTAGCAGTGGGCGATGCAGGCACAGCGCATTTTCTCGCTCCGAGATACGCTTTTAGTTTGTGCGCTGACGGGGTGTCCAGTCTGGGTGGGCCCCGCGAGCCGTCTCGAACGCAAAGAGCTGCACTTGCCTTTGTTCGAAAACGGAGTTGACCTCGAAAAGCGCAGGTGCGCTCTTCCCAGCAAAGTAGGCTGGCGTCGTCCCGAACGGGAATGCCTCGGATGCATTCCGGGCGTTCGGCCGAGACACTTGTTCATTGTGTCTTTGTGTGGCTGACGTGGTCACTAAGCCGTTGAGTGGCATCGGGTGTCGGGCGTTCGCCTCTCCCTTTGTCCACCGGTTTGATCCCTGGCCGGAAATTGACCTGGTTCGCTATCTTAGCGAAAAGAGATGGATGCTGCTGTCTTTGCAGTCCATGGAAAGCCGCACGTTGGGGCGCCAAATGTGGAAATTTGCAATTAACCCCATTGTCCTCATTGAGGTGAATACCCACTCCGTAGTCCGCTCTTTGTGCGGCTACGGCCGGGTCCGTCCATAGACTGCCTTTTGGGGGGCACCGGTGGACGAGAGACAACACCAACACAGTGAGTCCGTTTTCGACGTGTTTATTGACTCAGATGCCAACACGCTTCGCTCTTAGACAAGAAAAGTCTGGGCGCTGGCTCAATTGCCAGTATCACCCGGTCGGTTTCCCGCGCTGCCGCATTAGACAGATTCACGAGAAGTCGGAAGCCCACAAAGAAAAACCGAGCTCCGTAGAGCCGGGGCTTCCGCCGACGAGAGCCCCTGGCCCTCCTTCGGGGCCAGCTTATGTAGCCTCGGAGAATGGACGCGCCCGGGGAGGCCGCTAGCAGTCGCGTCCATTATAACTCTCTAGGGTGTGCCGAAGGCGCGTTCACCCAAAATGGGCAAGGGAGAGCCGGCCCCTTCGGGGAATTCGGCCTCGTGGTTCCTTGTATCCGGGAGGCCGACGCCATTGATGACGACGACTCCCACGGCCTGCTTGAAGCTAGGCCTAGATAGGGATAGGGGGAACCCCAGGGTTCCCACAAGGCTTACGTGGTTTATGGGCCGCGTTTGCAACACGATCTGCGAGGAGGTGACGAACGCGTTGGTCGTCTGCGAGCGCCTCCGCCTTTTCGCCTGCTTTCCTCCTCGCCACGCGATAGCGCAGCGCATGCGCACTTGCGACCAATCTCCGTTGGAGGCGTCCGCCATTAAACTGCCTCTTTCTTCTGTTTCTCTAAGTATATCTTTAAATTTCCTTTCCAGTCTCAGGGATGAAACATCATGGTTGCACACGTGTTTCCCCTAATGGCAGTGACACTTCACCGAAACATCCGTCCCGTACGTTTCGCTCGTCGCATATACGTGTTTGCTTTCTAAAAGCCTTTGCCCCTTAAAGCTTGAACCCGAAAATAAGGGTAAATACTACTAAGTGGTTGAAATCCGCAAAATAGCACGATCGGAGGTATCCCGTCGAACGTGCACCGCTACCAACGCCATGGACTCCGCCAAGACTACTGATTGTTTTGTATCGTCGCTGACAAAAGGCGCTGGCTGTCGCTCGACTCTGGCGCCCCCTCTGAGCGATTAGTTGTCATTATCACTGCCACAGAGCTGTCACGTTAACATATTGCGTTCCTCATTGACTGCTGCTGCGCTGCAGAACCCAGGGATCCTGGGTTCAATCACCATGCCCCTGCCCGTTTCGATCTAGATGAGCATCGTACCGGCGTGCGGTCGTGTATCACTACTGCGTTGTGCACGTTAAAGACCCCAGGCTAGCGGTTGTACCGCACTGGCTAAATTGCTCATCTACAGGTGAGACACCAGACGCCCACTAGGGCAGACTAACTTCCGGCTGTATAAACATACACACACCAATATTTGACTGCTGCGGCTTCAAACGTCTCCGAGCTGTCCGAGTTGCTCGTCCGTTTCGAGCCGGACGCGATCTGAGCCATTCGTGTCGCAGCACCAGGATCTAAGGAAAGCTGAGAAGCAACTCGCCAGCAACACCGAAATTCCTGAGAAAGTTGCCCAGTCTAGAGCAGGCCTACACACTTGTTCTTCGCTTCGAAAAGCTTGCAAATAACCCGCCATACGCACGAACACGGATGATCGCACCAGTCAAACACTTTCAGCTACAAACTACTGGGCTGTGAAGACTGCATTGCTCACCATGCGATCTTCGCAGATCAGTACTTGCATGTTCCTCGGCCCCGAAAGTGAGCAAAGCTCACGCCGTGCGTACAAGCGCTGAAAATAGCACCAGGGTCAGAAGCCCTTTCCTACCTACGATCGTGACTCGTGCATGATTTGAGGCTACCCATTACAGGCTCACTTCTAAATGCTGAACTCCGTGGAACGAAGTTGAACGGCGAAATTCTCGCAGTCAAAGTTTTATTACAACACGCCGCCACGTATTTGTAGGCACCAAACTCCATGCGACCAACAAGCCATGAACGCCACCGAAGCCGATACATGATGTAAATTCGTCAGTTGCGTGAGCGACTTCACCTGCACGGAAACGACGCATTTGCACATGCTGGAAACCCGAGTGCACTACCGAACGCACTACACCATCAACGAAGAGGGTGTTCACAAAATACGTTCGAACGATCAGACCGCGTTTCCAAATTCGGAATCAGTCGGAAATGACAGCCAGTTATTTGACTAGACTTCGTTTCAGTTTTAAAGGGATACTGAACCAAAGAATTTAGTGTCCATAATAAGTGGCGCACGTTCTTTCCACGAGCCAGCAGCCGCCGGTGTGCGCGAGCACACGCAACAAAAATGACGTCAAAGACCTCCATTCGCGGTTAAGATGACAGTGAAATGTACGGGCTTCGGGCCAAAGGAGAATAAAGACAAGTTTTTCATCTACACAGTGGTGTCTGGTGTAAAAGGTATGCGATTAATTGGTCTAACGAGCACGTAGCTTTCACTTGTAGAGATGAAAAGCTTGTCTTTATTCACCTTTGGCCCGAAGCCCATGCATTTCACTGTCCTGTTAAGCGCGAATGGAGATCTTTGACGTCATTTTCGTTGCGTGTGCTCGCGCACACCGGCGGCTGCTGGCTCGTGAAAAGAACGTGCGCCACTTATTATGGACACTAAATTCTTTGGTTCAGTATCCCTTAAGTCCAGACGCAGCCGATGCTACAAGCGCGAGCTCTGGGCTTTCAGCGTTCCTGCCAAGCACGCACGCTCGTGCAGTGCATGTACTGTTCAGGGCCGCATGCTCACGCTTGTAGCTTCGGCTGCTTGTTGGTTTAAGCTGAAACGAAGCATAGCTCGTGCCCCGCGTCGGCCGTTGGATGCCACTATACTTCGTCTCACCTTAGTATGGACTATTGTTAACCGCGCGTGCTAAAAGCGCGAGCTAGTCGCTTTGAATGAAGCCGCGGCGGCTGCACGAGCGCTCCGGCAGCAAGTGCTCTAGTCAAGGCAGTCAAGGCTGGCCGCTCGCGCTAGCACAGCCTTCGCGGTTAGTCCATGCTAGGGTGAGACGAAGTATAGAGCCACTCTATCGACCCGTTGCTCTCGGGCAGGCGGCGCGAGCGCGTCCGCAAGACTAGAGTGCCTTCATACACACGCGCGCTTTTGCTTGAGTGGTGACATCTCAGCCATTTTTACGCCCAATCGTTTTTTTATGCATTTTGAAGTACGCGCAATCCGGTGTCAATCAGCTCGAGCGCGTAGCTTTGGCTAATGCATAGACGCCATTTTAGCGCCCAGGTCACGCAACGAGTGCGCGAGAGCGTCACGCGCTGAACATTCAGTGCAACAATGGATGTCTTCACCCTGAGACAGACAGACATGTAGGCACCCTACGCAAGACGTGACCGTGTTATGCTGGCAGTACCATCCAGGCGGCGCTGTAACGTTCGATTTTGCACGTTCCACGTTCTAATAAAAGCATCTTTCAGCATCTGTAAACGCGCGATAACAAAACGTTTAAAAAAACAGAAACTAAACAAAAAAAAAATTATGCAGCCCGCGGCCTCCAGCGTCCCATTAAACATTCCTTTCAGCTTTATTATTTTATTGCTTTCTTTCATGGCTTCCGTAAGCCCGGATGTTTCACTTTACTTGATAGCGAAGCCGAAGCTACTTGCTAAAGCATGTTCCCCTGAACGATGCTCGCAATGCACGAGCGCGCGTGCTTGGCAGGGACACTGAAAGCTCGGAGCTCGCTCTTGTAGCCTCTGCTACGCTGGCACTTAGAATGGAACGGAGTAGAAAAAACTGTAGTGGGGAAGCGTATGGGCCTCCTGCGTTCCCCAGGGGGTGCTGCGAAAAGGGACTTGTTAGGCCTTGTTTTGGGTAGTACAAACTTTAGCGTCTCAAACTGTCATGCATGCAGAAGCGTGCCAGCTCTGGTGCCGAGCGCGAGATCACGATGAAAATACAAAGAAACAACAAAAATTGACCTTTTTCACATACCGACGGCACCAGGCGGTGGCTGCACGAACTAAAAATCGAGGAAGTGACCTACCTGCGCTACCATACGATAATGGGAGCTACGCTACCAGTTTCTTCGCTCTCCGAGCAGCGGCGCGTGCCCAACCAATAGGCCCGTAGCTCTCAAGTTTTGAGCAGCGCTCCAGGCGAGAAAAATGGAATATTTGGCTCGCGTTTCGAACATGCATCAATACGCTTCCCCACTAGAGTTTTCTATACTCCGTTCCATTCTAAGTGCCAGCGTAGCAGAGGTTACAAGAGCGAGCTGCGAGCTTTCAGCGTCCCTGCCAAGCACGCGCGCTCGTGCAGTGCGAGCATCGTTCAGGAAGACGCGCTTTCGAGGGTAGCTTTGGCTTCGCTATCACGTAAAGTGAAATATGCGTGCTCGCGGAAGCTATGAAAGAAAGCAAAGATGAAAGGAATGTTTATTGGGGACGCTGCGGCCGCGAGCTGCATAATTCTGTTCTTTTTTTTTTTCTTCTATTTTTTTAGACGTTTTGTTACCGCGCATCTACAGCTGCTGACAGCTGTTTGTATTCGAACGTGGCACGTGCAAAATCGAACGTTACAGCGCCACACGGAAGATGCAGCCAGCATAACATGGTCGCGTCTCGCGTAAGTCTTCCGGACGCGCTCGCGCCCCCTGCCCCAGAGCAACGGGTTTCCACCTAGAACACAAGGCCTGCGCGTTTCCTCCTCTAAACGTCATCACTAGTAGATCCCCTCAGCGCCCCCTAGGTAGCCCGGATGAGCACCGTCGTCTGCTACATCATCTGCGACATCGTCTGCGACATCGCCTGCTTCAGTGGTTTGTGTAGCAGATAATGAAACAGATGCTCACGCCGAGTGTCTGTTCCTATAGCATACGATGAAGTTAGACGTTCACGTGGAGCGTCAAATGCATGAGTAAAAATGCCTTAAGGCTGGTTCAGACATCTGCGTTGGTTGCGTTCGCATGAAACTGAAACGATGTAACGACAAAGTCACCGGCACAACTGTTCGCCGTACACAGCATGGTAGGCGATGCAAGGGGTAGCTTCGCGAAGCAATCCATGAGTCACGGTTGTTGCGGTGTTTTGGTCGTTACGGTCGTTTCGGTTGCATGCGAACGCAACCGTTGCAAGTGTGTGAACCAGCCTTTACTGCTGTGCGAAGGGCTGCAAAGCCCTTCGCTGGACGCTGGACGCTGGCACTGGACGCCATTTTCGAGGGCGCTGTTTATACTCCGGGTCGCTGCTTTGAAGCGTTCTTCCGCAGAACGAGCGCGCGCGCTAGAAATGCTCGTCTCAAAGCAAGGAGCGCGTGCTAGCTCGCGCTTGTGACCGAGGGAGTGTTCGCGTGCGCGTTGCAAATGAACTGGAAGCTCGCAATCAGCTCGCGCTCAGCAGTCACGCACACAGCTGTGGCCGCAGGTGAATGCGACGTAGTTGCGACGCGGCCCATACTCTCGTCAAGCTTCAGCCTGTTTGCCGCTTGGGGCGGGTCGGGGATATACTAACGAAACGTCATGCGCAGGCCTTGTATTCTAGGTGGTATTGGCCCAACGCGACTCTAAAGAGGGGGATCTGTGGCGTCCACCCAAACGTCATGTTTTTCTTTCCGTCCACTTTCTCTTTTTGTGTAACACAATTATATATATATGTGGCAATTACGTGTTCTACTCGCTGATCCACAGCCTCCTTCCGAATTTCCTCGATTTCTAGTACCGACTTCCGCCGCTTGGCATCGAGTGCTCGCGCGTGCGCAGAACGCTTCTCGGAAAAGGTCCATTCGAACGCCGTCAAAGCTAAGACGCTAAGTGCGTGAGCCAAGAACAGCCGTTCCGCGCGTTCCAAAGTAGACATGACAAAGAAAAAGAATATTAAATCGTCGCTTCACAGGTGTTTTGACGTCACCACCTAGAGATAAGAGACGCGTACCCTAGCGGTGGTGTCATGAATTTGTCACTTTTGGTTGTCTTGCGGCGTTGAGTCTGGCCGATTTCTGGCGTCCAAAAGTGTTTTTTCGTTCTTCAGGACCAGACAGAATTAAAAAAAGCTCAACCAACGTGCCATAACTAGTCCGAGGCTCAATCAAGTGAGCTTGTACTACCCAAAATGAGGGCGCTACAGTTAGTTCAAAGCTTCAGCGCAGGAGGCCTATTGACGCATGTTCGAAACGCGAGCCAAATATTCAATTTTGCTCGCCTGGAGCGCTGCCCAAAACTTGAGAGCTACGGGCTTATATGGCAGCGTAGCTGCCAGAGTAGCGACACGACGCAAAATTATCTATACTTCGTTTCACTTTAGGTCCGAGCGTGGCCGATGTTATGAGCCGAAGGGCCAATCTAATGGCGAAAAAGGCGGACCGTAATGGCGTGCTCTCCGCAGTTGATAGGACCAGCGGTGTTCGCCGTCTTTTTGCGCGTGCTCCACCGCTGGCTCGTTCTATCGAAAGCGGAGAACGCCATGACGCTGCGCTTTTTGCGCTGTTTGATTGGACCTTCGGCTCATAACCACGGCCACGCTCGGACCTAAGCTGAAACCAAGTATAGATGCACGACATCAGAAACGCCGATAGTGATCTTTATTTTGGGCCTGGGGGTTGCCATGGTAACCGTGCTGCTAGCGAGGCCGGGCGGCAATTTTTTGCTAGTTGATATCTCCATTCGTCCATTGAAAAGTGGCAAAATACGCTCGGCATGGCGGTACGGCACGGGCCTCTGGAGTAAAGGCTGAACTCCATGGAACGAATTCTGTGACGACGCCGCCCGACGGCACGCTCGCTTTGCGCTCGACGTAGCAGCCACTGTGTTGATTCCACGCGCAGAGCAAAAGCCGCCGGGCAAAATTCGTCGGTTATTCGCAGCATATTCGTCCCATGGAGTTCAGCCTTTACGGTGTCTGTTTCTTCTGTGAAGTGAGACGGTTTGCAGCCCGGGGACTGTCGGGCGACGAGAGCTGCTAAGTATCGTAGATGATCGTATAGGTGCACGGACAAGGCGAGTGTCACCGGGATGGCGGCCGCTTGGTGGGACGTACGTACCGTCCTTGTACTTTCGGACTTCGCTCCTATAAAACACAATCCGAAAACGCCAGCCACGACAGGACGATTGCCTCGGGACATGACTGCTGCTCGACTGCCCCATAGTAAGTGAGTGTATGCTTAGCATCATACTTCGTCAAGACCCGATCATTCATTCAGGATGAGATATTCTCACCGACTGGCGAGGAGCGACGTCGACGACGGTCTCACCCCCGTTTGGGCAATGAACAGTCGACAAGCTTAAACCAAGCAGGACAGCATGGTGGTTTCCAGAGGATTGTTAACGCCATCAAAAGGGACGGACGCCGGATATGGAGTGTTCTTGCCGACAGGCCAAGTGGTCGTCCGGAAGTTTACCGGCATGCAAAATGTCAATATTTTTATCTGGTGTGGCACACATATCCGTGTTAAAGGCACCATGAAATGATTTTTTAACTTCTTCTTTCTTAGCTGTAATCCTCAACTTAAACCCGAACTGTGAAATCACGCGGTCGTGACATGCTAGGACACCCGTGCGATGATCCCAAGCTTCCACCGTGCTTTTTAAGCACACCATAGAATTGTTGTTGTTGAAGCGATGTTTATTAGAATATCGACGTTGTAGTTAGTTGCGCTTTGGGCGCACATGTCACTGTCGATGGGAAAGGGAAATAGGGGAAAAATAAATAGAGGTGTAGAGAGAGGGAGGGGGAAGGGGATCTTTTCAGTGTGTTAGCTTTCCTACAGCTTTCGGTACAGAATCGCGACTCCTGGAACTCCTGAAAAATTCTGGATGTAAGATCTCCAGGAGCCCCAGGAGCCGCAAACAACCCAGATTTCTTGGAAGTCTTAGAGGACCTCGAAAAGCTCCGTGCTCTTTAAGAAGCTGACTACACTCTTGAGTGCTTTGTCTGTAGTAACTCGTGACGCTCTTGGACACAGGAGTTCCTCCAAGTTGGTTCTAGGTAGCCCTAGGCGGGAAAAGGCATCACGGAGGTTGGTGCGCTCCTCTTCGTGATCAGTGCACCGCAGGAGGAGATGTTCGGCGTCGGCCGTTTCCTCGCAGGTCTGGCATATGGGATCAAGATTGAGTCTGAAGCGACTTATCCACGCCGGGGTGAAGGCGCTTCCGGTCCGTAATCTGTGCAATACTGCCGCAGTTTGGCGGTCGAAGCCGCGTGGTATCCGAGCTGGGAAGGCACCCGCCACCACTACCGGGTCCGAGTGCTGTAGGGCGATGGCTCTTCTTACAAGGAGCTTGGCGCCTGAGAAGCGGGGAACGGTTGAGAGCGGGCACTTGGAGTCCTTGTGAGCCCGCATCGCCAGAAAATCAACGACTTCATTCCCTCTAATGCCACAGTGGCTTGGAAGCCATTGGAAGGCAATGTTGTTGCCTTCCTGCTGAAGCTCGACCGCATCCTGCGCGATTGAACGGGCCAGGGACGTGGCCCGTTCCAGCCTAGATAGCAGCTCGAGGGCTGATCTTGAGACGCTCAGGATGACCCAGCGTAGGGCCTGTGTGCAGCCTGTCCGGATTACCCAGAGGGCGAGCCGTATGGCTGCTAGCTCTGCCGTGGTGGAGGATGCTTGATGAGCCAGGCGCTCACTGGTGCCCACAGCGGCTGCCTGGAAGAAAGCCGCTGCTGTTGCTGTGCCTCCAGAGGGGTCCACTGATCCGTCGGTGTACACTCGGGTCCACCCTTCGTACTGGGTAACTAAGTGATCTTCCGTGAGCTGCCTTGCTACGACCACTGCTACATTCTTCTTGGTTCGCAGTCCAGGGATATGAAGGCTGATCCGCAGAGGGTGGGGCTCTTTGTGCAGCTCTGGGAGTGGAACGAGAGGTCCTGGTGTGCCAGCAATGTCACCAAGGGTGCAAAGGTGCGCTTCTAGTCTTGATTCAGTGCGCTCGGTGATCCTCATTAGGAGCGTGATGGTGGAGTCGCAGTTGCTCATTCGAGTCAGATGGCCCAGCGCCCGTTCTTGCATGAGGTTCTCTACCAAGTTAATCGTGGATTCTGTGAGCGTGTGTCGAGACGAGGCCGTGCGGGGAACTCCGAGGCAAATCCTGAGTGCCACGAGTTGCGCTTGTTCAAGAATTTTGAGCTGGTTGGCACTGAGTGTGGCGAACGGTAGGGCGCACAATGGGCGGGACAGGATGAGCACCCTATACAGTTGTAGCATCATGTGAGATGAGGTTCCCCAGGTAGTTCCGCCGAGCATCCGAAGGATGTTTGCATGGGTCCGCATCTTTTGGAGCACTTCCCTCATTGCTGGGCCCCAGGATAGCCTCGAGTCTAACGTGACGCCAAGCTACGTGGCTGTTTTCGCCAGTTTCACTGGAGTGTCCCCAATGCGTAGTGTGGGCATGAACTTGCTTGGCCTCTTTGGAGCGTAGCACAGCGCAATCGTTTTTTCCGCTGATATTGCCAAGCCCAGTTGGTGGAGACGATACACTGTATTTGTCAGGGCTCGCTGAAGAGCGCATACCATACGTTGCCTTCTGTAGCTGGGAGCAGTGGACCAGAGTGCCACGTCGTCTGCATAGACGGCCAGGCTGATAGGGAACGCCGGTTCTTCTCCAACCCTTGCCGCCGCTGGGAGCGACGCAATGGCCAGAGCAAAAAGTAGTGGGCTAACAACGCTCCCTTGGGGAACTGCTCGGATGATTTTCCGGGGGTTTCTCACCGCGCTGCCGGCCTTTACACACATAGTGCATTCACTAAGAAACGCGCAAATGTATTTCAGTGGACGTCCGTTCACCCCGAAATGACGTAGGGCTGAAATGATGGCCTTGTGGGGGAAGGCATCAAAGGCTTTGCGGACGTCCAGAAAGGAGGCCACCGCAGACCAACCCTGCGCTTTTGCTTCTTCCAGTGAGCTGACGATATCTCCCACTGCATCTACCGTGCTCCGATGGTGCCGGAATCCGGAAAAACAGTCCTGTAAAGCCCTTGCCCCTTCTAGGTGGTAAACAAGACGGCGTAGCACCATACGCTCCATCACTTTGCCGAGGCATGATGTCAAGGAGATAGGCCTGTATGGGCTTAGTTGGTCTTGGGGCTTGCCGGGCTTCAGCAGTGGTATTGTGGTTGGTACCCTCCAGGCGTCTGGCAGCTCAGCCGTCCTTCAGACATGGTTGATGAGAGCTAGCATTGCCGGAAGTGCCGACTCGTTGACGTTTCTCAGTGCCTGGTTGGTGACTCCATCCGGTCCTGGTGCCGCGTGGTGTCTGGGAAGGGCATCAAGGACGTACCGCAGCTCGTGGAGAGTAAATTTGGCGTCCGGTTGTTGCATCAGAGGTGCCGAGGGATGACGGTACTTGTCCCCATTCTCGGGGGGCGGCCCCACTGTCGGTACCAGCGGAACTTCAGTGAAAGTATCCGCGAGGAGTTCTACCATCTCTGTCGGTCGGAGGTTCATGGCAACGACCATTCCAAGTACTGGGTTTCGGGAATCGGGCGGCCCGCCAGTGTTCTCGACATCCTCCAAGCCCGGCTTCCTCCTGATGGTCTGTCTAGAGTAGAACACTTGAGACGCCATTGTCGGCGCGCCAGTTTCTTTCCGTGTTTCCTAAATCTGGCATCCAGTCGCCGATACGCCAGGATATCCTCCGGTTTTCCGGTGACCCACGACTTTCGCTGGGCTCGCCGTCTCCTCGCTCGGAGTTTAAGCCATTCGAGATCGGGGTTAGGGCGCGTTAATTGCACTCTGACTTCACGGGTGGCTTCTTTGAGGACGCGCGACAGTGTTTCTGAATTGAAGGGAAATCCTCCCTCTAGTGCCTCTCCAAGCAGTGTCCTGTAGCGGTCCCAGTCAACTATCTGGCAAGTCTTAAGGGGGGATTTCGGCGGCTTTCCAATGACAATTGGTAGGTCATCACTCCCCCAGCTGTCCGCCTGAGGGGTTGCACTGAGCCTCAGGGACCAAGTTGTGAAGGTGAGATCAATCACGCTTCCCGTCACTCCAGGGTGGATAAACGTCTGGCTCCCACTTGTGATGTTTCTCAGGTCAAGTGCTTCGACCGTTGCTTGTAGCTCCCGTCCCCGTAAGGAGTCTTGCTTGTCTCCCCAATCTCCCCAACACTTTGAGTGCGCATTGAAGTCTCCGGCTACTATAAGTTCTCCCTTGGCTCTCACTCGAATGTCTGCAAGTACATGGGTGTCCCAAGGTGCGTTAGGGGCCACGTATGCCGAGACGATGGTGAGTGGGCGTCTTCTTCATTCCACCGTCACTGCCACAAACTTTGCACCCTCAGTGCATAAATCATTGAGGTCCACCTCACTTTGTGGCAGATCTCGACGCACTAGTAGTGCTGCCCGCGGAAACCCTCTTGCACATGAGGTTTGCTGGCGTACACTACATGACCCGCAATGCGCATGTCGCCGGCTGTCGTTCTGGGTTCCTGGAGAGCTACTGCATCGTAAGAGTTGTCCCCGGGGTGGTTGCGGAGCTCAGGGAGTCGCGTTTTCAATCTGTTAATGTTCCATTGAAGAACTGAACAGGAGAGGGGTTGAAGGTGCTTGGTGGTCGTCCTATTAATGTCTCCCATCGTGGATGAGTTGGTGTGGGTAGGCGAGTGGTGAAAGATTGCTGTCCTGCAGCTTTGCAATCTGTGATTCATACTGGTGTATGAGGTGTTTGTACCCTAAATGATTTGATGAGAGCGTTTTATGAAGCGTATACCAAAAACTCGGTAGAGGACTTGTGATGAACAGGTTTCGTTCCACTGCAATGCAACAGGCTGCGTTTCAATATAATCTGGTTCATTTGTTCTATGCCATTTAGCTTTCGAGTTACAGTGAAGAAAATGTTCGTACTGACAAGTAAGACCTTCTTAGAAAAGCTCTAGCATAGCATTGTAATAATGGGCTCTAATGAGAGGACGGCTTTTAGCAGTTGATGAAGTGTTGATGTCTGTGACGTTGTGGCCAGTATCTTGCGAAGAGCGGTGAACATAAGTGGGATTATGGTTTTAAACACAGAGTCAGTCTTTGTTCCACTTTCTTGGTTGGGTTCTGTCATGTGCACGCTGGAGGCCTTATGTAAAGTGATGTTTTTGATGTGTGGTTTGTCCCGAAAAGAAGGTTTCCTAGAAACTGGGAGTGTAGTTGTTGCGGTAGATTCAGCGGTGACCAGATTTACAGATGTGCTCTTTATGTCTTCGAGACGAGGGAAGCCTTGGGCAGTCAGAGACAGAGTATCGTTGGTGGAGGCGCTAGGTTCTGGCATGTTGTTTGAAGCCATTGTTTTGTTTGCTTGTCTTTTTGCATGCACAGCCCTTTTTGCCTCACGAAATGTGGTTTTGTGCTCTAACTTGTACCTCGCTACTTCTGCCTCCCTTGCCCTCACTGGGCACTCAGGTGCGTTGGAGGCGTGATTTCCGTGACAATTGACGCAGCAGGGGTTGGCTTCGCACTTGTCGTTGTGGCATTGCCCACACCGAGAACATAACTGTGTTTCTTCTGCGCAGGCAGCTGCGATGTGGCCAAATTTGTGGCACCTGTAGCACTGCAAGAGGCGTGCTCAATAGGGAATTACTTCCGTTCGTACAAGACCGACATTGATATGTTGAGGAGCTACTTTTGTTGCGAACGATACTCGCACAACGTGTGATGTCTTTCCAAGGCGCTTCACTTCCGTTATGCAGGCGGTCGACTGTAGTCGCGTTTTTATGTCGTGTTCTGTGCAGTCAGGGTCGATGTCTCGAAGGACGCCATAGCAATTTGTGCGGTCGCTAGGTAGAAAAGCCCGCACCGGTAAAGCGCATAGCTTGGTTAGCTTCAGGGCCCGTTTGCTCGAAGCCGGTTAACTTTAACCACGGTTAAAAGTTAACCGCCCTTCCCTACTAGGTACCTAAAAGTACCTAGCCAAGTTTGACGAGGGCTGGATGAGCGATAGCTCCGTGTTTCATTATGGGGCGGTAGCTGGTATCACCTCCTGGCTGTAGCGAATATCAGTGGCTTCCGTGGAAAGGTTCCCGAAATGGGGGGACCCAAAAATGCGCGCTACCGTGTTTTCGCGACGCAGCGCGGCATAAATTTGAGCTCAAGAAACAATTTTCATTGCTCGTGGTACAGGTAATCGGTAAGGTAAAACTAAATTAACCCTTGTTTGGAAAATTTCTAAATATTTGGCTGTCTGAAGTGAAGACAAGCCTCGTTGAAATTTCCTTCCAAGTTCGAAAGAGGACGACGAAGTTCAGTCCTAGAAACAATGAGAAAGAAGTGAGCAGTGAAAGGCGGGCGTTACACCGGCAGTATGGTTGGCCAGCATGTAAGAACTGTATATAACACCGTCATAAATTGAAAAGCCTATAATTCGGTTCCAGTGAAAATTGACCTATTAGTAAATTACCCTAACGTCGAGGAGAACACTGGAAGTGTAATTCAACGATCCGCGCGCGCTGGCCTTGCACTTATAAAATATTCGAAGTAAATAATCATAATAAATCTTTGACGAACGCGCGTGCACGACAAAATTTGTTGTAGGCTTTTTGCATTAGAATACTTACTACTGCAGACGCCAGCACGCGCAGCGCGTGTAACTACACTCGTAGCATGCACCTCGGTGCTTGGGAAATTTAGCAAAAGGTCTATGGGGACGCTGTCTGCTTTTGTGTGCTATCAGTACCCGGCCGATTGAGTGAAGGCAATCCACTTTTCAAAGACGTTGCCATGCCGACAACTATCGCGTTCATTTAGGCTTAGGAATCGCCAGAATCGAAAGACTATCTAAAAAATGCGGCGAGGTCATTGCTCATGCTTTGCGTTTTAAGTGAGGTAAGGCAAATCGAAAGCCTCCTGCACCATTCATTGCTGACTAACGCGCCCGATATTGCAGCTACAGCCTACAACGACGTATTAGTTCCAAAGCGAGCGGCGCTCACTCACAGGGGCACCGCCATGTTTCCCCGCCGTCCTTACTCTGCCGGTCACATGACCGAAAATTCCCCCTCGTAGGGAAATCCGGTTAACCGCGGTTAGTTAACCAGCTTCGAGCAAACGGGCCCAGGAGTTCGGCTTTGAGTGCAGGCTTTATAACGTCAACCGCAACGATATTACGAGATTTGTTGACGCGAACTACACTAACCATGCCTGGTGCGATGTTTTTCAGGTAGTCAGTGAGTTTAAATTTGCTGAGCGATGCAACTTTGCTGGTGTCAGTTGGCACGTATAGTACGGTGAATCCGACTTGTAGGTTGGTGTTCTCTGATGCTGAGCTCTGGCTTGTCTTTCGTCTTTTCTTGCCATGAACGACCTCGTAGTCGCCGTCGTCGGAGTGCAACTCGTCGTTAGTAGAGACGATTGTCGATGAGTAACTGCTCATTGTTTCAGCGGTGCGGTCTATGGGCGGAATCTCATAGCCGTCTTTGATGATCGTCGATGTACTTGCCTGAGCTTCATCAATGTCGATGGACATGAGTGCATTCGATGACTTGATGTCCGAGGTCATATTTGTTGATGTCCTGGCCTCCGTTCAGGAGGTCCTTTTGCGCACAAAGACCCTATGTCTTTCTGTTGCTTGCTAATCTCCTAATATACTGTTTAATCACGCAATTTATCGGCTACGTAAGGGAAATTCAGAGACACAAAAAGGGTTACCAGCGGCAGTGTCGTCGTCGTCTTCTTCCTTTCCACACCATAGAACTTGGCATTCGCAAGTGATGATAAGTTCCGTCAGTGCACTTACTGGCCAGGAACGCGAATAAATATTCGTCGACAAATTGATTGTTGACGAGCGCATACGTCCGAGTGACGCAGTTTTCGTGTCCAATGCGTGAGCTGGGGTCGGCTGACGTCATTTTGACCTTGTAGGCATTGCAAAGAGGATATTTAGAACCATACACACATGATGATAACATCATAGCACACTGATGACATTATAGCACAAAACGGGCCCAGCTACAGAAAATAAATATTACACGTAAAAATATTTATGTCTCTAACTTTTTTTATTACAAAGACGAACACATCTCTGAGCGTGTAAGTGTAATAGTATGTTTTGATGCATTGTTATATAACAGGTCATTTCATATACGTCATTTAAGCAAACGCCGGCTTGTCACTTGAAAAAATAAACAAAAAAAAAAAAAACTCTGCGATAAAATGCAATCCATTACAACGAAAGCACGTTATGTCAAAGTCTTTAGAACTGCCAATTTGTAAAATCGTCGATTAGAACAAAAGGTTAAAGTTCACAAATGCTTCCTCGCTAAAAGTTGCTGCGGTTATTCGGGGACCCAGGGCTAAAACAATTTCCCCTAGGCCTTACACGCGAGGTATACCTTTCGTTTCGATTCTCAGCAATTCAAGCTTTCAAAGCAAGCTAGAAAAATGCGAAGATTTTATTCTAAAAACTATATCGTAAAATCGTTGATTAGTAGAAAACGAAAAGGTCGCAGGAGCAGGGGCGAATCCAGACCTCCATTTTAGGGGGGGGGGGGGGGGGGGGGGGCGGTTCCTCGGTGTAAAACGGCGGGGGGGGGGGGGGGGGAGTGTTTATATTTTTTGTGGAGTTATCGTTTTTACTAAACTCTGATAACATAATATAGATCTTGAGAGCTTTTGTATCGGTTTACCTGTCGGGGATGAACTCTTTGAATTAAAACCTTTCGGGTGACCACGCTAGAGGTAAGTATCTAGAAAATTGTGGTGGCACTATCCTTTCTGAACACCATAACGCAAGGAATTTTGTAGTTCATAGGAAACGGGATTACTCCATTTGCGTGGCAGCGCGCTAGAAATAGAAAAAAGAAGTTAAACTACTGAGGATGAATGTTTGGTGCTATAGCGGCTGTGACAATTGCAGACAGTGTAACTTGATGGCTCAGATATCCCCGGCGGGGCTACAACTTTTGGGCTCCTTTTGCTTGAATATTTATATATTCTCGTTACATCCGCAGAGCATGTACGGACAGCCAACCTTTGCCAACTATACGGAGGAAGCTAATGCAGCTAATGACAATGCGAAAAACGTTTTAATCTAAAACTCGGTTGTTCTTTGAGATTAAGCTTGGCATAGTAGTTAGAACTTTATATTCAGTGCCAAAATGCAGAATGTGGTTTTAAAACATACTTTTCATTGTCGCCGGTTGCTTCAATAAAGCGAGTACGTTGCAAACAAGCGACAAAAATGGCCCGGCGGCTTCGACGCTGCTCGCGGCGTCAAAACACTGTTGACGCAGCGAGCGAAACGAACGCTGCCAGGCAAGTTCGTCGGTTGTTCGCCGTATATTTGGAATGTCCAGAGCGCAGCACATGCGGCATTGCCAACCCAAACTCGTGTTTTCACGTGTTCTGGATGCAACTCGAGAGAACGAAAGCGAATAATTGTTGAATATTTTTGAAAGCATGTTGCAGTTCGGCAACTATAACTTTTAAACTTAGACAATACCTTAAACCAGCAATGGATCCTTCCAAATTATATTCAATTGCACTTCGTCTGGATATTTTCTGTATGAAAGGAACACTCACTTGTTTCTGGGTAGTTAGCTCATTCGTCAGGGTCGAGAGGACAGGTGCATAGATATGATGGGGCAGAGCGGTTGTCCGGTCGGCGAATCTCAACTGGACTAAAGGCCGATCACGACTGCAGCATGGATGGTTGGGAGTCGGTGTTCACTCGAACGGGCACAGGCACTGTCTATTTAATTTATGTATAGTCGCATCTTTGAAAGGGCTCGTTTTCCCCAAGTCCCTAGGTAGGGAATTCGAAGCCGCAGTTGCAAACCAGCAAGCCCCGCCTCTGTTCCGTTTGACACACACAAATTCGCTTCTGCAAAGCCGCGCGAAAGCTCTGCCGTCAATCCACAGAAGCCACGTTTAACTCGAAAAGTAAAGACGGCGCCAAGGGGAGACAAGGGGGAGCGGCGCCTTTTCTAAGATATGTCCCGCCACCCTAAGTTGAAACGGCATTGTATACAAATAAATGCCTACGGCGTCGGCTTGAGGACCCCGTGTAAGCAGCCTCCAGCCTTTAGAGTGCTCGTACTAGGGTGCCTACATGTTTCCGCCGCTCCGCGGAAACATGTAGGCACCCTAGCTCGTACAGTTTATCTTTCTTTTATTAGCTTCTCGCCACGAGAAGTCGTACCGCAGGCAGTATGAAGCCCGTTAGAGGAAACATCTCCCCCTTCTGGCGCTCGTCAGCTTCTTTCTGTATTCCGCGCTGCGGCGCTGATCCTCAGTGAGGGATGGAGGCGAGGACGAAAGCGGGCTTATGTTTAAGCCAAGGTCGTGGGGAAGTCCGGAGCGTCTTCAGGAGAAGCTCAGACCCAGACTACACTGTACCCAGATCATTTGCTTCCTCTCTCAGTTGAGAAGAAAAGCAATTGGTCACCTGGTTGTACAAGCTGCATCCCCCCCCCCCCCCCCCCTGGAACGTCTCCTCCTGGTACGTCCCCTCCGCACTTCCCTTAAAGGGACCATGAAATGACCTTTTTACTTTTGCCAGATAACTTTTACATTAAACCTTCAACGTTCACTGAATGCCGAACAGGCATCCGTTTTCGTCTCGGTTCATTAATTTCTACACAAAAAAATAATGAAATATCGACTTTTTCTTTCTCTCCAACTGACCGCAAAACAAGTTGCGGCGTAATTTCGACGGTCGTGACGTACGCTGGGACAGGAACCGGAAGTTCTCTCGGCAGTAGGAGAGTGGGAGCGTTAGCGGCGGCGAGTTGGGGGTGCGCCGGTAGGTTTTACTGCGCTGATGTCACCGACGTATTTTCTGAATCGACGCCTCTCATCGCCGCGATAGCCATGGACACATCTCAGCTGTGCGAAATTAAATGAGATATGTTGCGCTACAGCGACAGCATGGGACTAGTCTCATACGCCGGTATGCATGTTGGGAAGTGCGGCGAGTCTTCCGGTGAAGACTCCAGAAGTCAACCCAGCTGTCATTGTTGGTAAATGGCGGCCCGTGTCAGTCGTTTGCAAAGCGACGTAGATGGAAACAAATCGCCGAGGCGTTTTTCACGGCCTCGGAGATGCAGGAGCGAGCCGACACTAAAAAAGATACGTTTGAACTACGACAGTGTCAGCAAGAGCCACGTAAATACCTGTTCACACTCTGAGCGGACGCGCGCGTTTGATGGAAGTGCTGTATTCGCGCTGTTGGTGAGCGCTTCGGGACCGATCTTTTACGATTGCAACTCGATACTGACGCGGCACTCGGCAAAGGAAGGTTGGCACGGCATTGCACGTAGCTCCCACGATCTTTTTTAGCTCGACAGTGACGTGCAGTCGTGTCAGAATAAAAATGGCATACTAATAACAAAGTGTACATACCGTGTTACGAAGGTAATCCATTCGGCGTTTATTCGAGCTCTATATCACACAAAACAAGAAGATAGAATCGACGAGAGTTCCTTTTCGACGACAGTGTTCGTCAACACTGCCTCGGAAAACAAGGAGATGACAAGGGGAAGAGATTGACCTCACCTGTTAATCTGAAATTGAGGTCAGCGATCAAACTATAATACGGGAAGGGTCCACAAGGGTCGCGCGGGCATATTCCATTCAGCACGCCAGCCGGTCGTGGGCAGACTGTCTTGGCCAAGTACCGTTGAAGCAACGCTGCGCCGAGTCGGAGTGCCTGCTAGGCCTATATTCTGCGCAGCTCGCTTGGTCGGAGTCGGTGGATTCGTGACCGTCGTAGCTTTTCTCGGGTGTTCGTGGATCCAGCGTTCTTGTTCGTCGTGGACGGGAAGCGCGAGAAGAACACGTAGAAAAATAAACGTTCGTTGGTCGTCGTGACCAAGCGACGCTGTCGGCCATGCTGATTTGATCGTAAAAAGTGCGTAAAGGCTCCATGGAACGAATTATGTGTAACTGGCGAACGCCGCCCGTCGGCACGCTCGCTTTGCGCGCGACGTAGCAGGCACTGTGCTGATTCCACGCGCAGAGCAAAAGCCGCCGGGCAAAACTCGTCGGTTATTCGCAACATATTCGTCCCATGGAGTTCCTCCGGAGCTGGCTCTCAGCCAGACTTGTGCCTATCTCAAATACTCTACTCAAGATACTGTATCTTAAATACTTTTTGGAGTATCTTGGTATCTTGCAAATACCTTTGATGGAGAGTATTTAATACTCTATTTTAATTACAATTCCGAGTATCTTGTACTCATTATCTTAAATACATTTTTGACATTCCGCCATTTTCCGAGTTTTTCGGTATAAAGTGTTGTGGGCGTGGCACGAGCAAACGTGAACATTCTTTCGAGCAACCGAATCCTGTTGCTAGCTCCGATTAGCTACGGTGACTTTAACTGAGCTCGCGAAAATATCGCTTTTTTGCCGACTATGACTCATATTTCAGCCCAAAGCTCGTACAATGAAGGTTCTCCCCTCGCCTTCCCAAAGGCGTCTTTTGTTTCTATAGAGTTTTCCCCCAAAAAAATCCTCAAAAAAAAAGGTGTGGTTTTACGGAAGTAAAGATGCCACTCTGAGGCGCAAGCAGACCGGGAAACGACCTACGAGTACAATGCAGACTTGAGTATCAAGAAAATAACAAATAGAAGAAAATGAGAAGTGGACACACACACAAAAAGCAGACATTTTTGTTTTGCTTTTTGTATATTTGACCCCGCTAAGGCAAAACATCGAGGTTTTTTTTTCTTTGTGTTGTCAGTCCGGCACTTATTGCCCTCGCGAACACTGTCTGTAAGCGAACATCAAAAAGCAGAGAACAGTACAGGAAACGAACTAGGAGCTGGATGACCTCTCAAAATGCCAACAAAGTGTCCCCCAACGTTGATTGCATTTATGAACGCAACCTACTTGAACAAGGTGCGACCACTGCCGTGGTTATTATGTGGGCTCTCTTTGTTATCCATTCACTCATATCCGTGTGTCAGGTTCGTTTATAGTGAACTCCCCGTATAAGGAATATGAATTGTAGTTAAACGATGCGTCTAAGGTGCGCCGCAGGATGTGATATTCAGCGATGTCACTATTGGCGAAGCGCTCTGACCCGTTTGTCACCCTCACACCTCGGTGTTTACCCAACACAAGGCCTGTGCACATGCCCAAAGGCCTTGTGGGCATGTTCGTGTCATATTTTTTAATAAAGCGCGAGGCACAGTGTAATGAAAAAATACCAACAATTAGTGAAGTGACGTTAAGTGCCGGATCTCCCTCGAATGCAGTCGTCAGAGGATGCGAACTTGACCCACTTCGGCTTTTGTGCTGAGCTGAGCACCGTGCATGCTACATTGTTCATGCAGGCCGGAGGGGTAACAAAAGAGCCCCTCCTTCCCCTCTCGGGAGAACACGAACCCCAGCCGAACGCTGACGCCGCGTTCGGTTAAGTGAGCCAAGCGCTGAGCCATTGTATTTGTTGTCCCCATCCATCTAGTTCTAAAGTTAACCGCTTGGGGCGCCACGGTCGGATCTCCCCAATAGCTAAAGCGACCTCTTTCTTCTTGTCCCAGAAATGTTTTGTAACATCTATCAGTGATATTGCCACGCGCGTTGCCCAGCGAGCGCGTTGCCGAATGGTTACCGCGCTTGGCTCTCGCGCGGTGGCTCCGGGTTCGATACCAGAAAGCCCACTTCGCTTTTGTTTATTCCTTCAACTTGACATTCTGGTAAGTTCGAGAATTTTGTCGTCTGGTCGAGTTACGAATGTTCTACGCGCCGAACTTTCTACGCCGAATGTTCCAGAAACCCGCGCGGGTACAAAAGTGCTTTGAGTGGCGGTCCGGAGTCAGACTCGCCCCAGCGGTCGATCCTGCTGTTTCGCCGACATCGACGCCTGCGACGCTAGCCTTTATTTTGTTTTGGGAACAAGTTTGCCCCATTAAACGTTTAGTTTCTTCAGTTATTCGCCGCCTCATCATTTATCTGACAATATTTGCTCTTTATAGTCGGACTGCATAAAATAGCCCTACGATACTTTTTTTTATGTTGTTGCGTGCTAATAAACCACTCAGGTAACCCAGATTTTCGTAGCTGCATAATTGTCGTTGTCAATGACGTCGATACAAATTAAGCAATGCGGAAGTATCTTCAAAAGTATCTGAAATACATTTCTAAGTATTTGTACTCTACTCAAGATACTTTACTGTGAAAGTAACTTGAGTAGTATTTTAAATACTTTATGAAGCAGGTATTTAGTAACTTAACTTAAATACTTTTATCGAGTATTTTGTCCAACACTGCTCTCAGCTTCGTTTACCACACGATAGATGGCGCTTGGCTCTCAGCATTATCAATTTTGGCAATTTTCACCACACATCTCTAATTATGCTACAAAATGTGGATCTGAATATTATTTAACAAAACTTTTAGGAAACATTTGCCGGCTATTTATTGTTTATGATCGCAGTGCTGGTGAGGTAGGCGCTTACCCAATAGGCGACGTGGATTCGGCTGACGTCCTGCAGTTCCGCGGATGCATAGCAGTGAAAAGTCAGAGAGCTTTCGAAGGAAAGAAGGCGCAAAATAGTCCAGTTTTCTTTTAAAAGTTCTATAGCAAAGAATTTTTTTTTTTTTTTTGGCTTCCAATTTTTGTGTTTTTGTGTTTCTTTTCACACCTTTTAAGACGTCCGGTGGATGAAATTCGATTTCAGAATCGTTTCATGGTCCCTTTAACAATGAGCACACCGTGCCAATAATATACCTTTAGTGAGCCCGTGGGCGACAGCATCTCAAAGCAAGCCAAAAAAGGCATGCCAAAAGACAAGCCCAGAACCACGAAGAAACTATCAAACGAAAAGTGATGAAAAGGCGGCCGCTAGAGAGGAAGGATAATCCGACCTTGAGGGGCACTGACACACCAAAATCATATTTTTTTTTATTATCCGAAACGATTGAAAACGATGCCGGGACATTACCCTCAAAATTTGAAACTTTAAAATTCAGTATTTGTGAATTCAAAAAACAATTTCCAAATGCCGAATTTGAAGTTCCCGCGCGATCCGCGCCAGTGCAGTGAGTCACATTTTGCGGTCTCCTGCGACTCGACGTTCCTTCGGACCTCCGCCGTTGTCACGGCGACCGCAACCGAGGAGGAGGTGAGGGATAGAAAGGCGCCGGCGGGAAAAAACCGGTCTTTCTCCGACTCGCCAACGGGCGCTGCCAAGTTTTCCGAGGGAGGGTACAAATCTAGGAAGCAACATCACACCGAACTCTGATTTCTGGTATTTCAAAAAGAGGGGCCGTAGTGCGTTCGCAATTGCGTTAAAAAACATGTTTTACGATTGCCGTTATTAAATGTTATAGAAATGTAACCTACAAAGCTTCTAAATTTCCTGATTTTTGACGTCACCGATCAAAAGAAGCGAGGAGGTGAAGGCGGGAAATACAAATGCCAAAACTAAAAAGGCGCGCGCGCGCGCGGGAAAATTTTTTTTCGCGATGCGGTTTTTTTTGCGTGTCTATGACTACAAGTTGCATCGTTTTAGACAATAAAAAAAAATACGACCTTTGGGTTGTCAGTGCCCCTTTGAGGAGGGCTGCATGGCGTCTGCGTTTGGGAGCTTTCAGGGCACAAATTTTTCGCAGACAACCTCCAAAGAGAGAGAGGGAGACAGAGAGAGAGAGAGAAAGGGGACTAGATATGTTGAAGGTATTTTCCCCCCGTGCTCGACGTGCTGGCCTAGGGTGCCTACATGTTTCCGCCGCTCCGCTGTTTAGGGTGGCGACAATGTTTGTGATACCTGTTGCCTACCTCGTTACCATGGCAACCTCCGCTGTTTTCGTCGACCATTTTGTCACACTCGCCGAGTCGCCGGTCGTGCGCTCGGACTACGCCGCTAATCCTCGTTAGGGCTAGGAAGCGCTCACCGCTCTCGTTCCGACGGCGAGGTTTCGGCGTTCAATGCCGGTCTGTGGCGTTCCTTTTTGTCGCGGGAACTCGCGCTTCGATAAAAGCAACGCACACTTCCTGCTCGCAACTTCAAAATACGAAACGCCCGAATAAAGAGAGCGACAGCCGAATACCGCCATCCCGCTGACGAGCCTCCGACTCCTCTTATGAACGGAAACGGAAGTGGCATCACAGTGTTGCCGGTGTGTCGAGACTACAACGTTGTGTACGTTTAGCGAAATAAGAAGTGGGAAAAAATGCGGTGGGAGAGGATCTGGGAAAGGGTAACAAGAAGTTGGCGCCACCCTAAAGCGGAGCGGAAACATGTAGGCACCCTATGCTGGCCTTGTTTGGAAGTGTGCCTGCAGTCGAGGACCCTGATATTTGGTGCGCCTCCCCACTGTCTCTCCACTTCGAAACTCCTGGCGCCGTCCCGGTCGGGAAGACGTACCGTGACCTTGACGGAGGTAAACCCCACTTTGGAAGCGCCCAGCAGGCGCGTCCACCCACCGCTGTTTTAATATTTTCACGTCTATTACTTGAAGAAGGGCGTCCGCCCGAAACGTCGTCTATACCTCCTTGTCCTCGTATTTTTTCGAGAAGCACAACCTTATTACTTGCGACTACGTGTTTTGGCTCATTGTGCTCGGCAGCGCCCCGATTCTCGCGTCGATTGCTTACATTTTTTCTTCGAGCTGACGAAGAACCCCGGGGGGGGGGGGGGGGGGTTGCCTGGCGAGGCGTTTGGGGGGGGGGGGGGGCGGTCGCCCCCACCGGCCCCCCCTTGGATCCGCCACTGCGCAGGAGCTTCCTCGTTAAACGTTTCTGTGATTATGCGGTTACATGGGGCTGAAACAACTTCCCCAAGGCCCAACTTGCGACTCACACATTTCGCATCGGTTCTCAGACACTTCAACGTTGATATATATATATATATATATTATATATATTATAGAGAAAAAAACGAAGCGCAGGATGACGAAAAGTATAAACGGAAGAAAACGCACCTGAGACGGTTGTTGGAGTTTTTAAAACATAGTATTGGTAAAGTTGGTCGACGTTTCGGCCTGAGCATAGTATTGGTAAAGTTGGTCGACGTTTCGGCCTGAGCTGGCTCAGGCCGAAACGTCGACCAACTTTACCAATACTATGTTTTAAAAACTCCAACAACCGTCTCAGGTGCGTTTTCTTCCGTTTATATATATTATATATATACACGAACTCATCTCTGTGACGTCACGGCGCGGTGGTGGCGCGTCGGTCGCACTTCCGGTCTGGGGCTGTGGGCAGAAGTCCCCATGCCAGACGTGTATTCCTGCGTTGTTTTGAAAGGAACCAGACAAAAACCTGCCTTCTCGTCAAAACGCCGCGGCTGGGGCCGTACCAAAAGTGCCGAGAAAGGTTTGAAGGTCAGTTTTCACGTGCTCGGTTCGTCCGAGAATCTGGATATGTGCCGTGAAAAGGGAAAAGCAGACGCCGTCGGACAACGATTGCTTGGGCGGGAAGCACTTTGGGTTAAATTCACGGATACTTGTGGTCATCAGATTCATTTGTTTTGTTCCAACATGAACGCCGGAAAACCGCTAAGTTGTGCGGACCACCTGCGGACTACGTTCAGTGCGTCTTCAAGTTCAAACGGCCGCCTGATTGTTCGAATTGTCGTCTGCTCTTTCAAACGTTTCTGCTTGTCGTCTGCTCTCTTAGACGACGCCGGTCCGTAGACCAAATGTTGGACCGGTACTTGCGATAAGAAGTGAGTGGAGGCCTCAAAAGACATGAATTTGAAGGTTGGTAAGCAGGCTCGATGTAAACAGTAGATACAAGGAGATGTTGGTCATTGTTACCAGTGACCAACACCGACTTGTTATGCCTAATTCAGTTGGTCCGATTCTGCTTGCGATTTTCAGTATCGTCGTCGACCATCTCAGCTACGGTTCACGCTTTTGCAGCCCGATCGGCGTCGCGACTGAAAATTCTGAGCGAAATCTCATCATGCGAATCGGGCTTTAGCGTACAATCTGCGGCGTCCACGCGGAATGAATCGCCACATGTCACATTATTCACGCGAAGTTTTGCGGTGTAACGAGCCTCGGTAATTTCGCTGACGCCGCTCAAGATAGTCAGACATCGCCAGGAAGACGTAGAACCAACAATTCGAACGCGAAAAAGGGCAGGGGGACTTACACAGACGCAGACAACATCGCATTTCAATGGTTTGTTTATGGGCGACGGCGAACTTCTTGCCCACACCCCCATCGCGCATGCGCGGCGCCGGTGGCGTCCGCTAGGGGCGCTCCGGGCGCTCCGGTTTGTTTGTAAACATGAGTTGGTGTATATAAGTTACAAAATTATGCATATATATATATATATATATATATATATATATATATATATATATATATATATATATATATTATATATATTATATATATAAGTTACAAAATTATGCATATATATATATATATATATATACATATATATACCGCTTCATTTTACGATGTGTACTTACGCCATGACCAAATATGCTGAATATCTAAGACTGTGGCAAAGAAGGTTCAACCATATTTCCCGCTTCGGACGACATTAGCCGCCTCCCCGGCAGGTGGCGCCATAATATCGTTTAATTTTTGGACGCCGCTTATGTTTTCGTTCTAAGCGGGAGACATGCGTCGAACTCCATAACTTTCAATGCTTAATTTCACTGTAGGGGGAAAGCTTTAGGATATTTCCTTGCCAGCGGAACAAGTCTTAAAATTATGCATCCAAAAAGAACGCGGCACTCCAACAAGGAAAGCACTCTGTCTACAATTTTTCTGAACATATTTGAGTGCCGCTCTTAGATGCGCTGGTATTGATTTCAGAAGAGCGTAGCGGACAGATCAGAAACTAGTGCGTTTTTTGCGTTTTCTTTTATTGTACAACGTACACTCGAAGTCACAGCATTTACATCGGGCCCGCGAGGGGATAAGATCACCTTATAAAGTACGCTTAAAAGAACACTGGGACGTCAAAATCATTTTTTATTATTATTATTATTATCCAAAACGATTGAAAACTGTGCCTGGACATTACCCTCAAAATTCGAAACTTGGGAATTCAGTATTCGTGAAGTAAAAAAACAATTTCCAAATGCCGAATTTGAAGTTCCCGCACGATCCACGCCAGTGCAGTGACGTCAAGTATTGAGACGTCCTGCCAGTCGAGTTTCTCTGACGCCTCCAAACCGCCGCCAGCCGAAGTGTCGTGTTCGCCGGCGTCCCGCGAACAACCGGCTGCAAGCAGACGACGCTTGACTTTCGAGTTTGAAGTTTTTTTAGGGCCCTTTCAGCGATCTCAAATTCATTGAAATGGTGTGAGGTCGGAAGAGAACGCGCAGTGGACTTTTGTGAGCGACGTGAGGGGCCACGTCGCGCCTGTTCTGCGTGAAATGCTGCCCCGGTGGAGTCACAACCGAAACTACGATAAACAGCTCACCAAACCCATGCAGTTGTTCTGGCCGTTTGACGATTTCCTTTTCGAAGTCTGAGAGGTCGTCGGGCGCCTAAACAAGAGAACTTCGTCGGATTCCCCGACTCACCGATCATCCTCACTACTATATGCGTCGAGCGCCGCCATGTTTTCCGAAGGAGGATAAAAAGCCAGGAGGCGACATCAAACGACATCACTTCGGACTCCAATTTTCGGTATTTCAAAAAGAAGGGCCGTAGTGCGTTCGCAATAGACCACATGCGAAATTATTTGTAGCTATCATCATCATCATACTCGGGAAAGACGCGCCGCCATGTTGGGGGTTTTTCGTCATCTTGTGTCGTCTTTGCTGCGTGGTCTCGCCATCTTCTATACTTCGTTTCAGCTTTCGCCCGAGCGCAGCCAAAGCTACGTGTGGCCGGAGCCAATCACACGCCGGCAATAGGTCACGCGATCTCGCCTGCACTTTTGTATCACTCCGCTGGTCGTCCGCGCCGCCCGCGCTCGCCGAGCATGTCGTCTGCTACGAGTGTATCAACGGTCCTTGCATTGTTTGGATATACCAGGTCTCGAGACGCAGTCCTTTCCACCAGCTTCTCGGCGTTCAATGTGATCTGCAGGTAAAGGGGCGCCCTGATTTCGCCGCGCATCAGTGAATTGTAGTGGCCCGGACGCTTTTCTTGTTTACAACGCATTCGCGGTACGACGTGGCCGGAGTCTCCTGCCGAATTTGAAAGCAGACATTCATCACGACCTCTCGCGCCTGACGCTAAAACGTGCCTTCGCGAAAGGACGTTTTGAAGCGACTCGGTGAGGAAAGCAGCGAAGCACGCTGGAAGCGGATCCGCGTTCGCAAAGCGGTTGCGAACGCGGTTGTATAAAGATCCAGTACAAATGCACGCGCACTCGATGACATCAAATGCGCGTGCTATTGTACTGGATCTTTATACAACCGCGTTCGCAACCGCTTTGCGAACGCGGATCCGCTTCCAGTGTGAATGCGCCATAAGGAAACAAAATCACACAGAAAAACTGAGCGCTGCAGCCGTGTTGCCAGCGGATGTACGTGTTTTCACCAAACCACATGCATTTACATAAACTTCAGGTATTTAATTCCTTTAGTTGCAAATCATTGTCCGCAATACACATCTGGAAAATTTTGGAACGTTTACGCACAAAACAGTTATTAAAAAAAAAATACTTTTGCGGATTACTTTGTGGTGCGTAGGGATGCTCTTCTCGAAGTTGCGAACCATGCATCAGCCTTTGGCTGCGCTCTTACGGAAGCTGAAACGAAGTATAGTAAACTCTCCGTAGTAGTTAGTTCCTAGCGATGGCATCGGCCTGGACTCGGGACCTTCCCGAGGTGCTAGAGCTCCCGGGATGGGTTTGTGGATTCGTACTACGAGTCGAAGACGACCTCCAGCAGGCACAAGCATCGGAGCGGCGGCTCCCTAATCTTTCGATTCTCGATACCATTCCGGGCACGAGCTGAACGTCTACCGAAGAGATAGCGCGAAGTGCCAGCCCTTGCGTTGCAGCTGCCAAAACGAGATTTTATGCATGCACTCCCGCCTTCAATATTCTTGCTTTCAGCGCGAGCGCACTGACGTTTTTGGTGCAGTGGCTGCACGTGCACGAGAAACGTACATGTAGGAGTGCAGTCATTCTGCTGTGAGAAGCAGCTCGCACGAGAGGCGTTCAACAAACCGCGGAACAGCTATAAACGGTTGTAACAAATCGCGATTTCCGGACGGCCGTTCACTATAACAAAATTACGCGCGTATGAAGCTCACCTTGTTTCCGAAGGGATCTTTGTAGTCACTCCGCGTGCGTCGCGGAACACAGCAGTACCGGGGCATACTTCTGGAGCCTGCACCTTCCGCTTCAGCAACGTATAGACCTTTTCTTTAACGACGCCGCCATCTTGAGAATTGCGGCGCCGACCAGGCCGTCTAGCGGCTTAGAAAAAGAAATACGTGCTAGTTCTGGCCGCACAGCTGTCTGGGTAGGCAATGGTGTGGGTATGGGGGGAACTTGGCTAGACTTGGCTATGGTGGGCTGCAATAACTTGGTTGGAGCTTGTCCGGTTGAATCGAGCTGGCTACTCACAGGCCATTACCTTGCCTCCTCGAGAGAACGAGGACGAAGACGGTGGGGTGTTTTGATTGAGTTTCCACAGCGAAGTATATATGAGCAGTTTAATGTAGTCTATGCAGGTAAGCTCTCGGAATTTGATAGCTCCATCTTGAGTGGTGGCATGTAGACTTTTTCATACCTTTCGCATACCATGGGGCTTGCAGTGATAACCTGAATGGACCACCTGCACCGGGAATGGACCTCTTGGCGAATATGTGCTGCCACCTAGACACGCGAATCGGTTCGAGACTAGGTGACTGGAAAACAACGCGCGCCCAAGGCCTTTCCCACCCTTTCCACGCCCAAAACGTCAGCTACATCCTGTTCACCCATTGAGGCGATGCGACCTAGATACGGCTCCCCCAAGCTCACCTTTGTCCCCATCGTGCGTAATCTTCCGCCCCGAGGTCGACACAACGAAACCGCTCAAAGGCGAGAAATGCAAGATGGCGGATTGTTTGGAACTTGATACTCTCGAACCCAGGCGCATGAAATACTCCGCGCATGCGCACCACGTATTTCTACAAAAGGTCCATTAAAATCGGTCCTCTTGTCGTAGACGAAGTGGTCGTGAGCTTAAACGTGACCTTGAGTCTGATACGAATCTCTCGCGATTCAAGCTCGCAATCAACTGACTTCATAAATAAGAATTCGTGGGGAAAATGCGAAGCTCGATAACATTGAAGCCACACTCGCGCTGCAGCTTCTTGTGCTCATGGCACACTTTCTGTTATTACTCTTATGCTTTTTAAAATTATTTATCTATCCGACGGCCACGCAGTGGTAGCCAGACAACCGTAGATTTTCGGAAATTGCAGCACGGTAAAAAGGAGCACTCGGAACTAACTCATGCACGACGTCCGTTTTTAAGCCTTTTCGCCCATACCCTTGGCGGTTGCATACCCTGTGTCAGCGGGCAATCCAAAAATGCACCAGTTGGAGGGTACGTCAGTTACTGGCTGGTTTGAGGTTATACGCAAAAGGTCTATATGCAACCAACGCGGCTAGGACGCTAGGACGCAGGCTTGGGCACTCGGGCGAGTACGGATAGTACGGCGGAGCACCCCCCAACATGGCGGACATATGAAGTTCGCTCACGGTAAACCAGATGGCGCTATTCATTTTCGCATATGGCCTATTGCGTTAAAAAAAAAAAAACATGTTTTACGAATGCCGTTATTCAATGTTATAGAAATGTCGCTTACAAAACTTCTAAATATCATAATATTTGACGTCACGAATTAAAAGAAGCGAGGGGGTGAGGAGCGGGAGAGAAAGCGCCAAAAATTAAAAAGCTCGCGCGCGCTGGTGAATTATTTTTTTTTTCACGTTGCGGTATTTTTTTGCGTGTCTATAATGACAACTTGCATCGTTAAAAAAAAAGAAAACATGACATTTGGGTTCTTAGTGGCTCTTTAAAGGGGCCCTGCAATGACTATTTTACTGGTTTTTAATTTGCACCGAACCTAAGCGCACTGAACGTAGTAACTTAATGAAACTTTTCCTTTCGCAAAATTCGCTTTATTTTAAAAGTTATAGGCAAATTAGAATTACAAAAACAAGCAAAAAATAACCTCCTTCATGACGTCGTAGGTCCTGGCTTGAGTGGCCGTGAACTAGAGGAGGGATAATGAGCTAATCGAGCGCTCACTGCTGCCGCACTCCGTGTCGACGGCTCGAGAGGGCGCCACTAAAGCGTGTGTTGGATAGGCTGTATGAAGCGGGCGGCTATAGCGGCTCGCATTGCATTTGCTGCGCGATTAAAGACTATTTCGGCATAACACTTCATTGGCCACACACGACAGCAAACACGGGGTAAAGATCACTACAGAACGGGAGCCACTTCGCGCTGCCATACCGCCAAATGGCCTTTCTACGCTCCGGGACCTTTCTACGCTCGCCGTTCGTCGGCGCCTCATCCCACTAGCCCTTTCTAATATGCGCCGCTTTTTCCGCCGCTTGGTGGCAGGTATGTCGACGGGTCATTTCTTGTTTCCGTACTTTATAAACTGCATTTGTTTCCTTTCTGATCTAAAATACTGAACAAAAACTACTCTCATACATCATTGAAACGGTTCGCGACACTTATATTTTGTATCTCGACTAGAAAAAAAAGCTTTTAGCGGCTCTGACCAGTAGTAAGCCCAGGACCAAAAACGTCACATTTTGCGCGATTTCAGTACCGCGGGTCGCCCTCGTCGGTGGAAGAGGTTTCCGCGTCGTCCAGTTAAAATATGACGCACTGATATTTAGTTAGGGCCAACGTTATTAGATTAACTCAGTTACGGAACTGTTCATAGACGCTGCATGCACGAACAGTACCCCCCCCCCCCCCTCACTCACCACGACTCGCCAAGATTCGCTCGACGTGCCGCCGGACGGCTGCTTTGGTAACTGAATCGGGATACGTTCGTTTCAACGTCACTAGAAACGTAAAAACCAACGAAAAAAACTCTTTTTGTAGTAACTTTTATTGGAGATTAGTACAAAATGGGGGCGGGTGATGTTTTCTAAAATTTTTAGTTTTCAAGGTTTTGCAGCACAATTAATATTGTTTTTATACAACCATGCCTCAGCGGGGATTTCAGGTAGCGCGTCCCGACCTAGGCGCATATTAACTGTGGGGGTATTTCGCGGCGCGTCCGCAAGGGCGACGGGGGTGGGACCCCTGTAACCCGATTGAAGCCAAAAATAGATGTCACGTGAAGTTCCTCGAGTGACCGCTGCGGGAGAAATGGCGGCGTTGTGATCGCCATTTGGCGCTTCAGCTGTGCTCTTTAGAATGCACAGTTATGAAACGAAAATATAGATGGTGCTTCGAACGACTCTAGGCGGATTGAGGTGAGTGAGGGGGGGTACCCCCTTCCGCGGGAGTTCCACAACTGAGGTAATCTAGTAACGTTGGTTAGGGCTCATTCACACTGGATCCAGTGATCCAAAGATCCAGTGCAATTGCACGCGCACTTGATGTCATCGAGTGCGCGTGCAATTGCACTGGATCTTTATACAACCGCGTTCGCAACCGCTTTGCGAACGCGGATCCGCTTCCAGTGTGAATGAGCCCTTACTCTCTCCGTGCCCGCTGGCTTGCCCGAACCCCAAGAGACGTGGAAACCGCAAAAATGGTAGACGCTTAAATATGATTGCAGGGCCCCTTTAAGGTGCAACCCCACCGTGCATGACGTTTTGGTGCTTTTTTGACGGCTTATAAATTTCTATCTATGTATCTTACAATTATGAAGTTAATGTCAAATTAAAGAGCTGTTTTTCAACAATATTTTAATGTCTCGATATTACGGTTATTTTGATTTGTTAGTTAATTATTCAGCTTTTAATAGACCACAGTCTGTAATAGTGAAAAAATTATTTCTCAAGTTATAACGTCCCATCGTTCACGATATTTTATGTGAGCGTTCGGTTGGATGTAATAAATTTAAAAAGTAAGCAACAGGCTGTACAGATACTGTATATTGTAAAATAAAAAAATAAAGTTTAAAATTGTATTAATTTATGGCGCTATAAAAACGAAATCACGTCAACTGATCAAAATAACGATACCTTAAATTATGAAGCATCCTTCGATATTACATTTTCCAGAAATTCCATGTTGATATATTACACATTATGAATGTTATAAAACCTCAAACTTTCCCCATTCAGTTACGGCAAATTGTAGTTTCTTAATATAAAATACAGATGGTGACACGTGTTCAAGAACAGCTTGATGTGCATTTTCCGTCGTGTGCCGCTTAGAACGTCACGTGAAAGACAGAAAAAGCGCCAGATGTCAGGGTGTCAGATGCCTGGTTGCCCACAGTGAGCGAGCCAGAGAAGTCAGAACAACAAGCGCGAGGCAGCGGGTGCACTACAGCTACTTTTGCGCGCGTTCTACTGTGCGTCGGTACACATGCCCGACGCGATCCAATTGAAATGGGCGCCGTGAAATGCAGTCTGCAATGCGAAAACATTTTAATGTTTTTATCACTAGCAAAAATCATTTTCGCAATCAAACCATGCTTGTCGGAATGGTTTGACTATATTAGGGGCGAAGCTCCTTAGGGGCTAGCCATGTCCGTATGTCCGTCCGCCGTAGGCCCGGAGTCGGATGCTCGTGCTTCTGCTCGTGAGATCACGTGCTCACGAGCACGTGAGCACATGCTCACGTGCTCGTGTAGGGCAAAAACAAAAATTGGTAAAAAAAAAAAGATGAAAAAATTATGAAAAAAGAAAAAGAAGAAAAAAAAGAGTAGGGGGTTCTGAGATGCCATCCCATCTGTCTGCTTAAAAAAAGAAAAAAGAAGAAAACCACACATTCTCCTACAGACATGAATGAAAAGGCTCGGCATGCTGCGGCTCGGCGTCTACGCAGACAAGCACCACCAGAGCTTCGCCCCAAGCAACATCATTCACCACGTGGAGATGCGGTCAATTTTTTTGTTTCGAAAACCACCTCGGTGGCTTTTAAGTGGTAATGATGTTAAAACAAAACTCAAAACACTAAATCGTCTCAGTGTCTCTGAGCCAACGCGCTGACCCATGAATCCATATTTGTCGGGTTTAAATATCGGCCGAGGTGCCCGCAATCTGACGGAGGTCAATCTGAGATTTCGGTTGCACGTCAAAAGATCTCCAGTTAGTCAAAATAAACCCACAATTATTTTTTTTTATTGGGGCAAGTGATTTTTGTTGGTTTGGCTTGTGAAACCCTAAGATCTGAATATTTGTTTCTTTTTTTTTTACCTTAGTTCGCAGCGCAGCCAACGCTACGGGCTGATGAAGCCACTGAAGCAGCGCCAAAAGCGCGAGGTTAAGCTGTTCGTTCTCTTTCTTTGTTAATGCGGTCGGGCTAAACTAGAGCCACTAAATAAGCTACGCTTCATACACATCTTGGTGCTTAAAATGACGGTTGTCAGTTATCTGAAGTTTTATCTGAAATCACAGGGAACGCTTTTCCGTCCTCTACAAATGTTTAAACAGTTCGCGACAAAGCAAATCAATATTACGTGAGCTTCCTGACACGAAACTAATGCTGAGGAAGTCGCACTTTTGAATCATGACGATCGGCAGTTGCGTTTGATTTGTTACTAACCACCAAGATGTCGGCTACCACAACAATATCGGGATAAAAAGTGCCGATACTCTAAGCGTAGCTCATTTGATTTAGCTCACAGGCTAATTGATAGACGTGCTGCGCTGCGAAGTTAAACGCGTGACCAAGAATTGAAAGGAAAAGGATGATTTACATTGAGATCAGAGCCGTTTTCTGATTGAGCCGTATATTAGGAGAGTCGGGTCAATCGACGTGTGGGGTAAAGCACAAAAGCAAGTTCGTAGAATGCGTAGAAGGGGTCGTCTACAAAATACCATTGACGTGCGGAAACTCATACATCGGGCAGACGGGGAGGTGCTTAAATGACAGACTCAGAGAACATAAATATGCATGCGGGCAATTGGAAGCTCCTGGCAACTTAGCAGCGCATTGCGCAAGATGCAGCTGCGAACCGCTCTTAGCGGCGAGATGTTTTGGTGGCGCCCTCCTGTGGTTCCCCCTTGTGACGTCATTACCTTGCAAACGACAAGTTCGATGGTGTTTGTAAATAGCATGGTGGAAGCTTGAAATCATTGCGCTCTCAAAGGAACGCTGCCAACACCGTCGAAATTAAAGTTCTTTCATTCCTCTTATTTCCGTCGATGATAAATCCCCTTTCCGACGTCATGGTCAGCGTTCGGCCAATCGTGGAAGGCCGACCACAGCGACGCTTTCGGTCGCGCACGGGGCTAATTTGGAAATACATCAGTACAGATCGAAAAATAGAAACAAGCGCGAAATCATAGAAGCCTTCCACATGGCCTCAGGGAAGCACGGCACGTGTGTAAGTGATTCATCCATTGCACTGAACGAAAAGGAAATTGAACTGCTGAGACACTCCACAGCATAACGAGGCGGACACCAGCACCAGCTTCAAGGTCCCCTCTCACACCACAAAAACCGAACGTTTATCAGAAAAAGGAAAAAACACCACAACAATCGCAAGTCCACACACCTTTATGAAGACATTTATCATTATTTCATAGCTTTCGTTCTTTTACAAACTCACGCATGGGGAAACTCATGCATTGAAAGGAGAAAAAGAAAAGAATAAACAGTTGTTATAGACCTTTCCAAAAACGAGCTTGTGGCCGGTGCCATTTTGAGCGTTCATGCGTATGGCGCGTGCTTTGCTCGCTTTCCGAAGCGACGAACACGCACGTGCTGGGCTGTGAAGATCGCACGCTGGACTGTGATTTTGTAAACATTAGAAAGGTCTATACTCTGTTTCACCTTATGATGTACCGCAGGAAAGGCTACAAGCGCGAGCTCCATGCTCTAGGGCTCATCTCGGCGGCACAAGCTCTCGTGCATTAAGGGCGGCTGCCAACGCTATGATCTCGCGCATCTAGCCTTCGCTGCGGTACAACATAAGGTGAAACGGAGTATAGTCTGCGCCCATTCGTGTTCGCCGTGTTTCTCCTCATCTCAATGTAAATCATCCTTTTCTTTTCAATTTTTGTTCCCGCGTTTAACTTCGCACGTCTATCAATGTACAAGCAACTAGCCCAAACCCCCAAGTCTAAGCTCACAGGCTAAACCAAGTACGGTGGGGGATCGTCGGCCGAGTGTGTTGTGGCACCACAGATCAGAGCACGTGGAGAAATGCTCGAGCGCGAGCTCCGTTCAAAGCACGGAGCTCACGCTACAGAACCTGTAGGGACTGAATTCCCTTAATGTGTTTGCGTTGGTCTTTCAAATTACCTCAGCTAGTGCACGAGGCCCGTCTCTCGAGCGGCCCGTGGAGGCAAACGGGGGCGCAGCACTAAAATTACTGGCTCTTGAAAGCGAATGGCGGCAGAGCACCCGCTCGTGGCACGTGTCTTGCGCGTTTCCACAACAATGGTTGTCGGTACTTGCAAAGAAAACGCCTTTATCCAGGGGCTTTAGCAGGAACCCTGGGTTCAGTCGCCCATCTGCATCCTACCGTCGTGCGATCGTGTACAACATATACTGCGTAATGCACGTTAAAGACCCCGAGCCTAACAGTTGTACTGCACTTTTTTACAATCTTCAACGGGTAACAATGTCGCCCTACGAAACTGCTGCTCTCTAAAAAACTAACGATTAATTTTGAATGCGCCGTTACATTGCATTTTTAATGTGTGATCCCGTGTTCGCGTTCTTTTTTTTTTTTTGTCTACATCTTTGATTATGCGGCTCATACTTATGATGAAACAGACTATAGTTGTCGGACTTCTGGAAAAAAAATATTATTTAACTAAGAAAATGGCAGGCGAACGCAAAAGAGGAAAAAAAAAACACACATAGGCGCACTTAATAAAAATAATTGAAATAATATATTTGATTATAATTGTGCTTTCAAAGGTTTGAGCGCACCAAAAGCTATAAAAGCGAGCTCGATGCTTTGGATGGTGCGCTTGTTCATTGGAAGTGTAGCTCAGGGCAGTATGCTCGCACTTGTATGTTCTGCTTCGCTCGCACAATAAAACCAAAAACTTTGCTGGTAATGTATTTAGTGCAACAAAGCTTACCTTCTGTATATGTGCAATGCCCTCAGTTTTCGCGTGATTTCACAGTTGTTTATCATAATTGTTTTCGTTTCCCACTGCGATTCATTTCGTGCTCTTTTGTGTGCTACATGCATTAGAGACCCAGGCAACCCAGGAGCATTCTATTTTGCGGATTGTAAAAAAAACACAAAAAACTATGCAACTTGCCACGTGTGCCACAATCAATACAAAATATTGTTGTTTGTAAAGAACAATGGACCTTTTGTATAAATATGCGGTGCGCATGCGCGGAGTATTTCATGCGCCTGGGTTCGAGAGTATCTAGTTCCAAACAATCCGCCATCTTGCATTTCTCGCCTTTGAGCGGTTTCGTTGTGTCAACCTCGGGGCGGAAGATTACGCACGATGGGGACAAAGGTGAGCTTGGGGGAGCCGTATCTATAGGTCACATCGCCTCAATGGGTGAACAGGAGGTAGCTGACGTTTTGGGTGTGGAGCGGGTGGGAGAGGCCTTGGTTGCGCGTTGTTTTCCAGTCACCTAGTCTCGAACCGATTTGCGTGTCTAGGTGGCAGCACATATTCGCCAAGAGGTCCATTACGATTGTATGAAATCACGTGGGAAAAACTCGCTCTAAGCACCGTTGGCATGCAGTGAATACTCATAATCGGCGCCGAGATGATTCGTAGCTGTCAGCAGGTGGAGTTTTTCTATCAACCCAGAGTTAGAATGTTTTCTTCTTTCTTTTTTAAGCAATCAGAGACAACTTACACCAAATCTGAGGGTCATAAAGTACTAAGAGCAATCAAACATAACGGCCTGAGCAGTATATGTGCTCAAGCTTTAGCTTTTGATGCACCCTTAGCTTTCGATACGCTCAACGATAGTGTAAAATGTAGGGCTGTTTTATTCTTAATCAGCGTACCATGTGCGTGCTTACACTATACTTATTTAACGTAAAACTCTACCCGTTTGCATCTTTTTTTCATTTATGCACACCATTGCTTGCAGCATAAATCACCAAATTGAGACTGGTACAGGATGTCACAAAAAAATTGCAGGGTTTGTTTTTTGTTTTTTTACTGGAAAAGTAAACTACGCATTGCCTAACGCTCATTCTCCGTCCAAAAGTAGCGCTAGGTCACAACCAAATGCCAAAGTTTCATCCCGAACGGACACCTTATTCAAAAGTTATGTGATTTTTTTGAAAATTTCAATGGAAAATGGCGCCCGTTTTCGGTTTCTGGTGCCATAGAGCCCCATGTATTCGAAAACTCCGTCGGCCGCCACTTTCCCATTGAACTTTTCAGAAAATCATAACTTTTGAATAAGGTATCGGATCGGGCTGAAACTTCGACATCTTGTTGTGACCTCTAGTGCTACCTTTTGGCGGAGAATGACCTTTTGGCGATGCCTAGTTTATTCTTGCGGTAAAAAGAAAAACGATCTTTTGTCTTGTGACACCCCTGTACTGTAACAGGATACCTTGCTGGGCTGGTTGGTTGAACGACATAATGAGAAACAGCGCAAAAGGGACAGGTCACAAAGTAGAAGAAGGACACAGGACATACGCTGACCCTTGTACGTACGTTGCTTAAACTATGTACCAAAGCTATCCACAGACCCTGAATCTTTGCCTGGCCAGTCATTGCATTTATCACTGAATTTGTATTAAAATTAATTCTTATTTATTGCTGTGAGTTAATTTTGAACCTCTGCATTTTTTTATTATGACTCCCGCACCAGTCCTACTTTGGGTTTACCAAACTCAACATCTAAACCTGAGTGTCATTTTTTGTGTTTTCCAGTCTCGTGGTTTTAGTCAAAATAAGCAGCCGGCTACCTAAATGAGACACCTGCACCGCCCAAAAAATAGTTCATTTTGTTCCATTTTTTAAGTAGTTCATTCCTCAAGCTAGAATTTTGGAAACCCAAGTCTATCACGTCATCACGTTTTCCTGGATATCCACAAAAAGCGAAACACATGCACGACAAAAGGGCCGGCCCGTCATATGGCCGCCCGCAGAGCCGAGAAAGCAACGCTCGGTCACGGACTTCTAAAGATTCGCGTTCATTCTTGCACCATACGTAACTTTCGCCCAGCTTTCTTGTTCTCGAAAGTGCCAGTTCACCCTCGCCCCGAGCGCGCGACGCTCGAACCTTCTTTGCCGAACTTTCGAGATGGTGACGCATTGTAGATAAGCAGCTGCCAGCGAACTTGTCGAGTCAGTCTCGCTCTCGCTCTCTGTTACGCTGCCGAATCGCCGCCTGCTTTTTTGCTGCCTCGACGCTATTTCTTTACTTTTTTTTGTTTGGCACAAGTTCGCCGATTAAACCTTTATTTTTCAGTTCACTGTTCGTCCTCTCGTCACCTTCATTCGTGTCAATATAAATCTGATCACATTGAAATATGTGTAATTGGCCTCTGAAATCTCCAATAACGGCGCACAGGCAATTTTATATTTTCAACGCGTCGGTGGTTTTGTTGTGCATGTGTCTCGCCATTTGGCTCAGGACGATTTTCGCGTTTTGTTCTGCCCACATTTGCTGGAGACGTGAGCTGGGAGCGTAGGCAACTGGCCCCCTTGCACGAGAACTGGCGCAGCCGTGCGCGTTCCAAAGAAAGCTCGTCCAGAGAAAAAGAAGCAAGGGACCAGGGATGTCAAATTCAGGATATAGACGCTTTCAGGCAGCTGTGCATGGGCGCCGCCATAACCGACCTTCAGCTTTTGTTTCCTCTTATTCCGTTCGCTTCACATCATCATTACCACAGCAGGACAGGTTATTGCCACTTTAGCTGCTACTGCGTCCTTCTCCCCAGCATACGGCTTTGTGGAGGCTCGTCAACGCCCGCTTCAGTGGCTAGGAATCTCGGTAAGACAGGAGAAGGTCGGCAATGGCGGCTCTCTCTAGCGCGTGTCGGGCGCAAGTTTAAAGCGTCTATAGAAAAATACCCCAATGTATTGAAGCGCCACCACACACGATTTCTCGCATTGATGTACAGGCCTGGAAGGCGATCCCACCGCCATCTGTTTGTTCAGAATCACACTAACCAAGGGTGGGGTTGCACCTTAAGGCTGAGGCCCCACGGCGGCCATCTTGAAGAAGCTTAAAATTTTACTCCTAGATGGCGACACCGATCCGTGTGGCGGAGAAACTGTGGATTGGCTCGTGGCACCGATGTTCCCATATGAACATTGCACGTTCACCGCGTGCTCTCGCCCGCATAACGCGGTGCCAGCGCTGCCCAGTTTGCTCCCCTAGCCCAGCCTAGAGACATTAAATGAGCTGCGCTTAGAGTATCGGCACTCTGTTCTCCGACATTGTTGTGGGCGCCGCCATTTTGGTGCTTGTACAGAGCAGACGGAGCAGACGCAACTGCGGATCGTCATGATTCAAAAGTGCGACTTCGTCGGCATTAGATTCGGTGTTATCAAGCTTATGTATTATTGCTTTGCTCTGTCGCGAACTGTTTAAACATTTGCGGAGGGCGAAAAAGTGTTTCCTGCAATTTTAGATAAAGCTTCAAATAACTGGCAACCATGATTTTAAGCCACAATATGGGCAGGTGTCGTTACTCTGAAGCGTAGCTTATTTGGTGGCACCAGCCCAGCAAACTCATCTTTCGGAGGATGCCAAGCTAGGTAGTCACTGATATGGGCTTCTTATCCGCGGTGCAGTAATTTCTACATGCTTTTGTGCAAGACGTCACGAAGTAAAAAAAAATATTTTGCAACTTGACTTTTTCTTTGTGATTTAAAAACAATTGCATAAGCATTTAGCAGGCCCTCTCTTTCAAGGAACAGGCTGCTAGAAAGGTAGTGATTGGCGAATGATTTTTCTCATCAATACGATAAAAATTGAAAAGCGACTGGATGTTACAAAATACTGTTTCAAATAACAAAAAGTTAGGGATCGTACTAGCTGGTGATGGCTGAACTTATTTTTAGACAATACCCTGAGACTGGAGAAAAAACTAATGACTTTGTTGTGTTGTCCTTCGTTTTTTATCAGTCTCGGGGCTTTGCCCTAAAATAATGCTTCGTATAAAGGCACTGCGTGCTTGTTAAAGTGCCTAGATAAAAGCTGTGCTTACGAAGAACGCCATCTCTTGAGGTGCCCACTAAGTTAGGTTGAGTAGATCGTTCCGATAACTATACTCAATACTTCGCCGTGCCATTACCATATCGCTTCAAAGTGTAAGGCGTTTCTGGGTGTTTTCATCCCAATTCAGGCGCAGTTTCGGGGTCGATATTTTGATTTTTACAAAAACATACGATTTTTGGGTCCATTCTTGAAATGAAAGAGAACAAAAACACCAAGCTTGACGGAATTCTTTTTTTTTTTTCAAGTTATTTACTGTTGAATCGGCCCAGGCCAGAAACGTCGTTCCTCCCACCTGTCGGGGTACGCAAGTTTGACTGCTCGCTATTTTGTCACTTATCAGGCAATTGCACTAGGACTCTTCCCTGACTTTTTTCAAATTAGATTTGATTATACTACATAAAAAAGTATTGTATTTTAATGCAATAAAACAAAATGTCGGACAATCATTCATTGGCGATTTTCGGCTTTTGCAAGTTCTTACGTAAGACCTTTTAAAGATATTTTACTGACCTTGCTATCACCAGAAAGCTCAAATGTAACTATATTCATTTCATATAATTTCAATATTACATGTACAAATTAAAATCGGTTATAAACATTGGTTTCGTTTTTTTTTATCAATACCAAGGTGTGATTATGATCTATCGTTAAACATGAATAAAATATATAGTATTTGGTGTATATAACCGGAAATAAAGCTTGAATCTTGTTAAATGTGTGTTGGCGAAAGCTTTGTTGTGGAGTAAAATAATTTTTGCTTCGCATAGCCCACTATTTTAAGTATTTTTAAGCTTACGTGTTAAGTAATAATTTGAGGTAATTATCCATATTAATATTGTCACAATGTTGTCAATATTGTGACAACGCACTATTGATAAGTTTCAAGCTTTCAATTGCAGTCATAGAAACTAAATTCATTATTTTCTATTCAAATTTTCTGATAGTACAGAATCATAGCCTGTTACCAGAAAAACAGGAAGCAAATAAATAAATTATTTTCAAAACGTTCGGTTTCAAATTTGCTTTTTTAAACATTTTCTCATTCAAATATACAGCTTGCCCCCCGAAATATTTCGTTATTTTCACAAGAAAAATAAACTACGCATCACCGAACGTTGATTCTCCTCCCAAATGTAGGGTTAAAGGTCCGAACCATATGCTTAATTAAGTTTCAGAACTAACCGTAATCTTTTTCAAAAGTTAACAAGTTATTTTGTTTTTTAATCAACGGAAAAACGGGGTTCTTTCTCGCCCGTTTTCGGTAATGGGCGCCATAGAAATCCATATATTTGAGAGATTTGTCGGCCGCCATTATCTCATTAAACATTTCAGAAAATATCATATAGTCTGTTGAATAAAGTAACAGTTAATTCTGAAACTTTGTCACCTGATTCGAACCATTTAAGTGGGAAATGAGCGCTTGAGAATCCGTAGTTTATATTTACAACGCAAAATACCCTGTAAATGTTTGGGGTGGGGGGGGGGGGGGGCACACATGTATATAACGAATTTTAACATTTTGTAGATGGGATATTGCATTTATATGCACTAAAAGAGCTAGGTTCGAGCTTTTTGTTGATATAAAGGTTCTTAAAATACCTTATGTAGGTCACATGTAAGAACCAGCCAAACTTTGCCAATAGTCATTAAATAGCGAAAGTTCTACTTTTTATTCAAAATAACTCTATTTTTTATTTATTAAGCGTCATAAATTTTATTGTGAAAGTGTCACAGAAGAGTTCTAGTGCAATAGTGTGAGAAGTGAAAGAATAGCGAGCGGTCAAACATTTTCTATCTGATAAAGGTGGAAGAAACATCAGCTTTCGCCTTGGCCGCTTCAATGATCAATAACTTCAAAACAAAAAAGTTCACCAAGCTTGCCGTTCGCGCTGTCGTTCATTTCAGGAATTCTCCTAGAAAAGGTTTTCTTCTTAAAAAGGAGCTGTGCAACGATATTCAATTGGAATGTTTTTCACTTTACACGAGCTTACTGGCACTAGTGGGACTCAAGGATACTCGCACGCAATGCCACTGGCCAAGAAACTCCTTTGTTGCGGTGTAATTTCAAGGACAAAAGTGATCATTTTCATTCAATCTCTCCTTTGCCAAATTCGATGACGTAACGTGGGGATCGCAGTACACCCATATGACGATATTTGAATGCGGTTCATAGATTGGACCCGAGCATTGCGTGGGCACTCGATTTGGGCTCGTGATAATTGATAGCTCGAGAAGCATTCGGGTAGTGGCCCGTGTCCAATCGCTGCAACTACGACAATAGCCGAGCCATAACCATATCTGGAACTCAGCGCGTGTCCTGTGCTTTTCCAACCCCAGCGCGTGGCTATGATCAACATTGGCGGCATATAATCGGCTCCAGATCACGTGGCCGCTTGTTCTGGCTGCGAGTTGAGGGCGTGAACGCTGCTCGTTTTTCTTTAATTTTTTTCTGGGACTTCTATTGCGTGGGGTGAAAAACGAACGCGTGTTTCATAGGTCATTAACGTCAGGGATCCGTTCTAAGCGGTATTTGCGCAGAGTAAAAAAATTGTTGCATAGCCCCTTGAAGGTAAAATTTTGACGACATACTTGTGGCTGAATTGAGATAGAGCTCCATCTACTTGAATGGTCATGTCGTTTAACACTAGACTCTGTGGTGCAAAAAAGGAAACACGTTTAGTCGAAGGAACAGACACAGAAGAGGAGGTGTCAAATCCAACTGACTGGTTTATTTGTCCAGCATCCTGTATATACCCACACAGTCACTCTCACCCACCTTCTACACAGAGATCTCCTTCGTTGGAAGCATTTTCAAACACGAAGTACATACACATTCGCAAGAGGCCGCTCGGTTCGGACCACTTGGCTCCACAATGCAATCATTCTCAATCACCTTTTACGCAGAGATCTCCTTTGTTGGCAACACTCTGAAATATAGAGAACATGCACATTTACGAGAGACCAAGTGGTCAAATTCACAATACAATGCCCTTAACATCAAGGACGACGGGAGAGAGTTTTGGGACCTGCATCGGGGTGATCTCAAGAACACGGCGACTGCTGCGCTTTGTACCACAACCCGGGCAGAGTTTCCCAAATAATGGCACCGCTTCAAATGTCTTTCTATCTTCCTATGAAGAAAAAAATAATAATTTAAGGTGTGTCTATAATCTGAAGAAAGTTTTGCTGTTGCTTCCAAGCTGCATCAAGGCTTGGCTTACACCGTTTCCGATAGATCTTATCCTTATCTGTTCAAGCCATGAAACTCGACTTACTTCCATCTCGTCATGACGCGTGGTGGTAGCGCACACAACGAGCGGAGCTCGATGCCTTTATAGGTGCATTAGGTTTCCAAAGCGCAAAATATTTCTGAGCTTCCCAGAAAAATATAAAAACCGGTCGAGTTCGTGCAACCGGCAGCCTCGAAATTTGGTGGGTGTTATTGGGTTTGATCGGATTTATCAGAAAACGCAGAAGCCACATTGGCGATATTTATCTGGGACCATTTTCTCCTAGTTTGTACTTGGGACTATTAGTTCCGGGACCATTAGTTCCGGGACCATTTGTTATGGAACTATTTGTTCCGGGTTATTTGTACCGGCACCATTTGTTCCTTTCCACCCCCCCCCCCCCCTTTCCTGACATTGGTCTGGCACGTGCTTCGAAGCACAGGTGAATTGGACTGACGGCACCGATGGCTTAAGGAACGTGGGACGTGACTTGTTGTGATCACGCTCCTTGCTTCGTGATTGACTCGTCGACGTTCTTATCGGCCGATTCCTCGATTTTATTGTTGTCTGCGGAACGACAATAAAACGCCCTGTGTTTCTCATGCTGTCATGACCATGACATCGGTGTTATCATTTTATTTTTAACCAGAACGAACGAGGAGACGACACGGTTGGCTACTACCATAGCCTCCTCTATACTCACAAAGCCTGGTAGTTCGACGACGGAGCCATAGAGTGCCCGGTCGCAGATTTTGAGCGCGAGGATCTGGTAGCACAGAGCATTAAAGAGCCATTTCTCGTGGAACCTGGACTGCAGCGCACAGCTTTTGCAGCGCGCAAGGACCCAAAACACAATTGTTCGCTCGGGAGAAGTGTGTTTCGGCGTCTCGCCGCAGCGGGGCGCCAGTCACGTGGCTCTCCCCTCATTCGTTGTCTGCCGCTCGACCTTTTCCGTTTCGGCGGCCGCTTCTCATGGCGATCTGCCAGGCTTTGTCAGTATATAGGAGGCTATGCTACTACACACCGCTTCACACCAAGTGTGAAGCAAAAGCTACAGAAGCGAGCTCCGGGCTTTCAGCAGCCCTGCCAAGCACGCGCGTCGTGCAGTGAAAGCAGTGTTCAGGGCCACACGCTCGTGCTTTTAGCACCGGCTGCGTCCGGGTTTGACCTCAAACGAGGTATAAGTCGATCTGAACAATATGTGACAATATGTGACAACAATACATACCGAAACACAAAAACCAAGCAAGATCTAGCGATATTGGTTCTTCCCTCCCTGTTCCCTTCTTTTTGTTACCCTTTCAATCAAAATTATTTTCTCGTTTCCGCCAAATCAACCTTTCCTTATCTTTTGACGACACAATACCCCTCTTTCCCCTCACCCTTTAGTACAGCCGCTGCGTCGTCAACCCACCATTCACCGCGGCCACGGCATTTTCTTCTCAGAAGAGAAAGTCCGGCTTCGCCACTATTGATCTCTGTGATGCGGAGAAGCCACCACAAAACACGAGTGCGTGCTTTTATTTTCTCAGAGGGTGGCTGCGTATACTCTTATTTCAATGGCAATTGTTACATCGTCGATTTTATGGTTTCCTACCGTACGTGCGCTTAGACTCGCGCCTGTATACCTGTGAGGAATGACGAACGAATCTTACGTCCGTGATTTCGTAACAGTGAAGAAACCACGAATGTTGGACGCACTTGTGAACCAAACGCGCATAAAGTGGCAGTTAAATCGAAGGTACGCTTTTTTGGGCGGCGGAGAAAAGCTCACCGGAGAAAAGCTCACCGGAGATAAGCTCAGCGGAGAAAAGCTCACCGCAAAACTGGCAGATGCGGAGAAAAGCTCACCGGCCTTTGAGCGGATGCGGAGAAAAGCTCACCGATTTTTTTTTTTTTTTAACTTGGCGGATTCTGCGTCAAACATTGCAATTTAACATAATTCGCATTCGTCACTTCATTAAAAATATTTCCACTTTTTTGCAATATTCTTGAAGTTCATTGGGCATATCTACTAATTCATCAGAAATTAGTAATCACCCATTCTGTATATTAATGAAGCCGCAAGTATAAAATCAGAACATCGTACACCGGTAAAAAAGACAACAATTTATTGACAACTGGCAGGGTGCCGTCGGTAGCTCTGTCAAATAAAGATATTTGTTCTTTGCGAGCTAATATAAATAGCGGTGTGTGAACCGTTTCAGTTTCAAATATTGTGTAGTCCCTAATAGATAAGTAGGTGCTTGTTGATGTAATCAGTGTCGGCTACGCTGTTTTATTTTTGTTAATTTCACTAACAAAACTTTAGTTGCGAGAACAGATTCGTCCTGTCGTGTTTGTTGTCTTCACTCCGTCGTCGTCGTTTGAGTGGTTTTTATCATGTATAACGTTTAACAACTCGCGCTATTTGCTACCTTACAGAAGATAACAACGGTGCCAGTGTGCAGCTCTGAAGGACATGGGTGGCTCGCCGTAGAAAGGCACTATCACACAAAGGCAACGTGTGGAAACACCAGCACGAAAGGCTAGAAAACGTGCTTCTCCGTGAAAGAAAAAAGTTTCGATATCCTACTGACTGTTTTGTCCTAGTTTCAAAGGTTAACAAAAGCTTCAAAGAGAATTTAAGGCACCGCGTTGTTGCGCATGCACTTTCGGATTTTCGGCATTTACAGTTTTGATTTTTAGGTTTTAGGCAGACAATATTAAGTTTTAGAACTTTTTCCTGTTCTTAAAGGCATGTATAACGTTACTTAGAGAGTAAACCACAGAAAGCACTCGCCCGCAATTATTAATTTGGGAGTAATATACCGAATAAGCTTAACAAATATTACTAAAAAGGACATTTCCTTTTTTTACAAAGCTGACAAATTTTAATGATAATAAATTGATATATGTTAAGCAGAATCATAACCTCCATATGAAAAGAAGAAGAAAAAAATCGGTGAGCTTTTCTCCGCATACGCTCAATGGCCGCTAAGCTTTTCTACGCATCCGCCGGTTTTGCGGTGAGCTTTTCTCCGGTGAGCTTATCTCCGGTGAGCTTTTCTCCGGTGAGCTTTTCTCCGGGATTCCGCTTTTTCAAAGGTTCGGTTCGGTACCCTTTGGTCTGAATTTGTGCAAATATTGCGGCGCTGTTCGTTCGTGTTGTCATTACTACGTCCTGGAATATAAGATCCCCATGTTGTTAGCCAGCGTACTAGAGGAGAATAAGGTACTGCCGCCTCTTGGTCTACTGTCGTGAAAGTATCTTGCAAGTTATTACTCTGGATCTCGTTTGAGGTGTTTGTAGTCTTACGGTGAGCGTCAAGTAATTAAAATCTTTAAAAAACATTCCTACCCCCGTCTACAAATTAACCCAGTACCCTCACTCTTTATTCGGTCATAAATAAAAAAAACTGCGTGGTTCCTTACTGCTGGCAAAAAAACAAAAGACACTGATTTTGATTTTAAAGTTTTATGATACATAAAACGCCGTATTTTGGAGTGATTAATTTAATTGTTTGAAAGGCATTATACGGCCATTACGAAAGCGAAGAACCTATATTTGTTTTATTAATTTTGGGGAAACTAAATTGGTGTGTCACTGTCACGTGACAAGAAAGGGGGAAGGGAAAGAAAGGCAACTGGGAGGGGGGATAGGGCACTGTAGAACGGAAGGAGAGGGATTGGGAAAGAGAGGGAGAGGGAAGGGAGGAGAGAGGAATGGAAAAAAGCTGAATTGTGTCACATTACCAAGGGGAGGGGGCAGGAGAGAGAGAGACTGAGAACGACAGGAAACAGAAAACGTCTATACGGAACGAATACGTGCCACCAATATTGAAGTAATGAACGCGAACCATTTAATCGTTTTTATTTATTTTTTTTTGACGTTGTTAGTTACGATTATAACGGATAGATGCGGATGTTTGAACGCTTAGATAATGTACAGAAGAAAAAAATCTGCACCAGCTATGTCGACGAATACAATTAGACGGTGGCAGCGGCTACGCCAGCCGTGCCACCGGCTCTCTAATTCGATTAACTCGATTCCTGAGGACAGAAAGAAACTCGAATCTGCGTTGCACGCACGGTCCAAGATAACAGTCCAGTAACGGCGGTCGCACAGCCGCGGACAACTTCGGATTCTCCGAAATACCCGGATGAATATAGACTGACTATACAGTCGTTAAAATGGCACCGCCCAGAAAGCTATAAGCTAGAACGGCGTTCGTTCTAACAGGAACGAGTTACTGGTGACGGTTTAACTTGTAACACGATACCAGACTTGTACGTATAGTTCAACTACTCTTCTCAAGTTACTGTAATTTAACTACTTTGCTGAGTAGTTTTGTAACTTTCAATTGCATTTTTATTTCGATAATTAGTAGTTTACTTTAATTACTTTTCCGAGTAACTTCTACTCAAATTACAAATTACTTTTGAACTTTAGTGGTTGTTTTGCCTATCGACAAACAGTCCTGCACAAAAGCGATAAGATGTTGGAAGATCAGGTGATAATTGCAAAGAGGGGGAAGCATATGGCGTAGGAAAGGGGGGCGGGAAAGAAAATGGTTTGGGGAGCCCGAAACCCCCCAAAATGTTCACAAGCTCCCCCTTTTATACAACACTGCTACGAGGCGCGGGGTGCGAACAGACACGACACAATAGAGGCCCAGTAACTGCAGGATTAGCGCCGAAGACTGGCGTTTCTTTGTGTCCCTATGCTCAAGGAGACTTGACTCATTTGAAGAAAGGGCTGGTCTCCGCTTCTCCCCAACGTAGAAACTCTGGCCCACTACAGGAGGTGCACACACTGCATCCTCACTCAAAGGAGGCAAAAACAAAAAGCCACACCTCCTCTGAAGCTCATCTGGTGCTCTCGTAGTTTTTGCTGTACTCAAAGAATCGCGTGCTAAATGACAACGCAATGATTACCTCTTTGTGTTGCCTTCCCTCCCAAAACTCAAAATTTGTAGATTTTCAAAGATTCGAAGATCGTTCAAGAAACGTTAGTAATTCCCTCAACGTTTTTGCTTTATAAACATAATAAACAAGCAGTGTTGGGAAGTACTCTAAGTACATGGTACTTAAAGTACTACTATTTAGAAAACTTGTACGTTACTTGAAGTAAATTCTCTGAGCATGTACTTGTACTTTCCGAAGAAAGTTAAAGTCCAGGCTTCAACGTACATTCCTCGAATACGAAAACAAAAAGTGGCGAATCGTCGTGTGAGAACGCGCTCTTTCGAGACGTCATCTGATCATTTCGCTATAAGACCGACACAAATAAGCGCCTTATAAGTTGATTGTGTCAAATAACTCGTCAGCGAGAGTAAAACCACTACCCTGCGGCGTCTTTATACAATATTCGCTGTCATTTCTGTAAAAAAACTTATGCAACTCCGACTACCCCCTGGAGCAATGCATAACACTTAAAAAAATACTGTAGAGGAATTGAAAGGGCAGCATGAAAGACCGTGTTAAAAGTACTTGTACTTTACCTTGAAATATATTGTACTTATAGTACGTTACTTCAAGTACATTGCATCCGGTGTACTTACTACTTTACTTGAAGTACATAACCTCTCATTTACTTTGTACTTTTTATATGTACTTTGCGTAACACTGTAACCAAGCCAACACTGTCTAAAATATCAAGTTCAGGCAGTGCGAAACCTCAAAGTAGAAATGACACATTAAGAGTACATCATTGACCAAACACACAAGAGAGTACAAAACAACTAGGCACGCAGAAGCAGAACCAGCTATTAAAGCATTTCTGTGAAAGAACAAGCCGATTCATATTTGGCTAGCACAATTTCACTAACGGATCAAAACCTGTGTACTTTATTTTTACCATTAAAAACATATAAAGTAATTTTAAAAGTAACTTCAAAAGTAATTGGCTACTTTTTTACGGTAATTAGTAATTTTCTCAATTGCTTTCCATTTGAGTAATTTCTATTTTACTTAAATTACTTTTTAGGTCGATACTCAGTAACTTAGCTTGATTACTTATTTTGAGTAACTTGTACATGTCTGCACGATACGAACAAGTCTGGACACCCATTACGTTTTTCTCTTACCCCTTAACGAAAAAACAAATAATTGGTACACGGCGCGACACTGTTAGCGTGAGCAAGGCATCGGTGCTTTGCTCGTGTACACGCCAACACGTTGTTTACAAACAAGCGTGCGTTTTCGCACACCAGATATTGGCACTGCGCGTGCGAAGAAGCCAGAATCGCGTGACATGGAGCGTCTGTTAATGAGCACTGCTGACGGCAGCACTAAATTCAGAGCCGTATATGTAGAGAGTTTGGTCAATGGGTGGCGCGGGCAGAGCCAGGGCGTGCGGCAGACTCGGAAAGAGGGCTTGGCATGCTCTCTTGACCAACCAGAAGCTGAAAAGAATCCCCTAGCGGTGGTAGCGAGAAACAGTTCTAATCAAAGGTCTATGTTCGTAAATGGTTTTAATAAGCGCGTACGACTGATGTGTAGTAACTCTTTGTGGTTGAAAATAGGGTACACGTGTTGTTTTCATCATGATCATGCAGAAAGATGTAAGAAACGAATGCGCCGCTCAACTCTGTTTTGCTCGGACAGAGTGTGACCGCTCGGACGGCAGATTCCCGGCCCGCGGCGCTTGGCGTACGGATTATGTCGATCGTTCCGCTAGTCGCACTTTTCCCCCATCATTTTAGATGAGCGTGATTGAAACATCACGTGTACCATATTTTCAGTCATCGAGAGTTACTCCAATGCAGTTATCAGGTTTGTTTCTTGCGACCACCGCCAGGGTATTATTCCCGGCTTCTGGTAGGCCACATTCGAATTTCTGAAGACGCCCTGGAACACGCCCAGCCCGCTTTCGGCCAATGGCGCCTCCTCATTTGTCTCCTATACTTCCCAACGAATAGCCAAACTCTCTACATATACGGCTCTGACTTTAGTCACATTATACCCCTGTCAGACGGCGTTCTAAAGATCCTTTTCACTGAGCCCCTTTATAAAATCGGCGAACCAGCGCACGCCGTAGCGCACGTGCGCACGCCGTAGAGCACGTGCGCACTCCACATCGCGAGCTGATTGGCCGATTTTATAAAGGAGCTTAATGAAAAGGATCTTTAGAACACCGTCTGACAGGGGTATTAGAGAGCTGAGTTGGTCTTTTGAAGGGCAATAAACTCAGCACTTAGGTTCATGACCTGAATGAAGACTTTCTGCCAAACCGTAGTAGTTCTCGGGCTCAATTTTAAGAGAAAAACAGACAACAAACCGGCGATCGCTCGTTCGTGCTAACGGTGTCGCGCCTTGTACATTCTCGTTTCCTTTGTAGTCGACTGCACCTTTCCCGCCGGCCTCCTTCGAGCCAGAGAACGCATGAAAACGTATCTTCGTATGTTATGGGAGACGTCAACGATTCGTCTTTGTGCGCACCCGCAGCGCGGCGAGTGCGTAGCATGGCGTTCGTCCGATCAACAACTCGAGCCCTTACCGTTCGTGCTCGCGGAGTTCGCCCTCAAAGGCTCTGACGTTGGCGCTTCACGTGCAAAGATCGCCTCCTCCGCTGCCTGATTACAGTCCTCCTCTCAAATGACAGGCGGTTCTGTGTGTCTTTCTGCTCGCGAACCCCTTCTTGTTTTAGGGGCGAATGCCTTAGGGTCTAGCCTTGTCCATCCGTCCGGCGTCTGTGCTCACATCGATTGCCATCCCATCTGTCTTCTTAAAAAAAGAAAAAAATGTTTGCGCAGTCGACAGGATTCGAACCTGTGCGGGGAGACCCCAATGGATTTCTAGTCCATCGCCTTAACCAGTCGGCCACGACTGTGGGACGAGTAGGGGGCTCTGAGATGTGGTAGTTCTCTTTCTGACATGGACCGTTGACTTAAGCGGTGGAGATGCGTTCCCACGGCTTCTAGCGGATCCAAGCTGATCCGCTAGAAGAACCACTGGCTCTGCATTTCACCGACCATAAAGCAGTTTTAATGAAATCGAAACGCAACCCGAACTCAGCACTACCTAGGAGCAATAAAAAAAAAAAAATCAGCACCATCAGCACTACCTGTGAACAATAAAATCAGTATCATCAGTACCACCAGAGCTTCGCCTCAATCAACATCATTCACCACGTGGAGATGTTGGGATTTTTTTGTTTCCCTGACCTCGGCGTCGTACGTAGGACCGCTCGTTATTCCGAGTCATTAGGCTCGTGCTTCGATCTGGGGCCGGCCATTGTGACTGCTTTCTCCGATCTCCTCTTTCCAGGATTGCGAGTTTTCTCTTCGTGCGCCGTCTGCGGCTTGAGCGGATTCTGTTTCCCTTTTTCTTTTTCTGTTTTCTTTATTGACTTATTCTTCCGGGGTTGTCTCGTGTCGTTGCGCCCTACGAATCTCGTTCGTGTACATGCGACGGACAACGATCGTCTTTTCAGAGGACGTTGCCTTTTTCAATTTCGTTCTCTGTTTATCTATTTGTCTATCTCTTCACTGCCTTTCGGCTCTCTCTTTCATAGACTCCTCCAAGCTGCTCTCTTTCGATCGGTTGCTCGAGCCATGACCGCGGTCTTTTCTGTACCTCGATGCACTTAGCGCTGTCCTTTAATCAAAAGCTTAGTCATTTGTTGTTGTTGTTGTTGTTGTTGTTTTTTGGGCTGGACGTTGTAGATTGGAAACGTTCAGTGCCTTTATTTGTTTGTTTCGGGGTGGTTTGTGTACGTGTATCGACTTTTGTACGTAGATGCACGAGCTGTGAGGCCCCAACATATTTTGGAGGGAGGGAAAGTGAAAGAGCAGGACAGAGCCGAGCCACGGCCGCTGTATCACTGCTGCCGTGACCGAGCTATCGACATACAATTATGTTGTTGTTTTTTTTTTAGAACTTCGCAACGCAGGCATGGAAGCAGCAATGACCACCAACGCTTCTAAGAAAACATTCGGCAGGTGTGCGAATGTGAAAGCATGGCTCACGCACTAGGCATAGCTTGAGTCAGCCGGAACCATGGAGCCGCCGTGGAGTCGGGGAAGCGTGCTCCTCTCGCACCCCAGAGGCCCGGGTTCCATTTCCACCCAGACCGAAATGTACGAAATTTTCTTTTCAAAGCCATTAATTTACTTTGTTTACCGGAACCTCTCTGAGAAAGTTTTTACGTGTTTTTACTCTTTGCGCTGCGCCGCCAGTGGTTCGGCTGGCTCCTTAGCAACGATGACGCCGTTGCTATGGAACCACATGACGCGTCGCAGCCAATGAGAATTTAGGTGCCGTTTGCCGGCTTCACTCCATGGGAGAGTTAATGCATTCGCATTAATAAGAAGCGCGAAGTTTATCGAGGGCATAGTTGTTCGTACACAGTGACGCAGCATGCGTGCCATTACCACCTTAAGGCCGTAGTGACAGTGGTCACACCAGGCACGTATCCAGGGGGGAGGCCCATGGGGCCCGGGCCCCCCCCCCCCCCCGAAATCTTCCATTTTGCTGGGACCTCCTCTCCCCCCTCCCCCTCATACAGCATTTTGTCATGGGCGGCCCCCCCCCCCCCCCCCCCGAAACAAAATCCTGGCTACGTGCCTGGGTCACACGTACGCAAAAGACACGGTGTTGGCTGCTATCTGCACACATGCGAAAGCGTCTTTTCTTTATACGCATATGCTTGAAACATGTCTTCAGACAGTTCCTATATGACCAATGTGAGAGAGCCGTCACACAAGGAAAAAACACGCCTCCGACAGTCTCTGCAGTTTGTCTATTGTATGACATAGCAGTAGTGCGACCTCGGCTTAACAGTTATGCACACATGGTCGTATCAGAGACACTGCAGAGCAATTTCGAATGTGTAATCGGCGATCCATATTTAGTAATAATAATAATATATTTATTTTCCATTTACAATGGTGGAGGCCGAGACAAAAAGCCGCACGAAACGGCTTGACAAGCTCTTGGCCCCCAAATTGCATTCTGCAGCAGTGACAGGGCGAGAGAGAACTAAAAAACACACGCACACCAAAAACATTAGTCGTCTACAACAAAATGGCACATCAACGCACACAATTCTTTCATATTGATGGTATCTACGTGAACATCACTGGGAATAAAACAATTAAGCAGTTTAGGTAATCTGTAGCACAGCATTTCTTTTCCTAGGTTTAATCGGCAAGTAGGTACATTCCAGTATTCAGGGCTTCAAAATTGATAATTGGGAACGCGTTGGTTGATTCAACCGCTATTTGTTTGTACCCTTTTCCTCATAGATGGCGCAGAATTTTTCCGGAACAAACGAGTTGTATGCTCGCAGCTGCGCATGCAGGTCGGGCGCTCGAGGTGGGCTCGGGCCACGGGCTGTTCGCCCCCGATCTCGAGCTATACTTCGTTTCACTTTATCTGCGAGCGAAGCCAAAGCTAGAAGCGCGAGACCAGCGCTTTTTGCGTTTCTGCCCAGCTCGCGCGCTCGAGCAAAGCCTGAAGGCACGGAGCTTTCGTGCTCGCGGTTCCAGCTTTGCCTTCGCTCGCACATAAGGTGAAACGAAGTATAAATCTTCTTCGCTCTGCGTCCGCCGCTGCCGCAATCGGCCAACAGGCGGTGCGAGATACGAGCCAGTACATACATAGATCATAGTGGCCTACAAAACGTAGAATAAGCTCTGATTTCCGAAGGGATTCGAAGTTCCTACCACGTTCGAAATTATCGAAAGCGCAGGGTGCGGCGTTGTGGCGTTGGACCACCACATTTGGCACGCAAGCGTTGTGTTGCGAAAAAAAATTGTTTATTTCTAGAGCTCAATTTAAAGCTAAAAAACTAAACAGAAATAAAGTGACACTTCCTATGTCCTATGTCGGCCTGCTCTTCGTTTTAATACTGGTTTGCAAACCCGCTCCCCCTCCCAGGATTTGTGGAGTAAAGCCCATCTATCCTGGAAAAACTGGCGCCATTCATTTTTGTGGAAACGCTTGAGACACGGGCCGCGCGCCACTTCTGGTAAGAACTAGAGGAAGAACATGGCGCCTGAAATCTAGCTCAGTGCTGCGCTGTTCCGCCATGATCTTCCCTACGGCCACTAAATAAGCTACGCTTCAGAGTAACGACAATTGTTTATATTGTGGCTTAAAATCATGGTTGCCAGTTATCTAAAAATTTATCTGAAATCACAGGAAACGCTTTTGCGTCATCCACAAATGTTTAAAAACACTTCGCGACAGAGCAAAGCAATATTACATGAGCTTCCTAACACCGAATCGAATGCTGAGGAAGCCGCATTTTTTAATCATGACGATCGGCGGTTGTGTGTGCTCTGTACAAGCACCATGATGGCGGCGCCTACAGCAATATCGGGGAACAGAGTGCCGACTCTAAGATCTAGTAGCGAGGTCCACACTTTTACGCGGCGAGTCAAAAGCTACAAGAAGCAACCGTTTCCCACCCGTAAACTGTACCAAGGAGTTCTCTGTCCAAGCAAGTGGCTCGGCTCTACTACTCGTCCACAATCGCGCGCCAAGTGCACAGCAGCTGACAAGATTGGCAACGCGGGTATGGCAAGAAAGGACACTTTCCGTCTGTCTGCCTGTCAGCGAAAAAGAACCGCCCAAATACACAAAGCCATGTAAGCCATGTTGCACTCGAGTTATCCTCGTAAATTCCATAAGTTGAAGGCGCTGCCGGCAAGTGCAGACTAAATGCATTTGATAAAAATCACGCTTTCAAGCACCGCCAATCATTGTTGCGGAAACGCGCAAGACACGTGCGAGGAGCGGGTGCTCCGCTGCCATTCGCTTCCAAGGGCCGCTCATTTCAGTACTGCGCCGACAACTGCTTCCAAGAGCCGCTCGAGACACGGGCCTCGTGCACTGGCGCATTTGACGCCACTTGCAAGACAAACGCACACACATGGAAAGGCTTGAGTCCAGACACAAGAGTATTATCTCACACCGTGGTCCAGACAGATAAAGAGGGATCGGTGGCCAAGTGCAATAAAGAAACGTGGAGCGAAAGCTCGCGCTGTATAACCCAGGGATCCTGGGTTCAATCCCCACCCCTGCCCGTTTCGATCTAGATGAGCATCGTACCGGCGTGCGGTCGTGTATTATTACTATTGCGTGATGTACGTTAAAGACCCCAGGCTACCGGTTGTACTGCACTGGCTAAATTGATCACCTACAGCTGGGAGACAAGTCGCCCGCTGAGGCAGAATATGTTCTAGGCTGTATAAACATACATACACCCCAATTTGTTTCCAGACAGGTAAGGTAGCACTGCTTCGTTCCACCGTGACATAGTAAGATCACTCTTGAAAGAGGTGTTCGTAACAAACAATAGCACAGTGAACTCCCGAGGCTACTTATGAAGACACTAAAGTTATTTAGAGGTTCATTTGATTTTGCCTAAAAATTAGAAAGGTGACGAGAAAAAAAAAAAAAAAGAAACGTACGCGTCACCTTAGGTACAAACGTTTTTTCTACCTATTCATGGCCCGTTTGGTTTTCTTAGTAATCCGCAAAACGGAAAGTGTTAAATTTACAAAAAAAAAAAAATTGTTTTGGGCGCCAAAACGCTAACGTCAAAATTCAATTTGCATCTCAGAGTAAGCACCTGTTTGTTGGTTAAGAAAATATATTGTAATTGTTCAAAATAATAGAATTCATGCTTCTTTTTTTGTTTTTCATATCCACTAGCCACCAAACAAGGTCTATAGAGAATGAAAATATTTGAAATAATGTTTCATAATATAAATGTTGTTCGGAATAAGTATTTTAGCCTTCTTTGAAACTCATTCAACTATTTTTTTTTTTAATTTCCAAATACATATTAGTAGGGTGCCTTCATGTGCGCTTTGCTTAGGGTGGAGACATCTGGCCAATTTGTCGCACACTTTTATTTTTATCTTTTTTGTCCAGAAGCGCGTGAAAGAGCGTGTCCCGGCACGGGTTTGTGGCGCTGACTGTGCTATGGCGACATTTTGTTTTCGTCGATTTCTTTGTATTTTCCCCTTGAGCGCGTGCTGTCGGCAACGGGTACTACAAAGGGTGGCATCACCCTAAAAAGAAGGACATTGGGGCACCCTAGGATATCTCTGCTCAACCCTGCACGATTTTAGGGTGCTTACGAGCCACGCTTGTAGCGTATGGAAGCGTTTGACCACGCGCGCTAACATAGCACACACAAAAAAATAGAATCAACAAAAGTATCGCCTTCACAGCCTTATCAGGCCTTTCGCTAGGAGTCTGCTGATGACTATACTCTGTTTCGCCTTGTGTTGTACCGCAGGAAAGGCTACAAGCGCGAGCTGTTTGCTCTAGGGCACATCTCGGCGGCACAAGCTCTCGTGCACATGGGCAGCTGCCAACGCTATGAGCTCGCGCTTCTAGCCTTCGCTGCGGTACAACATAAGGTGAAACTGAGTATAGTTACATTTTTTTTTTTGCAACGTTCAAAAAGTGCCGATCAACGGAGCCATCAATTGTAATTCTGTTGTGTCTATGTTTATACAGCGGGAAGTTAGTCAGCTCTGAGGGCATCTGGTGTCTTCGTTGGAAATGAAAGACAGTGCAGTATACCACTGCTTGTCTGACATCTTAAACGTGCATCACGCAATAGTGATACATGCAGACTTGTACCGTACGCATTACAAGTAATCAAATTATTGTAATCGAATACTTTTTCAAGTAATTTTGTAATCAGTTGATTACTTTTATTAGGCAGTAATCACAAGAGTGATCTGATTACTTTTTGAAGTAATAAAAATTACTTCTAACCCCCTGCACACACCTTCTTTTTCTGAAATGAAAAAATAAAATTTACTTCTTTTTTCGAACAAAAAAAGAAATATTTTTGCGGAGCTGTAGGAAACAAGGTCAACCCCTTTGTATGTACAATTTTTGTGGAATGTTCGTTTTTTTTTTTTTCGCGCTGGGACTGGGACTGGGAAGCCCCAGGGAAGCCCCAGTGCGTGACAAAGGCCATTCAGGGCGAAGTTTGAGGGAACAGAATGTAGCTTTGTAAGTCCTTCGTTCAAACTGGCCCCCTCACGCACACACACGCAGAAATAATAAAAAAAAAAACAATCCCGCTTACGGTACCTACACGCAGCCCTTAGGAGAACCAGAACCGAAGAATGTCTAAAGCGGATGCAAAATATAACAAAGCCAATTCAAATATTTTCCTATTTCCCCTACGTAGCCTTTGTGACAAGCAAGGTTTCGAGTTGAGAACTGGTCGGGGCGATCTCTTCCGCTAATTGATACTACACATGATCCGTTTCAAATACTGGAGCTGCTGCTCTTTTGTATAACATGCGAGTTCATCCACATGTGAATGGTAAAATGAGCGACAATCAAGATCTAGAACCCCCTCCGCTCCCCCCCCCCCCCCCCCCCCCCCAAACTGGCGAACGCCCAAATCGTTAAACTTCTTCAAACGAATTCTATGCTTGTGTCCGCATTGTGACGGTGCAGCGACCACGAAGAGGGAATCCGTTTTTTCTTCTTCAATACTTGTGAAAATGTGAAATTTAGGTTCGAGAGAGAGAGTGGGTAAACTTTATTGTGGAAATGAAGTTTTCCATATCCCAGCCCTAGTCCGGGCCTATGCGGTCGGGGCAGTCTCCGTCCCATCCAGCACATTGCGAATGTGGTGGACAAGGGGGGGGCACCACAGCCTCTGAAGTTCTGCAGGGGGAGAAGTCCATTCCTCCCAGCTCCCTGGTGTACGTTCTTAGGGTAGGTGAGAGAGAGATTGCTGTCGGCTTTGGTGGGATGCAATGCATTCCCAGAGTGTATGTTGGTTGGATGGGTATCCTCCGCAGTGAGGGCAGGAGGGGTAGCCTGGCATTTTGTGTGTGTAGTGGATGTAGTTTTGGGTGAGGATGGAATTTGTCTGTGCTCTACGAATGAGGGTTGCTTCTTCTCTTGTGTGAGTTCGTGAGGGCGATGGGAGGAGAGTAGAGGCCTTGCGTCTTTCCTTTAGAATTTGTTGCCTGGCTTTGTGAAGTATTTTTCTTTCTTGTTTGGGGTCGTATTCTTGATCATAAGGCCAGGCGAGAGGGCTACCCGGATTTGGTTCGCGGGTAAGCTGATGTGCTTGTATGTTCCCTCTTGATGCCTGGTGTCCTGGGACACATTGAATTCTAATTTGGAGTAGTGGGTACTTGTGTATGTGATGTTGCAACAGGTTCTGTATTGATGTGGGAAGTCTGTTCTTCAGAAAAGCCCTGCATGCGTCCTGGCTGTCTGTTCTTATGATAATTTTATCGTTGTTTTTGGTGAATTTCGTGATGGCAGTAGATATGGCTAGTAGTTCGGCGTGCCTTGGGGATGGGATGTCTTGATAACTTCGCGTTAAGGTTTCCTCGATGTTCCATACAGCTATGAGGCCATGTCCTGCGTTGTAACTTGCATCTGTATAGTATGTTTTGGTGCTAGTATCTTCTTCGTCCTTCTCTAGGCGCTGGACTCTGTCGTTTCTTCTGTCTGCATTGCGTTTTGTATGCATGTTCTTGGGGATTGGGTCTACATGAATTCTAGGTATTTGTACCCATGGGGGAGTTTCTAGTGGGATAGGAGGAAGGTTTGTTGTTTCATAGTTTAGTTTTGTTAGTATTTTTCTGCCTTGAAGCGATGTTTCTAGTCTTTGTTTTTGTTCTAGTTTGTGGATATCTACTCTGTCGTCTAATGAATTGAAGAGCCCCGCATCTTTTATTTTGTAGGTGGCTGTAAAGCGGGGTACGCCCAATGCTAGCTTAGAGGCTTTGCGCAGAGTTGTTTCTATTTTTCTCTGTTGTGTCTTGGTGAGACTGATATATGGTAAGTGGTACATGACTCTAGAGTATATTAGTGCTTCTATGACTTTCCTTAATTCATGCTCTTTCATACCTCTCTTCTGTCTTGTGATTCTGCGGATCATGCCAAGAATTTGTTCTATTTGTGCTATGAGTTTATTTAAGGTGATGTTATGTTTACCGTCTTCTTGTAGATAGTATCCTAGCACTTTTATGTGTTTTTTTCTTGGCAATGGTTCGTTTTTTATTGTTAAGCTTATCATTTCTTTATATTCTGAGGTTCTATTTGCGGGGGATCGAATTATTACTACATATTCAGATTTCTCTGCAGAGCATGTAAGTCCGATGGAGGCCGCGTACCTTTGCACTGTGTCTATACCCCTTTGCATTGCTTCTTCTTGTTCTCCTGCAGACCCTTTAGTCGTCCAGAGGGTGATGTCGTCTGCGTATATGCTATGTTCGAGGTCATCTATGACGTTAAGCTGTTTCGGCAGGTTTTTCATTGCTATGTTGAAGAGGGATGGTGATAGAATGGATCCCTGGGGTGTCCCTCTGTCTATCGGGTGGCTGTCTGAGGTGTAGTCGTCCAGTCTTATTTTAACTGTTCGGTCAGAGAGGAAATTTTTCACGTAGTTGTACATCTTGTGTCCGGGGTTTATTTCTTTTAGGTTCTTTAATATAGCCGCGTGTGATATTTGGTCGAACGCCTTGCTCATGTCGATTCCCGCGACTATTCTAAGTTTTACCGTACTCGGGTGATCGAGTATTTGTTGTTGGATCCTGATTATCATGTCTTGCGTACTTACGTATAGGTTCGGAGTAGTTCACTGTTATGAGCGCTAAACATGTAAGTCTTCACACAATAAAGCAATCAGAAAAGTAACGGTTACTTCTTCAAGTAATGTCCAATTAATCTTGCTGTCGAGTAATCAAGTGATCTAATCGAATACTTTTTAGCCAAGAGTAATAGTAATTGTAATCGATTACGTTTTTTAGTAACGTGTACAAGACTGGATACGTGACAGCACGCCGGTACGATGCTCATCCAGATTGAAACGGGCAGAGGTGGTGGATTGAATCCACGATCAGTGAGCTTTACAGCGTGAGCTTTTGCTACACGTGCTACCGATCCACGAGCAACGAGACATCGCGGTCGAATTCGAGCTCGAGAGAAAAACAACAACAGCAAACAGCAAGAAAATCTCCGGTTTGAGGCATTTAGCACTAGTGTCGCCATCTCGTTTATCAAGTTGGACATAAAATTAACAGGCTGATTTTATTTACACAAATACGTAAATACAACAATATTTTGCTTTCTCGTCATGGTCTTAACATTAAGATTAGAGGCACCCCTAGTACGTACGGCCAAGCGTTTTGTCACGTTTGTCTTCTAAAAAAATTGTATTTTCAAAAATGCCTCAAAACGCGCTAAAAACAGTCAAAACGGTCATATTTCTGGATTTTATTAAAAATCTCCAGCTCTTTAAAAGAAAAATCCAAGGGCCGCACAACCTTCATTACGTTATCATAAGTAACCCCCAAAAGAATGAATACTATCGTGCATTCCTGAAACTCAGGTTTGTGTAGCGAAATTTGCCCATTGAGTGACGAGCGGTTGAATCCCCCTTAAACCAGACAGTTCAATTATGTAGGTACGGTTACTGAACAATTCATGTTTATACTTTGTAGAAAGCTTATATTTATACATATTGTAGATACTTAATATATTATACATTCTGAACAGGTTTTCTGTATGCGAGCAGAACGGCACATTAGCAATTGTACGTAACATTCGTTTTGGGGGTAAATATATCATCTTAGGATTTGTTGCCGTGGTAGTACCCCAAACCAGGTGGCAGTAATTTAAATGAGCAAAAAATAGAGATTTATACAGTAATAATTTAACAGACCTCGGAAATATATATCGATTCCGATATACAAGACCTACAACTTTTGCTAATTTATTTTTTAAATACTAAATATGATGGTCCCATGACATGTTTTGTGAAAACACAACACCAAGCATTTTGAATGACTCAACCAATTCAATATTTACCGAGTTTATATAAATGTGTTCTAATGAAGAAATAACTTTATTTTTCGGCCTAAATATCATGACTTGTTTTATTGGTATTTATTTTTATAGCGTTTTTATCGGTCAATACTCCTAATTTATCTAGTACTGTGTTGGCGATAGATATAAGTTGATGTGCCTTATCAGCACCAAAAAGAAGCGTCGCATCGTCACCATATATAACAAATTTAGTCATCTTGTCAATGTTTACAATATCATTGACATAAACGTTAAAAAGAAAAGGTCCTAAAATACTTCCTTGAGGTACACCCGATATTACCGATTTGATTGGGGAAATGAAATTATTACAACAAACGTATTGTTTGCGGTTTCCATAATATTCCAGCTTGATGGTATTTCTTGATGGTAACCTGTCAGAGTTACCTGCACCTCCGGCATCGGTGTAGGAGGTGCGGGTAAATCGAATGCAGTTAGTGTCACGCGTTCGAAATGTACTTCACAGTTTTGCAAACCAACGAAACAGCCCCAATACGTAGTGCCAGTGGCAACGCCCCATCTTGATTGAAAGTAAGTGGAAAGTGCCTTGGCGACTTGGTTGTCAGGCGTACTTCGACCTTCGACACTCGAGGGGCGGGAGTTCAAACCGACCGTCTCACAACGCTTGGCGTGAGTACGCCCTAACATTGTGCCAGGGCGGAGTGTGATTTGTTGCTTCTTCAAGTGCCGCGCCCGCCGTCGGCCAAGGCAACAGACGCGGCCGACTCAATTCTTCAATTGGGACACCCGAGACCGGAAGCCATGGATCACTACTTCGAAGCACATACCTGCCTTTTGTCGACGTCTGTTGTCTGTGTGTTTGACTCCGGCTCGTCGAGCGCCCTTGGACGAGAAAGGTGGCCTCTAGGGCAACGAGACGCCTGGGGGTGCTGCGGCGCCTCGGGCTGCGTGCACCCTCCGCGACATGTGCAACGTGCAACTGCGAACTTTATTTGCCAGGAGAGAGTGTGGTGGGACAGACCTGCAGCGTGATGGACGAATGAGGTGACATCACCGAGGGAAAGGAGGGCAGCGAGGATTCCCAAGGGTTGTTTTTACCCGACGGGGAAAAGGGGGAGAGGTAGAGAGACGGACTGGGAAGCCGGATTCGTCTTTGGTTGGACTCGTGATACCTAAAGGCCCGTTCACACTCTTGCGACCGAGTAAGACCGAGAGAGACCAGACCGGTTTTTAAGCCTCTTGCGACGTCTTAGGACCAGCTCCGCTGCAGCGCATCCGGTCCTAAGACGTCGCAAGAGGCTTAAAAACCGGTCTGGTCTCTCTCGGTCTTACTCGGTCGCATATATGTGAACGGCGCGTCGGCGCTTAAGACTTCTGATTAAACCAACGTATTAAACCACACGTCGTCATGTCGCTGACGGAGATCAGAGTTGGGAGATACCATCAGGCCATCTGTGATCGGAGCACCCGGCGGGAGGGGCCTATCCTTCATGGCTTGGCAGAATGAAAGGAAGAAAAAGGATAGCTAGAGCGAAATTTTATGGAATGCACAAACAAAAGCCTGCACCTCCGAGAAGTGCTTTGGCCAAACATATGGAAAATTGCAAACAAAGCATCTAGCCGCCGCCCCACGTCACGCGCACGCATATGGTACCGGTCGAGATGCAACGTTTGTAATTCTGGGGCTCTAATCTGGAAGCTTGGCGAAAACGTTGACGAGGAATTTGTCGGCCGTGATCGGCCAGTCACGACTGTCAAATTCCTCGCCGACTTTTTCGCCAAGTGTACAGATTAGAGCCCTTGCATGGTCACGCTGAAATCTCCTGCTGGCTTCCGTTCTCTACTGGCATGGATCATTCAACAGCAATCAGTCAACGTTTTCGTCGCAGTTGATTGATTGCTGTAAAATCAATCGACGGCTGATAAAGAAAAGAAAATGTAAACATCTGGTTTTGCTTCGTATATGGCCTGCAAATTTGTCTTCGCTTTGTACACCTCGTGCGTTTGTTTACTCCCCAACGCCCCCACGGGGTTTTGCTTCACCACCGGCCTCAAGAAATAACGGCGCGCTCTCTGCTGCCTCGTCATCGCGCGTTCACTACGAGCCCTCTGTGTTGCCTTTTGATTGGCAGGCTCCTCCTTGCGTTCCAATGACTGAAAGACGCATTTTGGAACACTTGCTCGTCGTATTCGAACCCTTTGAAAGCATCTTTCTGGCACAGATCCTCGACTAAAATTTACGTTAGCTATAGTGATAACTTTATTATTATTTTCGCAATCGTGAGGCCCATTAATTGCCACAACACGTCTTGAATTTACTTTAATTTCCATTTTAAAGTGCTTGAACTTACAACAATAGAAGTGATATTGTCGTCAAGGAAATTATTATTTATGATTGTGACTTAACGCAAAAATCTGTGAGCCCTCCGCGTTTGAGTACCAAACTCCGCTAAAACCATGTTACGTGTATTTGGCATCAGTAGCAGCCTAATATTAATGTCTACTGAGTGCTTGTCAAAGTCATTCCTACTGTCTCAGTTCTTTCCTAGACACAGATAAATGGGAACTCCGGGAGAGATGTGAGCCTTCTCTGTGGGGCAAGTATCGACCAAGCTTGGGAAAAGGGGAACCTAAGGAGGCTAAAGGAATAAGGTGGAGGCTGTGAAATAGCTATTGGAAAAGGACCCTTCACAAAGGGTCTGCCTAGGGTGCCTCAATGTCCTTCTGTTTAGGGTGATGCCACCCTTTGTAGTACCCGATGCCGACAGCCCGCGCTCACAGGTAAAATACAAAAAAATCCACAAAAACAAAATGTCGCCATAGCACAGTCAGTGCCACAAACGCGTGCAGGGACACGCTCTTTCACGCGCTTATGAACGAAAAAATAATAATAAAGGTGTGGTACAAAATGGCGAGATGTTTCCACCCTAAGCAAAGCGCACATGAAGGCACCCTAGGTCTGCCAGTCCTGGTCTTCAGGAAAAGATCTTTCACACACAAAGGATCTGCCAATCCTGTTTTCCTCAGGATGTCTAGGGGGTCCTTATAAACTCTGCCGACCTTTACACGGGGTGAATTGGTAAATAGCAACTCTTTTATTCGCAGGGAACGCCGCTGGGGGTCTAGCAAAAAAATATGATATTCCAATCCTCCTCATACACAGTATAACACACAAATAGTATACGTCCAATGTCTTCATGAGCTCAACAGTTCTTTCAGTATGAGTCCCTGAATAGACCCTTTCCGAAATTCAGTGCCATCTGGTGGTTTGTAAAGCAGTTTAGGTTTTGCCATATCAATGGCGGAAATAAACTTGTATCGGCACCGTCACTTTCGCAAGTCAACGGCACCCGAGGAATTGTTCAGCGTGAGTTCTTTCTCTAACACTTTCAGTTTGATGGTAACCAAGAACCTGCATTCTGAACAAAGCTCCAACTCACTCAGATGCCCCGTGAAAATTCTATACGCCAAAGTGCTTCAAAGCCGATTGTGTGCCGCCCACAGATTGACTGAATCTGAGTTATTAGAAATAAACGCTTACGTAGCTCTTGTGTTCGTCCCGTCGTCGCGTCGTACTGACCCGTCAGTATTGACCCGTCGTACTGACCCGTACGACGCGACCTACGTCGCGTCGTACTGATTTCTTGAATGTACAGGCCTCGCAACATTCGCCTAGGAGCATCTTCAACGCCTTCCTTTATCAGACACTAGAAGGCCGCCATTGGTATGGCACAGATGCCGTTCCACAGATGATGATAGTGATCAAAGTGGTCAGACTGAATTTCGGAAAGGGTCTATTGTCTGAGCTAGTCTGAGCTAGAGCCACTAAGTGAGCTACGCTTAGAGTATCGGCATTCCGGTCCCGGTCTGCTAGTGGGCGCCGCCATCTTGGTGCTTTGTGCAGAGCAGACGGAACTGTCGATCGTCACAATTCAAAAATGCGACTTCCTCAGCTTTTACTACTGAGTTAGGAAGCTCAGGTAATATTGTTATGCTTTCTCACAAACTGTTTTAACATTTCTGGAGAACGGAAAAGTGTTTCCTTCGATTTCAAATAAAGCTTCAGATAACTGACAACCATGATTTCGAGCAACAAGGTGGCTGAAGCATCGTTACTCTGAAGCGTAGCTTATATAGTGGCTCTAGTCTGAGCCTGCTCAGTGTGAAGTGTACGTTTGCACAGTTTGCACTCAGGCGGTGAAGCAGGAATGCTTTCGCTCTTGGCAGCTTGAGGAAAATTGAATAATAACACAGTCGTCTGACTGACTTCTTTCCCTGCCTCTTCTATTTTTGGTTATTTCAAAATTTTCCCACCTAGTCTGAGGTGTTTTAACAAAATACATAAGAAGTGCCCCCCTCAGCAATTTTCGGGCGTAAGTGTCGCGTAAATAAATCTAGTTGTTATGAAGCGTCGTGCCTCATGGTACCAGCGAAGCGAGGTTATGAGCTTTTCCCGAGCTGTGGACGCAGTGACTGTAGCACCCCCCTTCCCATTTCTAGAGATGTAATGGTGCGCCGTTAACCATTAGAAGGCTAGTTTACAATACAATCATGTGGATGAAATGGATGAGGATTTTAAAGTTACTGCTCTCTCTGGAGGTCAAGATTTCATCAGAAGCCTTGAGACTCTCAAACAGCCACCTACTCATCATCAGTTGTAGAGGTTGTTGCCAAGCTTAGTCTCTCCATGACACATAAAACTTGAGTGGGGTTGTAAACTGCCGCAGTAGCGGTTCCTGTCATCGGGTTTCCATAACCGTTGGTGTAAAACACGACCCAGTCAAGCAAGCGGGCTACTGTCCTGAAATCTGAAGACTTGCTTCACATAAAAGGAAACGTTTCACTTATGTTCACTGGACGCTCCGAATGTGGCCCAAGTAGGGAAGGAATGTTTCCACGCGGCCTTGCCAGACCTTCGAACAAACTCGCTAGTAAGCCACACAGACAGTTCGTGCGATCAAAGTGTGACAGTATATTGCTGCCATAAGTGACGTAAACTCGCTCAATGTGACAAATGGCGCGTTCATCAACCAAACGAATTGTGCTGGCCATTCGTCTGTTGAAACGGGCGAGTCAACATTTCCAACATAACGTGGATATTTGGCGCCCAACTTAAGGGTCATACGGTGAATCGTTTCCACTCCAAGTTGTCTGCCCTGGTCTAAGCATGGCGAATGCTAAAGCGTAAATAATTTGCAAAAGAATCAGACTTCGGTACAGCTGCAGCCTGCAGGGAATCAGAACCGGCTTGCCAGAAACAGCGTCTCATCAGAGACTGGGAGAAAGAAAGCACCGCCAAAGCCAGCGCACGAGCTGAGCAGTACTCAAGCCGCGTCTTAAGACGCTCGCGGGCCCTAGCCTTTGCAGTGCTTTCTTTCACCCAGTTTCAGCTGAGACGCTGTTCTAGCAAGCCGGCCCCGTAGAAATCTAGATTAAGTTCACCTCTGGCCCCGACACTAGAGGTGATATTTTCCCACTATGAGGTTACGTGTTATTTAAGGATCATTGTCCGTATGAGGATCTTCACCATTCACCGAAATCACAAATGCTGCACATGGACGCTGCCTATCGGCATTACCCTTCTCCGATTGTGACCCAGGAAGGACGAGCACTATATGAACCTTACCCTATAAACCTCAGAGGAGAAATACTCCTAACAGAGGAAAAAATATATCGTAAGGCTGAACTCCATGGGACGGATATGCTGCGAATAACCGACGAATTTTGGCCGGCGGCTTTTGCTCTGCGCGTGGAATCAACACAGTGGCTGCTACGTCGCGCGCAAAACGAGCGTGCCGTCGGGCGGCGTTCGCCAGTTATTCGTCACATAATTCGTTCCATGGAGTTCAGCCTTTACCTCGTACTTCATTGTTCGACGATTTGTGGCGACAGCGATTTCCCTGAATGACGGACCCCCCGGACGCTTAACTCGTCGGTTCCAGCCCTTACGTTGCAGCAGCTGCCCTCCCACTGGTGATTACGGAGGATCAGATCGTTCTCAATTGTTCAATATGGCCCGCTTCTAGGTCATCGGTTACGTATGCCCACGTCACGCTGACGTCAAGCTTAGTAAACGGCTGTAGCGGCGACGCTGAGATCGTTCAGGGTTTAGGGAGCAACCGCGTTTGTTTGACGAGCACGTCTTTCGATTATATATATATATAGAGATTTTTGTTTCTCTCGTTTATTCTTTTTATATGAACGGTCACTGTTTCACCGCGATTGCTTCTTTGCTCATCAGTTTAGCAATTATGGCGTTTTCATTGTGATAATGAAATATTTAATTCTTAATTGAAGATCGAAATTCAAGCATTTCAGTATGTTTCGATATTGGCCTTGAGTTTGGTAATGATGGTCAAGCTTGGTTTACAGTAGCTACTGCCTTTTGGTGCTTATGAGTGTGTAAATTATAAAGAAACGGAAGGAACAGGAAGCAAGGAGCTTGTATTAACTATAGCCTGTACAGGTTTTTGTTTTATTTTATTTTTGTCATTAACTGTGAAGCCGAGCAAGCCTCCTCTATCTGAAGTGTTTTTTAGTTTCTCTGAATAAATATTGTGGGCAATCTTACTAAATATTTACCTAGGCTAGTATCACTATAAATCTAAAGAGACACGGAGTCCAAGAAGTCGCTCACCACTCGTTAAACTGCCGATTTTACAGCGGCTCCAGATCACGTGGCCGCTTGTTCTGGCTGCGATTGGAAGGGGTGAACGCCGTCCTTTTTTCATTAATTTTTGTGCGACTTCAGTTGCGTGTGGTGAAAAACGATCGCGTGTTGCATAGGTCATTAGCGTCAGGGATTCGTTCTAAGCGGTATTTGCGCAAAGTACAAAAATCGTTGCATCGCTCCTTTAAAGGGATACTGAAGCAAGGAATTTAGTGTCCATAATAAGTGGCGCACGTTCCTTCCACGAGCCAGCAGCCGCCGGTTTCCGCGAGCGCACGCAACAAAAATGGCGCCAAAGACCTCCATTTGCGTTTAAGATGACAGTGAAATGTATGGGCTTCGGGCCAAAGGAGAATAAAGACAAGTTTCTCATCTACACAGTGGTGTCTGGTGTAAAAGGTAAGCGATTAATTGGTCTAACAAGCACGTAGCTTTCACTTGTAGAGATGAAAAGCCTGTCTTCATTCTCTTTTGGCCCGAAGCCCATGCATTTCACTGTCCTCTTAAGCGCGAATGGAGGTCTTTGACGTCATTTTCGTTGCGTGTGCTCGCGCACACCGGCGGCTGCTGGCTCGCGGAAAGAACGTGAGCCACTTATTATGGACACTAAATTCTTTGATTCAGTATCCCTTTAAAGGGACCATGAAACGATTCTGAAATCGAATTTCATCCACCGCGATCGTCGTAAAAGGTGTGAAAAGAAACACAAAAAACACAAAAATAGCGAGCCAAAACAAATTCTTCGCTATAGAACTTTTAAAAGAAAACTGGACTCTTTTGCGCCTTCTTTCCTTCGAAAGCTCTCTGCCTTTTCACTGCGATGCATCCGCAGAAACGCAGCACGTCAGCCGAATCCACGTCGCCTATTGGGTAAGAGCCTACCACACCAGCAACGCGATCGTAAACAATAGATAGCCGGCGAGTGTTTCCTAAAAGTTTTGTTAAATAATATTTAGATCCACATTTTGTAGCATAATTAAAGATGTGACGAAAATTGCCGAATTTGATAATGCTGAGAGCCAAGCGCCATCTATCGTGTGGTAAACGAAGCAACTACTGCACCTGCCCAGTAGGGCCGACCGGGCCGACAGCGTCGCCGGCGTCGCTCAGTTACTACCGGGTGGATCAAGGAGACGGCAGGCTCTTTAAATCGACCGGAAAATTCGGTTTCTTAACCTATCGCGCTACGACTTTGTGCAGCGCTGCCCACAGATGGTGCATTTTTTTTGTAAAATTTGCAAAGAGCAAACTTACCTGAGGAAAAAGTAAAGAAAGAAAAAGGCTTAGCTCCTATGGAAACGCAGCGACGCCACCGGTCTTCAAAGAGCACGGCGCCGTTTCGCACGGGACACAAGAGATGGCGCAACGAACGCCGCCAACGAACGAGCATACGGCGTCGAGAGCCAGCGTCTTTAGCAGACAATCTTTTCGACTCAAAAGCAGCGCGCGTTCCGCAGGCGGCGACAGTCGCAGAAACAATTACAGGCGCGGTAACAACAAGCAACTGCAGTTCCTTGTCTGCTAAATACGCCGGCTCTCGGCGTCGTCTGCCCGTTCGTTGGCAGCAGATGGCGTCGTGACCGCTTGCGCCCTCTCTTGTCTCCCGTGCGAAACGGCGCCGTGTTGTTTGCAGACCGGTGGCGTCGCTGCGTTTCCATAGGATCTAAGCCTTTTTCTTTCTTTACTTTTTCCTCAGGTAAGTTCGCTCTTTGCAAATTTTACAAAAAAAAATGCACCATCTGTGGGCAGCGCTGCACAAAGTCGTAGCGCGATAGGTTAAGAAACCGAATTTTGCGGTCGATTTAAAGAGCCTGCCGTCTCCTTGATCCACCCGGTACTTCGCGACGATCAAAGAACGTTTATTTTTCTACGTGTTCTTCTCACGCGTCCCGACTTCAAGCAGCAAGAAAAAAGTACTTGAGACAGACCACGACGAGCAAGAACGATGGATCCACAAACACCCAAGAAAAGCTACAACGGCGACGAATCCACCGGCTCCGACCAAGCGAGCTCGGCGGATAGGCCTAGCGGCCTAGCAGGCACTCCGACTCGGAACAGCGTTGCTTCAACGGTACTTGGCCAAGACCGTCTGCCCACGACCGGCTGGCGTGCTGAATGGAATATGCCCGGGCGACCCTTGTGGACCCTTCCCGTATTATAGTTTGATCGCTGACCTCAATTTTAGATTAAGAGGTGAGGTCAATCTCTTCCCCTCGTTTTCCGAGGCAGTGTTGATGAACACTGTCGTCGAAAAGGAACTCTCGTCGATTCTATCTTCTTGTTTTGTGTGATATAGAGCTCGAATAAACGCCGTATGGATTACCTTCGTAACACGGTATGTACACTTTGTTATTAGTATGCCATTTTTATTCTGACACGACTGCACGTCACTGTCGAGCTAAAAAAGTTCGTGGGAGCTACGTGCAATGCCGGGCCAACCTTCCTTTGCCGAGTGCCGCGTCAGTATCGAGTTGCAATCGTAAAAGATCGGTCCCGAAGCGCTCACCAACAGCGTGAATACAGCACTTCCATCAAACGCGCGCGTCCGCTCCGAGTGTGAACAGGTATTTACGTGGCTCTTGCTGAGACTGTCGTAGTTCAAACGTATCTTTTTTTAACGTCGGCTCGCTCCTGCATCTCCGAGGCCGCGAAAAACGCCGCGGCAATTTGTTTCCATCTACGTCGCTTTGCAAATGACTGACACGGACCGCCTTTTACCAACAATGACAGTTGGGCTGGAGTCTTCACCGGAAGACTCGCCGCACTTCCCAACAGGCATACCGGCGTATGGGACTAGTCCCATGCTGTCGCTGTAGCGCAACATATCTCATTGAATTTCGCTCAGCTGCGATGTGTCCATGCCTATCGCGGCGATGAGAGGCGCCGATTCCGAAAATACGTCGGTGACATCAGCGCCATCAGCGCAGTAAAACCTACCCGCACACCGCCAACTCGCCGCCGCTAACGCTCCCATCTCCTACTGCCGAGAGAGCTTCCGGTTCCGGAAACAGGGTACGTCACGACCGTCAAAATTACGCCGCAGCTTGTTTTGCGGTCAGTTGGAGAGAAAGAAAAAGTCGATATTTCATTAATTGTTTGTGTAGAAGTTAATAAACCGAGACGAAAACGGATGCCTGTTCGGCATTCAGTGAACATTGACGGTTTAATGTAAAAGTTATCTGGCAAAAGTAAAAAGGTCATTTCATGGTCCCTTTAAGTTTGCATTGGGGCGACGCACTTTTAAAGGGGAGAGTAATGCTGCGTGCATGGCCGAGAAGAAACGCTTCTCCGTGCATCTAGAAGTTTCGCGTTTACTCTTACTCCAAGTGTAAAAGGTAAGGAGGCCAGAATGACCTTGCCTAGTGAGTCCCGCCCTAGCTAGCCCACGAACATTCTAGGTCGAATGTTCGAGATGACGAATGTACTAGATAAGGAGCCGAGCGCGGTATTGCGGACTCACGCACTGATTTACTCTCGCGATAGCAAGCTGTCACGCCGACGCACCGTCGCTCGACTCGCTGATGCCGCCGTCGTCACTCGCTTCCGCTTTTCAATGCGTGTTCTTCCTTTTTTTTCTGGCACCAGTTCGTCGACTAAACCTGTGTTTTCAGTTCATTATTTATCGTCTCGTCACCTTCATCCGTGACGTTCGTGGACCTACAGCCATCTTTGTGGCTCTTTGCCCACGCCGTTTGTGTTATGCGGCGCGCAGCTCTTGCTCGTCTTCTTCCGTAACGCCCGCGCTCAGAGGCATGCAAATGAACGAACAACAGGAACAACAAGTTTCTAGTCCTAGTTCCTGGGAACAAAGCAGCTTATTTGTGTCTGCCGGAGACACAGCCCTGTATTGTCCTGGAGCGCTCTTCTCCTCACGTCCTCTCTTATGGAGGGAGCTCGTGCAGTCGCGCAACTGCAGCTATGGCTCTCGCGGACTTTCTCACGAGAACGCCATGTACACGGGTACCTGGGTGACGACTAAACAAAATTTAAAAAATACAAAGCCCTCACAACGTTTTCTCGCTTGCGTTAATCAAAATAACAGTAAAGTCGAATATTTTCTTCTTTTTTTATTTTTGCCATGAAAGAATTTACAACCAAGTAGTCTTTCGCTATGCCGTCTGAGAGTCACGTTTATAAAAGACTGTCTGGTAAAAAAAACAATATTAACTTCAGAGTCTTCAGTGCTCTTTGCTTGTTAGCGAGCACCAAAGAAAAATACTTTTACCCCATTTCACTGGCATTTTGAAGGGTTTCCAACGGAAGGTTTTCTTAAGGCTGAACTCCATGGGACGAATATGCTGCGAATAACCGACGAATTTTGGCCGGCGGCTTTTGCTCTGCGCGTGGAATCAACACAGTGGCTGCTACGTCGCGCGCAAAGCGAGCGTGCCGTCGGGCGGCGTTCGCCAGTTATTCGTCACATAATTCGTTCCATGGAGTTCAGCCTTATTGGCGAACCAGCGCATGTCAGTGTGTATCGATTTGCCTTGAAATTGCTAATAATAGTCAGGCATGATTTGGAGTAGCTATCGAGTTTAGGTGCGTATGAGTTTTTAAATTATAAAGGAATAGAGGGGAACAGGAAACTAAGGTGCTCGTATTGACAATAGTCTCTGCAGAGTTTTTGTATTTTTCTCTTGAACTGTAAAACCGAGTGAGCCTTCCCTATCTAAAGTGCCTTTTCTGTTTCACATAATAAAAAATATTAGTATATTTGAAAAAAACGAAACAAAAAGACCTAGGTTAGTATTTTTATTAATCTATCTAAGGAGCGCAGGAGTCGCGCACCATTAGTTAAAAGGGCGGTGCAACGATATTCAATTGGAATGTTTTTCACTTTACACGAGCTAACTTGCACCAGTGGGACCCAAGAACACCCGCACGCAACGCCAGTTACCAAGAAACTAATTTGTTGTGGTTAAATTTCAAGGAAAAGCGAGCGTTTTCTTTCAATCTCTCGTTCGCGAAACTTGATGACGTAGCGTAGGGGTCGCAGTAAACTCCAGTGACGGTATTTTAATGCGGCTCATAGACTGAACCCGAGCATTGCGTAAGCACTCGATTCGGGCTCGTCATAATCGATAGCTCGACAAGCATTCCGATGGTGGCCCGTGTCCAGACGCGGCAATGACGACAATAGTCGAACCCTAATGGCCCGCTCACACACAGGGGTTTGACTCTGACCGACTGAGACAATACCGGTTTTTAAGCCTCTTAGGGCGGCTTACGACCGGATGCCCACCCATGCAGCCGGTCGTTAGCCGCCCGAAAAGGCTTAAAAGCCCAGTCTTGTCTCAGTTGGACGGAGTCAGTGTGTGAAAAACATCTGGAACTCAGCACGTGTCCTCTTCTTTGCTAACCTCAGCGCGTTGCTATGATCAACATTGGCGGCATATAATTGGCTCCAGATCACGTGGGCGCTTGTTCTGGCTGCGAGTTGAGGAGGAGAACGCTGCTCGTTTTTCTTTAATTTTTTCTGCTACTTCGATTGCGTGTGGTAAAAAAACGAACGGGCATTTCACAGGTCATTAACGTTAGGGATCCGTTCTAAGCGGCATTTACACAAAGTACCAAAATAGTTGCATCGCCCCTTTAAAATGTGGAACCTTCAAACAGTATACAGTATGTTTTAGTAAAGTACAAATTAATCTATTGCAACATTGTGAATTACAGGCAAATTTCGGTAAAACAGCAGATGTGACATTGTTTGTTTTTAATAGAGTATTTCTATAAATCCGTCACTGCGCGTGTTGCATTTTATGAACCTGTGGGCCAGAAGCGGAGCGCGTATGGATTTTGCTTCCCACTGATCCCCACAATGCATCACGTGGCATTACGCCGCAATGAGGCGCTTCGAGTTTAGGAGTAAGCCTATTGTATAGGTGTCCTACTTGTAGTTTAATTTTGGTGATACAAGTCACAAACCGATCGGTGTGCTTCAACTTAACAAGCAAATAAATGTACTTAAAACTACTTTGTGCTTCTACAACGTTCAGCCTAAAGCCGCGGCCACACTGCTCATCCATCGTGCAGAAGGCAGTCTGCACACAGATTCGAACACGAGTCACCGCGAGATCCGTGCTTCGAATGCCGCATGGCAATGAGTTCAAGGAGGAACTTGGCACGTAGCACTCGAACCACGGATATTGCGGTGACTGGTGTTTGCACACTGTATTTTGTATGATGTTTGAGCAGCTTTCATGAGCAGTGTGACCCCGAGACCTTCCCGCGTGCTCCTCGGCATGCGCAAAGTCGCGATCGAGAGCTGATTAGCCGATTTTATAGACCTTTCCAAAAACGAGCGTGTGGCCGGTGCCATCTTGAGTGTTCGTGCGTATGGCGCGTGCTTTCCTCGCTTTCCGAAGCGACGGACACGCACGTGCTGGGCTGTGAAGATCGCACGCTGGACTGTGATTTTGTTAACATTGGAAAGGTCTATAAAGGCTGCCGCTTCGGAGGCCTTGTGAAAGTACTCTGTGAAATGGGGATGTTTGAAAACTTAGATTGCGAGAGGTCGGTCCTGCGTTTGGGCAGTTTGTGGGCATGACAGGTATGACGACACTGGTACACGCTGTAAAATCGTCAGTTTAAAGGGGCGGTGCAACAACTCTTGTACTTTGCCACAATTCCGCTTAGAAATAATCCCTGAAATTTATGATCAATGAAACAAGCGTTCGTTTTAACGCGAGAGCGTTTAGGAGCTCGGGAGCTCGTGTCGCAGAAAATCCGGCGTCGGCGTCGGCGTCGGTGGGACCAAAAACTCCCTCAATTTAACGCGTGCAGCCATGTGTGAGGTCACACGTGGCTGTAACGTCATGACCATATCGACCCGCTAAATTTGGCAGGAAAGGTTTTCGCTAAATGTAGCAGAAAATGTTTCCGATAAATTTACTGGAAAATATTTCCCTCAAAATTTAGCGGAAAACTTTCCTGACAAATTTAGCGGAAAATGTTCACGACAAAACTAGCGAAAAAATTTCCGGACAAATTTAGCGGAAACTTTTCCGCTAAATTGAGTGGGTCCACAGGGTTATGCTCATGACGTCACAGCTAGGTGTGACGTGACTCGTCACGTGGCACATGACGCTACCGACTAGACCACGCACAGACGCTTGCACGGCTTGGGAATGAGTACGCATTTATGTGAGAAGGCTTTGCGAACGGGACCCCATAACGCTATCGCGACGATTTATTGAGCTACCCCAACTAACAATATTTTCTGTATTCCCGGCGTTTACCCTTTTCGGTATGCTATTTAGTATTGCGAAATTCATGACAATTATTGTGAAATCGGCAAATGAAACTGTTGCAAAACCTAACATTTCAAATATACCCGCACCTTTTAGTGCCGCGACGTCGATGGAAGGCAGGCTTGCCAGTCGAGCAAGAAATCTAAAGAATAGACTATGCCAAGCGTCTGTTCCTTCCTGGTGCCGGGTACTGGAGCGATCTTCCAAAGCATTCATTTGAAACCATGAAACTCTTTTTAATCAGTTGGCAACAAAATCTACAGTCTAATGAGTTAACCCACGCCTTCCACTGGCGTCACATTTTCGTTGTTACCATTATAAATCTTCAGTTTCAAAAAAAAAAACCAAAAAAAAACAGGGTGAGGATTAAAATTGTAAATTCAATAACTTTGCATTTGAGATACTATTTCAGCGATGTTTGTTGATGCGTTTAGCACATTTTTAGGTCAATCGGGGACCATGAAGAAATCGCAAGAGTAGCCCTTTAAGCGTCCGCCAAGAATTTTTATCTCTTCCCACGCAATAAACGTCGCAGACAAAATTAAAGAACAGCGAGCAGCATTCACCTCCTCAACTCGCAGCCAGAACAAGCGGCCACGTTATCTGGAGCCGATTATATGCCGCCAATGTTGATCATAGCAACGCGCTGAGGTTGACAAAGAATACGACACGGGCTCAGAGATATTGTTCACACACTGACGCCGAACGACTGAGACAAGACCGGGCCTTTGAGCCTTTAGGTCCGTTCACACTCTTGCGACCTCTTAAACCTGGGTTCCTTAAAACTTCTTAAACCAGAGGACACACTGGCGCCATCTATTGGGTAGCAGTGTAAACTCGGCGGTCCGGCATATTTTTTTATTTCTCTCGCGCATTATTCTTTCTTTCTTGGCTCGAAAAACTTTTGTCAATGTTATAAACGAGCCTTTCTATGGGTATTACGCACATTTGACCTCGGAAATCCCGCAAAACCTTCGTTCTTGTGAAATGCAGTTCCAGGGTCACCGCATAGATGGCGCCACAATGCCAGTGTGTTCCCTCGTTCTAAAAAAATTTAAGAAGTTTTAAGAGATCTCGTCTCTCTCAGTCGTACTCGGTCGCAAGAGTGTGAACGGGCCTTTTTGTGACGGCTAACGACCGGCTGCATTGCTACGCATCCGGTCGTAAGCCATCCTAAGAGGCTTAAAAACCGGTCTTGTCTCAGTCGATCGGAGTCAAACCCAAATGTGTGAGCGGGTCATTATAGCTTCGGCTATTGTCGTCATTGCCGCGATTGGACACGGGCCACTCTCCGAATGCTTTTCGAGCTATTGATTATCACGAGCTCAAATCGAGTCCTTACGCAATGCTCGGGTCCAATCTATGAGCCGCATTCAAATACCGTCACTGATGTTTACTGCGACCACTACATCATCAAGTTTTGCGTAGGAGGGATTGAAAGAAAACGTTCCCTTTTATCGTTGAAATTACACCACAACAAAGGAGTTTCTTGGTCAAGGGTGTTACGTGAGAGTATACTTGGGTTCCACTAGTGCCAGTAAGCTCGTGTAAAGTAAAAAAAAACGTTCCAATTGAATATCGTTGCACCGCCCCTTTAATCAGTGGTGTGCGACTCTTGCGTTCCTTAGATAGATTAATAAAAAAACTAACCGGTTCTTTTTTTTTTCAATATATCTAATATTTTTTGGTGAAACAGAAAATGCACTTTAGATAGAAAAGGCTCACTCGATTTTACAGTTCAAGAGAAAACGATAAAAAATCTGCACACTAGTGTCAATACGAGCCCCTTGCTTCCTGTTCCGTCCATTCCTTTATAATTTAACACTCATAAGCACCTAAAGTCGGTAGCTACTCCAAATCATGCGTGACTATCATTACCAAGCTCAAGGCGAATCGACACATACTGACATGCGCTGGTTCGCCAATTCTAAGAAGACCTTCCGTTGGAAACCCTTCAAAATGCCACTGAACGGGGGTAAATGTTTATTTTTCTTTGGTACTCGCTAACAAGCAAAGCTGAAGTTATTGGTTTTTTACTAGACAATCCTTCATAAACGTGACTCTCAGACGGCATGGCGAAAGACTGGTTGGTCGTGGGTTTTTTCATGGTAGAAAAAAAAAAAAGATTCCATTTTGCAGTTTTTATGATCAACGCGAGCGAGAAAACGCGGTGAGGGCTTTGCATTTTCGTTTTGTATTTTGTTTAGCCGTCACCCAGCTACACGTGTATGCGGCGTTGTCGAGAGAAAGTCCGCGAGAGCCATAGCTGCAGTTGCGCGACTGGACGAGCTCCCTCGATAAGAGAGGACGAGAGGAGAAGAGCGCTCCAGGACAATACAGGGCTGTGTCTCCGGCAGACACAAATAAGCTGCTTTGTTCCCAGGAACTAGGACTAGAAACTTGTTGTTCCTGTTGTTCGTTCATTTGCATGCTTCTGAGCGCGGGCGTTACGGAAGAGGACGAGTAACAGCTGCGCGCTGCATAACACAAACGGCGCGTGCAAAGAGCCACAAAGATGGCTGTAGGTCCACGAACGTCATACTATCGCGGATGAAGGTGACGAGACGATAAATAATGAACTGAAAACACAAGTTTAATCGGCGAACTGGTGCCAGAAACAAAAAGAAAGAACACGCATCGAGAAAACAGAAGCGAGCGACGGTGCGTCGGCGTGACAGCTGGCTATCGCGGGAGTGAATCAGTGAATGAATCGGCAATACCGCATTCGTCTCCTATTCTACTAAACCCGTCATCTCGAACATTCAACCTAGAATGTTCGGGCGTTAGCTAGGGTGGCACTGACCAGGCAAGGTCATTCTGGCCTCCTTATCTTTTACACTCGGGGTAAGAGTAAACACGAAACTTCTAGATGCACGGAGAAGCGTTTCTTGTCGGTCATGCACGCGGCATTACTCCCCCCTTTGAAAGTACATCTCCCCGATGCAACCTTAAAGGGCCTCTGACACGCCAAAAAAAATTTTATGCTAGGCGTTGAAATGGCGTATAAGGACATTACAAAAAAATTGTTTCACTATAGAGTTGCGTAGTTTTTTTATAAAAAATAGAAATACGAGGTCCAATTCAAAGTTCCCGCCAGTGCACTGTGACGTAACAGTGTACCGCAAGGTGTTGGGGCGGTCAGAAGGGAGGCATCGACCTAAGTCACTAGAAGTGAGTTCGCCGGAAGTCACGTGAGTTTCACTCCTCGTGCTCTCCGCGACCGTGCCTAAGACTTTTTTTATTTTTTTATTCTGCTCTTCGTACGAGCGATCGTAGAAAACGAAGTTTCAGTTCCACTAGCTCTTTATTGCTGCACCATTGGTTAGTTTGCGTTCTGTAAAAGTTGATAACGAAGAGTCAGTGGATCGAAGTGATGGAGTTCAATGATGAAAGCGTTGCGAGTACAAGCCAGTGTACGAGTGCATGCCGTCAGTCCGATGACCTCTGTCCTTCGTCACCTCTGTCCTTCGTCGTTTCATTTGGGGTGGCTGCGCGTCCTGAGAAAAAATCTTCAGAGTGGCTCCAGGCTGCAGTTGAGGTCTCACAGCGAGACATGTGAGTTTTATTAAACTTCGCCTAGGGTTATAATCTTCATCACTAAAGTGCATCGAGCATATCCATCGCTTACCCACGGATTCTAATAGCTGTCCTGCGGGAACCGCAGTCAGCCACCGGTCCATCTCTTGTAAGTATCTTGGAAATGCATGCAGTGTGATCTCTTCTTCAGTTGCAGAAATACCGGGACAGTCCCTCACACAGCACCTTCTAGGCATTGTAGTTGATCACGTCAATTCACTGACTCCGCTTCTTCTACCTTTACATTAACATTAAGCGATGAAAAGCAAATAAAAGAAACCTTGTCTGCTTGGATCGCTCGTGGAGGTGTGGAGAATAACAAAAATATTTAAAAAAAATATTACACGCGCTCGCGGTAAGCACGAGGAGGGATACAACTCACGTGACTTCCGGCGATGCCTCCCTTCTGACCGCCCCGACACCTTGCGGTACACCGTTACGTCACAGTGCACTGGCGGGAACTTTGAATTGGACCTGGTATTTCTATTTTTTATAAAAAAAACTACGCAACTCTATTGTTAAACAATTTTTTTGTAATGTTCTGATATGCCATTTCAACGCCTAGCATGAAAAAAAAAAGTTTTTTTTTTTTTTGCTTTGCGCAAACACCGCTTAGAACGAATCCCTGACGCTAATGACTTATGCAACACGCGATGATTTTTCACCACACGTAATAGAAGTGGTAAAAAAATGAAGGAAAAACGAACAGCGTTCACCCCCTTAAAGGGATACTGAACCAAAGAATTTAGTGTCCATAATAAGTGGCGCACGTTCTTTCCACGAGCCAGCAGCCGCCGGTGTGCGCGAGCACACGCAACGAAAATGACGTCAAAGACCTCCATTCGCGCTTAAGTGGACAGTGAAATGCATGGGCTTCGGGCCAAAAGAGAATAAATACAGGCTTTTCATCTCTACAAGTGAAAGCTACGTGCTTGTTAAACCAATTAATCGCTTACCTTTTACACCAGACACCACTGTGTAGATGAAAAACTTGTCTTTATTCTCCTTTGGCCCGAAGCCCGTACATTTCACTGTCATCTTAACCGCGAATGGAGGTCTTTGACGTCATTTTTGTTGCGTGTGCTCGCGCACACCGGCGGCTGCTGGCTCGTGGAAAGGACGTGCGCCACTTATTATTGACACTAAATTCTTTGGTTCAGTATCCCTTTAACTCGCAGCCAGAACAAGCGGCCACGTGATCTGGAGCCGAATATATGCAGGCTATGTTGATCATAGCCACGCGCAGGGGTTGGCAAAGCACAGGACATGGGATGAGTTCCAGACATTGTTATAGTTCGGCTTTTGTAGTCATTGGAGCTACTGGACACGGGCAATGGCACGGGCTACTACCCGAATGCTTGTCGAGCTATTGATTATCACGAGCTCAAATCAAGGGCTCATGCAATGCTCAGGTTCAATCTATGAGCCGCATTCAAATGTCGTCATTGGGGAATACTGTGATCCCCCAGTTACGTCATGAAGTTTTGCGAAGGAGAGATTGAAAGAAAACGCTCGAACAAAATAGTTTCTTCGGCAGTGGCGTTGCGTGCGATCGAGGTCCTGTATAGGGGGTATTCACTGGGCGCCATATTTGAGGTCACTGTTTAGAGCGCATGCTCAGAACGAGCTCGCATTAATAGACTGCCAAGACCGGCAATCTCGATGGTGCGGGGTGCACGTTGCAAAATAACTGTGGAAGCTCGCCATCAGCACGTGCTCAGCATTAGCGCACACAGATATGGCCGCCAGTGAATACACCCTATAGACGTTTCCACTGTTTACAAAAATCACAGTCCACACGTGTTAAATCACAGTCCAGAACGCGCACGTTCGTCGCTTCGGAAAGCGAGCAAATCACGCGCCATACGCACGAACACTGAAAATGGAACCTGCCAAGTGTCCTTTTTTGGAAAGGTCTATAGACCTTTCCAATGTTTACAAAATCACAGTCCAGCGTGCGATCTTCACAGCCCAGCACGTGCGTGTTCGTCGCTTCGGAAAGCGAGCAAAGCACGCGCCATACGCACGAACGCTCAAAATGGCACCGGCCACAAGCTCGTTTTTGGAAAGGTGAATAGGCTCCCTACGGGAGCCAGAGTTGCGCGTTTGATTCCACGTGCCGCGTGTCGCCCTCGCCGCTATTCGCCGAGATCCGATCACGTGAGAAGCCGTATCAAGTGTCGTGCAACAAAGTAGACGTTGCACGCGCCCCGGCGTACGTTCCCCGGCGTTTGAGCGCGCCGCGCGCCTCGAACGCGCGGCGCTGCTATTCGCCGAATTCAGTCACGTGAGGAGCTGAATCCACATGCCATGCATGAACGCGCAACTCTGGCTCCCGTAGGGAGCCTATACAGGAACTCTAGCGTGCGAGTATACTGGGTCCCCCTAGTGCCGGTAAACTCGTGTAATGGCCTGACCACACTAGCGTGAACGGCGCCGCCGGTCGGCGCCGCTGGGCGGCACCGCCGTCCGGCGTCCCAACGCGAGGAGTCCACATTGGCCTCCGTTTTGCGGGCGTCACGTCACTGGCTCTCGCGATCGCGCGCGCGCCTCCCGCCGGATTTCTCGCTCTTTCGTCGTCTGCTCTTCGGTAGATTCTTCCGTTTCGGCTCTCATCTTTCGCGTGTATCAGCATCGAAACCGCACTCGCTGACTGCATGGTAGGTGTCCATGATGACCTGGTGATCAGCGTGAATGTGATTATCCTAGCCTGCTCGTTGATCTTGCGACGTCGCCGCGCTCTGAAGGGAAGGAGGCACAGGTTTTGGGTCCGGCCGAGTTGGTTCTACCAAAACACCGAAGGAAAGGTCCGTGCTTTGCTGAACCGGCGGCGCGCCAGAGATGAAGGCTACTTTCGAAAGTGTTACCAAATCAACACGACATCCGTCACAACACAGACGACATGCAACAAGTGCCACGGAGAAACTGACTTGTAATTCCGAATTCCTCTCCTATAATTTCCCAGCGGTTGTTCTTAGCGTCATTATCTTGGTAGTCTGGCTGCGTCTTGTCATATAAGGGAAGCAGTCGCACAGTTTCAAGGAACCGCTCCGTTGGGGAAGGCATCGGGGGTGAAGTATAGGATAGCAGACGACACGAAACACGTCCTTCGGAACGTGAACGACACGCGGGAGACCGGCTTCAGCGTTGCCATGGCATCGCAACGTCACTATCTACGCCACCTCCCATTGGCTCCTCTCTTCTGCGGCGAGCGGCGCCGAGCTCTGAACCGCGCAAGGAGCGGTTGGCTCTGCGGCGCAGAACGTCGCGCCGCTGAAGCCGAAAACAGGTTTCGGTCGACAACCGGCAGCAATGACCGTCACGCCGCAGGCCTCCGCGACGCCAATGTGGCCGTGCCTTAAAGTAAAAATTTTTCAAAGCGAATATCGTTGCACCGATTCTTTAAGTAAATCAACACAAACCTAAACCAGCAATCAGTAAACTGCGGGGTCGTTTGAACAATAAATACACCTCAGTCCTATCCAGGGGCGGACGCAGGTATTTCTTGAGGGGGGGGGGGGGGGGGTAAGGTGTTGTTCAGCGTATCATATGTTTAAGACCCCCCCCCCCCTTTTCCCGTTTCCACGCCCTAAATTTTTACACATGAAGAATTCAAGAGGGGGGTCAGGACATCCGGACCCCCCCTCTGAATCCGCCCCTGGCTCCTATCGCGTGAAAAATGGCTTGAGCTGAATCGGCGTGGACCACCTCGGGTCGCAGTCGGCGTCGTGATGACGCTTGCATTCCGTCGGGCACCACTTCGTAGCTGAGCTCTCGAAGCGGCGAAGTACCATGTACGGTCCGAAGTACCGTTTCAACAGTTTCTCGCTGAGGCCACGGCGAAGGATGCGTGTCCACACCCACACTCTGTCTCCGGGCTGGAAGGGAACGTCCCGACGATGAAGGTTGTAGCGGCCAGCGTCGACACGCTGCTGGTCTTGAATCCGGAGTCGGCCGAGCCTTCAGACTTCTTCGGCCCGTTGAGCAACCACCTCGGCGATGGCTTGTGTGGCTGAGTTGGAGAATTTCTTGAGTCACAACTACCAAGCTCGATGACCCTCGATCTGTGAACAGCACTTAGGAAGCACCGTGCCGGAGGACGATGAATTCAGCGAAGAACTTGGCAACTTCAACAGCAGTCCCCGAACGAAGGGCTTTCGCCTCGGCGTACCGTTGAGATCATCAATTGCAATTTCCCATTGTTGACGGTGGGAAGAGACCAAGCAAATCCATTCTGATCTGCTGGAAGGGCGCTGTTGGGGGAGCAATCGGTGGCAAGAGTCCTGCTGGCTGCGTCGATGGTTTCTTTACATCGTTGACACTCGTGGTATGATCGGACGTAAAGATGGATGGTCTTCAGGAGCTTGGGCTATTAGTACTTCTCACGAATCCTTGCAAGCGTTCTGCTGTATGCTAGGTGTCCGACCGTGGGGTCGCCATGACAGGCTTGGAACACTTCCGCTCGTAGACTTGTGGGGATAACCGAAAGCAACTTTAAATTGTAGTCACCAAAGATTTTTTTCTTTTTTGTTTGTAGAGTATACATCAGAGGAAGGAGGTAGGCCTCCCGAGTGACGATGTGAAAGAAGGGGACCGCTGACCGAGCGATAGGGCCACGCTCTGGTGGAGAGTCTTACGAATGAAGAGATACGGAGGCGTGTGTCTGATATATAAATGAAGTTTAATTTGACAGGGGTATAGTAGATATTTAGGCGCTATATACTATGCAAAAAATCACGTAGACACCAAACAGCCGATAACACAGGTACGCACAGCACACCAGTTACAATTTCATGCTCGGGGTTGCCTAGACAGTGCTAGAAAAAATGCTAAGTTTAAAAGAGTCCAAATGGTAAACTAAAATAGGAGGATAGGTGAGTGCAAAAAAAGTCTCATCTGGCGTAGACGTGCTGGCGTCTCCCTGCGAGGCCCGTCCGAGTTGGAAAAAAGTTTGGCGGGTGCCTTGGCACACCGTGGGCGCGGCTCACTGGCCCCGCACGCCCACTTTTTGCGGCCGCACACTCACTGGAAGCTTCGTCCAGTGCCTGACGTGGGGCCGTCGACAGGGTCTCGCCGCATCCCTCGACGTCGCGATGAGTCCGTCCGCCTTAGAGTTCTCTCTCACACTGCCAGTCCTGGCAAACCCGCGGTTCCCGCACTCTCTCTGTTCCCACGGCAGGTTGTTGCCCCCTCGGTCTGACCCCTGACCCTAAAGCAGGGTTCTTCCAAACACTAATAAGACCCGCCAGGCAATTCGAGCGCTGACGAAAAACGCATTCCAGCAGCGAGCCGCCAGCTCGCCTCGTAAATCTGGGGCTGCAGAGAGAGGCGTAACCTGACACGCGCCTGGCCGCGAGCTCATCCGCCGAAGGCGGTCGTTTACTTCCCTGGACATTATTCTTCCGCAGACGTCAGCACGACCCCTCTCGGTTTCTGAAACAGCCGTTTTCTGTGACAGCATACTTTGATGAACGGGACAAGTTGTCAAGGCTCGTGCGAATACTCGTGGAACTGCATTCTTTTGTCCTTCCAGGTGCTCGATGAGCGCGCGAAGCTCAGGATCGTTTCGTTGGCGTGCTGCCATGTCGTGTTTGTCCTCTCCTTTTCCCCTGTCTCAATTTTTTAAGTGTGTTTTTGATGCTTACTGTCCCAATAAAAACGTTGTCCTCGCCGTCGTCGACGCCGGTGCGCTCGGACGCCAACTCGACAGGTGCCCTCGATAAACAGTCGGTGTCACTGTGCTTACGGCCGGAATAGTAGACTACAGTTATGTCAAACTCTCGAAGTCGGAGACTCCACCGTGCGAGACGTTCTAATGGGTCCTTCGAGTTTTTGAGCCAGCAAAGCGAGTGGTGGTCTATAACCACGGAAAAAGTACTTCCGTATGGACGAATGGACGAAACTTTGTTATTGCCCAGACGACTGCGAGGCATTCCTCCTCCGTCGTGGAATAATTGCTTTCCTCCTTTGAGAGCATCCGACTTGCCTGGGCGATTACTCGCTCTGTACCCTCTTGCCGCTGGAGAAGTACTGCTCCCAGCCCTGCGTTACTGCGACAATCCGGAGTACTCTGGGCTAATCCGGATTGAATCGCTTTAATATTGGACACTTTGTTGTTTATAACAACTTTCTGAAAACAAAACTGAACATAACTTTTCAACAAATCTAGAAATACCCCTCGGAAGCCATAGATATCGAGTTTTCTTTTTTTTTTTTTTGGTAAGGACAATTGGTTAATTTTGTCAAAGGCCTTTGAAAAATCTACAAAACCCCCTAGTGTTAGCAGTTTGTGTTCAATAGCATCGAGAATCAATTCTTTTTGTGTCATGAGTGCTCACTCGGTTGAACGACCCTTCCTGAAGCCAAATTGAAAGTCTTTGACTGTGCTACGTTTTTTCAGAAAAAGCGGTCATTTTATGATTAATTACTTTTGTAGACATTTTGAAGAAACGGGAAGAATTCATGTTGGTCTGTAATATTATCATTCGTTTTTGTCACCCCTTTTATACGAAACGCTCACCTTCACTAACTGCATACGACTTGGAAATACACCGTGTATAAATGAACGGTTTTAATATGTTCAAGTGCAGGACAAATAAGATCTAAGCTGTACTTTACTGGACGAATTTGTAAGTCATCGGCGTCACAACAGTTACTGTTACGGAATGAAAAAAACACGTGATAAATTTCTTCAGCATTAGTCGGTCCTAAAAACGCACTTTCACGATTCTGGCTTTTAGGTGTTCTAAATTACGTGGATCGTATGTACTGTTAGCCAGTGATACAAAAGAAGTTTTTAAAAAAGTTATCTAGCGCCGTTCTCGATGTTGTTCGGCCATTTCAAAGTAACTCTTGAACACACTGTGGGTGCTGCTGGCCACGACCAAGCACTGTGTTCAGTCTTTGCGACATAATGTCGCTTCATTTTAGTATGTCGGCATTAGGAGGTTGCGAAGATAACTAGTCAAATTATTACGAGAAACTTTGAAAGCATGTAGATCATTTGAGTTTCTTGTCTGTAAAAACCGTCCATAAAGAGCATTTTTTTGTTTTATTAGTTTTAAGGACTCGTTCGTTATCCAAGGTTTCCTTTACTTTTTGCTTCTTGATGTCTTGTGACAAAATAACCTTGCATAAACTTACTTGAAAGGGGTTACAAACGTGTCGTACGCATCATCAGGGTTTTACTTTATACTATTTCCCACCAAATGTGTGAGAGTTCATTGCGAGATTGTTCTAATGCTAGTGGATGAATAATGTCTTGAAATGTAACAGTATGAATTTCTTTCAATGATTTAACTATTGCGTTCTGATTAGTCATGAGAAAATGGGCAGGTGATTGCTGACGTCCACCCTGATAACACCTGACACTAGTTTTTTAGTGTCTATGTTTGTAATAAAAACATCAAGTAGCGTTGCAGAATCATTCTGAATACGAGATGGCAAACTAATGGTGTTAATACAAGCATTTGACTCTAATGTTCTCATGAGTTCACACTGTGTTGTCGTCGCGTTTAACATGTTAATATTATTATCGCCACCTAAGACCAGGATAGCTATTTTCGTCTACCCTGCACAAAATATCATCCAAAAACGATAGGAAAGTACATATACTCCCTCCAGGGGGGCGCGTATACACGACAGAGAAAATGTTTTGATTGAAAATAATAGTTACGATTTCAAAATCATCTGTTATTGTTGTCAGATGTTGAACTAAGTCGAATTTCAACGTGTTCTTTATTATTAATAATATACCACCACCCCTTCTTGACAGAGCGGTTGGGGTACAGAGTTTCATAGTCAGACATCTTAAGCACTTCATTGTCCTGCTGATACCACGTCTCGAAAAGCATCACAACATCGAAACAAAAGCCAAAACAAGAAAACAATTCCTGCAAGTCATTGTCCTTATTCAGAGCAGACTGCGTTTTCAAATGAAAGAAAGATTTACACTTTGTTTTAGTTCGGTAGATATCAGTTATGTGGCGTCTGATGGCGTTAACATGTTATCAGACATATCTGCTTAGTGCAGAAAGGACAATATTCAAGGTCAGCACCTATTGGATCTTGTCCAGGTCCTGTGTTAAAGTTACACGCAGAACACTCGACGTCTTCGTTGCAAAGACCTTGCCCTCCCTCGATCAAGTGTACTTCCATTGTTTTTGTTCTTTCGTGCGATAACCTGACCGAGCAGCTTCTTGAGCACCGGGCATAGATGGTAATTTGCGTAAACAGGAAAACGGCCTGAAAGACCCAGGTTAAAGTACAAGCTCGCTTCTGGCGAACCCCTTCAATCGCCGCATCTCGTTTCGCGCGCGAGTGAAATTGTACGACAATGTTCGTACACCCTCAGTCTTTCCTCGGCACGCGGTGGCAAACGTCGATGTCAGTCTCGGCGATTTGTTCGCCAATGACGTCACCGAGCTTCTTTAAAACAGCGGTTATGTTTTCACTTTCAGCGGGCGGAAGGCACTTGATCAATATTCCTCTTCCTTGTATATTGTTCGAGATCAGTTAGTCTTCGGTCTGATCTCTCAAGTTGCTCCCTGAGCGATTTACATTCATCATATAGTTTAGCGTTTTCAACGTAAAGCGCAGCATTTGATTTTTTTTTTTTTTTTTTGTGCTGCATTTTGTTTTTCGATTTTCGAGCAGCGCTGCGACATACCATCGAACTGCTGACTCAAAAAGTCAATCGAACTTTCTAGGCTCCCTTACTCCTTTTTAAGTTCTCTCTCGATTACCCCCTCCATGTCTCGCATTTCTTGTTTAAAGTCCTTCAAAAGTTTCATGATATCAACCGGCATGCTGATTACTGACAAGCACTTTCACAGTGGCAACAACGGCTGGAGAACTAAGAAAATAACGAGGGAATCTCAACAGGGATCTAATACACCAACCTGTGATTAAGATGTGCAGTATAAGTACGCAGGCACCTGCCGCCGCTGCTGCCAAATGAAGACGCGGTGGTTGCCGGCGCCGCTTTTGTAGCCGGTGCGCAGATGGAGTAGCCAACTACAATTCTTGGAGCACCAACGTCACCGCATAAGCCGCGTCAGCAGCTCACGAAGTGCGGAGAGGCAGATGTGCTCCCACGACGAGATTGCCGCGACAGGCCTCAGCAGCTCCGATGAAAGCAGAATCTGTGATTAAGATGTGCAGCATAAATGCGCAGTCAACTGCCGCCACTGCTGCCGAAAAACCCGCACCTCCACCAAAAGTTGCACAGATGAAGGCGACGAGACGATGAATAATGAACTGAAAATAAAGGTTTAATAGGCGAACTTGCGCCAGGAACAAAAAAAAAGGAATAAAAAACACACGTCGAGAATGCAGCAGCAAGCATCGACGGCGGCAGCAGCAGCGAGCGACGGTTCGTCGGCGTGACAGCTGGCTATCGCGACAGTATCAGTGAATATCGGCAATACCACGCTCGGCTTTTTACTTACTACACTCGTTTCACTACACACTACACACGAACATTCGATTTAGAATGTTCGGGAGTTACCTAGGACGGGACTGACTACTCACTGTCATTCTGACCTCCTTATATTTTACACTCGGGTTAAGCATAAACACGAAACTTCTAGGAGCACGGAGAAGCGTTTCTTCTCAGTCATGAACGCATCAATATACTGACTACAGATGCGCTTGAAAGCAGGATCCGAACCTTGCCAACGGTGGGAATATGAAGTTTTTCTCGTTGAGCTGTTCAATCATAAACGTGTTTAGTTTGTCATATTCAAGTCATTTGTTTGTGAGAACCCACAAATCGTAGATTCATTTTGTCCAGAACGAACGCGGGTTATACCGTGAAAAATGTAAGCCTTGACGCTACGTTGTTGTTATTGGTGGTGGTTCTGCAAATTGGACTCGATGCTAAAGGTGTGATCAGCATTGTCAAGTCACTATGCGTGCCATAGTTTGCGCAACACCCATAACAGTTGAAGCCTGGAAACGGAACATATTCCAGGCTTCAGTCAATTAAAACAATTAAATGTATTGCTTATATGTAAATCCTGTTAATCCGCTATTTCTGCTGGGATTCGGAAAAATTGGGTCTCACGTTCATTCAAAAGCTGCGCGTGTACCTAAACAAATAGTTGTTTACGTAAACATTTAGTGTCGTGATTGCTTAAAGTCTGTCGCATTTTTTTTAAAAGATATAAAAGCTCAGAAACAATGCTTCATATTATTGTGCATGAAAATTTATAAATTATAAATTTGGTTTGCCTTTATAGTATGTACAGATTTTTATAACTGAATTTGTGAAACAAAACGTATGAATTTTGTAAATGCGTGGGAAGGTGTCTGTCTTCCAGTAATCTGTTTGTTATTTAGCAAGACAGTTGTGAAAGATGTTTTGAAACGGTAGCCCTCTAAAATCAATTTGTACCGTTGAATAAACAGCGCCTAATCTTTTTTCCAACATTACAAAATGAGTTGATATCAGCTTTCACGAATCCTATTTGTGAGTTGTGTGCATCCAAATTCAATCACTCGTCGAATTTTACGCGAAGGCTTTGCGCATTAATGGCCTTTCCTGAATGGTACGTATAGCTTATCAGACAGGCTTACCAAACTTAACACTCTGCGAGTTTAGGTTATCTTTCAAGACTGCTCACGTGTTCATCAGACAGGTCTGAGTTATAAATCGGAGTATATTACTGCTTATATAACTTCTTTCGTCATTAGCCAGAGCGTAGTAAAATGCTAGAAGACACAGGAACACGACGAGTGGTTTAGCTAAGGATAACACTGAGTACAAGCAATGAAGGCTGACGAATGTCATCTTTTGACGCGGCATGATTGACCGATTCAAATCTAATGTCATTAGGTACGCTATCTTACTTTATGTTAAACTAATTTTGATGGGTACTTTATTTTTATTGTGATTACTATTATCCCAACTGGTCAGACCAAAAACCAAATCTCACAAGAACACCCAAAAAAATGTAGAACTCATTTCTTTTTCTAGCACCATGTGGTAATGTCTCGTTTTTAGAAGGTCCTAGACTGTTCATCATCATTGTTAATAAAAGTTGTTTATAACAAACACAGTGATTTCCAACCTACGCGAAGGGGGTTACCAAAAACCTGTCAAGCCATCAGCCGAATACCGAACTTCAATCTGTTTGATTTTTTAATTTGCGAAATAGTTACTTTCCTTGTACATTCGATAATCGGCTCATTGAACAACACCAAAACATAACCGCGATGTTTGTTCTCCAATTAGCAGTTTCTTTAGTAATTTTTGACCCAACTGAATTTGAGCGACGGTTAACTTGTATCTCATGGGTTTGGCAACGACAAGCAATATAAAGAGACCTGTAGCTTTGTTCGGGAGACCGGGCGAATCCACCCCAGATGTATTCAAGGCTTCCGACTGCTCTGGCAGTCAGCTAGCCGGCTGGCGCACGCGTCGGCTACCATTGGAAAGCTGGTGCAGAGCAAACCGGATGCGAGCGACGACGACATACTGACAGAGGCCTCGCCAGATGGCAGTAAGGTGATCTTCAGTAGGGGCTACACTCGAAGGCTGCGAGCAACGTTCTTAGTAGTGATGGGGCGAAACGTTTTCCGAAACTGGTTTTGGACCCGAAACAGGGTTTCAGAAAGTTTCGGAAGAACGGCCGAACCTCGGTTTGTTTCGTATAGGTTCGGATAGTTTCGGACCGTTGCCAGAGTAGCCAGACCACATTAATGAGCGTTGCAAATGAAAAAGAAAAACGGTCCTAAAAACTGCTTTAAATAATTAAAATTCTAAATATATATACTTAACTTAACCAAATAGGCTTGTTGAGATACAATTAGAGATATGGCGAAATAAAATAACGGACAACACGACACAAAACGTTGAGATTTTTCGGTCAAAATGGTTTCGGTTTCAAAACTTCTATGGTCACGTCGTCACGTGACCAAAACAAAGCGAGAAGGTAGGTGAAAGCGATTATCACAAATCGCAACGCTCGTTTTCCTCGCATCGCTAGTTCGACGACGTGTGTGACGTTCGTTCGAAGTGCCGGGAAAGCTGTGTACGTGTATTATGTTTGATAAAATGGAAACTGGGGCGAGTTGGTGATTCATATTCTAAGGTTAACAGCGTAAGATCAATCACACACACCGACACACAAAAAGACAAACACACGCGCTGACTTACAACTCGTTTTGTATTCTGTTACTTCTTTGTTCTCGTCATTGGGTTGATTCTCCCAATCTCCATGACCAGCACAATAGCACGAGTACAGGAACCTCTTCTAAATATGCTTCTGAATCCTCACCGCAATTTTCAGGATAAAAATGTGAGCTCTTTTTGAGACAGTGTTAAGGACGGACTACTAACACACTTGTCAGAGAGAAGCGCTATCTTTTTTAGCTTCCATTGTCTCTCTTGTCAGCGGGTCCCGACTTCTTCCTATTACAGAACATTTTTCAAAATGCATCCACAATCCCTACAGTGTATGCCCAGGTGTCCCGAAACGACTCTGTGGGTGTTATAGAAGTTCTCTTTTAAGCGACCGTTTAAAAACCTGCCGGTTTGTCCTGTATATTCTCTACCACATGAAAGTAAAATAGAATAAACTACCCCATCGATGCAAGTGACAAACCTCTTCTGGTGCTTTTTTGTACAGCCAGCTTAATGGTGTGCTGGCAGATTGACTTTCCTGCATAAGCTCAGAAGCTCATTCGGTGCAGAAAAGGCTACCTTAATGTTGATACGGTTTCCTATTCTGTTAAGTCCGTGTGACACATTATGTATATATGGAACAACAGCCGTCTTTATCTTTTAGGGGCGAAGCTCCTTAAGGCTGAACTCCATGGGACGAATATGCTGCAAATAACCGACGAATTTTGGCCGGCGGCTTTTGCTCTGCGCGTGGAATCAACACAGTGGCTGCTACGTCGCGCGCAAAACGAGCGTGCCGTCGGGCGGCGTTCGCCAGTTATTTGTCACATAATTCGTTCCATGGAGTTCAGCCTTTAGGGGCTAGCCATGTCCGTCCGTCCATCTGTCTGGCGTCCAGTGCTCGTGCTCCTGCTCGTGAGCTCACGTGCTGACGAGCACGTGAGCACGTGCTCACGTGCTCGTGTAGGGAAAAGAAGATGAAAAAAATGAAAAGAAAAAAAATATAAAAAATTATGAACAAATATGTTTGCGCAGTCGACAGGATTTGAACCTGTACGGGGAGACCCCAATGGATTTTTAGTCCATCGCCTTAACCACTGGGCCACGACTGCGGGACGAGTAGGGGGCTCGGAGATGTGGTAGTAACTCAAGAGCTGGGGATGTTGAGATGAAACGTTGCATGCGGCCGCTCAATGTCTATACAGGAGAGGGCGCTGCGGTCAAATGCGTATATAATCGCGTTAAACTTTGCATGCATTGGCTCAACGTTTATAGACGAGAGGGCGCTGCGGTCAAATGCTCAAATGCGTATATAACAACCACGTTCCATACCGCACATTCTCTTTCCGACATGTATGAAAACGAACGAAAGGCTCGGCATGCTGTGGCTCAGCGTCTACGCTGACAAGCACCACCAGAGCTTCGCCCCAATCAACACCATTCCCCACGTGGAGATGCGGTCAATTTTTTATCTCTCACTTCGCTTATTACTTGATTGCCCCATCTCATTTTCTTCAAAACAACTTCTGCTGCGGCCGTCAGTTAGGAACTAGTGTACCGCGCTGCCTTTAACCTGCTAATCTGTGCATTGAGGCTTACTTTGTGAGAATGAAGACATGACATTTTTAAGAGCATTCGCGAGGCAGGCACGTATCCAGGGGGGGGGGGGGGGGGGGGGGGGGGCTTCCATTTTGCTGGGACCTCCTCTCCCCCCTCCCCTTCATACAGCATTTTGTCATGGGCGGGCCCCCCCCCCCCCCCCCCCCCCCCCCCGAAACAAAATCCTGGCTACGCGCCTGTCGCGAGGCATAACTTAACAATGCCTCTCTTCACTAGCTTAGAGTGGGGACGCCTTTTTTGGAGGTCGATACGGGGCAGAGCGAAGTAGCAGAGTAGTTTTTTGACGTCTGTGACGTCATGACCTGACATCTTCACTTCGCGTACTCCTCCGGAGTAGGCTAGGCTCCCAGCTCGGTCAGGCTCGGTCCTCCGAAGTCAACACAACTGTCATAGTTGGTAAAAAACGGCCCGTGCCAGTCGTTTGCAAAGCGACTTAGATGGAAACAACTCGCCGCGGCGTTTTTCGCGGCCTCAGAGATGCAGGAGCGAGCCGACGTTAAAAAAGATACGTTTCAACTACGAGAGTGTCAGTAAGAGCCACGTGAATATCTGTGCACACTCGGAGCGGAGGCGCACGTGTGATCGAAGTGCTTCGGGACCGATCTTTTACGAGTACCAGTCTTTCCTGACGTGACACTCGGCAAAGAAAGGTGGAACCGGCATTGCAACAATTGAGCGTGAACGCGCCTCCGCGGCGACAAGCGCGTCAGAATAAAAATGGCCCACTAATAACAAAGTGTACATACCGTGTTGCGATAGTAATCCATTCGGCGTTTATTTGAGCTCCATATCACATAAAAAAGAGATAGAATCGACGACAGCGTTCGCCACCGCTGTTACGGAAAAGGAGATGACAAGGGGAAGAGAATGACCCCTCAATCTGAAACTGAGGTCAGCGATCGAACTATAATACGGAAGGGTCCACAAGGGTCGCGCGGGCGCGTATTCCATTCAGCAAGCCAGCCGGTCGGTAGTGGGCAGACGGTCTTGGCCAAGGACCGTCGGAGCAACGCCGGCAACGCTGCGACGAGTCGGAGTGCCCATTGGCGACGTTGTCGGTCATGTTGATTTGATCGTGGAATGACGGCTCCGGAGCTGTAGTCGTACGTACATTCTTGGCGTAAGATGTTTCGTGTATCCGACCTGTTCTTTAGCGTATGGCACTGCAACACACGCCGCGACCGCCGCCTACCCCGGCCCCAAATAGACGAACAACCACAAAAGCTAGCTTTTTTTCGGTGAATATAAAATAAACACCAACGTACACCGAATCAGATGATCCTTGTACGTAGCTCTGATATTTGTGATCACTCAAAGAATAATGACAAAGATACAATGTAAAAGAAAGGGACACTTTATTTGGCAAATGCGTGCAACTGTAAAAGATACAAGAAAGAAAAAAAACTGAAGTACAAGCAAGTCAGATATGAAGCCTATGCCCAAAAAACATGGAACTTCACCTTCTGTACATCAGGATTACGTGAACTTATTATAGTACACACACATGTGCCTTCCGAGGTTCTCCTCGTTGATCCGCACTCTTTCTTTCCTGTTAATATGATACTGAGCTTCGAGAATTCCCTCTCAACGCTAACACTGGTCACTGGCTGGCTGAGGAGATGAAGCGCTGCCTGAGCCAAAATCGGACAATTAACCGATTGTGACCGCCAAAAGAGACACGGTGAGACGTCTTGATGCACAACACCACATGCAGAGCTAGCATCAAGTCAGTTTTCCTTACAACGAGTTTGAAAACACGCTCGTACATGGCGAAGTCATGGGGCATTTCGGACTTCACGTTCCGATCGATGATGCGCAAATTAAACTAAAACGTCGTGATGCCATTCGTGTATCCCACACATTCGGACACGTTTCGATAGACACTGCCGTTCCACTTTTTCGCCACGGCTCTGCGGTATGACTGGAAGGTCAAAGTGACCTTTTCCGGTTAAAACTGAATTTTAGAAAATGGATTCGACGAACTTCTATCGGTTTTTATCAATTTATATCAAAAATGCCGAACCTAAAACTGACTTTTTCGGTTAAAACCGAATTTCCGAAAATGAATTCGGCGTACTTTTATCGGTTTTTATCGGTTTAAACCGAAAACTCCGAAGCCTAGGTATACTGTAGGGTACATGGCATGTAAGAGGCTGAGGTGGAGGAAAGTATTTGTTTGTAACATGCGCCAACCTACAGCGTCGTCCCTCGTTAGAGATTTGTGCGGCGGAGGAAGGGTCCGGCGACTCAATCGGAGATGTTGAAGGATGTCACGATAGGTAAGGGGGATCGGGATGGGGACCAGGGATGGGTCTTCCTGCGGTGGCGGGGCCCGGAAGGTTAAAGCTCGGGCTGACGCGTGAGCGCGTTCGTTCCCGCTCAGGGAATTATGCCCCGGCGTCCATATCAAGGACACTGTAGGGAGTTGTTCAGGGGGCTGATTAGTTAAAATTCGATGAGCAAATCTGGAGAGGCGACCGTTGCCAAAACTACGGCAAGCCGCCTGCGAGTCAGTAATTATTGAAAGAGATGTAATAGCTGGGGTGGACGTGATAGCGAGCGCTATCGACGCTTCTTCTTCCTCGAGTGGGAGGGAGGTAGGAACGGTCGCAGTGGTCACTTCCCGCATGTTTTCGTCGATTACGCTGACGGCCATGGCCAGTCGACCCGGGTAACTGGCGGCGTCAGTGTATCTGACGTGGTGGGTATATTGAAGTTTCTTCTGAAGAGCGCGGGCACGAGCCTGTCGTCTCCCCTGATGGAACTCGGGGTGCATGTTTTTGGGTATTGGGGCAACAGAAATTTTGGTGCGATAAACAGCAGTGAAGGGAATCGTTTCACTGTGGCCCAAGGTTTGAATCGAATAGCCCAGACGAGTTAGAACCTGCCTGCCTGCAGGTGTTAGCTTGAGACGTTCGCGTTGACCTATGAGGTGCGCTTCATTGTGCTCTTCGACGGTGTTGTGAATGCCGAGAGACAAGAGACGTGGTGTCGATGTGCCAAGTGGAAGACCGAGGGCTTGTTTATAAGACCTACGAATTAGTACTTCGAGTTTTTCTCGTTCCCGAGGCTTGAGGGTCAGATAGGGGACAGAGTAGGTTACACGGCTAATGATGAGTGCCTGGATGAGACGGGTAGCGTCTTCCTCTTTCAGGCCGTATCGTCTGTTGGCAATTCGTCCCATCATACGAAGGATTTGAATCGTGGTATGCGTGAGACGTTGAAGCGCGTGTGATCCTCCGCCGTCTTGTTGGAGAAAGAGGCCGAGAATCCTAATGCACGTCACTTGCGGAATGACTTGATTCTCGAGTGTGAGAGTAAGCTGTGGCGAATCATAGGGAATGTTCCGGCATTTATTCTTTACAATGAGCAGTTGCGACTTTTCAGGCGCACATTGAAGACCACCACCACGTGCATACCGTTGAACCACGTCGGTCGCGCGCTGTAAGGCATCTTGGATCTCCCCGTCAGAGCCGGAGGTGGCCCAGATAGTAATGTCATCGGCGTAAAAGGCGTGATAGACACCCTCTATTTCCACGAGTTGGGCAGGGAGCTTCATCATCGCCACGTTAAACAACATAGGCGACAGAACCGATCCTTGTGACGTTCCCCTGTTGGGAGTGGGGAGAGGTTGGGTCCGAAGGTCGCCAATGCCGATCGTGGCGGTGCGGTTTTGTAAAAATGCTTGAATGTAAGCAAAGGTTCGTTGAACACAGTTTAGATCACTGAGATTGGTAAGTATGATGTCGTGACTCAGATTGTCAAATGCCCCCTTCAGATCCAGCGTCAGGATGGTTCTAGTGCTATGAGCGGAGGACTTGTTGATTGATATCCTCGTGTAGTTGAAGGAGGATGTCTTGCGTACTGAGGTGCGGACGAAAGCCGAAGATTGTCGGTGGTAAGAGGTTGTTCTCGATGTATGGTTGGAGCCAGGTTGAGTATCACGTGCTCGAATAGCTTCCCGATACATGAAGTGAGATAGATGGGCCTCAGGTTCTCCAATTTGGGTGGTCCGCCGGCTCTTGGGGATCAGGATGATATCGGCATGTTTCCACGCTGCCGGTAATGTGCCTTCCTCCCAATGCTGATTAAAGAAATTGGTGAGGGACTTGGATGGAAGGGTCGTCCAGGTTTCGAATGATACGGTTTGTAATCTTGTCCGCACCGGGGGTGGTATTCCGGGTAAGAGCCTAGACGGCTTGATTCACTTCGGCCAAAGGGATGGGATTATCAAGGTCCGCGTTGGGGGCACCACGGTATTCCATGGGCTGAGAGGGCGGATGTTGTTGCCCTATGTACTTGTCCCGCAGAGCGTCGAGAATGTCCTTGTTTGTCCCTGGATATTGATGTAGGAGTTTTGTGATGATATGCCGGGTGGCTGACTTGCTCTTGGTGGGGTAAAGCAGGTGGCGCAGCAGGGACCAGGTTTTGGCGGTGCCCAGGGTGCCCTGAAGGCTGTTGCAGAACTGTTGCCAGTTCTGTTGCATGAGGTCCACAGCGTAATGAGCGGCCTCCTCTGTGAGCCTTGCTATGCGAATCTTGACGGTCCTGTTGTGCTTCTGCCGACGCCATCGCTTGATCAAGCTTCGTCGAGCTTCCCACAGATGGAGTAAGTGGGGGTCAACGGCTTGTCGTTCGTCGGTTAACATGATATATTTGGCATAAGCGGAGACGTCGTGTTGTAGAGCGCTCACCCATTCGTCGAAGGAAGTGATCTCTGAAGTGGAAGTGGTTTCTCTCTGCTTACGAAACTCGTCCCAATTAACGAGCCGTGTCTTCTTGATGTAGGAGTTCTTGCGAATGAGGGGGACCGTAGTGATGAGAATGCAGTGGTCACTTCCGAGCGTTTCCTCGGTGTTGCACCATTCAGCGTCTGCGAGCCTCTTGGTCATTGTCAAGTCGGGGCACGTGTCACGCGACACACTGTTGCCAATCCTGGTAGGGCAGGCAGGGTCTGTGTGAACTGTGAGGCCCTGTTGATGGATGAGCTCCCACAATTTATTGCCCTTCACGGTCGCCTTGCCATATCCCCAAGCTGGGTGCGCCGCGTTAAGGTCGCCCAGGACGACGACCCCGTTCTGCTTGGCTAGTTTGAAAGTCGCGGCGAGCAGGTAGGCAAAATTCTCCTTTCGCCGACTTGGTGGACTGTAGACATTAAGCGCGAAAATATTCATCTGACCCCTTTCTGCAGGCAGGATCTCGATAAGGTTATGATCGATGTTACTGTCATCAATTTGGTGCAGAACAATAATGAGTGATTTGGCAGTGGGTGTGGCGACTCTTCTATCGGCGGAGGTTGTATGACAGTTGTAGCCGGATTGGGATGGGACCCATCCGGTTTCTTGAATTGCTATGACATCAGGGGGATTTGAGCATCGCATATGTATTGACGAAGAGAGGCATGTTTTTGTTTGTACATGCGACAATTCCCTTGCCAAATGGTTAGGTTGTGGGAAGTTTGTTGGGCCTGATTATTCATCATGACCGGGTGTATGAGTAGGAAGGGAGGGGGATTATAGGTTGGCTACTAGTTTTGCTTTTTTTGCGGTTTGCGTGGTTGGTATCTTCAGCCGTAATGAGAGTATGAAGGTGCTGAAGGGCCTGGTTCATTTCTTGCAGCTGTTGTTGGGACTGCTGTTGGGACAGTTGCATTTGCTGCTGGATCTGAATGATTTGCTGTTGCAATTGTTGTTGTGACTGTACGAGTGTTTCTCCTAGTCCTGTTTCTATTTGCGAGGGCGTGGGGGCAGTGGGTTCGGGGATTACAGCCACTTCATCGGAAGCTGACACTGGTGAGGGTGTTTTTTTCCCCGGTTGTGGTTTGGTTGCGGGAATGACCTAGGAGCTCGGATCTGGGGGTGGCGAGGATCTTGAGGGTGTGAGGAGTGTTCGGAGTTGCCTATTCTCCTCTCTAAGTTGCCGACTCCTCTTTAAGTTGTTGATTTTCAGCCCTTAGTTCATTTAACTGGTTTAAAATTTCGGTTAGCTTCTGACTAACATCCGGCGCGCAGGACGAAGAGGGAGTGGTTTGCTTCTTTTGGTTGTTTTGTGGGAATAGCCGCGCTGCCCAGCTCACCGTGTTGTTGTCTGGTGGTTGACGGAGTGCCGCTGGTGCCTTGTCGCATTGTGGGTTGCTTGATCATGACCTGGAATCTTACCTTGGTCTCGAGGAAGACCGTTGCCTCGGTCCTGTTCTTTGTGGCCCTCTAGAGCGGGAGTGTCCTTTTGTCTTCGGCGGCGGTTCGAGACAGATGTTGGTGGGCGGTGAGCCAGCTTTTTAGGGCACTCCTTGGAGCCCGTAGGGTGGACGCCTGTGCAGAGAGCACATCGGGGCGTACACTCGAGGCCTTTCGTAGGGTTGGAAACGCCACATGTCACGCACTTAGCAGTGTCCGGGTTTGGGCACACATCGGTGCGATGACCGATCTCGTGGCATATGTAGCAGGCGTGACGAGTAGGTAGGTACCAACTGCATGGAAGTGCTGCGTGCTCGAATATGACGTATTTCGGTAATTGCTTGCCGGTGAAAGTAATAAGAGCTGTCGATGTTTTTCCAATCATTCGGGCTGAAAGAATTTCATAGCCCGGCGAGTAGAGGTTATCGATTAGTTCTTGGCCAGTGGTGCCGGGCGGGATACCACGCACCACGCCGCGAGCCGAGTCGTCGGGAGCGGCAATATCCGCGGTAACTTCATATTCGATGTCACCATAATGTAGGGTTGAAATGCCTCTGATGTGTCGGGCCAGGTCTTCACTCGGGTGCTTGCGATGGCGATATTTTGTATTCTGTCCATGCGGACTTGGAATGTTGTCGAGTTTGGTCGGTCCCGGGTATGTTGCTGAGGTTTCTCCGCGATGGCGCGAGAGAGGTGGATAGTCTCGAGGTTGGCAAGATTCAAGGCTCCTCGCGGGCGAATAATAATTTTGAAATCGTCTCGAGGGAGCGGAGGAAGTCTTGGTTGTCTAGTTAGGGCCCTCTGCGGCGTCGGTTGAGAGCCTGAGATTGTGGCCTCGGTATTTTGTGGCTTGACCTTTTTGGATCTTCGCCTGCGTATTTCTACCCAGTCGTCTCGTTCGGGTTGGTCTTCTTAGAGGGGGATGCCCGTAGCATCGCTTGCCTCCATAGCCGTTGCCATGCTTGGGTTGTGAGCCGGAGGCGGCGTGGGGCGATGGTCCACGGGGATAAGCCTAGCGCAGGAGCACCGGAAAAATGCTGCGTACCTGGTTAGGCTTAGCGTGGCGGCCGTCGCTTGGGAACTTCGAGAAGTGATATTTCCGAGGACACTTCACTCACGCGCTGTATGATGGTGTGCACTTGTTCCTTGCGACAAACTGCGTTGATTGAGACCAGAATTATTGTTGGATTATACCTTTTGCCGTGATTGAGATCTCTGAAAGCGGGAGCCCGTGAACGGTACATCAGCGCCAGTTGGCCCTCGTCTTCTTTTTCTTCTGTGGGAAGTTATTGCGTTACTTTTTAGCGGATTTTTATAGGTCTTAAAACACGAAAGAACGTTAGGCACCATAAGTTGAATGTCTTTAGCTGCGCAATCTAGCATAATCAAGAAGTCGTCAACAAAGCGAAACACCTTCACAACAATAGAAGCATCTAAGCACTGTGAAAGGTTTCGGTCATGATGTGCGAGGAAAAGGTTACTCAACCTTGGCGCAATACACGATCTAATGCATACCCCTTGGCCCTTGGTTCTACAAAAAAAAAGAAACGTCTTTCTTCCCAACAAGCAAAGGTAGATTTTAAATATACCGTGAGTAGTTCAAGGAAACCACTTTGGGATATTCCTGACGCAGTCTGAAACGCAAGAACACCAAAAGTTCCTTCTGAGGTGAGGAATAGTAGAGGTCCTTGTTGTCCACTGAGAATGCCTTGAAGTGCCTACCACTGCAGTTGGTTAAAAAATCAATCACTTCGTTTGAGTCTCTCAGAATGAAGGGATCATCAACCGGTAAGTCTAGGTACAGTTGGTTCCAACGAACTTAATAAGTGCAGCATAAACGCGGGTACTTACGCACATTTCCAAGGAGACGCACCGAGCGACTATTTTTCACAGCAGCACAGGCTGAAAACAAATGGCGGTGACAGATCTTCGCCAAGCTAAAGCTATTTGCACAGTACAGATTAACGAGGTTTGCTTCATTTCCCGCCAGTGTCTTCTGCAGTGATATGTAACTCATTCCTAGTTCTTCAGAAATAGACTAATCTAGTGCTTACTCAACGATGTTTATTGCACGTGCATCGCAATTAGGCAGCTTTCACACAAAATGCTCCGCTGAAGACCACTGGCAGCCCAGAGAGGAAATGAAATCACTGATCAATCCACCGTGATTCGTGACCAAAATGTTCGGCCCACTGCACCCAGAGCTCTGAGACTTGGACACGCACAAACTACTATGAAGCTTTGCTTTGTGAACTCCTGCCGTCAGTTTGGCTATCACTTTGAGGGATCAAGAACGCGCCCAATGAGTCGATGCACAGGCAAGCCTCAGTATGGAATCGTAGGATCTACAAAGATTCTCTACACACCGCGGGAAACCTGGTATCTATTGCTATAACGCAAAAAAGAAACCAAAACCTGATCGAAGTTCGGTCTCTATTAAAGTTTAGAGTCTTTAAATACTCATAACGCTCACAAAACCAAAAGGAAAACCGACATGTTGGCTAAATAGCGACGAAACTGCCGAACCTTCGAAACAACCGAAATTTCGTCCAATAAGTTTCGGAACCTTCCGAAACAGTTCGAAACCAAAACTCCGGAGTTTCGCCCCATCATTAGTTCTTAGATCTAGGTCAGTTGACAAGGTTCGGCAAACTCCTGCCGCCTTTTTGCGGCACGTCCGCTTGGTGGCGCTTGCTGTGGTACTCACTGGTGGCCATAGCTGAGCTCGCTGCTGCTGAGCACGTGCTGACGGCAAGCTTCTACGACGCTTCCAACACGCACATTGCACACCATCAAGATTGTATTCTTTGGGGACCATAAATAAGAGCTCATCCCAAGCATGCGCAGTGAGCAGTCACCTCAATATGACGTCCAATGAATACCATCTATACACTATCAGCCCAGAGACGAATATGTAGTATCAGACAGCCCTATGGACAGACGCGGCGGAGCTGGTGGCACGTTGGACGGACACTACCTGCGGCGGAAAGTGATTTGATTGCTGTTTTTATGGTAAACGTAAGATTTGCGCAGTACTTAATTAACGCAAAAAAAAAACGCTGTTCAAAAATTGAAAAAAGAAGCTCGAGATACACCTAAGCTTTTCTTATGAGTTGTGAATGCGAAAGCATGCCAGCCGCTCGTCCGCTTCCTTTGTCGTCTGCTGCATACTAGCGCGCGCTCGCTTCGGGATCTCGGAGGCCATGGCGCAGCGGCCAATGGGAGCCCCGTCGAAGCGCGCCAGCCAATAGAACCGAAAGCGAATTGCTCCTATTGGGATCGCAAAGACCAGGAGCCGTTTTCGCGCTTCAAACTGATGACGTCAGCTCGCACCATAAAATTAATGCTTTCGCATTAAAATTTTTTTCCGTTGTTTGTGGTGGTAGCCCGTGACGCTGGTGGCGCTAGGAACGATATCCGCCTAAATATCCGCTTAATGGCGCGTTTACACTTGCGGATTCGCGGGCGGATCCGCGCTGGCGTCGATGTTGTTTGTTTGTTTATTTTGGGCTGAAGAGAAAGGGGGAGCCAGGAGATATGTGGGCCTCCAGTCAGGGGAAGTCGCTACCTGGCTTTTGGGGAGATGGGTAAATAAAGGAAAGAGGAAGAAGAAATGATTATGTACAAGTTCGAACATCCGATGCACTGTAGTCCAAAAGCCAACAGGCTTGTTTAAAATTGGGCTTGTGAGAAATGAGTCCCCAGCGAGCAGGAAGATAGCATCCCCTGTCATCGCAGTGCCAATCTGAGATGGCAAAGTCCGTCGATGTACCGCGGAGGTTCCCATCTCGGCACCGCAATAGATGAGGATGTTGCTAACTTGCCGTGCTACCAATTCACTTGCATGCGTGAATTTAAACGTCGAATACTTTTCCTAGATCCGTCGAGTAAGTTTTTGTTTCGTGTTTGCGAACATCAGAGTCGATCGGAGAGCTCACTGTCCCGGAGATATTGGAGGAGAGCACGAAAGGCCTTTTCAACAATTCTCCGCATTCCACTGGGGTTCAAGAGCTCTTGGGCAGTGGAATGGGGAAGTCCAACTGCAGAATAGGATCGCAGCAGCACTTTTCGGAGATCCTCATGGGTTGGACACAAAAGTAGTGCATGTGTTGTGTCTTCAGGATCACCACAAGTTGGGCATCCGGGGTCTGTCTTGCGGCGGTACATATGGAGACTCTTTGCGGGATGCGGGCAGCTGGTTCGAAGTCTGTGAAGGAGTGAGCGGATTTTGGAGCCGGGAGGCTGTGATATCTTGCGCTGTATACACGACGGCGCCACCGCGGTGGTAAATAAACAGACGACGAAGACGATGCCTGACTGGGCCAGTCAGTGCGGTCTACGTCCTCGATTTGGAATGTTGTCCCTGAACTTGACTAGGGCGACGTGCCTGGCGTGGATTATCACAACTGGCGACGAGCGATAAAGAACGATCGCGCACGTCTTACCTGTTTGTCCTGCATCAAATTTAGCAGTAATGCCTGTCATCGGGAAGGTGGAACCGTTCGACTCGGCTACGTCAGATTGGACCGAGTATCGCGAACGGGTAGAATTGTACTTCGCCGTGAACGACATCGCTGCAACGAAGAGGACTGCCGTGTTTCTGACGTGCTGCGGGTCAGAAACTTACTCGCTGCTGCGGAGCCTGCTCGCCCCTACGAAGCCTGCCGAAGCAACATTGGCTGCGATTTTCGAAGCTTTGAACAAGCACTACTCGCCGAGGGTATCGGAGGTGGTGGCCAGCTTCAAGTTTTTTTTCTCGGCATCGGGGGAACGAAGAGCCTGTCAACGATTACATCGCATCGCTGAAGAAGCTTGCCGAAGACTGAAAGTTCGCAACGTTTCGGGAGCGCATGCTACGGGACCAAATCATGAGCGGAATCAACGACGTCGCGATGCAGACTCGCCTGCTGGAAACGGCCGAGTTGGACTTTGAGACCGCGAGGAACACCGTAATCGCCATGGAGGCTGCCAAGAAAGATTCCCGTGCATTACGTGCTCAGCTGGCTCAAGCGACACCTGTTCAGGCCGGGGAGCCTGCGAATGTTGTCAAGACTAAGCCCACCAAACAGCAGGCAAGGGGTTCTTGCTTCCGCAGTGGGGGTAATTATCTAGCACACCAATGTCGTCACGTGGGCAGCGTCTGTTTCAAGTGTAAGCATAGAGGGCATTTGGCACGGGTATGCAGATCCAATACATGTCAAACGGAAAAGGCGAGACCCAGGAGTGGATCGAGGCCTGTCCACAACGTGGATGACGAGCTGGCAGCGCCGGAATCCAAACCAGGAACGCAGGAGGCGTACGACCTTTGGGCGCTTCAAGCGGCCGGACCAGAGCCAATGCGAGTCGAAGTTGCTGTCAACGGAGTGACATTGAACATGGAGTTGGATACCGGTGCCAGCGTGTCAACTATTAGCGAGATGAAGTTTACGGAGCTGTTTCCTTCGGCGACGCTGGAGCCATCGGACGTCCAGTTAAGAAGTTTTTTGGCGACATGAAGCCTGTTGTGGGCAAGCTTGAGGCAACCATGAAGCTGGGCGAGAACGAGCGCGTTCTGCCCTTGTTCGTCGTAAAGGGCCCGTGTCCTACACTTTTCGGAAGAAGCTGGATGAGGGAATTCAAGCTGGGAATCGTCAAGCCAGAAGTCGTCAACGCTGTGACGTCCGTGGAGGAAGCGGCGAGCCAGTTCCATGAAGTATTTTCGGAAGGACTGGGTGCCTCTGATGGCGTGTCCGCCCAGATTACAGTACAGGAGGGTGCTAAACCAAGATTTTTCAAGCCGCGAGTCGTCCCGTTCGCGTTACGAGACAGAGTTACTGAGGAGTTGCAGAGGATGGAGCGCGAGGGCGTCATTCGACCAGTGAAGACGTCCGAATGGGCCGCGCCCATCGTTCCCGTAGTGAAGCGGGATGGCCGTGTTCGCCTTTGTGGCGACTTCAAGATAACCGTCAACCCTGTGACGGTGCTCGAGTCGTACCCGATCCCTCGCATCGAAGAGCTGTTCGCAAGGCTAACGGGGGGAGTCAAGTTTACGAAGCTCTATCTGAAAGATGCATACCAGCAGGTCAGGTTGCACGAAGACTCGCAAAAGTTTGTTACCATTAACACCCCGAAGGGTTTGTATCAATTTACCAGACTTCCGTTTGGGGTGTCGTCAGCTCCAGCTTTGTTTAAACGCGTGATGGAGAACCTCCTACACAACCTTGATCATGTCAGTATACTTTGACAATATACTCGTGACCGGCACCAGCGACAGCAACCATTGGGCAAATGTGTGCCAGGTCCTGGAGCGACTGAAGAAAGCTGGACTGCGGCTGAAGCTGTCCAAATGCGAGTTCATGGCATCCAAGGTAGAGTATCTGGGGCACATCATCAGCTCAGCTGGTCTTCAGCCAAATTCGACCAAGACAGAAGCCGTGCTGGCGGCACCAGTGCCTCGGAATGTGAAGGAACTGCAGAGCTACTTGGGCTTGATCAAGTTTTATAGAAGGTTCATGCCAAATTTGTCGGATGTGTTGCATCCTTTGAACCGCTTGCTGGGGGCAGGAACCCGCTGGTGTTGGACATCTGAAGAAGAGCAAGCATTCCAGAGAAGTAAAAAGCTGCTGGCATCCGCTGGAGTCTTAGCACATTTCGACCCTGCAAGGCCGACAGTGCTGATCACGGATGCCTCACCGTGTGGACTCGGAGCCGTCTTGGCACAGCGAGAAGCGTCGGGGGAGGCGCGCCCCATTGCTTTTGCATCTCGAAGCCTTGCAGCTGCGGAAAAAAACTACAGCCAGCTGGACAAAGAAGCGTTAGGCCTCGTGTTCGGAGTAACAAAATTCAGGCAATACCTGTGGGGCCGACCATTTGAATCCATCACAGATCACAAGCCGCTACTGGGCCTGCTCGCGTCGGACAAGCCTGTTCCAGAGTCATGCTCTCCAAGGGTGCTGCGCTGGGCCGTGCTGTTGTCCGGGTACCGCTATAAACTGAGCTACCGGCCTGGTAGCCATATCGCACCTGCGGACGGACTGAGTCGCCTGCCACTGCCAGCAACAGATTTTCCCGTGGACTGCCCTGCTGAAGTCTTCATGCTGGCAGGGTTGTACCCACGTGTACTGTCGTCAACAGCTGTCGCTGAGGCCACCGCCCGGCACCCAGTGGTTTCACGAGTGAGAGAAGCCTTGTGGACTGGCCGCCGGTCGGATTTGCGACCAGAGGAAAAACCGTTCGAGACGCGGTTCACAGAGACGAGTGTACAAGGCAACTGTGTGCTCTGGGGCAACCGTGGGTTGGTTCCTGCATCTCTCCAACGCGACGTCCTGAGGCTTCTTCACGAAAGCCATCCAGGGATATCCAAGATGAAGGCTGTAGCGCGGAGCCATGTGTGGTGGCCTAAGATAGACGATGATATTTTTGCGGCTGTGCAAGAGTGTCCCACCTGTCAGGATCAGCAGCGAACATCACGGCCAATACCCGTCATTCCATGGCCGTTCCCAGACAGACCCTGGTCGAGACTTCATGTCGACTACGCAGGGCCTTACCGCAACACTTTTTTTTTATTGCAGTGGATGCATTTTCCAAGTGGATTGAGGTGTTTCCGGTTTCAACTCCGTCTGCGGAGGCCACCATCACGTGTCTGCGAGCCATGTTTGCAAACCAGGGTTTGCCGGACATTGTGGTGTCAGACAATGGTCCAGCATTTGTGAGCGACATGTATGCCACATTTTTTAGGAAGAATGGAGTGAGATGAATACTGGTATCATCGTACCACCCAGCGTCTAATGGCGCTGCAGAGCGTGCAGTTCAGACTGTAAAAAGGAAGTTGCAGAAGGCTGGACCGGAGGACCTTCGTACACAAATTGCGCGCATGTTGATCACTTACAGATCGACGCCACATGAGGTCACGGGTTTGTGGTGGTAGCCCGTGACGCTGGTGGCGCTAGGAACGATATCCGCCTAAATATCCGCCTAATGGCGCGTTTACACTTGCGGATTCGCGTGCGGATCCGCGCTGGCGTTGAGCGGATTTTGGAGCCGGGAGGCGTAATCGATTCGTCGATGGAGGACAATCTGGAGATGGGTCCCGAACGGATCCAGATTTTCCGCCAGCAACGAGTGAACCTCGCCACCAGGCTCCAGAATCCGGTCGTCGCCAGCACGGATCCGCCCGTGAATTCACAAGTGTAAACGCACCATAAAGCCCATTGATAAAGGAGTTTTTTTACAAGTACCATCAACCACTGTAGCGGAAACGCGCAAGACACGTGCCATTAGCGGGTACTCCGCCGCCGTTCGCTTCCAAGGGCCGCTCATTTCAGTGCTGCGCCACCATTTGCTTCTGGGGGCCGCCCGAGACGCTTTGGCGCATTTGACACTACTTGCAAGATAAACGTAAACGTGCCGGCAGAAAGAAGAACCGTTTTCGAACACTGCTCTTCCATGGAGCTTGTCAACTGATAGATCTAAAAACGTTGGCTGCGAGCGCAACTCCGCGCAACGACAGCTGCTGCATAGTGCCTCTAGCCGCTACGCTGCATTTTCGGCGCTGCTTGACTGCCTCCATCAGGTCGTAGCGTGTAGCCTGAGGTCCAACTTAAAAGTGAAACGGAGTATACGCAGAAGAGAATACAACTCAATCTACACCGCAGCCCGTTTCAATCTGGATGACCATCGTACCAGATTGCGGTTGTGTATGACGTGACGCACGTTAAACACCCTGGGCTAGCAGTCGTATTGCACTGGCTTAATTTCTCATCTGCAGATTTAACCAGTGTCGTTATAACTCAAAGGCAGACCGAGCTTGTGCTGTCTACACACGGACGTCTAATTGCCTTCTATAAATTTTTGTGTTTTATCTATGGCTCTAATGTGGCAAGAACGCCCAGCATGAGGCTCCATGTGTCCAGTAATATAATGAATTTTCAGTTTTGCATATGCGGAGCGCAAGTTTGTCTGCATCGTGCTTAAGTGGGTAGACCTCAAGGCATTTAGCATTGAGGTCTAATTACTCTGCTTCCAATCAAAGCCAATCAGGACTCGGCGTCGTTCTGACGTGACCGCAACCCCTGCACAAGAAGCAGACGAATTGTTATCCGCGTCGTTTATTTATTTATTTATTATTCAACTCACCGGCCGCTTACGCAGAGGCCGAGGCAACTACAACCACACAGTGTGGTGTAACATAAAATATAACGAGCGAGACAACAGAAAAGGTAACATCGCACAAAAAGACGGGTAAATCAAGCTAGAACCGCACTCGCTGTACGGACAAAGAAACTATGTCAAAACTGTACGGCAAATGTTTAAAAGTTTCTAATCGTGAACTTTTATTTCCTGGCGGCAGGCTTCACCAAACGTTAATATGTATTTATTACGACAGTTAGCAGGGTAGAGAGCCCCAATTAAACGTGTAAGGTTTCTGGGGCACCCTTCGCGCGGCTTCGGCGAACCCGTCATCGGATGCGGTGTGCGTATGTTTAGGTACGAATAAAATTATCTTTCTTTTATCAGTATCTACCCAAAGCAATAAAACCTAAGGCAAGCTTCAGACATTGCAACTTCTCAGCAACTTCATTGTTGCTAACGAGTTTGAAACTGCCAATTTTCCCAGCAATTTTGCTGCTGCCGGCGAGTTGTCCCCTAGCATTCCTTATACCCCAAATCAAGTTGCTTGGATAACTTGCCCCATCTGAAGCGGGCCTGAGGCCCGCTACGGATGAGGCAGCTTTCGGTGTTGCTGGTGAGTTGTTCCCTAGCTTTCGCTAGATCATGACGTCGCGACGGAAATAGACCGATCTCAGTAAGCGTTCCACGCATGCGTGACAGTTCAAAGCAGGCAAGCGCCAGTTTATGAGGAAGCTCGTGCTATTTCATGCTCTGCTCGCGCAGACCCTCAGCGGTATGGTTTTCGCTAAGTAATCGCTCGTGCAGAAGGACTACAGTTCTTAAGCCTGGTTCACATGCAGCGATTTCGGCCATAGAGCGGCGCGATTTCTGCCGTCGCGGCGCTCTGGCCAGCACCAGCGGTTCAGCGGCACGAGCGCCGCGACGGCAGACATCGCGCCGCTTTAGGGCCTAAATCGCTGCATGTGAAACCCGCTTTACGATGCATGGCGGGCGTGGCGGCGTAATGAAACTTCTGTGAGATCGGTCTATAGGGGGTATTCACAGGACGCCATATCTGAGGGCGATGCTTAGAGCACATGCTCAGAACCAGCTCAAATCACTAGGCTGCTAAGACAGGCAATCTTCATGGTGCGGAATGCACGTTGCAAAAGAACTAAAGAACTGTGGAAGCTCGCCGTCAGAGCGCGGTTAGCGGTCGCGCACACTAGGCTCCCTACGGGAGCCAGAGGAACTCTAGTGTGCGCGTTTGATTCCACGTGCCGCGTGCCGCCCTCGCCACTATTCGCCGACATCCGATCACGTGAGGAGCCGTATCAAGTGTCGTGCAGCAAAGTAGACGTTGCACGCGCCCCGGCGTACGTTCCCCGGCTTTTGAGCGCGCGAACGCGCGGCGCTGCTATTCGCCGAATTCAGTCACGTGAGGAGCTGAATCCACATGCCATGCATGAACGCGCAACTCTGGCTCCCGTAGGGAGCCTATACAGGAACTCTAGCGCACACTAAAGCCCCTAGCGCACACAGCCATGACCGCCAGTGAATACTCCCTATTGCTGGCATCGCGTCCGGCTCGAAACGGACGAACAACTCGGAGACGTTTGGAGCGGCAACAGCCAATCAGAAACGCGAAATTTTCACGTGAGAGCCATGTGGCGGAGATGATGACAACTAAAAACTTGGTTCGGGTTTGAAATGAATCGTTTTTTGGGAACACACCGTTTCAGAAAGGTGAGTTAGTATTCTCAACGCCATTTAAATATATAAAAGCATGTTTATGGCGCGTAACTGCATGTGTGCCTAAATAAAGCAAGAACGTTTAAATTTAATGGTGCTTTTGGCGAATCGTTGCAGTTCGGTTGCTGCGTGTGAACGCGACGTGAAGTTGCTGGGAGAAACTGCCCCGTTTGAAGCGGCCCTTGAAACAACTAACGCCGCTCTTCGTTGCTTCTACTGCCCAATATTTAATCGACCTCAAGGCGCAAGAATTAGCAGGTTTAATTTGTGTGCTTTATGTCTAAAATGACACTAAAAGGAGAGTCTTTTCTGCCGCGATATTTTTCATCACTAATGCAAAGGTCGGTCGTACTCGCGTATCTGTTTTTTGAGTCAGCGACGAATCCTTCTACTTGGAAGTGCACGCGAAACTATCATTCAAACAGGCCGTTTTTGTCACTTTCTGCAGCTCTGTTCTTACGTAATGGCAGTTAAAGGGACCCGAGTTTACGTAATACTGTTTATCAACCCTTCGGGTGGCGGCTGAAAGAAAACTCTGCGTAATAGAAAACGTTGTGTGTGTTTATATTTTGTGTTTTTTGCGTTGCGTGTTATGTAAACGAAACGTAAAACCTAAAAAACAAAAACCCGGACAACCGATTTTACCTTTTTTCTTTACTTTAGGTGCTTAACCAACACCACCTAGAATAATGAAAGCCTCCGCATGGCCTCCTCTCCCTTCATGAAACGTCATCAGAGTCGGATGGCGCTAACTCGGCGATTGGGCCCGAGCCCGACCTTCAACGCGCTGATTGGACACGAGCCCCAGCCGAGCACTGACACAGCCCTCGCGCCCAATCTCAGGCCTCGATCGATCTGACTGTGATGACGCGTGCGGAGGCCTTCTGTCTAGGTGGTGTTGGCTTAACCCTCCCGTCGGTACAAGCGAATGACAACAGCCGAGCAACATATTAAAATCAGGAAAGGAGTATTTGCTCAAATAAAGGATAAACAAATATCCCGTGAAAAAGAAAGCAATGAGAAAGAAAATGACGAAGTACAGAAGCAACACATCGAGAAAGTTATGAAGTTAGTAAGGCATGGTTACAAACACCTTCGCCAAGATTAATTGGTAGTCGGCTTTAATCTAGCTTGGAAACCCCTTGGTATGGGGTCAGTGTGGTGGGAGGTATACGCTCTCGCCGGACCAATCCGCCGCCTCTCTTTCATCACCTAACCCCACTTTCTGTGCATGGGTGTGGGCGAGAGGGTGATCACGTGACAAAAGATCGACGTGTGATTGGTTCAACGAACTCGCAGCTTCCACCGCCCTATCAGCTTCGGGGTGTATGGAATGTGGCGGCGTCTCTGCTCGGAGGTTAGGCAGAGTGGGATCCGGCTTGATTGGACTGAAATCAGTCGGTTTTATTTATGGCAGTCTTAAATCAAACCGTTGCCAAGGCTTGAACGGTTATTCACGCAAGATGTTATCTTTATATACTCCTCCGATCGTGCCCTAGCTTGCGCAACTTTCAGCATTTTATTTCGAGCAAGCCGCTTTTGGAGCGCTTTCGTTTTCCTCCCGTGTTTGTTCCATCGCATTTTTGGTTTCAATTTATCATCATTGTCATGAAAACGTAAAAGAGATCTTGTCTTGCGCATATGCAGTGTTTTGAAACCATTATTTTTTGCAGTGAAGTAAAGCCATGTTAAGCTTATTTTTGTATAACGAACCGTACTGGGTTACACCTTTTATATAATGCATAAAATGTTTATAAAGTGAAGTTCAAGGTTTAGGGAAGGTTTATTCAGCGAAATTTCTACTTCCAAAAATAAAAGTTAAAAAGCGTACTCCGTAGATGGATTAACAATAACTTTTTGTGGCGAAATTGCTTTCAGACATTTTTATACTGCAGCCTGACACTGTTTTTGAGACGCAAAAGCAATTTGGATTACCGATGCTGGTTACGGGTACTATTTAAGAATTGTCTTACTACGATCTAAAAAGTTTAAGAAAGAAGTTAATATAAGAGGGTTCTTATATGCGTTGCCCGAGTTGTTTTTTTCTCCTCCTCAGCTATATGTTGCCTACGGCGGAAGAGAAATCGAACAGCGCTAATTCCCCTCATTCCACGCTGCCATAACTTCCACAACAAGAAGTTACATGACCTAGAAGCGTTGGATCATAGATGCCGCGGCAGCGTCCATCGCTGTCGGAACTCGGCGACCGTCAGCCTTTGTCTGGATGTCAGTCGAAGCTAGCTGATTGTCGGCGCAGAGCTCGTTGTTTGCTGCATTTGAGAGTCCACCTGATTCGGCAGACAATAAACCGAATGTCTGCCGCATCCGGCTTGTGCTCTGCCGAGCGTTGCAATTGTGGCATTTTGAAGTGCCAGCTTAAAACTCCAGCCAACGTAGAGGGCATGAATAGTGTGCAGTGTCGTTGAGAGCTCCACCCTTAGGCGCTGCGAACCTCACGACGCACTACGCAAGCTATGAGAGAAGAATGGCATTGTACCTGTGTGTGCGGTTTATACAAAAACAAGCATGGCGCCCCGATTGTGTTTCATATAGAACACCGTAGTTTCACACGTGCAAGCACGTGCAGAATGTGCGTGAATATATATACTTGTTTGACAGGCTTCCAGTTGCGTGTGCTTGCTCACGTGAGCTGAGAAATGACAACGGCCAGGCGCTCCAAAAGACGACATCGAAACCGTTTGGGGCCGAAACCCAATATTCCTGGCTTTTGCAGCGCAAACTGTTGTTCCGCTCGCTGTGACCCGCGGTAAATTAGATAGCTAATTCCAGCTCATTAGCGCTTTGCGTTCGTGTCACACCTGTGTTGCAATGAGGGTTTTTGCAGACCGTTTCGCAGGCTACACACCACAATAGGCGCACCTTTTAAGGCATACTTTCGAAGTGCCAGCGCTCTCCCGACCAGACTTGTGCCATAGCCTTTTTGTGCACGTTACTAAAAAAAGGTAAGGAATTACATTTACAATTACACGAGGCTAAATTTTAACTAATTACAGTTACAATTACAATTCTATAAAAGTAAGTGACCGTTACAACAAAAAGTAATCCGTTACTTTCGCGGCATTACTTTCTACCTTACTGTTTTAGGGAAAGGCACAAAGCACAAGAGTGCTGTGGAAGCGTTTATTGCTGCCACCAGTCACACTTTTGTGACCTTGAGCAACAGGGCTCTCGAAAGTCTCGCCGGACGTTTTGCCTCGTCCGCCGCTGCTGAGCACTCTTTCAACTGAGGAGCTCACGAACGCCTAACGCACTGCGTTGCCTGCTTCTTGAGAAAAATGGAACAGCCCTCCGCCCCCGTGAAAGCGCAAAGTTTCGTTGTTTCAGCCCGAGTTCGACGCTGTGAGAATCGCAAATTTATAAACAATTGTAATACAGATAAATAAACCCCGAATAAAATCAATGTATACAAATATATTATATAAATGTATTTTAGCCGGAAAATATCGCCAAACGGTGGTACCGGAAAATAGCAAGACACGCTAATTTCACGTAACAATTAAATTATAGGTTATGTTTTTATATGAATCTTCCATTAGCTCTGAACACACGTGCCTTGGTTGAGACGTCGGCAAGAAATGGGATGGAGCTTTTTGGATGATTATATATCCAACAAAAACATCGGGGGATCTCTCAGAAAACAAATATATAATATTGATTTAAACGGGAACGTGGACTCACGTATACCATGCCAACCGTTTCTTGATGCCGTCCAAAACCATGTAGCGCGGGTCGGCCGCACCACAGCTCAGTGTTCTTCAGCTAAATGTCAGGTGAGGCAACGGAAGCGTCCACTCACAGCGAGAGCAGTAATTCAAATTTTGTGAAATACGAGCCATATTAGAGTCTTACCTCATACTTCCACTTGTGGAACGTGTAAGCAAGCACCTTCATTCTGAAGCCGATCATTCAGGGGCTAAGGAGCACGATTCTCACACTGCGGTACCACCATCGCTGAAAGTTGCCATATATTACCGACAACGTGTTCTAATATTGTAGATAAAAAAAAAAAGCATGACACACGAGAAGGGTGACAGGGATGTAGACGAACTGAAGCTTTTAGAAGGTTAGGCGAAATGCAGCACAGAACCAAATACACTTTCGTGCGTCCTCAAAGATAATAAGTGTTTTAATATCTTTTGAGCAGCATGCCATTTAATGTCACATCCTTTTCAGTCGATTCCTGTGTTGAAGTTCATTCAGCGGAAAACGGAGCGTCTCCTCCTGTTGTGACATTATGCGAACTGTCGTAGTCACTATAACCCGGGAGAGCATTGTTAATTGTCTCGACCTTTCGGAAGGCGCGCAGTCAACGATCGTTTTGTGCCCTTTCCGCGTCTTCCAAAGCAAAGGAGGGACAAAAAGAAAAGGCGCGCACATACAACACCTCCTAGACTTCTAGTCTAGGAGTCTAGGAGGTGTTGGGTCTTGTGCAGACAACAATTCCTATTCTAAGGGGTGTTGGCACGGATCTGCTACACCAACTCGCGTGCACTGACAGTTTTTTTGTTTTTTTTCATTGGAAGAAAACATTTTGATTTCGGGAGTTTGCCTAATATTGTTTTTACCTAAAGTCCTTTTTTTTTTCTATCAAAGTGATTCTTGTGGGCGAGCAAGCTGAAATTACAATCTGCAACCAGCCAAGCAAAAAAAAAAAAAAACTATTTGAATTGAGGCTTTAGGTGACGTGAAGAAAGGCTTTCAACATACGAAAAACGACTGTTGACAGTTTGATTCCGATAAAACTCACCATTACAAAAAAAAAAATATTATTTTTTTTTAGAAACAATTTTTGGTTTTCGATGTTTGCTATTTAAGATTGTTTTCACCGTCAATGAAAACGAAAATGTAACGGATCACAATCTTTCCCTCATAAAAAATAGGTAAGAAAATTACTTTACAATTACTTTGTAAAGTATGTAATTATTCGCTTAGAAACTTACTGATAAATATAAGGGATTGCAAGTAATATCGTTATTCTTAACGGATTACGTACAAGTCTTCTCCCGACACCAACACCGTTCCAGGCGATCTGCCAAAAGTCCCCACCGCTCGCGTAGAGTTCTGCCAAATGCGAAACAAATATTATTTATTGACAATTCAGTCAAGACAACTGCTATTTTTTTTTTTTTAAGATTCGATGCAGGGCTAAACAACCGAACTAGCGTTGAACCCGCGGTCATACACACGGCTATGATGACAGCAGCCATGCGGCACGTATTCCACAAGGAGGGGCTACATACGATTTAACGGAAGCTAACGGCGACGTTTGAATTCCTCGCCATCGGGGTGTGTCCCCCCATTAACCGAGATGAAGATACCTAAAACAGGCCCAAGGGGCAGTCACACTGCTTAATAACACGTCACGCAAAATACAGTCTGCAGAGACACTGTCTGACGCGTGTTGCTTCCTTGTATTATGGTGCCTGGAAGGCGTCTTCGACCGGTGTGTTTACCGCATCCAAAAAAGTGTTCCCTCGATGCCCTCCTGATGACGTCATAGAAGTGTCATGCTGTCGCCAGTGACGATCTTGGCGGCGTCCCAACAGCTGTGGTGCATGTGGGAGACGCTTGCTCTGCTGCCGGTCGCTCTCTGGTGTGACAGTCCATGGAAGCTTCGGCTGCCAGAAGTTGGGAGGGCGTGACGGCAGCGACACTCGCGTTCGGTTGTTCTACTCGCAGCTTCTTCTCGTTAGCAATTCTACGACCGACCGCCAGGATCGCGACATGCAACAGCATGACTCTCCGGCTTCTGTGACGTCATTTGTTACCACTTCGGGACCACATTTGATGTATGGGCAGCATAGGACGCTAAACACACCCGTCGAAGACGCGCTCCAGGCACCACAGTTGTATGATAACCCTGCCACATTGGCCATACAAAAGCAGTCTGCAGCCATCTTCGAAACAGGCGCATGTACAAAGAAAACGTGCTTCAGACACGCTTCAGCCGCGTCCGGATACCCTTTGCAAAAAGTGCGCGCCTGTCTGCCATTGTGTTGGGTACGTAATTTGAGCGTGGATTGGACACGAGCGCTGCGTCAGCGTTCGGCGAGGACTCGGATCCAATCACAAGCATCGTGCTCAATGGCTGGATGGATGGATGGATGGATGGTAATGGCTATATCCTTGGTAGCGGGTGGCAGCTTGCGCCACCTAGCCTAGCATGGCGACCACCAATGTTGCCCGATGAACTTGTGAAAGGGATCTCTTCTGTCATCCATGTGTGCAGCGAACATTGTGTCTTTTGTACGATGTATGATGAGCCAGAGTGGCAACGGCCTTGCGGTCCTCTGGCAACCTGTCCAAACTGTACAATGCATACTCGAGGCTTTTCGCCGAATTTTTCCCCGAGGCCGTCACCACGCGACGTTACACACGACACGACAGATGGTGGGACGAAGTGCGAGGAGGAGCGGGGAAGGAGTTAGGCGGGCATACGGCAATTAGCGTCGCTCTCGAGTGAGGCACAAGACTCGGGACGAAGAAAACGTCTGCCGCGAAGGGGGGGCGCCGGCGGCGTGCCCGTGATGAGGGGCCCTGCACGACAGCCCCGGAGTGCCGTACTCGGGCGCACGCGCCACTCGGAAGAGGTTGGAGGGGGGGCCGCCAGGTAATTAGGCTAACCGACCGAGGTCCGCTCGATTACCGCCGGCGGTGTCAGCGCGTGACGTCAACGTGACGCCTTATGACGTCGCCGACGACCCAGGTGTCGCTCGATAGTATCGAGCCGGTCCTTTGTTTGGCCCGAGTGCGCTCCTCTCCCTTTCGCTCTCAAGGTCGCGCGGAACGCCGGAAAAAGTTTTCGCACTACCTGGAAAAACCGCTTCCAGGTTTTTGCTCCCCGTAGGTGGTACGAAAAACAGTTCCCTTCGTGTCGCATTTTTCTTTCTTTTTTGTGGGGTGGAGATGACATTTTTTTTATAAACGTTATGTTTTTTTGTTTGTTTTTTTGTCGCGGTTAGTTAAATAAAAAACGGCATTCCAAGGAACGCGGTATCTGGTATTCCGTACTGTGCTTGGTTTCAGCTTAAAGGGGTCATGAAACGATTTTCCTACTTCTTCCTCCTTAGCTTTAATCCTCAACTCAAATGCGAATTCTGAAATCACGTCGCCGTGACATTCTTCGGCACCGGTGCGATGACTCCTAGCTTCCACCGTGCTGTTTATGCACACCATAGAACTTGTCATTCCCCAGTGACGATAAGTTTCGTGAGGGCACTCATTGGCCACGAACGCGAATCCGAATATTCGTCGACGGATTTATTGTTGACGAGCGCATACGTCCGAGTGACGCAGTTCTCGTGTCCAATGCGTGAGCTGTGCTCGGCTGACGTCAGGTTTTCACCGCTGACGCGCTTTGGGAACCGCGGATGTATCATAGGAAAAAGGCGGAGAGCTTTCGAAGGAAAGAAGGTACAAAATAGTCCGCTATATTTTCAAATGTTCGTACCGAAAAGCTAACTGTTGACTTTCTACCCTCTTTCTTTTGACAAACTAAATGATATGCGATTAGTAAAGTCCCAATTCAAAATCATTTATCCTAGCCCAAAATTCGTTTCATGGCCCCTTTAATACTTCAACGAAATTTTAAATATACCCGTCGTGTTCCGAATAGGCTGAATATGATCCACAATATCCGTAAATGACAGTCGCACGTTTGTATTCTAAACCTGATGGCTGTATTTTTCGTTATAAACGGCCCACTCTGGCAAGCGCTCGGAGAACAGCCAGGGGAGAGCACGTCACATCCCTCACAATCGTGACGTAGTCTGTCTCGAGATGAGCAAAGCTGCGGCGAGGCTGACGTTGTCAGGATGCCCTTGCCGTTCCAGCCACCGAAGCGATCGAAGTACGCCAGCGATCGGGCCACCGCAACTAATCGCAAAGCTGCTTTTGTGTGAATTTTGAGCGACGGGTTAATCTTCTATATCTTGTAGAGGGAGAATAGCAACGTCTGGGACACACAAAAGAAAGTCCCGTTGAATGGGGAGTTCCTCCCTCCCCTCTTCTCTTGTGCTGGCTGTAGAGCTGTCGGGATGGCGTCAGGTTCAGGTTCAAAGCATGTATAGTTCTAGGCGAGACTGTTATCGTCACTACCTATCAAGTTTCCTAGACGGGCATTACAAATGAGGCTTTTGCGACATCCACCTGGTGCTGTTTGCTAATCGTTTAATTCGTTTTAAAATTCATTTTCGTGTTTTTATTAATAAGATATTGGTGTGTTCGATGTCATACTGCTCCTTTGAACACTTATAGACCAAATAATAAGCACCGAAATTTCGTTGTATTATCCCTTTAAGTAACTCCGGTCAAATGTCGAACCAAAGTAAGACTTATATCAATTTACGGAGACTAAATACGAGCACTGCCGAAATACTGCACTAACGGGAAAGCGCGTTCTACTCTAAAACCGATATTAAAAATGCTACCACCAGCCTTTTTAATATCCGTTTTAGAGTAGAGCTCGCTTTCCCCTTAGTGCAATATTTTAGCAGCGGGCTTTCAGCGCGAGCAACCCTTTCGTGCCCTGATGTCATGTTCGTACTTAATAGACCGATCTCACCAGCTAGTTTGAGTACGCCACCGCTGCCGCCATGCATCATGGAAGCTGTAGTCGTTTTGCACTTGCGACAACCCCGCTGGAGGTCTGCACGAGCAGAGCACGAGGTGGCATGAGCTGTCTCGGGAACTGGCATCTGCCTCCTATGAACTACAGTTATGGCGGCGTCACGCATGCGTGGAACGCTTAGTGAGATCGGCCTACCACTTCTTTCCCTGTGTCTTTCTGCTTGTTATGTTATATTTTAGCAGTCGTAGTTTGTAGGGACTCCTCAGCGATCACGCGCGAAGATTGTTTGACACCCTGCTTGCTCAAGCACGTCGTGGTGCAGAAGGTGGCATTCACTGGCGGCCATAGCTTAGTCCGTTCCTGCTCAGCGCTAGCCTTAAGGCCCGTTCACACTCTTGCGACCGAGTACGACTGAGAGAGACGAGATCTCTTAAAACTTCTTAATTTTTTTTAGAACGAGGGAACACACTGGCATTGTGGCGCCATCTATGCGGTGACCCTGGAACTGCATTTCACAGGAGCGAAGGTTTTGTGGGATTTCCGAGGTCAAATGTGCGTAATACCCATAGAAAGGCTCGTTTATAACATTGACAAAAGTTTTTCGAGCCAAGAAAGAAAGGATAATGCGCGAGAGAAATAAAAAAATATGCCGGACCGCCGAGTTTACACTGCTACCCAATAGATGGCGCCAGTGTGTCCTCTGGTTTAAGGAGTTTTAAGGAACCCAGGTTTAAGAGGTCGCAAGAGTGTGAACGGGCCTTTACAATTAGCTTCCACGACGCTTCTGAAACGGGCATCACACACCACCAAGATTGTAGTTATTCTGAGAAGATAAGTGGGGGGCTCGTTCAGAGCCTGCCTACATCGTGGCAAACTAGCTTTTTGGCCGGCAGCTTTATGAATGTGCAATAATATTTGATACAGATGTTTCATATCTGCAAAGAAGAACAGTAATACACCGTAGCATGTTACCTGACTGATCAAAACTACTCTTGCGACTAGGCCAGTTGTACGTTTTGCGGTACCGCAATATGAACTTTGCGTCACGCGATGACCATGCAACTGACCACAAGGATTTCTATCGTGCCCGAGCCGGTAATTTTGGCCTCGCCGTAGACCCCCAGAACAAAAATTCGCGATAGGATATCTACAAAACTAAACGTGGCATCGACAAAAAACAACAACAAAAAAAACTGATATTTTGTAATTTAGGAACAGTCTCTTCACTAAAAACCGTCGTAACCCTAAAATCAAGAAAATATACCGGAGTTGCCCTTTAAAGGCCTGTTCACTCATATACCACAGCGCTGCCTCAGTGCTCTTAGCACGTCGAGCTGAAAAGAGCGCTGACCTTGTTGGTGCAGCGCTGACTCTTCGCGCTATGTTAGTGTCACAACGTTAGTACAGCGCTGCGTAAGTGCTAAGTTCAGGCTAGTTCACATACTTGCGTTTACTTGCGATCGAATGCCTTAAAATCTATGAAAATAATTTACGACGAAAGTGCACAGAGACACCATCTCTCAGGTAGCCCAGGAACGCTTGGCATTTCTGTATAAGCACTACTTATTTCGCTCATCTTTTCCTCTTTTTTTTTCTTTATTGACACAACAACTTTGGAGAGTGTTATAAACTATTATTTCTGTGGTATGACTCGTGGCGCCGATGTCCCGGCTATACTATGCTTGACCTTATGATGTACCGCAGAAAAGGCTACAAGCGCTAGCTCCTTGCTCTAGGGCGCAATCTTGGCGGCACAAGCTCTCGTGCGTTAGGGGCTGCTGCCAATGCTATGCTTCGTCTCACCTTAGCATGGACTAACTGCGAAGGCTGTGCAAGCGCGAGCGGCTAGCTTCGACTGCCTTGACTTGAGCACTCGCTGCACGAGCGCTCGTGCAGCCGCCGAGGCTTCATCCAAAGAAACCACCTCGCGCTTTTAGCATGCGCGGCTAACAATAGTTCATGCTAAGGTGAGACGAAGTATAGGAGCTCGCGCTTCTAGCCTTCGCTGCGGTACAACATAAGGTGAAACGGAGTATAGTAATGTGTGCATGATGCACGTTCACCGCGTGCTCTCGCCCGCTTCACGCGGTGCCAATGCTGCCCCTCTTGCTCCACTAGCCCAGCCAGCTCATCTATCGGAGGATGCCGAACTGGATAGTGCAGGACATCACTAACTGAAAAAAAAAAAAAACATTTTACGGCTTAACTCGTTCATATTTTGTGAATTAAAAATATATATATATATATATATATATATATTTCTGCGCATAAGCGTTTAGCAGGCCCTCTCGTTCAAGTGACAGGTTGACGAGGATGTCTGCTAGAAAGGTGGCGACGCTTAGAGATTGATTTGTCTGATCAATAGATGAAAATTGAAAAGCGACTGTTACTGTTTCAATGAACAAAAAGTTAGGGCTCGAATTAGCTGGTGATGGTTGAACATAATTTCAAACAAATCCCCGAAACTGGAGAGAAAAAAACAAAAAAAACACGAATGACTGTTGGGCTTTAACGCTCGCGGTCTCGGGGTTTTGTTTTAAAATACTGTTTCGCAGGAAGGCACTGCATATCTGTTCAATTAAATGGCCTAGATAAAATTTGTGCCTACAGAAAGCGGTATATCTTGAGGTGACGACTAAATTAGGTTGAGTAGATCATTCCGATAACTATACTCAATACTTCGCCACACCATCGCTACTGCATATAATATCAATATCAAAGTGTAAAAAGTATCTGGGAATTTTCATCCCAATTCGGGCACGGTTCTGGGCTAAATGTTTTGATGTTTACAAAATTACATGATTTTTGTGTCTATTCTTGAAATGAAAAAGAACGCAAACCTCAAGATTGGCAAAATTTTTTTCTTTTTTAAATGTTACTTACTATTGAACGGCCGAGACCAGAGCTGACGTTTCTCCCAATTTTGTGGGACCGCTAGTTCACCGCCCGCTATTTTGCTTCTTTTCAAGCAATTGCACCAGAACCCTTCTCTGGTTATTAAAAAATATATTTTATTACGCTAAATAAAATTTTGAAAAATCGTGTATTTCAAACAAATAAACAAAATGTCTGACAATCTCCTGCTGATGATTTTCGGCAAAGGTTTGTAGGTTCTTACGTCAGACCTTTTTAAGATATTTTAATGTCATGATATCACCAGAAAGCTCCAATGTAGCTATTTTTATTCTATATAATTTTGATAGTATATGTACAAATTAAAATCTGTTATTTACATTTGCTTCATTTTTATCCATACCAAGTACGATCGTGATCTATCATGAAATATAAATAAAATATATAGTATTTTGTGTATATAACTGGAAATAAAGCTTGAATCCTGTTAAATATGCCTTGGAAAACAACGATCTTTGTTGCGGAGTGAACTAACGTTTGCTTCGCGCACTATTTCATGTGCTTTCAAGCTTACGTGTTAAGTGTTAATGTGAGGTAATTATCCGTATTAATGTCAAAATATTGTCTAGAACATCACCTATGCGAGGACGCTGTCATAACGCACTACTGATAAGTGTTTTAAGTTTCAATTTCAGTCATACAAACAAAATACTATATTTACTATTGATATTTTATGATAGAACACAATTATATGATGTTACTAGTAAAACACGAAGCAAATAAAAAGATTCTTTTTCAGAACTAGGTCTCGATTGTTTTTAAATATTTGTTTATTAATATATATAGCGTATCCCCCAAAATGTTTAGTTATTTCTCTCAGCTAAAGTAAACTACGCATCGCCGACCGTTTATTCTTCGCCCAAATTTAGCGCTAGCGGTCAGAATCATATGCCAATGTTTCAGCACTAACTGTTTATTCTTCTTCAAAAGTCAATAAGTGATTTTTTTTTAAATGTTATTGGGGAAAATGGGATTTACTTTCGCCTGTTCTCGGTAAATGGCACCATAGAGCTCCATGTACTTGAGAGCTCTGTCGGCCCCACATTTTTCTATTAGAAATTTCGGAAAATACCGTGTAACTGCCGAACAAAGTAACGGTTAGTGCTGAAACTTTAGCATCTGGTTCGCACCATTAGCGCTATATTTGAGTGAAAAATGAGCCTTTGAGAATGTGAAGTTTATTTTTTGATGTGATAAAAACCCTCCCAATGGTTTTGAGGGACACCCTGTATATAACGGATGTTATTTTGTACAAAGATGATTGAAGTTTACATGTACTAAAAGAGCTAAGTTTTAGCATTTTGGTGATATAAAGTTTCTTAAGATACCTTATGTAGGTCACGTGTAAAAACTTGCCGAACTTTGCCAAAATCCATCAAAGGAAGAATTTCGACTTTTCTCATTTTCAATATTATTCTAAAATACTAGTTTTTTTTAAATTTATTAAGCGTCATAAAATTTGTTTTGGAAGAGTCACAGAAAGAAATTTAGTGCAGTAGTGTGAGAAGTGAAAGAATAGCGAGCGGTAAAACACGCGATCTCCGACAGGTGGAAGAAACATTAGTCTTCGCCTTGGCCGCTTAATCAATGATCAGAAACTTCAAAACAAAAAATCCTCCAAGCTTGCCGTGCTCGGTCGTTCATTTCAGGAATTCTCTCAGAACATTTTTTTTAATGGTGGTGTTGTTGTTGTTTCAATATATAATATAAAATATGAGGTGGGATGCAGGGTGATTGGTTAGTCTTCCCAAAGAAGGAAGAGCTGTATCATCCTGCTGGGAAGTGGGGTGAAGGAGGTATAGAGGTGAGGAAGGGAGGGAGTACACTTCAAAGTTGGAATGCGAGTCCTGATGACGACAAATAGTCGAGGACCGCTCGAAGAATACTTGTTCGCACTACACGGGACCCCGTTGGGGACAAAACCCTTGTCGTATGGCAGCTATGTTGACATTTTCAAGGAAAATTGAACGATAGTCTGCGAGAAATGGGCACATCCCTGAAATATGGTCAAGGTCTTCCACCACATTGCAGGCTCCGCACAGCGGGGAAGAGAAGTGCCCAATGAGGTGGAGTCTTGCTTTAGTGTTGACGCATCCGACTCGCAGTCTATGAAGGACCGCCTGTTCTTTCCTTTTAAATTTGTTTCCTCTGAATGAGATGCGGAGAAGATCCTGCTGGTGTCTCAGGGCCAGGGTGTAGCATTTGAAGGTTTCTTTGAATAAAGAAATTGGCCGAATTGTATGTGTGCACAAAAAAGCTTGGTGAGGTGTCGGAGTGGGCAGCTGTGGCAAAATCATCGGCGTCTTCGTTACCTTGGATGCCGACGTAAGAAGGCATACATTGAAAAAAGATGGCGTTTCAATTTCTGCCCGCGGTTTGTGCAACTTCTTCGGTTATACGAGCAAGCGGGGAGGCATCTTCCAGGTTCATGAGTTGGCGTAAGGCTCCTTTTGAATCCGTAAATACCACAACCAGTCGGAGAGCTGGAGGGAGGGGTGTCTCGGTGATCGCTAAGCCGGATAACCGTTAATTCAGCTGCTGTGGTATAGGAGCAAGTGCCAAGCTGTCCCATGTTTCTCATGCCAAGCTCCGGGACAGTGTAAGCTGCTGTAGCTTTGCTGTGTAAGCTGCTGTGCACAGCTGCCTGAAAGCGTCTATGGTCGGTAGAATTTCGTACCGGGACGACTGATTGCAGGTAAAGTACTAAAGAGGATCGGTGACCAAGTGGCTAACGCACATCAGCTCGGAGCAGTTGGAGCTAAAACTTTCACTGCAGAATCCAAGACACTGTGCTCAATCCTTACCCCCGCCCGTTTCGATCTATATGAGCATCGTACCGGTGTGCGGTCATGTATCACTGCTGCGTGGTGCATGTTAACGACCTCATGCTATCGGTTGCACTGCACTGGCTAAATCTCTAATCGACAGCTGAGACACTCGACGCCCATTGAGGCCGACTAACTTACGGCTATATACGCATACACACAACACAATTACAATTACAGGTAAAGTGGTAGTAATATAACAACTCTCGACACTAGCTGACTGTACCAAGCAAATCAAATGTGAGCGCCCACGTGTTTTCCCCGCTGATTTGACCATTCATCCCAAGTCCGTGAATGCGGTCAAAGTGACTCGATTTACCCTCATAAAGGTTACTTTAGCCCAAACTTGTCTTCCGAGCTAGCTGGCGTAAGCCACGTTAGATGACCACGTAATGAGAAGTGGCCTTCACGCGTTGCATCAGTGTGCTGCACAGAAACTAACCTCAAGTAGAACGGCATGGGAGAGCGAACGGTTGACGAACGTGACCTGGGGCCTGTAGGGAAACAAACACAGATCGTAAACATGCTAAAGCTACCTTAGCTACCTTGCTACTGAACGTCACTAACTGGGGAAAAATTAATAAGCTTGTTTGTGAACAGGCAGTACTGATACACGTTTGCGCTCATGTTCATAACAGTAAGCAGTTTTTGCTACTTGTTTGCCTTGGGGTCCGAGGCCACTATTGATAATAAATAGCTTGCTCTTGTTTACTTATTGTAACGTATATGCATATGTAATTCGGGCAAATCCTCGTCGTAACTTGATTTATAAATTACTAATAGGTTAAAAACTATTTTGCTCCACGAATGTCTTTCGTCCTTACTTTTTTTTTTTTTTCTTTTCTCACGGAACGGAATGGGGATCTTCAACTGCGGCGTAAGAAGGCAGTAGCCACAAAATCAAGCATTTGAGATAATCGTTCGTTTGCACGAAATTTGAATTCTGGGGGCATCAGTGCAACTATACCAGAAAAGCATTTGCACACTAATGTCAGAAAATGTTCTTGAATTTTCGAAGAACTACTGAAGCGTGGCTTGGCGTCAGTGGAGGCCTTTGAGTTAATTAAAATATTGGACCGTTTTCGCTTACTAATTCCCAGTCAAATGGTTCCGGCATAGAGTTTCCGCTTGTTTCGATGCAGACGATTAGTTATTTGCCTCGTTTTGGGTGTTGGAAAAGCGAGGAAGCACGGCGAGTGGTTTCGTTGATGACAGTACTCAGTAAGCTCGACAAGGGACGTAAATTTGGGCCGTATAAACCTATTCTTACAATGTTTGATCTTCTCTGCCCCCCCCCCCCCCTTTTCGGAGTTGTCTTGGTGGAATCTACTCGAATCCGATATCGGTCACCGCGATAGCGAGATCTGATTTGTCCTTCACGAAACAAACTCAGTTTTTTTTTTTTTTTTTTTTTTGCAGACGGTTTGTTTAACAAAAGCGAAGGTTGTTTTGTTTTTTTCTTATACGAAGCGTCATTCACAGACAAGCACATGGCCGAAATGACTCGGTACCCAACAAATATTTGTGCCATGTCCGAGTTACAGGGCTTCATATAATTTACCTCGTACATGTAGAGTAAGAAGATTCTTTGTAGGGTGCAGTGAGGACACAGCCAGTAACGCGCTTTGAGAATCAGCAAAGAAAGTAGATTTCCTTATATTGATTTTTAGTATCTGATCAACAGGCGAAATGATTCTGTCCACAGGCGGAAAAAAAGGGTGAGAAAAGTAGAGAAGAAGGGGGGGGGGGGGGTGACTTGCTCACCAATTGCTGGATAAATAGCTTCGAATCCGGAGGCTATTTTCTTGAGAGAAAGGGGGCACTGCAGATCTGTCTTCTGGTATGGAGGTCACACAGTAGTCAATGACAGTTGAGACGAGAAGGCGTGGCTGGTCTAGGTGGCCGGCCAGAGAGCTAGAAGCACGTTGCGAGTCCTGTGGCTTGGAGGTACTCAAGAAGAGATTTATATACAAGTTCTCTTCTTCGTCGACCTCCGGTGGGAAAAAGGAATTCGTTCTTTGAGTCACTTTTGTGCTGGCATTTAGGATTGTGGTAAAAAAAAAGGACAGCCGAGCTTGATTGTTGTGTGAACCATCTAGAAAGACGTGGTCGAGATCCTGTGGGAAATTGCCTCTGGCACAGTTGGGTATACTAGACCTGGAGATCTTGTGAAGGGTCGTGAGAGTGAGGCGCATTTGCACTGTGGCGATGAGTAATATGGAATCTGATAGTGTTAGGTGTTGACTCAGGAAGCGATGGAGTAGGATTTCCGCTTGGAACTTCTGTATGGGGTGGCGCATTCTGGTAATTATTTGCACAGTCTGCGCGCTTCGCAATAACGTGTGGGGATTGCGATCCCTCGGCATTCTGTCGCGTCAGCGTTTTTGGCGCGCCGTGGCGGCCGCGCTGACGTAGCGAGAGGTGGCCTGCTTACTACTGTCCAAAGGGCTCAGCCGTATTCATCCATCCATCCATCCAGTGGCTTCCTCCTCTCCCCCTTTGGGGAGATTTTCGTAACGAACCCCCGCAAAAACGAGATCGACGTGTCGCTCCTTGATTGGCCACTTCAGCGAGATCTCGGCTCTCTTCTTCCTGGAATTCGGCGGCGGCGACAACGGGGAACCGTCCGGTGCACCGGTGAGCGTTTACCCCGTCCTTTGTATCTTTGTGAACGACCGTTCGGCCGTGGGCGATCTCCACACCAACGGCGTTCATCAGCTGATAGCCGCTGTCTTCTTGTTATTTGTTTTGTATTGTAAATAAACAGAGTTTATCACCGTGCCCAACGTAACTGGTGTCTCATTGCGCTCCACGAGCAGCATGCCACGCGAGTACGAACCCGCTTCGCGGTAAAGCGTCTCGCCGCGAACGTGGTACTCCCAAAGGCAGTGGCCCTAAGGAGAACCACAAACGTGGGATGAAAAGACTGTGTTTTTCTTCCGTGTGTCCCTTCGAAGCAAGTGCATCGGCGCGTTCGTTGCGGGAGATACCCATATGCGACGGAATACATTGAAAAGCCAACTGCCACCCTCGCATGCAAAGTTTTCGGGCCTTGTCGGCCACACATTGGGCTAGAAAAGGAGCCTGGTCTAAAGTTCCGAATTGGACATCGCACTTCGAGAGTCGGAGAGAATAACTGTCTTACAAGGAATGAGATTGTGAAGCGCATCTAATGCCGCTGCTAGTGCATCCAGCTCCGATGTCGTTGACGTGGTTGCGAAATCGAAGTGGTGTGATGCTTCGATTCCGGCATCGGGAATGACGAGTGCCGCTGGAGATGTTGCAGTGGCGGGATACGTTGACCCGTTATAAAACACTTGAAGCCAACAATTGTACCTTCTTGTTAGTTGGTCAGCTTAAGTAACCTTCCGACAATGGCTGAGATACATTCTTCGGAAACTAAGGAAGCATTTCTTCGACAATGTACGGCGGTTGGGTGATGAAAGGTGCCAGAGGAAAGTAATGGTGATTAGTTGGTCTAATTTGTAAATTAAATTCCTGTACAAATCGACCTATCTCCGGATACGACCGTTCTTTAATGTTGGAGAGCAGTGATGTCGCAGATCGTGCTCCATGCATACGAGTGATATGATTCATTGTTCTTACTCTTACATGCATAGCTACCGTTTGATCCTTCGCCTCTACGAGTTTCGTCGTATTGCCCGCGAAGCGTGGTAGTTTAAGGTACTGACGGAGGGCAATTCGGTGCAAACGTTCAAGTGTGGTCATTTAATAAGCCCTGATTGCGATGATAGGAAGGCTGTATAACATTATTTTGGGGATAAGGCCATCATAGAAGATCAGAAGTCCCTGAGAAGGCAGTCCATATTTCTGGCGATAAAAGTGACGAAGCACAGTTAATAATTTAGTGCACTGCTATATAAGTCATTTTATCTCGGGTTTCCAGGTAACGAGGTCATCTATTTCCATCCCCAACTATCGATATGTTGAGACTCGCTGGACCGGTATTCCTTTGATGGCTGGCATATTTGAAAATTTGCGGTTTGGATGTCGACCAGGGCGTTAACAGAGGAAAGACCTTTTGGTAGTAGATGAAGTAAGTCCTAGTTCTTCTAGAGTAGAAGCCGTGCTGTCAAGAACTGTCTGAAGCATTTTGCCGATGGTCCTAGACAATCTGGACAAACCGACACACCAAACTGCCACATCGTCGGCGTATATTGTCAAGTGAACGGTTGTGCTGGACGTTTCTGAGGAGTTTGTGCAGGGCGGAAGTTCTGCCATGATAAGGTTAAACAGAAGCGGGCTCAGTACACTTGCTTGGGGAACGCCTTGTGTCACCGTCTGACAGGTGCTAAGACATTCGGCAATTCGGAAGCGCCCGCTCGTCTGCTTTCCCTATAAAGACCACTACTCGTATATGTCTACAAACCAAGTACCAGATGACTCTTTTTTATGTCGCCGACTTCTCCGGCCGACGCAGTCGATCAGGACGAAACAGAACTCGAGCGAGCTGGCATACACTGCCTTCGCGCATGAACATGGCGCCCGGTGAGATTTTGAGCAGGAAGTACGTCACTTGAAAACGCACTGAAGTATGTAGCCGAACAAACGCAAAACAAATAGTGAACCGAAATCCTCCATGCGCGCCTCCGAGATATGGTGGGCTAGAAGCGGAAGGTGTGTCGATCGCGCTTGGGGAAGTGACTTGGTGATACAGCATGCGGAGCTGTGGTGGGTTATAGCGGGGTGGCGAGTCATCGATAAGTGTATAGCAGCGCCACCCTGCACTGCGTGGAGTAGAAGGTGAACGAAGTACATCGAGGGCAACGGGGTAGAGGGGCTTAGAGCGATAAAGAAGAGTTCCGGGCTGCACTCGAAAGCGACCCCCCCCCCCTCAAGGTCGCTGCCATTTCACGCAAATGTGACTACTCGTCACGTGACCATACCAAATACGTAGCGCCACAGGAAAGATGGCAGCGCCCAGGCAGCGGCTGGCCCAGGAGCCTTGGCCGGAGCTTGTCGGATGCGTTGTTCGTTGTCGTTGGTCTCAGCGAGTTGATTTCATGTGCGGGAGCCGACATGTGAAGCCGATCGAAAGCGACTTCAGAGTTCAGCGTGGTCTCTCATGTATGTATAGCATGTAGATACGGAGGAACGTTGTGCATTTCGCTGGTGATCAACGGGGATATTGCCACGAAAGAGACAATCAGCCCTGCGTTGCTCGGACCTCGAATTGATTCGGATATCGACGTTTTTGTGCTCTCTTTGACCATCGGAATCATTGAGGCCTGCAGTGAAACGTGTGCAATGTACTTGGATGCACAGTTTAGCTACGGAATTTGCGTGAGTCGTGCTTGGCAGTGTGTATTCATGATGCCGCTTCGTTCAAATGACCAAAGGCTCACTTTAATTGTGCGGCGCACCGGAGAGCTGCCTTGAAGCTGGTAGTTCCCGTGTCGTACTAGAATCTAGATGATGCTGTGCTGATTCCTAAATTGTTCTGGCGTAGACGTGCACTTTCACGGAGCACAGGTGTCGCAGTTGGTATTGAATCCTCTTTTTCGCCGCACGTTTCGTCGACACAAACGTTTCATCAAAACAAACGTTTCATCAACACTCGTTAAGCGAATTGCAAGCTGTATGGACATTTCACCGCGCGTGTATCACTGGGGCGCGTGTTACCTTCCCAGCCCATCCGTTCACACCGCTTTTCGGAGACAGTCTGCAGCGGCTCATTACCCGAAGAGTGGTCCCACAAACATTTCAGCTCAGTTCGTCCACGGCAGTCGTCGAAACACGGAAAAGGGGGATTTTGTTCGAACAGAATGCCGCTAAAGCAATGCAGCTTCTTTACTGGTCAGGATAGACTCCTCTGTAAGTTTTGTTATATTGTCACAGATGCTTGGTCCAGTCCTTTCTTCTATCAGTCTTTACTATTCTGGAAAGTTCCAGGCCATGCTCGGCTGTCATCGGAAATGCTGGGTACTTTGCCTTTAGCCATTCACTCTGTGTGCACCCTGGCGGCTCCTCAGCCGAGTTGCCCGACAACGGGACAAGGGTGGCCGACTGCCCTGCGTCTTACACTTCCCGCGAGCCATGAACCCAGTTCATTCCCGAGACCGGCATCGCCTGTCGAGCGAGTCCCACAAGAGCGAACCCCGCAAATTCACCACGAAGAACCTGAAATTCCAGCGAGTTGCTTGCTGCTACCAGGAGGAACCACCGGAGTTCGGTCTCCTGCCTGAAAAATGGAAGCGGACTAAGCCAATGATGACAAACCTGTTGCAGCAATCCGCGTCCACTCCCACCATTATTTGCATGCTCGTCGCACCTCGCACTCCGACGCCCTTTCACGGAAAGGTGTATGAAGACGTCGAGGACTGGATTGAACCATATGACCATGTCGCCCGCTACAGTGGGTGGTTAGACAACCAGCACCTGCAGAACCTATATTTCTCGTGGAAGAAACTGTCAGGCACTGCTTTGAAAACCATGAATCCTCCTTAACTTTGTGGAAAATTTGCAAGATCGAGCTAAAGCGCATGTTTCTCAGCCAACATCGACGAGAGCCTGAGAGCCGAATTCATGATTCTGTCCAGGACACGGCCCCAACGAGAGCATCACCACCTTCGCGGAGGATGTTTTGCACCTGATCAAGCACCCACGCCGACCCTCGTGCTACAAAAGACAAGAAGCTTACCCCTGAATTCATAGATGTAACTTGACTCGAACTTGACTTGAAGCCGTCTTGAAAAGACGCCATCGCGTTTCATAAATCCTCCTTGACTTGAAACGCGAACTTGAAGCGATCTTGACTTGATCCAAATCTTCAAAATTTCAAGACAGCGTTGCACCTGTCTTGAACGTGACTTGAGCTTGACTTGAACGAGTTCTCCAAGATGTCGGCTTCCGACGTCGCTCGGAGAATCGCGGCGTTCGAGTTTGCCTCCCGCGCCTCTGACCTCATCTTCGGCAACGTGTACGCCTTACCGAGAGTCCCGCGGCCATCGGTTCGAGACCGCGAAAACCCGATGGAGAGGTACAACGACGGGCAGTTCCTCGCGCGGTACCGCTTCACGAAGGAAACCTTGCGGGAGCTGCTCGCCATGCTGCCTCTTCAAGTGAGCGCTGACAACAGGAGTCTGCCGCTGCCCCCAATGCTGCAACTCCTGGTGACCCTGCGGTTCTACGGTGCCGGAGCGTTTCAGATTGTCACGGGGGACCTCGTTAACGTGTCCCAGCCTACAGTCTGCCGCACGGTCGGGGTCGTGACGCGCCTGATCGCACGGCATCTGTTCAAAGAACTCGTGCATTTTCCAGACGCTTCCCAATTAAACACTGTGATGCGCGAATTCTTCAAAATGGCCAGATTCCCCGGCGTTACGGGCTGCATTGACTGCACTCACGTGCGAATTAACAGCCCCGGCGGTGACGACGCAGAAGTATACCGCAACTGCAAAGGATTGTTCTCCATCAATGTCCAGGTGGGTTCTCAATTTATCAAAACCGAGCGAATGTGCTATCGACGAAAACGTATTCGCGCGTTCTTGGCACGATTGTGCGATCGTACATTCGAGTGATGCGTGCACGTTCACAGGCGCCAAGTCCGAAAATGTACACCCAGGTACTTATCAAGCTGCAAATAGCTCAGTTGATTGGCTGTACTATGGTAAAGAATTTGCAGCTTCTGCTAGAATAGAATCTCTAGTTTGTAAATTGTTTTGCGATATGAGCTCTTCATTTTAATAAAACTAGAGCATGGAACCACGAGGCAAGCAAATAAATTCTAGAACTGCTTCAAGCACTTCCTATGATCAAATGCGCCTTGGGGAGTAGATGAAAACAAAATAGCACTGGTTTTACAAACATAGAGACTATTATTTGGAGTTCAAACGAGCCGACATGGGAGCAGAGGGCTTGTCAATAGCCAAAATGACTGGTGGATGCATCCGCAGTGAATCTCTAAAAAGGGAATTAAGCGAGGGCCTACCACTTAAATCAGTGCACATCTATAGAACAAAACATGGAGGAGGTTCACCAATTCACCTACGTGTTTGAAAACTACACGCTGGAAGGAACACCTAAAAAAGCACCAAAAGAAAACAACACAAGGACGAGGAAGTAGACAGGCAAGAGAGCACTCGCAACTGGTTTTATTTGTGAAAACTAATCGTACTGGAAGGAAACAGTGTTTTGTGAAGCTTCCCTATAAGCAGTGCTAAAATTTATATGCCAACTGAGGTCTCGTACGTCACTCCGAGGCGGTGGTGCTTTTAGTGCACTTCTAGTACAAAGATGTGGGAAAGAAAAGCCAGGCCTGAATTAACGTCATTTCAAAGCTCCTGGCTTTTTGAAGCAGCGAAAATGGCGTAGAGTGCTGCTAGCGGCTGCCGTGCTTGGTGTCTCTGGTTTCAGCAACTTGGTTTTGTTTCGCCAATTGTCGCATAGAAAACCGTTCATCATGCGGACTTTGTTTGTGATGTATAAGCAGTCTTCAAACACCCTTCCAGCACATGTCACCGTGATATCTGTGCTCCCTATGCTGTGTACCAACCTACTGCTTGCATTGGTTTCCATCCAGCATAGAAGCACGAATGTCGTGGTGACTCGAATTCAAATCTGTTTGCAGGTAGTTTGATATATGGCGTATTCGCGACTCCAGCGAACTATAGACGGCGCGCTGCTCAGGCAAATGGCGGACGAAAGGAGGTCGTTTTCGTTGTTCAGCACGCGGACCACAACAAATTCCTGCACTGCAGCGTAAATCAGTGTTGCACTTGAAAGCAAAGCGATTTTCGACGGTAGAAACCTTCTTCTCGTCAGTGGGTAGGAGTGACACAGCGGAATCATAAAAATAATTACTGGAAACGATGTTTGTTTCTATGCTGCCTACGAGAACCAAGCAGCGATAGCAGACGACAGAGTCGAAACGACCTCCTCTCGTGAAGTTATCGGCGCTGCCGCTACGCGGCGTTGATTTCGCTGGAGTCGCGAATAAGCGGCGAGACCCCGGCTTTACAATACGAGCTCCCGCTACAACTGCTAGAAGTGCACCTGGTTGTGTTGTCAGCATAGTTAACTTACATTTATTTCTCCTATCAGCCAAAGAAACGTCTGTTTCCTAGAAGCTGAAAACGATGTGGGCATTCTCGCCAGCTGCTGTTGTGACTGCCGCCAAATGAAAATGAAGTGTGCAGTTATGCTCCAAAAGCTCTTTTTCCATCTCCAAAATGAAGTTTTGGCTGCTCCAATAGCTGCTCCAAAATGACTACGACCAATCACATCACTGCTCTTGGCATGCAATGAAACATTCCCATGATTCCTCGCGCAAGCACTCAATCCACTCCCACCAAGCAGATCAGTTCCGATTCGATGCGCCTGGCTAGCGAATCGGGGCATCTACATGGACCAATTCGATTCGCTAGCTCGATTCAATGCACTAGTATCGCATTCGTGTAAACACAGCCACTATAATAAAAGAAGTCCTGTTTCCGTCCCCGAACTCGACGTTTTATCCTTTCATGTATTCATATCTATTCACCAATGCGCTCATTTTCAATTATTCTTATTAAAGCATTCCTTGTCATTCATCTCACTCTCTGGTTTAACACCACATTCAGCTCTCACCAGTTCGCTTGGGCGGGAGATGAAACGACAATGTTTATCTGCAGAAAGTAGTTGTAGGCCTCCAACGACTTGTATGCTTGTTTATAGGGTGAACCTTCTAACTGCACATTGCAAGTAAAGTTGAAAATGTACATCACCTAACCTTATTTATACTTTCTCATTCAACCAGGTACAACAAGGCCCACATAAAAACGCGAAACTCTGTCGAAAGGGCCTTTGGAGTTTGGAAGCGGCGCTTCCCTTGCTTGGATATGCGGCTCCAGCATAAGCCTGGTCGTTCCGCCAGCATTGTGACTGCCTGTGCTGCCCGGCACAACCTGGCATGCCTGAGGAGGGAGCCACAGCCTCCACCTCCTCCACCTCTACCAGTCAGGCGCAGGGTTCGCAACAGGAGGAGGGCCAGGCGACCGGTGCACCTGCCCCCGTTGATGCCGTGGAGGACACCCTGACGGGCATCCAGACCCGGGAGATCATCATTGAGAAAAGCTTCACTTATTAGAGGTACGCCAAAAAGGTGCTTGACTTTGTTCAAGCAGGTGGCTATCCTAACCGATACCTTCTAAACACTCCAATATCCAAAAACATCAGTCGAATGCCCGATTCCCACAAATTTGCGAGCTAAACTAGCATGTTCTTTTCCTCCTCATCTTTGCTCTTTTAGACCAAGGAAGAAAGTGACAGCCGAAATACGATTCCAATCATGCCATTAGCGGAGCCATGTACCGTGCCTCTCGAGTCTGGAAAACCTAAAACATGCTTTAATAAAGAATCACTTTCATGCAAATAAATTGGTAAAATGAGGGAAGATGTTTGGCGGTATGATAGCCGAGGGCTTGTAGATATAAAAAAATAGCATTTCATGAAACTGTCCTATAGAAAAAACTCAATATTTAAAAACCTTGTCCAGACACAAGTGCAGGCACTGCGCATGCGGATAAGCCAGCTTTGAGTGACGTGAAGCATCAGCACGTGCACCATGTGATAAGCAGCGCCATCGCTACGACAGACGCATGTTAATGTGAAGGCGTTTTCTGGAAATGCGATTCGCTGTAGATTATGCTGATGTGTGCAATTGTTTCGCAGTGATTTGGAGCATTGAACAGCTTGCCTAGGGACAATCTACAAAACATTGCTCTAGCGTTCCGCAGGAATGTAGGTACAAACTTGCTACATCATCAACGCACTCAAATGCTCTTCGATGAACTTCGCCACGTTTTACAAGGGTTGCCCATCTCGAAGGAATGAGAGTTCTATTTAAAGCGTTCCACAAACTTCTTCCTCAACTTTGTGTACGACAGGACAAGTGACCTTGCGGTACACAGTGGGAAAGCTCACAGCGTGTTCAATTTTGATTGCCTTCGCTCATTTCTGCAGGCTGTTGTCATGGTGCCACTGCAGCAGGCAGAGATGGAGAGGGCATGCTCTTGCCCTAAGAGAGCCAGCCTTCTTCCCCTGGCGATTTTTCGAGGAACACCATTAACCATTTGGCCTTTGGGTGGCCTGGTCACATCACTGCCAACCACCACTGCTACCTACCTACATTCCTGCCACAGCTCGCATAAGTTCCAGCTCCATCATCGCTGCAGCAAAGCAACGACATCAGACTGAGCTGTGTTGTTGCCACTGTGCTGCAAAACATACGTATCCATTGAAGGAGCACTGCAATAAAAATTAAAATGTATCTATTTCATCTATGAGCAAGTTATATGTGATTACCCACATCCCTGCTAAACGGCGCACTCTGGCTAGGGCTCAAACAGCAGCTTGCCAGAGCACGCCGTTTTGAGCATCCTGACATGGCGCTCCAGTTTTACTCTCCACACAGAAAATTTGTGTTGTCAACATTGTAGACTATGCATAATGTAACACATTCCTCAGCGTGTGAGGCTATGTTTGAGACTGACTGGTGCTCTAAAAAAATCGGACCAGTACGGTAAGACTGTATCTAGGGTGCACAAAACTTCTCTTCCAAAGCAGAAAAAAAATATGGAGAAAGTTTGGTTATGGTTAGAACGCTGGTGTTGTAGGGTAATGTTATAAATAGGACAACTTTGTCAAAGTTTGTCTGGTTTGAGTTTATGTACGTTGAAATCATGTTGACGTGCGTTCGGTTGAGCCGCTCAATTAGGCCCTTTGCTTGGTGGGCCGAAGCTGTGATGGTGCGGTAAACAACATTACAGGCCTACAGAAGTTCTTGTATATGTGTTGATAAAATTAAGACGCCACAGTGGCTCACGAATTATTGTGGAGCTCTATGGCATAATAATGCTGAGTCAAAAATTTGAAACCTCCGGAGCAGTGGCAGCTGGCAGTGCAGATCTCTCCACGTGTCTGGTCATATGATCAATTGCCACGACGACCCAGTGGTTTTCTGACGTCTAGGAATGCAGTGGTCCTACAAGATAAATCTCAATTCTTCGAAATGACCGTTCAGGTGAAGGCAACAATAGAAATAAACACGTAGAAGACCGAGGCGGGCGCTTCCTCATTTGGCAGTATGGAAAATCTTAGACGAATCGCTGTGCACTGCGACATAGCCCCGGCCTAAAGTAACGCTGGGAATATATTTACCTTCGAGTGTTCCAGAAGGCATGGGTATGTATGGGACCTCTTTCTGAGTGAATTCAGTCCTCTTTAGATCATCCAAGGATTGACATCTTGCTCCTAGGTCATGGGTGCTGGCTTTAGTAGTGTTTCTGTTGCACATGAAGCTCAAGACTTAAAGAGACACTAAAAATGATTCTGCGATCGTCTGTTGGTCATAACTGATTCCACGGGACCTAAGCATCCTAAAATTCCAAAAATTACAGTCACGTGATGCCAATTTCCTTATTAAAAACGTGATGGAAGGCCAGGACACACCTCTTACTGAGCGTATTTTTCCGCTCGGGAAAGGCGGGGCATACCCCAGCAGCAGTGTAAGCACGGTGACGATGGGCACTCGTCGGCCAATTGCAAGCCGCCTCTCCTGGAGAGGGGGTTTGCAATTGGCCGACGAGCGCCCATCGTCACCGCACTCACACCGCTGCTGGTGTCAGCCTTGCCTGAGCGGAAAGATCCGCTCAGAAAGGGCTGTGTCCAGACCTTTCATCGTGTTTTTAATAAAGAAATCAGTGTAGCGTGATTGTAATTTTTGGATTTTTACGATGCTTTAGGGTCGATAGAATCAGTTATGACCAAGAACAGACGATCACAGAATCCTCTTTAATGCCCCTTTAAGCAATGATGGTGTAAAATTCTGCGGTGGTCCTTTCACCATTTGTTAAGTATATTTGATGTTACCTTCATCCGAGCGAGTCATGTGATGTAGCCCTAGCTTTCCTCTTGCAAGTTCCATGAAAGAAGTCAAACCACCTTTTAAAGTTCCACGTTAGTTGTGAGCAGCCTCTTTATTTTTCAGCTTGCTTCAGCTGCTCCAGCTTCAGAAGTATAAGTTCCTTTTTAGCTCGCTTTACTTCCACTTCCAAGCTGTGCTCCGCTGCCCTTTTCTGCAATTTGTCGTCATGATCTTCTTTCAGGAGACGGAGGGGGTGTGCGTATTCCTCTCGCAGTAAGGTCTCCCTTACCTCATTCTCCTTCGCTAGTGTATTTTCTCGGACTGTCCATCCTGCCTTTGGGCAGCCTGGTGGCGTGGCTTGAGGCCTCAGCTCCATCAACGCTGTACCTCGCAGCGGTTGCAGGCGGCTGGGTGGCATGAGCTTGAGGGTGCCCATTACTGTGAGCTGCTTCCGTGTCTACGGCACTGGCGCTTGCGCAAGCCGCTGACGTAACCTCCGGCTCGCTGAGGGGGCTTGTAGGCCGATTGTGGGCATCTGAAATAAAAAAGGATAAGCAGATATCTGGTTGAGCAATTGTATGCAGCACGTTGCATACAATTTACATACCGGAAATTATGTAGTGAGCTCAATTAATTGTTGATTACGGCAATCAGCCATATTTCACTCCACTGCATGTTTCTATTCTGGTGTTAATGTTTCTGTTTATTGTTCATTGTTCAAGTCACTTGCATGCAAAGTAACAAAAGTTACTTTAATGACAAAGACGAGGCAACCAGAACCTGTGATGGCTTGATAATGTTATAAATTATACTGGTTGTCACACTGAAGTGTGGCAAACATTTGTCTCAGTGAGTCTCTCTGTTCTGTCATTCCAGTCGCTTTGAACGGAACTCTCTGAACCAGGCTTAACATGGTCCACGCTTTATATATGTCCGACTTCGTGAATGCAGGAATTTAAACCAATACCGAATGCAACACATGCAGTGTTGCGTGCATGGTTTTATGGAAGCAGTCTTTTGGTGACGCTATTATGTAACATTACAATAGGAACGATGCCCTGGCCCTCTCCTAGCGTGACTTTGTGCGCAGCACAAGTGTATTTTGAAAGTGAAAACGTTTTGATACACATTTTATAGCTTTATAAGTATAGGGACTTTTCACTTGCGGCTTACGTGCAGGTTGTGCGTGGTGCATTTTGGGTATATCACCATCTTTGGGTCCCCGACACCAGGATCAGCCGCACTACATCACAAATCTTTAGAGAGTTTTCGTAAACCATTTTCCCACCTCCGCTCTCCAAAACAAGGACGCCAGAACTGCACATGAGCGGCGCTAGCCTTGCCTGCAGAGTCCCAGATCTCGTAGCGAGTTGCGGAGAACGTTGCAGGACAGCATAAATAACCTATCAGAACTCACTTTTCTCTGGTTTTGTTGACACCAGAATTTTCAGCGCCAGTATGGTGTTGTGCGTGATGATCGACTGCCGAAGAAAGTTGCTGTCGAAGAAGAAAAAAGAAGAGAGCAAGCTTGGGGACTCCCATTTCTTCAAGACTTTGAGAGTCCGAACGCTCGAGTGCGAGAAATTATGGTCGCTCTCTGTAAGAAGGCAATGCAAATGGCTTGCACGCATCAACCGGAAATACCTCAACGAAAACGTCGACAAGTACCGAGTGTGTTCAAGGCACTTCGTCTCGGGTAACCGACGCATGGGCAACCGACGCATGTTACGATGAACAGCAGCGACGGGCGAGGTTTTGTGGAAATCTTATCGTTCATGTCCGACGAAAGCAAACGGTGCCGACACATACGCGAAACGAAGTGCCTTGAACACACTCGGTACTTGTCAAGGTCTTCCGGATTGATCTGCGCAAGCCATTCGCGTTGCCTTCTCACGGAGAGCGGCCACTCTTTCTTGCACTCGTCTGTTCGGACTCTCGGAATCAGTCTTGAAAAAAAAAAAAAAAAAAAAAAAACAGGAGTCCCCAAGCTTGCTCTCCTCTTTTTTTTTTTTTTACTGTGACTTGGTGCAGCAGCCGACCATTACACGCGACTCCATACGGGGGTTGAAAATTGTGGTGTCACCGAAACCAGAGAAAAATTCGTAGCGTAGTGTGACGGGTTCTGGCGTGGCCGCGACTGTCTGCTGCCAGGAACGCAAAGATGGTGATGTATACCCAGAATGCACTGCACACAACTTGCACTTAAGTCGCACATGAATACTCCCTATACAGCATGGATGACATACAAGTCTGACGGTCACAAATCCGTACCAATGTGCTGCAATTTGCACAGACACATTATGCATGTAACACTGTACCCATGTAGTCGTAATGGTCTTCCTCCCCGTCGATCATTGGCTGAAGCAGCCTCACCACCGGCTCGCTCAGGACAGGGGGCAGGTGTGATGCCCCATCGCAGTCGTCCTCGTTGGGGAGGCGAGCGGCCATGTGCCCCACCAATGCCCCGACAAGCAGTGAGAGGGCACTCACGGGGGCGGGGGGCATCCCCTCCTAATGGCAGTTTTACATATGTCAAGGCACTGGATAAAATCACGGATAACGCGCACCGTACAGACAAACATCGTTCCCCACACCTCACAACGTATGGGGGGTATATGTTATTTGTATAAGGTTAAGATAAAACTGAGCAGACATAGCTATGGAGACAATCAGGAACTCAACTGCACTCGTCACACTGTGTGTATGTTGTGGTCTTGCCATACTCGTTGATCTAGCCTCATCAAATTAAATATTGATGGGAAACTCTGACAATACGAATGACACAAGCTGGCGAAAAGGCAGTATAAAAGGCTGCGATTGCGAGATCCGCGAATCGCACTCGTTGAAGTGCTTCGATTGCTCAAAGTAACTTGGTCACTCACCTGTCTTGTGAAATGTTCGCTTCTGGTCCGACTCTTCTTATTTCCACTTCTGTTTGAGATTACCCCAACATTTTTTAGCTGTTTAAAGTCCCGTGGACTGACCCAGGAACCGTGCACATCTAATTCAGGCCCCGACCAGGGCGCCCCTAGCGGCAAACGGGTCCGTTTCATCGGGGAACTTCTGTCAGTCGCTGTGTTGGTTGTGCGTTGTAGCGGGTTAGCGCTGTAATTTCCAAGGTAGCTATTCCGCACTAAGAAAGCCACAACAATTGATGCGGCAAACAATAGGCGACCGCCGCGACGCGGCCGTCATAGAAAAGGTGCGGATCTAATTCAAGCCCCGACCAGGGCGCCCCTAGCGGCAAACGGGTCCGTTGCATCGGGGAACTTTAGAGGGAACTTCTGCCAGTCGCTGCGTTGGTTGTGTGTTGCAGCGGGTTAGCGCTGTAATTTTCAAGGTAGCTATTCCGCTCTAAGAAAGCCACAACAATTGATGCGGCAAACAATAGGCGACCGCCGCGCGCGGCCGGCATGCTCGCTTCCTATACTCAGTGCTGAGTCGCTCCCACGTTTCCGCCTTCAGATTTGCTGACGAAATGTCGGTTTTTTTTACATTCTAATAAAGTTTTATGCTTCTGCACAAGCCCAATTAGAATATGCTTCTCATCGAGAGTAAAGCGCGGCGCGGATTTTTTGTTAGTTGCCATTGAGAGGTTGGGGAAATCTCAAACAGAAGAGATGAGGGCGACGACGGCGATCAGGTTGAAGCTTGCTCACGAGCCGCCCGAGCCCCGACTACGCTCGCGCGGTGCGAACATTGGCAGATGAAAACATAATTTTGTCTAAAATGCGCGTGCAACTTTCGTTTTTAAAACATTTATGATAATGGGTTTGGCAATTTCTGAGTTCTAAACAAGTGGAACAAAAAACACTTTACTAAATAATTTGTTTTCCAAATATAAAACACATTTTAAGTGTAAAATAGCACGATACTCTCGCTCCCAGAGGTGGAGTCCCGCGACTGGCCGTGACTTCAACCAGACTTGACGAAGGAACTGCGCCGGTGGGTCTATGAAATGAAAAAGCCAACTTGAGCGCGTTCAAGTCAAGGCGGGTCTTGAGGCGGTCTTCAGCAAGTCGAGGCGCGGCTTCAAGTTAAGTTACATCTATGAATTCGGTTCGGGGGTTAGAATCCTCATGTCCCTCATGTGAGGGACAATTTCTTCGGCAGCCTTGTCCGCAACCCTCCGACAATAGTCGAAGGGGTTCATATCACTGAGGCTTTCAACATTGAACGTGCACGCACTGCATGCCCGAGCCTGTCACTATCAACAACTTCCCGGCGTCTCGACACTCAAGTCGTTTAGCTGCAACTTTGACGCCAGCCTCCCAGGTATATCCGCGACATCATCCACGACGTTGTCCAGTAGGAGATCAGGAAGCTACTTCCTGCCACCAGTTGCCCGGCTTTTATTTTGATTGCCGAGATTGTTTCGGAAGAAGTTCGCCAGGCATTTCAACCGGAAACTTCTGCGAGCGAAGCGGCATCTGACGAACCGAGGGCGATTTACGCCACAATGGCATGACGGCCGCCACCGGCTGCGCCTTAGTAGTAAGTGCCAATTAAATGAGACAACCCAACGCCAAAGCATTCCCGTTATCGGGTGTAGGTCTGCACTGAACAAAGCACACCGAGGAAAAAGGAGGTGTTGCGAATGGCCGACCGAAAACCACTCTGCTACCATTGCATGAGGCCGACCATGTCTACCGGAGCTGCCCGTACCAATGAATGGGCCTGCGAGACTTCCTCCCGAACGACCCTTGACCACGTCTCGTGAAGTGACTACCGTACATTGAGGAGTATCTTCGGCTGCCTCTGTCCCTGGTGCCGACATACCCCGAGGGTCCTGATCCCTATCACCTCGACGGGAGATAAGCCCGACACAAGCTTCTACACTAAGCACGACAACGCAGGTGAGCGGCAATGCAATGACATTTGATTTGGTGTCAGTCGTCGTCCAAGGGAATAATAATTTGCCAACACCAATTATCTGTGTCCACCCTACGAAGCACATGATTTCCAACTTCGAGAGAGGATTCCGCTGAGTAACTTGAAGAAATAGAAGTGGAATGGTTGGTCGTTTTGAAAAACTGGACACTGTGGAGATCTTGCTGCCCCCCTCCGCGCTGAGCCTCAGGGCTTGACATTCCAGCTACTCGGACTTCGTCGTGGGCCCAGCAGAAGCTTAACGCGCTCAATGCCTCCGTGATGCGTCATTCCTCGGGAAAGCTTCAATGGCCTCGTGCACCAGAAGATCCGGCTATACCACTACCCTAACCCAACTGACGTCACACGTCTAGCTTCTCGGAACAAAGGGGCCAAGGCTTGAAAAGGGGACGGGGGACAAAGGCAGGCTCTCGGGCGGCGGACACGAAGGAGCGTGCAGCGGTGACGGGATAAAAGGAAGACGCTGGCTCGGGAATCGGCGACGGACTGTCGCTGGCGTGGGGAAGTGCGGGCCCAACGTCGAGCTGCGGATTCGACGGACGGACTGGACAGCGACCCTGGACGACGACGTCCCCATGACGCGGTGTGGATTACCACCGCTGGGACATGGAGCAGCTGCAGTAGCAGCGGACCTCCCCAAGGCTTCGCTGATGACCGTTCCCCAATCCCGAACCCCCCCCCCCCCTCCCCCCAGGCAGTAAGTGAGTGAATAAAACCCTTTGGCCGAGAGCGAAGTATTGCCGTGTGATGTTCATCCGGGGACAGGGTCTGTGGGAATCGGAGTTAGAAGCCTGCAACTCCAAGCACCCCACGACTTCACTCTGCTACAAGAGACTTACAGAAGATGCAGTGGTTTCGGCATGCAGAAGAAATCGCCATTGCGGAATGGAAGTGAAGTGGCTTTGATAGCAAACAAAAATTGTTGCCAGCCATCAAGTCAACGGTACAGCAAAAGGCACAGCCACGTAAGCATTACATGCCCGAACTTTCTACATTGACGCAGAAAACTACCATGCGGATAAAAGCAGGTCCTGCAGCTTCAGTGCATCAGATGTCAGTGGCGGCACATCACGTATGATCACAAGACAGCATCAGTCAGTCAAAGTCGCACCTCCACCAAACTGAACACAGGCGTGCCAGGAGCGTCATCCGACAACAAGGAGCACGAAGTACTACGGCTGAATGCCCGACACGAGACTGTCGCAGAAAGAACTCGTTAAGGAACCGTTTGATAATAATCAATGATTATGAAATCAAGTTGAAATAAACATATTTTATATACTAACCAAATATACATCATATTCACACTCCAGTTTTACGCCTGCAGAGTCTACACACCAAGAATTGTGTTTGCAGCATGCGGTGACATTTTTGAGGACGCTCGAATCTCTGACCTCCAATATTAATATGGAACAAGACTGGCAGACTTGTATCATGGGGCTGCACTCCTTCCACCTTTCCTGAACATGGGGTGTATCCGAAAACAGACTGCAGTGATGTGAACATGTTATTTATTTGTTTACGTCCTCCAACGGCCTTTGTAGACAATTCAGAGAGGATGTTTAAAACTATCTACATATGATAACAACATCATAGCACACTGACATTAATGAGACAAAAAAAAACGGCCCACTGAAAATAAATATTACATTCGTAGAAATAATTATTGCTGTAATTTGCTAACTACAAAGACGGACACGCCTCTCAGAATCTAGTTTAATAGTATGTGTTGATGCATTGTTATATAGCAGGACAGTTTATATACAAATGACACAATAGACTCTTTACAAAACCCCATCAAGCAACATTGATTGTCACCATTTTTTTTTCCGGTGAAAGCACACGAATGTGCCCCAGTTTACGTTCAACGCTACTGCAGCATTTGAATCCGAAAGGCACTGAGCCGAGCTCACAAGGATTGATGGCATAACATTCCGTCGAACAAATGCCGAAAGTATGAAGGCCTTGGGTAATTAGTGCAGTAGCTACTGTACTTTGCTTTATCACAATTTGGCAAACGGCGAAGGCTACAGTCCCAATAAGCCAATATGCACGTTGAATGGAGGCATGTGACAACATTCATCAGAGTGCTCTCTTTCTGCAGAGATTTGTCACATACCTTCATTCCGTCTCTCTGATTGGCTCGATGGGTCTGTGGCGGTTGGCCTTTGCGAAGTTAGGGTGCAGCGAAGTATAGCACACACTTTTGAAGAAAAAAAGACTATTGAAGAGGCTGGAAGAAATGGTAGTCAACATTTTGCAACAAGACTGCTTCCTCAGGCAAAGGACAAGCACAAATGAAAGTCTAACTAAATACAAGTCATGTTTTCCAGGTAATTAGAACAAGTAAATAATCGACCGACTGATACAATTCACTCTTGATGAAGACAAATATGGCTGCAATAAACCCTACGCAAGAGAAAAATGTGCAGCTAATCTTCTATTTCCGAGTTGCATTGCATTTAACGAATTGGTGATATGTGTGGTGCTATCTCTGAACCTCTAAAGAGTGGGGTTGCATTTTTAATGCGAAGGCATTAACTGTCCCATGGAGCGTGCCGACGTCATCAGCCGCGCCAAACGGCAGATAAATTCCCGAAGCCGTGATCTGAGGCGTCCCAGCTTTGAAATCATGCAGAAAGCCACGCAAAACGACAGTGATATAAAGCCGCCGCGCGTCAGTTTCAACTAGCGCCAGCCCATGGCGCTGCGTGTCTGCGAGGCTGCGGCTCCACCGCTCCACGCCCAAGGTCAGCCCGGCGAGCAGAGCGCGCGCGCTCGTTTGTCGACGCAAGTACTCCTCAAGGCCTGTCAAACAGGATACTACAAAACTCACGACTCCGGCAAATCGTGCGGCGCTCCGCTTCCGGCCGTCGGGGGGGAAACTTCCCCCCGTCAAAGCTGCCGGGGGGAAACTTCCCCCCGTCAAATCTCATCCTTGCTTCCTCCACGGCGGCCTTGCTCTGCTCATCACGTGGGTCCGGAGAGCCACTCACACGCTCTGTTGGTTCTGGGTCAATCGCTCAAGGCCTCCGCCGTTTTTCAAGTCCCGAAAACGGGAAAGGGAACGACACGAAGGTGAGGAAGCGAAGGCTTTTCGCGCGAGGCAAACGCGGACCAGGGATAGCAGAACGAAGTACGCGCAGTCGCCGATGCGACGGCGGTACGCGAGGGCCTTCCATGGCGAGGTCAGCCAGACGCAGGTGGCGGGTGACGTCAAACCTGCCGAGCACCGACGTCAGAGAAAAGTGGAGGAGGCAAGGAGAGAAGTCGTGTTCGTGAAAATTTTCACGACTCCTGCAAGAATTTTCACGACACCGACTAATCGTAAAAATTGAAGCGTCCGCTTCAATTTTCACGATTTGTCGGAGTCCTGCGTTTTGTAGTGTCCTGTTTGGACAGCCCTTTAGACGAAAAAAGGAAGCCGAGAAACGGCATGCATGCTTTCGCATTCACAACTCATAAGAAGTGCTTAGGTGGACCTCGAGCCTTTTTAAAGATTCGAGATGTTAGAATGATGGATTAGACAACCATCTAAGAGGAGTCCGATCACACACATGGAGGTTACTGTTGATACCGATCGGCAAGGTCTATAGAGCCTACTAATTTCTTAGGGACCTAGGATGCAGTATTTTGTGCACTGATCAATAATAAATGTGAACACTTGCTAACTGTGTTCTGAGTTCCAAGGTGATAAATGAACTGTTTTATGAACGTTAGTGATTAACTTTTTTCTGAATGATTGGTTCCAATGCTTTGTAAGAGCTCGCATGCACGTCATATAAACAAACGCCAGGTTTTCACTTAAAAAAAGTACTGCGATCGAATGCAACCTACTGCAATGAAAGCACGTTATTTCAAAATCCTGACAACTGCCAATTGGTAAACTCGTCGATTAGCACAAAAGGTTATAAGTCGCAGGGGCTTCCTCGCTAAAAGTTGCTGTGGTTGTTTGGTGACCCAGGGCTGAAGCAAACGAAGCTAGAAAATGCGAAAAGTTTTATGCCAAAAGTTATATCGTAAAATCGTGGATTAGCAGGAGCTTCCTCGCTAAACGTTGCTCTGGTTATGCGGTTTCTTAGGGCTTAAACAACTTCTTCTAGGCCCTATGCCCGACGCATACATTTCGCATCGATTCGCAGACATTCTAACGTTCAAACAAAGCTAAGAAAATGTGAAAAGTTCATGATGCAAGCACTAAAAGTTCTATCGATCTTCGAACACATCCGGGAATTCGAGCACCACTACGGCGATACGACTGATGCTGTCTTACAGATCGCTCTGGATCGTCCAAATGATCCAGAGCGATCTCGCTCAAAAGGAGTATAAAGTGTCATTCCTTCCTGTCGTTACGTTATACCTGCGTCAGAGAGGTGCACGAAGATACCCGAAATCGTCGGTAAACAGAAGGCACATCACGACTATCGCGCCAACCGCGCACCGAACAACGCATCCACCAGCTCTGGGCGCTGCCATCTTTCCGGTGACATCACGGCTCTTGTGCGGTCACATGACGAGTAGTCACATTTGAGTACAACATGGCGGCAGCCGGGGGGTGCCACTTTCGAAATTCCGGTTTATCACTCTAAGCTCCTCTACCTCGTTGATTGAGGGGCTTCACAAGTCCACCCAGGCACGTATCCAGGGGGGGGGGGGGGGGGGGGCGGGGCCCATGGGGCCCGGGCCCCTTCCCCCCCCCCCCCGAAATCTTCCATTTTGCTGGGGCCTCCTCTCCCCCCTCCCCCTCATACAGCATTTTGTCATGGGCGGGCCCCCCCCCGAAACAAAATCCTGGCTACGTGCCTGAGTCCACCATAGCTTCACTGCAGCCTGTCTTCATTGCATCGAGCTCAACGTGCCGTGCCCAATTTCGTTATGTCTAACAAGAAAATATTCATTGTGCGGCACTTCACGATTGTGATCAGTGGTGAAGACATTTTCTTCTTCTTTAGTGCCCACAGTGCAGCGGAGTGCCGTTGTGGCGCTGCTGCGAGCATATCGATGCTAACGCACGCGCTGAATCAACAACGCCTAGAAGACAAGGCCGTAGTACTGACATCTTTGCGCCACCAGCGAAGGCCAACGCTGAACTTCAGATTGGAAGAGAGTACTGCGTCAGCCCTCGGCTTCGATTCCAGTTTGAGCCGAACGTTGGCGCAATCGTCGTGTCCAATCCGTGACCAGCGTTTGCCTTCGCTGATGACGACATCTCTACCGGCACTTTGGCTTTGCTATCTAGGAGGTGTTGGATGAACATCCTTGCTAGAGTAACTCCATATGCTCTGCTTGCTGAGCAGAGTATCGCAATGGTACTCTCGAGGTGGCCGTATTGTATCCAAGGCCGCACTGCGGGTAGCGACCTTCGCTGCTTCAGTTCAGATCTGGAGGCGCCGATGGCGTGGTTGTGAGGCGGCGTGCTGCGACGTGCGGAGCTGAGAATATATAGCGCTGCGACACGCCCCACGTGCACCGTCGTCTCGTCATTTGTCTCCTGTTTTTTCTATGCTATCGGTAGAACATAGTAGCCGACGAAAACGTCATCCCTTTGAAAACCGTAACTGCGGCGTTGTTGTCTGGTACGAGAGAGCGCTTGTCTGTCTCCCTTGAGGAGGTAATATGCAAGGCACTTCCTTCTTTACCCGATTGAGGGTGTAAAAGTTGCTTGTTCCACCCTTTTGGAAACCTTTTTTTCTTTTTATAGAGTGGTTTCTATTCGCGACTCCAGCGAAATCGATGCCGCGTAGCGGCAGCGCCGAGAAGCTCAGGAGAGGAGGTCGTTTCGACTCTGTCGTCTGCTATCGCTGCTTGGTTCTCGTAGGCACCACAGAAACAAACATCGTTTCCAGTAATTATTTTTATGATTCCGCCGTGTCATTCCTACGCACTGACTACAAGAAGGTTTTCTACCGTCGAAAAATCGCTTTGCTTTCAAATGTAACACTAATTCTACGCTGCAGTGCAGGAATTTGGGGTGGTCCGTGTGCTGAACGACAAAAACGGACTCCTTTCGTCCGCCATTTTGCTTGAGCAGCGCGCCCTCTATAGTTCGCAGGAGTCGCGAATAGGCTGAGGCCTTCTGGAAAGGCTTGGCGGGCCAGGTCGGAGCTTAGGGGAGTATTGTTGAAGTCAAGGGGTCTCGCACATGGGATATGTGCTGCGCTAGGCGAGGCCAGAGGGCAGGGCGGAGGTCCGAGAAGGGAGTGCCCCAGCTATCCCAGGTAAAGGGCATGTGGCGAGGGGAGGAAATGTGGAAGGAGAAAGTGGGGAGATTGTTGGGCGCGTAGACAAGACCAGTAGGTGTGTCTCACGTCGGGATGGGCGCCACAGACCTGACAATGGGGGGTTCCGGGGCGGTTCATAATGTGGTGGGCTATGAGGTCACACGGCAGGGAGAATGTCTGTGCCTGCGAACGTATGTACCCTCGCGCCGTGCGATGTGAGGGGTGGGAGGGGAAAGGGTGCGGCGGTAAAGGTGTAGGTCTTTTAGGCGCTGTCGTTGAGGCTTGCGATGAGCGGCACGTTCCTCTTTCGGGTTGAAGTCCGGGGGCGAGGATTCAGGGTTGCTCGGAGTCTGCAATTCCTTGGTGTCCAGGGACCCACTCAAGAAAGACGTGCAGATAAGGGTGGGCAGCCATGCAGGATTCCAGGTCGCGTTTGATGTGTACCGGTTCGGAGTTGGTTGAGAAGTCTCTGAGGGCTCCTTGACTATCGGAGCGGATAGCAATGAATTCGGTAGAGTGGGGCTAAAGTTAGGATGGCTTCTGCTATGGACTGTGTCTGTGCTGCTGTAGGGGAGGCTACATTTGCTTGGTGTCGGACTGTCTCTCTTTTGGGGCCCACTGTGACGATGGTAGAGATGCCGTGGGTGAAGGCGGTGCCGTATAATAGATATCGTGCGGTGGTGTGGAAAGATGAAGGGCTCTGCTTTGGAGTCTTGCAAGATCCACGGTCGGATTCATGTGTCGGGGGATGAGCTTGACTGCAATGCGAGGAATCGTGTCCCACGGTGGCGGTTCTTTGGGAAGGGGGAGAGGTGGGCAGTTCGGTATCCGATGGGTGGACAGAATGGCGCGGCCTTGCTTGGACGTGGTGAGTCGGTGGTATTGCGCTGCGACGTGGGCTTCCGTTTTCTCCTCGATTCTGTTGTGAAGAGCAGTGAACGTGATGAGGTAGTTTGGGGCGTACGTGGGCACGCCGTGCGGAGGCATTTTCTCTGGTACAAAGTGCGTCGATGTGCCGGTCGCGTATCTCTCCACGAGCGCCGCAGACTCGAGCAACGCGATCATCCTGTGTGTCGTCTGCTTCCCAGATTTTGGAAACACGCTTTTAAACATCGCTCGCGTTATAAAACAACGCGATTTTACTGTACCAATTGGCTACACATAATGTTCAATGACCAAGAAACTTTCAAGTTCGTTCGGTGTTAGTCTATGATGTATTTTTCGCAAACGAAAAGCGAGGAACATGCTGCGCCCGAAACTCGGCGCCTGCAAGGTCGTTTTTCCTCGTCAAGGTTGGATCCAGTTCGCCGCACGGGACCGCTTCTCCACCAATTCGGAGTTGGGGGCGCAAAGAAAAGCAACGCGGTACTCTGACTTTGCAAGCAGAGCCTATACAGTTACTCTAATCCTTGCAATTTTCTCCCCCTGGACGAAGCGAGCGATTTTCACGCCTCCCCTTCTAGCCCATTTAACATATCCGAGAGGAAACCTCACGTAAGCATTACTAGAACCATTTCGTGCTAACCTGGTCATAAGACTCCTGGGCAACTTTGGTTCAGAGCCAGAAACTGGCGCCAGAGTCCATAGGCGCGCTACAGTCGTCAGACTGGACGCTAGCAATGGAAAACCTTTTTAATACGAAAGCATTAACTGTCCCATGGAGCGAGTTGACGTCATCAGTTTGAAGCTTGAAAACGGCACCTAGTTTCCCCGATACTATCCTTCGGTTCCATTGGCTGGCGCGCGTCGACGGGGCTCCCCTTGGCCGCTGCGCTCGTCAGTTTCCACGACCGCTCACCCCATGGCGCTGCGTGTCCATCAGCGCGCCGGTAACACTGAGCTTTCCAAGGTCAGCGTGCCCCGGGGAGCACGCGCGCTGACCGGCGACGAAAGGTACGCAGCAGACGAGAAGGGGAGCGAACGAGCGGCTTGCCTGCTTTCGCATTCACAACTCATAAAAAATGCTTAGGTGTACCTCGATCTTTTCTTTCCTTTTTCTTTCGAGTTATTTCCCCTTTTTTTTTGTGTGTAGACGCTTTTTGATTTATGAAACCCAATTCTATCTCAAAAATTGCGTTTTTGCTATTTTTATTATGACCAATGTAAGTTCACCCGCGCAAATATATCATATCATTTTATACAACATATATATGTGACCTACCTTTTGTTTTCTCGCTTTACGTATTCACCGCGTGGTGTGACCTCCGTATTCAAAATTAAAAACGTACAAAAAAAACTTTTTTCCCCGTCTACTTTTTTTATATATATAAATGTCCAAGAACGAGAATAACCAAAATTCCACACTCGATAAGCCAAAATCTGATCGAAAGTATTTCGGCGTTGAGCAATAAAATCCGCCCACAGACGCACGTGCCGCTATCGGTAACATTCTGCTCTGTATCAACATAGTCGTTTTTTTGTTTGCTTTTTTTTTCATAAAAAAATGAGCGATCTTTCAAACTCGGTGGTGTACATATTTGCGAAAAAGTATCCACGGATACACGCCGGACTTGCCTGGTGAATAAATATAGGTGCGAAGGGTGGCACGACGCATTCCAAGTTGATTCCAATAAGCCCCTTCTCCTCTCCTTGCGCGCTTTCTCTTTTTCTCACTCACATCCGCTCCCTCTCTCTCTCTCTCTCTCTCTCCCTCTCCCGGTTTTATTACTGCTTTTTTCTCGGGTTACATCGATACCCTGCGCCGCGCGGACAGGCTGACGTCAAGGCTGAAGGTCCGACCGAACACGTCCTTTGTGCGCGCCGCCGACCTTGCTGCGGGACATCCTTCAACTTTCCAGGGACTTCTGGCGCGCGCGCCGATAACACACAGCGGACAAGATCCATATCGCAAATTCTCCGGCGCTACAGACCGCTGAACTCCGCCGCCGACAGTCGCTATGATTCATGCCCTCCTTCTGTTTTTCCTCTACGAGTCGCGCCGCTCTACTCCGTTCCACTTCGCGATGAACCGCGGCGGCCGCTACCAGTCATCTCTGCCAATCAAGAGCTGCGAACGTTTCACGTGACTACGCGCCTCCCGCTCGCCGCTTCTTCTATCTCGAGGGTCACGTGACACTCACGCGGCATTGGATTCGTTGGGATGGCTCGTACCGCCCGCAGTGGTCCATTGTAAGGTAATGGACCGCTTGGGGTAGTCGACTGTCCAGGGTGACTGCACCGCTCCGTCCTCGAGGCCTGGGGTTACGCCTACGTTTGGTGTACTAGTATGACGTACGCGGGAGATCATACCGACGATATTAATTGGCGGGAAAGCAAAAAAGGCCGGAGGTGTTATGTGGAACGCTCGTGGGCTGTTTGATCCCGTGACCTAGTACATAGTCACGCAGTGTTCGCGGTTTAAATGCAGACATATGGAAGTAGCGGACTAATAGGTGCGCAATTTGCGGAGTAATATTGTACGTGTATTTAGAGGATCTAATCATAAACATCGCAAAAAGCGTTTTCACACACACAAAAAAAAATTGCAGTGGCTTAGCTCGGCTATGCCAGGATATACGTAGCGTGAGCTTAGGTTCAGCTGTTTATTCTTAGATTTCCTGGTTGTCTAGGATTAGCTTGATTATCATGCTTACTGCTGCTTCAATGACACACACACGGTATACGCATTATGTGACTACTTCGGGATCCGATGAGTTAAGCTTCTCCGCTCTTCTGCGCCGCTGAGCAGCAATTTCGCTCTCATTCTCCATGGCTATACCACACTGGCAAACGTCCCCGCTATATCTATACCCCCACTGATACCTCTGCGCATGCGCACAAAATTAGAGGCGCTATCAAGCGGCTCCGGTGCAGCGTCAGACTTGGCTACTTCACAACGGAGGCACACAGCTGGGCACGCGGCGGCGCCAGTGCGTCTGCCTGCGGCTATGACGTCACTCCTCTGGAATGCGCAGACCGCCGAGGCGCGCGCGGCAGCGGCGGCTCCGGCGCGCCAGCTGTGCAGCCACCTCGGTGGCTCCGAGGCGAGAGCGCAGGCCTGCGGATCCCCATGTGGCGGGTTCGAATCGCGGCCAAGGTGCCCGCAATCTGACGGAGGCTTATTGCGGAAGGAGGCGCTTGTAACCGAGCTTTCAGTTGCACGTCAAAAGATCCCGAGGTGATCCAAATTAATCCTCAGTGCTCCGCTAGGGGCGTGCCAGATGCCCGTCGTTGGTTTGGCACGTAAAACCCCCAAATTTGACTTTTTTTGCGCCAGCTGTGTGCCGTGTGATGTCACTGCTCTTCGTGCATGCGCAGCACGGCTCTCCAGGAGCTACTCGAAACTGCTCAACCTCGGCCAGTGTAGCTCACGCTACAAAAAAGAAAACAAATAATGAAAGACGTTTACAAATCTCTGTAATGCGAAATTACAGAGCAACTCTTCAGCTTTTTGGATTTTGCGATATACCGTGCTAAACAAATTAAGAAAGAAACGTATAAATAGATGTACAAATATAGATCACTCTCCTCACATACCGGTTTTGCACCCTCCTCCTCTTCCGTGTCCTCTTCCTCTTTCGCACCCCCTCCTCCGTATCCTCTCCTCTTCCTCTTTCGTACCCTCCCCTCCTCCTCCTCCATACACTCCCCTCCTCCCAACGCTTCCTTGCTAAATTTAGCTGAAAATTTGACGCCAAGTGACCTCAACACCAAATAATTTCCTTGCTAAATCTAGCAGGGAAAAGGACATCACATGGCTTCGTGTCACGTCACCTGTAGACAAATTCAGTTTCTCCTCTAGATTTAGCGGGAAAATTGGGATCACGTGACCTCAACACCAATTCAATTCCCCGCTAAATTTAGCGGGGAAACTGAATTGGTGTGTAGGTCTGTGGCGTACCATAATGCAGCACTGCGCGTTCAGTTTCCCCGCTACATTTAGCGGTAAAACTGTCGTCACATGACCTCAATACCAATTTCGTTTTTCCCGTTAAATTTAGCGGGGAAACTCTGACGTCCCCTAATGCAACGGCTCGGTGACGCCGATGGCGACGCCGACGCGGCTTCAACCCGAAAGCGGGCGCCTTAGAGCTGCGCTCTAAAAGCACAAGTTAGGCTTTAGGGAGCATGGAAAACAGCAAAACTTTGAGCCATTGCCCTTTGCCCCGGCCGTTCTGCGTTTCTCCATCTCGGGTGACCGGTTCGTTTGCGTTGTACTGGGCTAAAATGAGGGCGTTCCTTTTCAGTGACTCTGTGTCTTGTCTCTGCAAACATAGAATTCTTAAAGTAGCATAGAAATACCAGCTTCATAATCGAAAGGAAATTCCCTGTCACACCGCTAATACCTCACGCTAAAGACTGTCTGCAGAAACTCAGTATACACACAAATGAACCAAACCTGCTTCGGACACGCTTAAGGCCCGCCTGCGGACAGTTCTGCTATCGTCAGGGAACATCGTGTCTTTTGCATGATGCACGAGCGGTGCGATTGCGACGTCAGCATGAGTATAGTACTGCTTTTAGAGCGCAGCTCTTAGGCGCCCGTTTACGGCTTGAGCGGCGTCGGCGTGGGCGTAACCGCGCGGTGCAATATGGGACATTTCCCATGATGCAACGCGCGGGGAGGAGGAGGGGGAGGAGGAGGGAGAGGGGAGGGGAAAGGAGGAGGACAAGAAGGAAGGGAGAGGACGAGGGGGACGAGGAGAAGGGAAGAGGGGAGGAGGAAGGAGGAGAGGAGGAATAGGGGGAGGAGGTGAGGAGCACGGGAGGAGTAGATGAGGAGGGAGGAGGAGGAGAGGGTACGGATGAACAGGAGGGGAATAGAGCACTATATAGCTCCTACGGAGCAGAGTAGCGCAATCCTTTTATCCGCTGTGTTTTGTCGACAACATGGCCGACAGAGCGCTTGGCGCGAGTCACGTGGTACTCAGGGTTCCAGGAGACGGCCCGCCCTATGAAAGAATACATGGGGATCGACGCAACACGGGTGATTAAAAAATAAACGGCGAGTTCACACTTTTCAAAACTAGTCTGTCGTGAAGTTAGTAAAGCACTAAACACTTTATCAAAGTTTTAATAATATCAGATATGCGTGTGCAAATTTTGAGAAGGCAATTTCCAAGGCAATGGCGTTTGGAGCAGACGATTTTTGCACGCAGCAGAGATGGGCTTTTCGGGTTGACCGGAGCGGGTCACGTGAACGCTGTGACGTCACCGTGACGTCGCCGCGTCGTCTGCTGCATGATGCCGCTCATGCATTTTTTTTAAAAAATTACGTCCTTACTTGGCACACAACTCAGCGCAAATTATTCTACAATGTTCCTTTATTATGTCAAAAACTATTGTCGCTCCGTAAATCTCCACAATATTGAAGAAACAACGATTTTCTCACGTTCCCCGTGCATTTCTGACCGGAGTTGGAACCTCCGGGTGTTCGCCGCTAGTCGCCGAGAGTCGGCGTTCTAGATTGCGCTACTCTGCTCCGAAGGAGCTATATAGTGCTCTAGAGGGGAATACCGTCCCCTACGTACCCTCCCCTCCTCCTCCTCAAGAGCTGCGCTCTAATTCGGCATTACAAGGAGTTGTAAACGTCTTTCTTTTTTTTCTTTTTTTGTGAAAAACGAATAAAACAAAAAAAAATAAAAATCACTTCCTTGTAAACATGTTTACGGTTCGAATTTATTCGAAGGACTCATTTTCCTTTTTGAGATTCTGAGTTGCAAATAGAAACTACTCTTTCCCCTTTCGGAAGCATCAATGAACTTGTTTTCTGCTTTCTTCCTTCGCGGTGTGTAGGCGCTCCCCAATATGCACGTCAGGGAGAAAGTAGAAAGGTTATTTTTATCCACTCTGCGATCACCCTTCGCAAAAGGAGGTAATCGTATTACGTATATGCCGCGTATACCATGAAGTTGCGATAAGTAGTTTATTGGAAAGTTGTAAAGGGTGAGTGAGATATTTTCTTGCCGAAATGTCGAACGCCGGTGTACGATGACCGTCGTAAACCCGGAGTACGGTCGTGTATCACTACTGCGTGGTGCGCGTTAGAAACCCCAGACTAGCAGGTGTATTCTGCACTGGCTAAATGTTCCATCTACAGGGTGTCTCAAATAGCGGCCAGGCTCTTTAAATCGACCGCAAAAATCGGTTTCTTAACCTATCGCGCTAGGATTTTGTACAGCGTTGCCCACAAGTGGTGCATGTTTTCTGTAAAATTTTCAGAGTGAACTTACCTGAGGAAAAAGTAAAGAAATAAAAAAGCTTAACTCCTATGGAAACGCAGCGAAGCCACTGGTCTTCGAACAATTGGGCGCCTTATTGTTAGACCGGTGGCTTCGCCGCGTTTCCATAGGAGTTAAGCCTTTTTTTTTTCCTTTTTTTACTTTTTCCTCGGGCGAGTTCACTCTTTGCAAAACAAAACAAAAATTCGTTTTGCACTGTTTGCTAAGAAAATGACTTGAAAGAGTGTGCTAACTGATCCTCTGCCGCTAGAAGCTTTAAACTGGGACAATATTGAGGAGGCAGACACGTAGCCAGGGGGGGGGGGGGGGGAGGGGCATGGGGCCCGCCTTCCCCCCCCCCCCCCGAAATCTTCCATTTTGCTGGGACCTCCTCTCCCCCCTCCCCTTCATACAGCGTTTTGTCATGGGCGCCCCCCCCCCCCCCCCCCCCCTTCCCAAGTCAAAATCCTGGCTACGTGCCTGTGAGGAGGTACTCCTGCTCGAAGAGAGTGAGGAACCGCCCCCGAAGCATCTAAGATCATTCTATGGCCGCTTTAACCTCGCCATGATGAACGATTAGGAGGTGAAAGAACAACTTATATTTCAGGGCCCGTTTGCTCGAAGCTGGTTAACTCTAACCGCGGTTAGAAGTTAACCGCATTTCCCTACGAGGGGGAGTTTTAGGTCACGTGACCGGCAGAGTAAGGGCGGCGGGGAAACATGGCTGTGCCCCGGTGAGTGAGCGCGGCTCGCTTTGGAACTATATGTCGCTGCAGCTGCAACATCGGGCGTGTTAGTCAGCAATGAATGGTGCAGGAGGCTTTCGCTTTGCCTTACCTCACTTAAATCGGAAAGCATGAGCAATGACTTCGCCGCATTTTTTAGATAGTCTTTCGATTCTGGCCTTCTTAAGCCTAAATGAACGCGATAATTGTCGGCATGGCAACGTCTTTGGAAAGTGGATTGCCTTGACCAGGGATTTCCCCAGACCCCCCCTAGGGGGGTATACACCCCCCCCTAGTTTTCCTGGACACCCCCCCCCCCTTGAATCTAAAAAAAAAAGGAAAAAATAAAATTCTTTTTTTAAGATTAAGTAGAAAACTACCACCTCTCAGGTGTATATATAGAGAAAGGGAAACATACATTACGGGTATGAGCATTTGGGTAATAGACGTCTGTAATTTAGCTAGTGGACTAAGGAAGAAACAGTTTTATATTTTATCTAGCCTCGCCTCGCATCGCCTTCCCCCCCCCCCCCCCACCCTTCCCCCCGAGCCATTGGGACACCCCCCCCCCCCCCCCTTGATTAGAATCCTGGGGAAACCCCTGGCCTTGACTCAATCGGCCCGGTATTGATAGCACACAAAAGCAGACAGCGTCCCAATTGACGCCGTAAGTGTGACGACATGGGTCCAAACAAACCGTTGCTAGGGTCGTAGATATGGACAAATACATGTGGCTTGGTTTCGCTACGAAAACCCGACCGTTCAAAAATCAGGAGTAGGATTTAAACTTCTAAAAATCACAAATGTAGAAAGCTTGAATGTCATATATGTTTCGACAGAAGTGTGCCGGTAATCGCTCGTTTCTGAATATTTACGACTGCAACTTCCGGTCCTCAAGATGCCTGCAGCAGACGACGAATGCAAGAAGTATGCCGTCTGCCGCACGCCGGCCGGCCAAACCGGGGCCGTCGTTTGAATTGTGTGAATAAAGACGATATTCTGACATCGCATTTGTTTGAAATATAATGAGTTTCGACACACTCATAAGAATTCATAGTGGGGTGCGATGCAAAATATGGTTTATCGAAAGTCCGGGCGTCGATCGAGATGATCGTCTGCTAAAAGCTCGCATTGCCCCCGTGAGAAAAGCACTTCAGGCGATCGGTATAGATCCCAAATTTTGTTTGCGGACTCGCGCTATGCGAGGGTGCTTCGTATACCTGGTTGTAACCATCGCGTGGTGAAAGACCCTTGCAGTTTCTTCAGATTTCCGCAAGACCCCAAAGCGCGAAAGAACTGGATAAAAAAACATAAGGTGAGTTCATTACAGATTTCACTCGCATCGCGGGTTCGATGTAGATCTTCCCCAAAAGAGCACATCCACAGGAATTTTATGTATACCAAGGGGAAAAAAAAAAAGCAAAATACTGCGAAATTGCGATAGACATGCAATTCTTATAACCTGACAACCACAATAATAACAATAACAAACGACTTACCTCGACGGCGTACGATTTGTTTCTCATGCTGGCCTGCACTACGCCGGTAATGCACTTCAGGTCGTCGTCGTAACTGATCTGCATGACGTGGTTTGATTTTACGGCATTTTCCCCCCTCTGAACTAAGCTGGGTTCTTCACAGAAAAAAAAAAAAACGCACATTGCGGAGGCCTCTACGGCCATGGTGATGCACTTGTTTTTGTCGCTCGTTTACCGACGCAATTCAATGAAGACGCCCGCTGCAACAGAGGCCAGCAAATCTATCGTGTCGTCTGCTACCAAAGCAAAACGGAGTGTAAGTCTTCAGAAATGGCTTTCATCGTTGCGATACGACACTGAGACGACAAGAACATCTTCATAATTCGATATCAAGAAGTTAGGTTGCTTACAAAAAATTATTTACTTACTTGTAAGCAAAAATCTAGCCTCATGTGGAGTCTCCATGCATTAGTCCATAGCAACGTCCCTAGCAACGGTTTGTTTGGACCCAGACGCCTTGTTGTGACGTCATCACTTACGGGGTCAATAGACCTTTTGCTAAATTTTCCAAGCACCGAGGTGCATGCTACGAGTGCAGTCACACGCGCTACACGTGCTGGCGTCTGCAGTAGTAACTGTTCTAAAGCAAAAAGCCTAAAACAAATTCTGCCTTCCACGCGCGTTCGTCAAAGCCTTATTATGATTATAATAAGGCGCGGACCATAGAATTACACTTCCAGCGTTCCCCTCGATGCTTGGGTAATTTACTAACAGGTCTATTTTCACTGGAGCCTAATCACACGTTTTTCAAATTATGATGGAGTTATCTACAGTTCTTCCCTGCTGGTCAACTATGCTGCCGGTGTACCGCCCACCTTTCACTGCTCACTTCTTCCTTATCGTTTCTAGGACTGAACGTCGTCGTCCTTACCCCGTAAGTGACTACGTCACAACATGGCGTCTGGGTCCAAACAAACCGTTGCTAGGGACGTTGCTATGGACTAATGCATGGAGACTCCACATGAGGCAAGATTGTTTCTTACAAGTAAGTAAATAATTTTTGTAAGCAACCTAACTTCTTGATATCTAATTATGAAGATGTTCTTGTCGTCTCAGTGTCGTATTGCAACGAGGAAAGCCATTTCTGAAGTATTACGCTCCGCTTTGCTTTGGTAGCAGACGACACGATAGATTTGCTGGCCTCTGTTGCAGCGGGCGTCTTCATTGAATTGCGTCGGTAAACGAGCGACCAAAACAAGTGCATCGCCATGTCCGTAGAGGCCTCCGCAATGTGCGTTTTTTTCTGTGAAGAACCCAGCTGAGTTCAGCTAGGGGCGAAAATGCCGTAAAATCAAACCATGCGCACGTCGTACAGATCAGTTACGACGACGACCTGAAGTGCATTACCGGTGTAGTTCAGGCCAGTATGAGAAACAAATAGTATGCCGTCGAGGTCAGTCGTTTGTTATTGTTATTATTGAGGTTGTCAGATTATACAAGAATTGCATGTCTATCGCGATTTCGCAGTATTTTGCTTTTTTATCCATTGGTATACATCAAATTCTGTGGATCTGCTCTTTTGATGAAGATCTCCATCGAACCAGCGACGCGAGTACAATCTGTAGTAAACTCACCTTATGTTTTTTATCCATTTCTTTCGCGCTTTGGGGTCTTGCGGAAATCTGAAGAAACTGCAAGAATCTTCTCCACGCGATGGTTACAACCAGGTACAAAGCACCCTCCCATAGCGCGAGTCCGCAAACAAAATTTGGGTTCTCAACCGATCGCCTGAAGTGCTTTTCTCACGGGTGCAACGCGATCTTTTAGCAGACGATCATCTCGATCGACGCCCGGACTTTCGATAAACCATATTTTGCACCGCCATGCATTCTTTTAAGTGTCTGAAACTCATTATATTTCAAACAAATGCAATTTCAGAATATCGTCTTTATTCACACGATTCAGACGCCGGCACCGGCTTGGCCGGCGGGCGTGTGGCAGACGGCATACTACTTGCATTCGTCGTCTGCTGAAGGCATCTTAAGGACCGGAAGTTGCAGTCGTAAATATTTCAAAAACAAGCGATTATCGGCACACTTCTGTCGAAACATATATGACATTCAAGCTTTCTATATCTGTGATTTTTAGAAGTTTAAATCTTACTCCTGATTTTTGAATGGTCGTGTTTTCGTAGCGAAACCTAGAAAAAATGTATTTGTCCATACCAACGACCCTAGCAACGGTTTGTTTGGACCCATGACGTCACACTTACGGAGTCAAATTTTCCAAACAAAGGTGAATTTAGTTTTACCTTACCCAATATATGTACCACAAGCAGTAAACAATGTGTCTGCTCAAATGTATGCCGCGCTGCCTCGCGAAAACCTGGTAGCGCGCGTTTTTGGGTCCCCCCTCTTCGGAAACTTTTTCCACGGGAGCCACTTATATTCGCTACAACCAGTAGGTGACACCAGCTACCACCCCATAATAAAACACGGAGCTATCGCTCAGCTCATCCAGCCCTTGTCAAACTTGGCTAGGTACTTGTAGGTACCTAGTAGGGAAGGGCGGTTAACTTTTAACCGCGGTTAAAGTTAACCAGCTTCTAACAAACGGGCCCTGAAGAGCGACATTCCAAAACTCGCGAATGAACTGCGATTGCCTGAGTATTTTGAAGCCCAGCCAAGGCTTGTCGTTGGAATGGAAGATGCACTGTGCATCGCGCTTAGGCGGCTCGCATACCCCACGCGACTGTGCGACATGGAGCGAATGTTTGGGAGGCATGCTTCGACGCTGTCCCTCACATTCAACTCCTTCATCAACCACATCGCTGGATCACTCGGAACCCTACTGGACCACCTGAAGACTCACAGCTGACTGACCACAAGCTACCTGAGAGCTCAGCATCCCTGAGCTGAATCTTTTTTTCCCCTTCTTTTGTCCTATAGCTGATTGGGAGTAGAAAACCCATTGCATTTGAAGTTTTACTCGTATCACGAAGACCCGTACCCTATTTGAATGATGAACCTTTGTCGTGCCAACTTTTATCAGCGCTATGGTCACCGACAAGTAAAAATTGCGGGTTAGTCATATCCTTGCTCACAGCTTTGGGATTTGTTACGTAGCAGTCTGATCAATCGAATATATGACTTCTTTGTCTAGATAGTGTGATTGATAAGGTCGCAAATAGTTGAGTCCCTGTTTATCTACCACTTTCTTATAGAGGTAACCTGTGTGGGCACCCTGGTGGCTCCTCAGCCCAGTTTCCCGGCTACGGAGCACAGGTGACGATTTTTCCCCGCGTGGCGGCGGAGTCAATCCGGCCACACGCACGTCGCGCGCGCCACCTTGATAAGGCGGATTAGAGGCGGCGCACAGGCAGTAGCTGCCCGGTTGCAAGCGCCGCTGGTAATAATATTAATATATTGATTTTCTCGTCCATGTTCAATTAAATGTAGTCTCTTGTTGTTGCACCCGACGGCTCCGTGTCATTCCTCCAGGTCGGGTATGCAGCAAGGCAAACCGAGAACAATGGCGCCCAAGCGTGGTATGCTACCCACTTGCAGGAATTTTCACGGGGCTTGGTTTCTTCTTTCGGTAAGCTTTTTCTTTTTCAATCTCCTTGTGTTTTCTACCATCGTTCCGTGCTTCTGTCACGTCCGCGTTTGTTGTATTGGCGTGTTTCTGACTTTGTATTATGACCGCGGCAATCGTTTGGAGAGCTTGTTTTTGTTTCTGGGGGGCATTTCTTTTTTTTTTTGTGCTTGCAGCCATGCTGACACGGAAGCAGGAAGCTGCAATGGCCGCAGCGGCACAAATGAACCTGCTCACGAAGGTCACGGAGATGTGCGACTCCGTGATGCAGTGACTGGCCCTCACGCTTGGCCAGCAGGAGACGCCACCGTGAGAGTACCGACCACAATTTACTGTGCCAGTCTACATGGGGTACGACGACGTCAAGTTCGTGGCAGACTTCTTGGGAGAGTTGCACACGTACCACCTTGCCATCCGGTGCCTCGAAAGCCTTCATCGTGGACCGCATTGTCCCGCTGGCGTTGCAAGCCGGCGCCAGGTGCTGGTTGGGATCGCAGGCCCCTTCATCAGCCTGGCAGACTTCCAGACAAGACTACAACAAGAGTTCCTGCCTGCAGGCTACGCAACACAGATTCTCCGAGAGCTCGAGGCAAGGACACAGCATCCGGTCGAGAGTCTGCTCCTGTACGTTCGGGTCATGCAAGAGCTCTTCAAGAGGGGCGGACTCGAATACACCGGAGTTGGACAGAGTAGCTCGGGTCAGAAGACAGTGCCACCCATGGATACCACGTCTACTTCATGAGCCGTACCTTTGGGACCCTTGAAGGGCTAGCCGGGGCGCCCGCCTCATCGAGGAAGCTATTTATACCGAGCGGAACTACGTGCCGCCGTCACCAGCCAAGTACGCGCTCCAACCGGCATGCGTAAGGAGAGGCCCCGAGGCCTCCACGCAAGTGGACTGTCCGAACGAAACCTCTCTTCCCCACCACGTCAACCAGAAGTGTCGGCGTGACATGCATGGCGTTCCCCATGCCGGATAAGCGGGTGTTCGCCTAACTCTCACCGGGAGGTCCCCGGAGGTCGCAGCGGGGCCCGTGAGGTTCCCGAGTGGGAGTCGCCACGACAGGTGGGAGGTCGTGGGCCGCACCCTATCGAAAGTTGGGGCCTAACGGAGATCACCACCCGAGCGAACCATCCTCGTCAGTCTGCTCCTGCATGCAAGCGCTCGGGAAAACTGGCACGCTGGTCGAATCCCGCAGCCATGCAATGCAGCATTGAACCCCACTGCAACGGAACAAGACTTCCCCACAGCAGCCGGTCGCACGCCCGGTGGAGGCCCTCCCATAGGGTTTTTTACCCGGTCACTGGAGCCGGTCCGGCGGAAACCTCGGTGCGGGTGGCCTAAGCAGGCAACTGTCGTCGGACTGCTGCTACGAGTGCCAGCAGCCCGGCCATCACCGAAACCAGTGTCCAAAACTTCAGGGCCTGTTTTCTCGAAGCGCTAACCGCGGCTAAAGTTAGCCGCAGTACCTAGGAGAGGGATTTTGAAATCACGTGACTGGCTCGGTAGGGATTGCAATATCGGACACGTTAGTCAGGAACGAATGCTGCAGGAGGCTTTCGCTTTGCCTTACCTCACTTAAATCGCAAAGCATGAGAAATGACCTCGCAGCCTTTTTTAGGCAGTCTTTCGATTCTGGCCATTCCTAAGCCTAAATGAACGCGTTAATTGTCGGCATGGCAACGTCTTTGGAAAGTGGCTTGCCTTGACTCAGTCGGCCGGGTATTGATCGCGACAGGTGTCGACACCGGCGTGTTATCCAGAAGGCGTGCGCATGCGCGGCTGCACGCGCGAAAATATGAATCTTTGATGCCGCTTTGGGGGAGTGCACATAGGATTTCTGACACAGCTACGACCTGCCAGCGTTCGTACCGCGGCGTCAATTAAGCTGCGGCACGATCGTTAGCAACATGATGCTACAATGTATTGGACGGTACAAGCTAGATTACCCTCCCTTTACATAAAAACAATTGCGACTTTAAAGAAGCGGATTGCAAGTTGTTTCAGCGTAGAATTAGCTGCGACTTTCGGTTTGTTGGATGGTGAGCATTTTAAATGAAATGCCCATTTCCTTGGTCGCAAAGGCAGAACATTAGATATTTCAAAGGAATATCTAAAACTCGGAAGCAGTTTTTTTTTTTTTTTTGTTTCCTATCTTATTTTATAATGGAACGAAACGGCACATACTAAAAGTCCGAGATTGTTTTAGTATGTTTTTAATACCCCAGGTTAACTTCTCTGCGTTCTTCTCTGCCCGTCTTCTTTTTCTTGACCTTAATCATCTCGCTTCACTTGTCACTCATTCTTGTGTTCATTTATGCGACGAACCACCCAAGCGACGGTCGCAAAGGGGTGAGAATCTCATTTTTTCATGGCTGCCACGACCATTCGAGGACCACCCGACGTTCACTTGTAAGAAATGCCGTGACAATTTTTATCGCGCGTTTTAACATTGAACTTCAATTGTAAGCAGTGAGAGAGTGCAGGCGAGCTGGTAATTAATCGACATCTTGTAAACCCTGAGATGGGGAACGATAAAAAAACGGACGAACACTTGTTGTGTTCGTCCGTTTTTTTGTCGTTCCCCACCTCAGGGTTTACAAGATGTTGAACTTCAGTCCAAAAACTGAGACAACGTGGGCTGAACAAGTAATGCTTTTTAAGATTCAAAGAAAACAAGCAACTATTTCAGATCATTTTGAGCAGAAAACATGAGCACACGTAGATCAGGCAAGGAAAAAGTTTTAATAGTTTACAGCACGGCATTGAAATAATGGTCACAATGTGCAGCGCATACATGGTTACAATATGCGGCGCATTATCTTCTTGAGAGTAAACCATCTGAAACCTACACCCTCATAAGAATACATTTAACCGACAGCTGCTTTCTGACAACCAGGCAAGTCTCGCCTGAGCTGGGTATTCGAAGGGAAAGACCCATGGTTCCACAGGGGGCGTATCTGGTTCACGCGGACATACAGGGCGTTTTTGTTTTATCTTTTTCCGAACTTTACATATTTTACAAAAAAAGGATGTGGCAGATATGTGGATGCCGTCTTTCGTTATATCTGTAGGGCTCGGTGGACAATAAATGGGTGAATAACCGCTGCAATGTTTTAGAATTAACCAAAATCTGTTTGTTAACTTGTTTATTAACGGCTTAATTGGTCATGGTGCAATTGCAGTTCTAAAAGGAGTCATTATTAAAGGGAAACAGAATTTCGACAATTCGCGAAAAGGCAACGAGGTTCGCGAAATTTATCGTAAAAGTTTGCCTTTCTTCGCTTGATTCAGAAACCGCGTTATGAAAATAATACGGAGAATAGTGACTTAGTCGTCTTGATGTGTGGCGCCGGCAAGTCCACCGAAGACACGCTGTCGAGTTAGTGACGAGGGGACAGAAACAACTGTGTCATTCTTCTACGCATGAATATCAGCACAACCTCATTCGCGCTTTCAGATCGCGGTTTTTTAATTAAGCGAAGAAAGGCAAAATTTTAGCGATGAATATCTCAGGACAGAACGAGCGGGTTGGTAGAGATAACTAAGCTTGAGGAAGAAAACGAGAAGGGACGGACAAACAACAAAAACGAGTGCCTTGTTGCTTTCGCTCAAAGCTCGTTGTTTGTTCGCGAACTTTCTAAATTGAGTTGGCCTTTAATAATCGCTCCCTTTAAAGCTGCAATTGAAACATGGCCCATTAAACCGTTCATTACCCCTTGCCTACCGCAAAAAATTAAAAAAAAATTGAAAAATACCGATTTTTTTATGTGCCCTATACTCTGTTTCACCTTGTGTTGTAACCGCAGGAAAGGCTACAAGCGCGAGCTCCTTGCTCTAGGGCACATCTCGGCGGCACAAGCTCTCGTGCACCAAGGGCAGCTGCCAACGCTATGAGCTCGCGCTTCTAGCCTTCGCTGCGGTACAACATAAGGGTGAAACGGAGTGTATAAAATCGCAGGACCGACACGTGCACCGCTCAAAGTAAAAAAAAAAAAAAAAAGCGGGCTGCGCGATTTTTTTCCGGATAACTCGACTACAGCGCCGCCACGAACTGTCAATACACGCGCCCTCACGAGCTCCCGTTGCCGAGCCGCTCCGGTCCCAACACTACCCAAGTATTCTAGTACACTGTAGCAGAATTACACTTCCAGCGTTCTCCTCGATGCTTGGGTAATTTAGAAAAAAGGTCTATTGGGACGCTGTCTGCTTTTGTGTGCTATCAATACCCGGCCGATTCAGTCAAGGCAATCCGGTTTCCAAAGACGTTGCCATGCCGAAAATTATCGCGTTCATTCAGGCTTAGGAATGCCAGAATCGAAAGACTATTTAAAAAATGCGATGAGGTCTTTGCTCATGCTTTGCGATTTAAGTGAGGTAAGGCAAAGCGAAAGCTTCCTTCACCATTCGTTGCTGGCGAACGCGCCCGATATTGCAGCTACAACGACATATTAGTTCCAAAGTGGGCGGCACTCACTCACCGGGGCACCGCCATGTTTCCCTGCATCCCTACCGAGCCGGTCACGTGATTTCAAAATCCCTCTCCTAGGTACTGCGGCTAACTTTAGCCGCCGTTAGCGCTTCGAGCAAACGGGCCTGTACCGCAGAAAGGCTACAAGCGCGAGCTCCTTGCTCTAAAGCGCATCTCGGCGGCACACGCTCTCGTGCACCGAGGGCAGCTGCCAACGCTATGAGCTCGCGCTTCTAGCCTTTGCTGCGGTACAAGATAAGGTAGTAGTTTCCCTGGTTGTTCTGGTTTCCGGCCCTTTGCCGCCGTCTCGTGCCACCTCTTGTTTGTATTTAGGTCATCGTGCCTCCAGCTAACACTGTGTTTTGTGTACAATGTACGAGATGCGATCAAAACGTTCCGAGATTAGTTTTATAGCGCAAAATGAGAAGGTAGCACGGTGATGCGCGCGCAGCTGTAGAAGGCAGACTCTCATCTGTTATGCCAGATGGCGTCGTTCTGTGAACAATTGGGGCTGTTCTGTGAACAATAGACCGATCTCACCAAGCGTTCGGCGCATGCGTGACGCCGCCCTAACTTTAGTTCGCAGGAGGCAGGCAGCAGTGCACAAGACGACTCGTACCGCCTCACGCTCCACACGCGCAGAGCTGCAGTGAGGTTGTCGCACGTGCAGAAAGACTAAAGCTCCCTGGATGCATAGCGGCAGCGGTGGCGTAGTCAAACTGGCTGGTGAGATCGGTCTAGGGCAGAGCCGTTTATTGAGAGAGTTTGGCCATACATTGGTTTGAATAGGCGAGCATCTCGGGCCAACCACAGGCCGCGAAACAGCCCCTAGCGGTGGTCGCGTGCTCTAAATTTGTGCCACGACTATACTTCGTTTCACCTTATTTGCGAGCGAAGGCAAAACTGGAAGCGCGAGCCGGAAGCTCCGTGCGTTCAGCTTTGCTCGAGCGCGCGAGCTGGGGAGAAATGCAAAAGCGCTGGTCTCGCGCTTCTAGCTTTGGCTTCACTCGCAGGTAAAGTGAAACGAAGTATAATTTGAGCCGTGCCGAGCGGAACTCCGCGTCTCAAGACGCTCGCGCACCCCACCCTTTGCACTGCTTTCTTTCAGCCAGTCTCAGAACGCTGTTATAGCAGTGCAGACAAAGGCATGGGCACGACCGCGTGGCTTTGGAAAGTGCCTCCTATGCACGAGGTCTCGTACAAACATTAGCGTTTCGCTGAGCTAGGCTCACGCGCCTGTGCCTTTGTCTTCACTGTCGACATTTGTGAGATGGAGTAGAGGTCTCCTGATTGGTCGACGCTGTGTCACAAATTTAGTTTCCGCTCTAAGCGTGGGGGAATATTCGGCGCTGGCGGCGGCCTTTGCTCCACCTATTGTCCAAACTCTCCTAATATACGGCTCTGGTCTAGGGTGCCTCAATGTCCTTCTGTTTAGGGTGATGCCACCCTTTGTATACTTTGTCTCACCTTAGTATGGACTATTGTTAGCCGCGCGTGCTAAAAAAGCGCGAGCTAGTCGCTTTGAATGAAGCCGCGGCGGCTGCACGAGCACTCGTGCAGCAAGTGCTCTAGTCAAGGCAGTCAAAGCTGGCCGCTCGCGCTAGCACAGCCTTCGCGGTTAGTCCATGCTAGGGTGAGACAAAGTATAGTACCCGATGCCGACAGCACGCGCTCACGGGGAAAATACAAAGAAATCGACGAAAACAAAATGTCGCCATAGCACTGTCAGCGCCACAAACGCGTGCAGGGACACGCTCTTTCACGCGCTTCTGAACAAAAAATAAAATAAACGTGTGAGACAAAATGGCGAGATGCCACCACCCTAAGCAAAGCGCACATGAAGGCACCCTAGATCGGTCTATTGGAGCTGCTTTTGGGGATCACGTGCATCATCGGCGATTTCAGCATGGACTGCTACCAGAACGAAGATCGTACATCAAATCTGCGTCAGACTCAAAAAAAAAAAAAAAAAAATCTGGATCAAAGATTTTGACGTAAGTCGGCAGGCTTGTGGCGAAAAAGCACCGACTCGTGCGAGGGGTATTAAGCGGTCCTCGCGTTTCGAGAATGGCAGAACATCATGTGTGGTGGTGACCTTCCCCGACCTCTCTTCGTCTACCGGTGATGTTCCACCATTCTTTGAAGAGCGAGAACCAGTCAATACGCTTCGCTCGAGTCTGTGCTTTATCGCCCGGAGCCAGCCGACTCATTTCAAGTTCTCTGTTTCAAATTTGCCGAGTTTGACGCAAAACAAAGCTTCGCACTTCGCTCTATAGTTGCAGTGTATGGTGAAAACGCAGATCTGCTCGTACACGTGGTGAGAAACACTCTCGTAGAGCAGCTTCAAATGCTCACAAAACAACGCCCTGTGGCATAAAGACACACGAGGACCCTGCCTTCGACAGACAGCTGGACTCTTTTTGCGCTAAAAAACTTGTCTCGGAACGTCCTGATTGCACCTCGTATGAGCGGCACAACTGCGGCTTTCTGCTGGTTCAGACACTTGACAGAAGTGCACGGATGGGATGCCGCACGAGCCACAAGCACCATAAAGCGTGAAACGCAGGTAAGCGAAAATCGCGTCGCTTCGTACTCGCTCTGTGACGTAGCCAAGATGGCGTTTTGTTGTGAACACACACCACAACGTTCACAACGAGATGTCTTACTACCAGAAACCGCCATTTTACCTTCTCGGAAAACCGTTGTGCCGACATCCTTCATCGGATACATAATTAGCTCACAAATGCTCGGGAAGTTTCAATGTATGTGTGAGGTTTCAGGTTGACTGGCTCAGGAGCGCTTGCTCTGGACTTTTAGTTGTAGTGTGCATGTGAGCACCACAAGCTTGGCCTCGATCGTGTTATTTAGTTACGTGCGGACGAAATGAATTTGGCCCACCATAAAGGAAGTGCAAGAATACGTGTCGCCTGGTATGACGTTGGAATTTAAATAAAAGGGTGGTTAGGTGGTGAATTTGACACGTGAATTAAGGTTTGCTTGCTTCGGTCAAAGATTACAAATAAATGCCTCAAACTCTATATATGGTTCAGCGTGGTGTCGAGCCTTTTTTACGCCAACGTAAAATACTGTAAGTATATTCTGACCAGCAATTAGGCAAGGCTATCAATTACGGCACAATCTATCAAAACTGCCGGAAGTTGAAAATTAATAAAAAAAAAAACAAGCGACAATTGTTTAAAGGGAAATGAATGCGCTACGGTTTTACCGCACCCTATGACGCTTATACAACTGAATTGGATGATTATAGCGTGATCATTATCCGCCGAAAGAGGTCATAGTACGCACTTTGTTCGCCGGGCTTCCTGTTTACAATCGTTTCTGCGTGGCACCGTCATTCTCCGAAAGCGTTATCGTAAAAACCGATCGAACGAGCCAAACGCGCCCTTGGCGTCATCTCGTTACATGACGCGAGGACGTCATCGTTTGATCCGCAGGCAGCGAAGGTAAAACCACGTGACGCACTCAACTGTCGCGTGTGTCTTTTATTTCTTCGTAGGCGAAGTAAACCGCTTGGATTTTTTTTTTTTTTGTTTTGTTTTCAACTTCCCTCGATGTCAGTCAATTAATTGTGAAGGACGGTATGTTATCTCCGAGCAGGACGTAGCCGAGAGTTAAAAAAAAAAAAAAAAAAAAAAAAACGAAAAGCGGGGTGGGCGGCTGTGTGAATCAATGAATCGGCCCTCCATATAAAAACAGGTAAGTAAAGGCTGAACTCCATGGGACGAATATACTGAGAATAACCGACGAATTTTGGCCGGCGGCTTTTGCTCTGCGCGTGGAATCAACACAGTGGCTGCTACGTCGCGCGCAAAGCGAGCGTGCCGTCGGGCGGCGTTCGCCAGTTATTCGTCACATAATTCGTTCCATGGAGTTCAGCCTTAAGAGTGGTACTTTGAAGATCGAGACTGCCAAACTGCGGTTCTGGAGAACTACGACCACCGACACGCCCTTAAAGTGATACTGAACCGAAATTTCGAGCTCACAATACAAGGCTGGATGAATAGGTAGGACGCTGCAAAACACAAATACATCACTCGTACAGCGACATCTGTACCGAATCGCCGTATGTTTCGAAAAGAAGTGGACGATTGAGCACGGCCGACAAGGCCGACGAGATAAGCCACGTCACGATTCTCAGTCCCTCTCCTCCTCGATACGTCCCTTCGAGGAGACAAACCGAAGCGAGGAGGAGAGAAGCAAGTCCGCTCGCCCTCATTCTCGAATTTCCCAGGAGGACAATGATGTAATAGCCCTCGCTTGATCGCTCCCTTCTTTTTCAAAAGTGCGTCCATTCGTTTAAGATATCGATGCTTAAGTGGTGTTTTGGAGTTTGTAGCGTTCCGTTCAACGCTTCTGTGACCTTATTTTGCGAAATCCAAATTTCAGTTCAGTATCCCTTTAAGCCGCTATCACGCTACTCATACATTGTACAAAGGACACCCTGCTCGCTGTAGACATGACGATAGAATTGTCTAAGGACAGGCCTCAAGCATCTTAAAAGCATATTTGCTTCGTGCATAGTAAGTATGCTTCAAACATGTCTACAATCAGGTTTTCTTTTTTTTTTTTTTGTTAATGAACAATGTGACACAGTTATGCAAGAAAGAAACACTCCCCATACAGCGTGTGCACACTGTCTTTTGTAAGACGTATAATTGGTGTGACCGCGGACTTTACGCACGCGGTGTGGTCCTCCCTGGAGTCCCAGATTGCGACGATGTTAGCAATTCTATCTGTCAACGGATGGTCCATTACCCTGGAAGGCGATTTGCAACGCTATCGCGTCATTGAGCTTATCACAAGACGTCACTGAGCTCATCACAAAGGTAATGCATGGGTGATATGAATCTTTACAAACGACGAAAGTATTTGTTTTGTATTTTTGATAAAAATAAAGGAGGGCACGGCCAACACCCACGTGACCCACCGCAACGACATCTGCTGACAACCAAGGCATATAAGCGGCTACCCAACGACGGAACGGCGCAGTCCAGCGGCCCGTGCAGCAGGGCTAACACTGAACGTTTTTGTCAGGAAACAACGCACGGCCCGTTCCCGTCTGATCATCACAGGCAAGAGCTGACGTGGCCCATCTCTGCCAATACAGCGTGACTCACCGATTATGGAGGGCACGGCCAACACCCACGTGACCCACCGCAACGACATCTGCTAACAACCAAGGCATATAAGCGGCTACCCAGCGACGGAACGGCGCAGTCCAGCGGCCCGTGCAGCAGGGCTAACACTGCACTTTTTGTCAGGAAACAACGCACGGCCCGTTCCCGTCTGATCATCACAGGCAAGAGCTGACGTGGCCCATCTCTGCCAACACAGCGTGACTCACTGATTATGGAGGGCACGGTCAACACCCACGTGACCCACCGCAACGACATCTGCTAACAACCAAGGCATATAAGCGGCTACCCAGCGACGGAACGGCGCAGTCCAGCGGCCCGTTCAGCAGGGCTAACACTGCACTTTTTTGTCAGGAAACAACGCACGGCCCGTTCCCGTCTGATCATCACAGGCAAGAGCTGACGTGGCCCATCTCTGCCAACACAGCGTGACTCACCGATTATGGAGGGCACGGCCAACACCCACGTGACCCACCGCAACGACATCTGCTAACAACCAAGGCATATAAGCGGCTACCCAGCGACGGAACGGCGCAGTCCAGCGGCCCGTGCAGCAGGGCTAACACTGCATTTTTTTGTCAGGAAACAACGCACGGCCCGTTCCCGTCTGATCATCACAGGCAAGAGCTGACGTGGCCCATCTCTGCCAACACAGCGTGACTCACCGATTATGGAGGGCACGGCCAACACCCACGTGACCCACCGCAACGACATCTGCTAACAACCAAGGCATATAAGCGGCTACCCAGCGACGGAACGGCGCAGTCCAGCGGCCCGTGCAGCAGGGCTAACACTGCACTTTTTTGTCAGGAAACAACGCACGGCCCGTTCCCGTCTGATCATCACAGGCAAGAGCTGACGTGGCCCATCTCTGCAAACACAGCGTGACTCACCGATTATGGAGGGCAAGGCCAACACCCACGTGACCCACCGCAACGACATCTGCTGACAACCAAGGCATATAAGCGGCTACCCAGCGACGGAACGGCGCAGTCCAGCGGCCCGTGCAGCAGGGCTAACACTGCACTTTTTTTGTCAGGTAGGTAGAAGTGGCATGAATGTTCTATGGCCTTATTCATGTAATCGCTGGACTGCACAACTACAGCAAACTGTTTTACTAGTGTTGTTTTCTTTTTGATTGCTTGTTTATGCATATTTGTTGTAATTAATTGTCGGAGAGGGCATTATAGGCGAAACCTAAAAATGGACATGCTCCCGGTACTGTCCGCTATTGAAGAACTAAAGAAGGAGCTAAAGTCTGAAATTGCTGAGCTAAAAAAGAGCACGTATTTCTGTTCGAAGTCAGTCGACGAGTTCAAGACTGCCCTGAAAGAGCTAAAAAGTTTCAAGGCACAACTAGGCCAGCTGAATGCTGCAAATGAGCAGTTGAGGAGTGAGAATAAAGAACTGCGCAGCAGTCTAGAAGATTCGGTGAACCGAATTGCTGAATTGGAGCAATACAGCAGGCTAAAGAACTTAGAAATAGAGGGAGTCCATGTCAACACCAACGAAAACGTACAGGATGTCATAAAACAGATAACCGAAACACTGTCGGTTCCTCTCGAGATGCAAGACGTAGACGTTTGTCATAGGGTACCGACTAAACAGCCCAGTCAACAGCACATTGTTGTGCAATTTACAACACGCGGCCAAGAAGAAGCGACTAACCACTAGAATGATCGGCATCCTCGGACAAACGTCTCCTATATTTGTTAATGAACATCTCACCTTGTCGAACAAGGTGCTCCTAAGTGAAACAGTCAAGGCAAAGAAAGGCAAAAGCTAGAAGTTTCTGTGGACGAAGAATGGGAAAGTGTACGCCAGGAAAACCGAAAACTCTAGGGTCGTAAACATACAAAACATGTCAGACATTGAAAAAATCGTGTAAACTATCATGGCAGAAACACAATTCACCATTCCTGAACCGGAGGTTCCCTGCAACTATTATAACGCTGATACCTTTAACAAACTTGATGTGGTTGCCAAACCTGGCTTTTCGGTTTTTCATATGAATGCAAGAAGTCTACAAAATAAAAGAGATGACATAGAAATATTTCTTACACCTTTAAACACAACATTTGATGTGTTAATGTTCACAGAAACATGGTATTCAGCCAAGGCATCACCAATACAATTTCCAGAATATATATGCTTGCATATTGATAGAACTAGCAAATCTGGAGGTGGCGTAGCTATCTATCACAAATATGCACTTTCAATGACTGTAATCGAGAGTTGCTCGGTAATAACTCCTGATGTTGAATGCCTTGTTGCCCAGCACCGTGATACTTTCTTTCTAGTGTTATACCGCCCCCCATCTATACTAACGAACCTCTTGTATAAAAACGAAAATATTGTAATAATGGGAGACATCAACATCGATCTACTTTGGGATACAACTAATCAGCAGCAATCCCATGACCTAATACAGTCCTACGGCTGTGCGAACGTGATAAGTATTCCAACAAGAGTGACGTCACGGAGTAGCACCCTTATTGGTGTCTGCATTACAAATATAAACCCACTAGACGCTGTTCCTGGGGTGTTCTTGGCGGATATGAGTGACCATTTCCCTTTGTTCTGCTTTCTTTCGCACCTTAAGCCCTCCCGCAGTTTACCGCAATCAAGTAATAATTTTTTTTCAAAAAATTGATCACCACAGTTTAGAAACTTTTCATAATCTAATATCTGAAGCAAACTGGGAAGACGTGATGTCTTGTCAAAATGTCGAAGAATCTTATGCTATTTTCCTTGCAGAACTGCAAAAGTGCTATGACGCAGCATTTCCTTTACAAAAATTTAGAGTAGGACGCAAAAAATGCAGAAAACCATGGTTGTCGAGTGACTTGATAAAACGTATAAATAAAAAAAATAGAATCTTTCAAAATTTTCAGAAGACTCGTTATAACAGCATACTTAAAGAATATAAGCAGTACAAGAATGCACTGAACCGTGACATTAAGAAGGCGAAAGCGCAGTACCATATCAGTAAATTCGACAATCTTCGAAATGATCCAAAATGTACCTGGAGTGCCCTAAAATCTATTATAATGCCAAATTCTAAGTCTGCCACCATAAATGAACTGCGAATGGGGTCCGAAGTCTACAGAGGACGTGACATGGCTAATGCAATAAATGAATATTTTATAAACGTTGGTGCCCCCAATGGTCAAAATACGATCGGACCTGAGACCCTCGCGCAAACGCACCTGGAGCATACAATTATGCTATATCCTGTTACTTCCACTGAAGTTGAAGCGGTAATAAGGACACTGAAAAATAAGAGCTCCTGTGGAGATGATAATATAAAAGTTGCACCAATTAAACACGTGTCTACCTTGATAAGTAAGCCATTAGAACACATAGCAAACCTTATATTTGAAAGTGGTATTTTCCCAAGTCCGTTAAAAACTGCGAGAGTTACTGTGATACATAAAAGTGGCGGCAAAGATAACATCAGTAACTATCGTCCGATTTCTATACTCCCAATACTATCCAAGGTTGTTGAAAATCTGATAAATAACAGAATACGAAATTTTCTAACCTCTTTTTCGGCACTCTCGCCAGCCCAATACGGGTTTCAAAAAGGCAAATCAACCGAGCATGCACTGTTACACATCAAAGATAAGATTCTAAATAATTGTGAAAACAATTTGCTTACACTTGGCGTATACTTGGATTTCCGGAAAGCATTTGATAGCACCAATCATGACGTCTTATTACACAAATTGCCTCACTATGGCATCAGGGGAAAAGCCCTAGATTTAATAGGTAGCTTTCTGCAAAATCGCGGACAATATGTGCAAATCAATGGTATTTGTTCCGACCACCTGTCACTTAAGTTTGGGGTTCCGCAGGGTTCCATTTTAGGACCGTTACTTTTTATTATCTACCTTAACCACATAGTCAACATCGCAAACTCTCCAAGTTTAATTATATACGCCGATGACACTAGTCTCTTTTTTTCTGGCACTACTATTGACGTCATTGAACGCGATGCAAATAATTATTTACGAACTTTAAATAGCTGTCTGGAGGCAAATAAAATGCAACTAAACAGTATGAAGACCAAATATATGCTATTTGGTGCAAAAAATAAAAAAAATTACCAGACCACCATGCTTAAAAATAAATGACTGCACTATAGAACAAATATCTGACTGCAAGTTTTTAGGTGTATGGTTTAATGACCAATTATCTTGGACTACACAAACCATGAATATAAAAAAAAAGTTTTCTAGAGCTATAGGAGCAATTTATAAAACAAGGGATATCTTGCCTACCTGGCTAAAAGTACAACTATATTATACTTTGTTTTATCATAAACTGTATTATTGCTTTCTAGTATGGGGTACGACTTGCAAAACAAACTATAAAGGGCTCATTAGTTTACAACAGCGCATAATACGAATTGTGGCAGACGCAAAATACGATAGTAATGCCAATGAATTACTTGAAAAGCTTAACATCTTACCGCTCAACAGGCTCTACCACTATAAACTTCGACAGCTAGTTCATGCAAAAGGAATAAATAGCTTTGATTTAACTCCCTCAAATCTAACGGACTATAACCTAAGGGCAAAGTCAGCTTATAAACTACCACGAACTAGAACGAATTACGGAAACCAAAAGATCAACTTCCAAGTACCCCAGCTCTTAAACGCTCTAGGCGACAACGTACCGCTTGCCGGCACCACAGGGGCTTTTAAAAGACAGCTTCGCTCCTTCTTGGTGAAACATGAGATACGTATTATGTAAATGTATTATTGGTTTTTACTTTTGCCTGCATCCGTTGCTCTTATTGTTTTAAAGGTGAATTATGGGAAAGGAGTTTTTTTCCTGACCATTTTTGTCACTGTTTTAGATTGTCTTTTTGACTGACGACCGTAGAATATATGGTATTTTTTAATCGTTGTAATGTTTTCCATACCCAAGCATTATACTCATTTTTACACCATGTACATTATATTATGTACTTCATGCTTATGCTCATTTTTACATAGTGTACTTTATAGGCCATTTTTGCTGTCTTATTTCCAGATCGTGTTCCTTCTCTCCCACTCCATGACAATGTCTAATGGCGGGCGGTGTGATTTATTGTGCTTCCTGGTGTTGTTTTTTGTTTTTTTTTTTTGTACGCATATGTAATTTTGTTTCCTTGTATGATGTCTGAGTGTTATTACGGTATTGTGCTGCTGTAGGTTTCTGCATGCGTGGATTCTTTTTTTTTTTTTTTGGTATTTGCCGCTGGATTTTGCCGTCCTTACCGGCCGCTGGCACCTCGTCAGGCAACTTGTTTGCCTTTTGTGCCAGCGGACCGTTCAAGTCGAATCTGTATTTGACTTGAAAAAATAAAAAAAAATGATTGATTGATTGATTGATTGAAGAAAGAAAATGTTTGGAAGGATCTCATTTTCTGCAATCATGTTTGTTGACGCGGTCTGTCTTTCAGCCCGAGTCAAAGACACACGATGAGCAAGAACGCGGTGGACATCCATGAAATCGCTTCAATTATCCACTGAGAGTCAGCGTCACGGGACTACAGACAAAAACAAACGGTGCGAGCAAAAATTAAAAGAAGGCAAAATTCTTGAATGCTAGTTGTAGCAGGAGTACTACACAATACATAGCTTGCAAGTGTCGTCATGGCTGGGTACTGACGGTTATTTCTGCTTACTGGTTTCTCCTAACTACAACTTCTGCGGTGTGAAACTAACACGGCGAACCGAACGATCGCGGCGCATAAAATACTGGCATGGCCGAGAATGACATCACATGCAAGCTATGAATAGCACGACTGCAAACGTGGGTTCTTTAAAGGGGCGATGCGACGATTTTTTGTACTTTGTACAAATAGCTCTTAGAAACAAATTCCTGACGTTAGTGACCTATGAAACACGCGTTTATTTTTACCACACGCAATAGAAATCACACGCAATAGAAACATTGACCGCATCTCCACGTGGTGAATGATGTTGATTGGGGCGAAGCTCTGGTGGTGCTTGTCTGCGTAGACGCTGAGCCGCAGCATGCCGAGCCTTTCGTTCGTTTCCATCCATGTCAGAAAGAGAATGCGTGGTATGGAACGTGGTTATATACGCATTTGAGCATTTGACCGCGGCGCCCTCTCGTCTATAAACGTTGAGCCAACGCATGCAAAGTTTAACGCGATTATATACGCATTTGACAGCAGCGCCCTCTCCTGTATAGACGTTGAGCGGCTACATGCAACGTTTCATCCATGACATCCCCAGCTCTTAAGTTACTACCACATCTCAGAGCCCCCTACTCGTCCCGCAGTCGTGGCCGAGTGGTTAAGGCGATGGACTAGAAATCCATTGGAGTCTCCCCGCACAGGTTCAAATCCTGTCGACTGCGCAAACATATTTTTTCATCATTTCTTTTGCCCTACACGAGCACGGGAGCTCACGAGCACGAGCACGAGCACCGGACGCCGGACATACGGACATGGCCAGCCCCTAAGGAGCTTCGCCCCTAAAAATTGAAGAAAGCGAGCAGCGTTACCACCCTGTCACCTCGCAGTCAGAAGAAGCGGCAACGTGATCTGGATCCGATTATACGCCGCCAATGTTGATCATAGCCACGCGCTGGGGTTGGCAAAACACAGGACACGCGCTGAGTTTCAGACATTGTTACTGTCGTCGTTGAAGCCATTGGACATGGGCCACTACCCGGATGCTTGTCGAGCTATTGATTATCACGAGCCCAAATGGAGGGCTCGCGCAATGCTTGGGTTCGATCTACCCTCCAAGCAGGGAACGAACTTGTGTTTGTGGAGCGTTTGGCACCCGGGTATTGAGCGATTCTCAATTATGGATCCCACCGTAGAACAAATCTTGGTCATCTTTTGGGGAGCTGAAAATATTACTGCGACATCATAACGGTTGGCAACTTGCTTCAAATTGTGTGAAAATTTATGCAGGTAGGGGACTGATACCGGTCCCTCCCTCTGTATATTTGGTCTACTTTGTGAACACCTTTAGCCTTCTGGAACAGGGTCCCTAGCACTCCTATATAAGTACCTGTAAAGAAAATCCAGACGCCTTAGGCGTTCAATGGATATGTCTCTTTTCACTACATTAGAATGGAAGAATGCCTCTCTTTGATCGGGGAGGAAAAAGACCAGCAAAGGTGATTGGACTGGACAGATAGTGAAAGTCTCCCTCTTCCCGTTCCCTGCTCGAAAGGTGTTGTGTACAAGATCCCCCTAACGTCTGGTGGTTGCTATAGACCCCTTAAAGAATTACGGCCTCTTACGGTTCATCTAAACATATTGCAAAATGGCGCGCAAAAAAAAAGGAACACAAAAAATTAAGAAGCTGACAGGTTTATAACTAAGATCATACTCACTTCCTAGATACTCTATACAATTGATAGAACATACATTTTTATTGTGTCTTTTGCTCACGCCACTTTGCAGTATATTTAGACCGACCGTAAGAGGGTATAATTTTTGAAGGTGTCTATGTAGGAGTGACAGAACCGGACGACGCCTAAACAACCTATTACAATAACATTTTTATTATCTTCACGCCACGGTGGGAGACCTCCTGCCTTTACGCTGTTTCACGTGCGAGGGCTCACCAAGTTGTTTTAACACAACAATAATTGGGAAATATTGAAATCGGGATACTAGAGAAATTTTGGAAGCCAATCATCAAAAAAAAAATTGACCAGCGAGGTGTGAGCCACCCCTCACAATCTTTGAGTGATCAGGAAGTAGGTTTCCTAGCCAACGCCTCAACAACGATTGATGTTGGCCGGCCTAGTATTTGACTCGTCCTATTTTCATTTCTCCTACCTCCTTTTTTCTTCCCTACTTTCTTTTTTTCTTTTTTATTTCCTTTTCTTAAATTTATTCTGGCTTCCGTTTGTGTTTTGTTTTCTTCATTCTCTTACCTTTCTGGCACAACTCATTCATGAACCACTACATAGTTTTCCTTTCTTGTTTTAATCAAACAATAGGCCTACTGAAAAGGAAGGATAAGGGCCTCAACGAACAGGCATTCGTGCTAAGCCTGCAAACATACTCGGCCCCCATACCTACGCCTTACGCCGGCCTTCACCAATAAGGTTATTACCTTGATCCGCAAGGTTTACAAAATAGCACTACGCTTACAGCCTAGCACTCCAACTGCCAAACTAGAAGATGGTTTTCATAATCACCTGGACGAATTAACTGAAGCACATCGTGCTGCCCAACTGACTAGACTATCCCGCACCCCACCGGTAGGCACATACTCGCCAGTCTAAACATTGGATATCACAAGCTCCTCCGAGACAAATCCCTCATTAGGCCCAATATCCACAACAAAAGTATAGAAAATCAGCTACCTCGAAACGCACACCCCACCCACCATTTTGCTCACAAGGAACAACGCGCTATTTCCCTGCAAAGAACCTACGGGGCTAACCCGGGTGTCCTATATGTGGACGCAGCAGAATACAGGCACCAAGGGATTTTCACGGCGGCAGTGACTGACAACTTACACTCCCCCATCGACGCCGTCACCCTTCTGACCACTGACCCGGAGACGGCGGAGGAGGTAGCCATAACCCTCGCCTTCACTGTGATCCCAACCCCCTCAGTGGTCATCACGAATTCTAAAACCGCCCTTTAAAATTTCGCAGCTTGCCGCATTTCCAAGCCAGCGCTCAAACTTCTTGACAGAAACCCACCCCAGACCCCACGCACGCACGCTGGTCTCGAGGGAAACGAGGCGGCCCATGAACAAGCCCGAGGATACAATATCCGGGCAGAGCCTTTATCCCTACCACGAGGCCAGATCCGCCAGGGATCGTCCATCCAGCTTCCATGAAATCCCCTACACACTACCTCCTTTCCCGTCAGGTTTATCCGCCAGCCGACAAGTCCCTTATCCTGGAGCAGGCTTATAGTTGGCGCCAACTCCAGACGGGCACTTTTCCCAACCCCGCCACCCTCACCCACATCTTCCACTCAATGTATCCCACCTCGGAATGCCCACTATGTGGAGACAAAGCCACTCTGCCCCACAGAATATGGGCTTGCCCAGAAAACCCTATTCCCCCAATCCCATCCCATGATGAGTGGGAGGCCTCGCTCCGAAGCTCCGACCCTGAGGTGCAACGCGCCTTGGTGGAAAGGGCTATGGAGGTCGTCACCACCACGGCCACAACGAGAACCGCACTCTAAGACATTCTCCATATTCCTAAAAGTTTTTCGTCCTCCTCCGTTCTTGTTTATGGTGCGTGTGTTTCATGTCTGATGCCTCGCCTTCATCTTTCACAATATATCAGTTGGCAGTCAGCGCTGTGTTCTCTTCTCTTCCTCACAACTTGAGCAATGTTCTTAATATGATGACACGAAGAAATGTTTGATGCACGCTATGTGTATACTTGGAATCAGGCACGTATCCAGGGGGGAGGCCCATGGGGCCCGGGCCCCCCTCCCCCCCCCCCCGAAATCTTTCATTTTGCTGGGACCTTCTCTGCCCCCTCCCCCTCATACAGCCTTTTGTCATGGGCGGGCCCCCCCCCCCCCCCCCCCCCCCCCCCGAACAAAATCCTGGCTACGTGCCTGCTTTGAAATACTCATGGTGCAGGCTGCAGCTACTGTTCTTAGCTCTATTTTGCATATTGTGCCATACATGGGACATATGATGTGTTGTTAAGAATGGAACCTTCGGCAACCTTTTCGAGTTTCAACGCTGCGGAAACGAGTCCCGAACGAGTCCCGACGTGTTCTGGACTGTCGCCCACCTGTCGAAGTCTGCCCGAAACGAGTCCCGACGTGTTCAAGACCGTCGCCCAGCTGTCGTGGTCTGCCCGAAACGAGTCTCAACGCGTCCGTGACGTCAACGGGACGTGTGTGTGTGTGCGTGGGGGTTCGTGCGCTCCGGAAGGGGAGAGAGGCCTGGCCTAACTGCGGAGAACCATGGCTATGACGCATTTCTGGCTACGACGCGGCGGGCTTTTCTGCTACGCACTTGGCGGTCGCACCTGCTGCCCTGGCGGAGAGTGAGGGAGAAAACGGACCCCTATATAAGGCGGGGCGTGAGGCTGCTGAGTTGTTCTCTTGGATTTGACGACTGTATCGCTACCATGTAATTAAACCGTTCGTTACGTTACCAATTCTCCCACCTCCACTGGACCCCTGGGTTCTTCACTTCGGGGAATGGTCGTCGTCACGAGCCAGGAAGCCTCCGGACGTGCGGCTTAAACCCCGCCTCGAACAACTGGTTGGCAGCGGTTGGGATCGGACCATGCGACATCGTGCTACAGCTGTGGGTGAGCGTTTGGACTTTGCTTTGAGATTCGCCAGGCTTCAGATTATGGGTAATTAATTTTGAACTGCTGGGAATCCTTAGTGTTTGACTCGTGCGCTAGGTTTGTGTACAACCTCGCGACAAGTTTTATTGCAAAGCCAAAGCTAAAGAGCAGCGATCATGGATCTGATGAGGTTACTGAGAATAGATTTACTCTGTTTATGTGAAGAATTGGGTGTGGAGGTGGAGCAAAAGATGAAGAAATCTGAGATCAGTAAAGCGATTTCAGAGAGCGCGGAAGCAGAGGAAATTCAAATTGCGTGGGAACTGCTTCAGAACGCTAAGAGTGAAGCTGCAGCAAGAGAGGAACAGGCTGCAGCGAGAGAGGAACGAGCGCAGGCTGCGGCGACAGAGGAGCGAGCGCTGAAAAGGCTAGAGCTCGAAATTGAACAACAGCGATTAAACTCGCAGAACAGTAGAGTTGGGGCTCCGGTACGAGCAAGTGAGACCGAGTCGTATCAAATGAAGAAGCTCATGCAGCCGTTTAAAGTTGGGGAAGACGTGGGCCTATTCTTAGTTAACTTTGAGAGGACATGTGAGAAGTTGAGCTTCGCCCCAGAAACGTGGCCGCAACGGCTTTTGACTCTGTTGCCCTGTGAGGCTGCAGAGGTTGTCGCGCGCCTCAGTGCTGGAGACGCGGACGACTACGACAAGGTGAAGTCCAGCCTTTTGAAGCGGTACCGCCTTTCTGCCGAGGCGTTCCGTCAAAGGTTTAGAAACGCATCCAAAAAGAGCAGCGAGGGCTACTCGGAATTCGCGTACGGGCTTAAAACCAACCTGATAGAATGGTTGAAGAGCGAGGAAGTGTACGAAAGCCGAGACAAGGTAGTCGAGTGTGTGTGCCTCGAACAGTTCTTTCGTAGCATTCCGCAGTCAGTCAAGCTCTGGGTGCAGGACAGGGTGGGAGTCGACTCTGTCGAAAGGGCCGCTGAGCTAGCCGAAGAGTACGCAACGCGTAGAAAGCTGAGCGGAGAGGAAAGCGAATCCGGCCGAAGCGATCAGCGCAAGACCTTCCGACAGGGTAACGGCTCGCGAGAAAACGGGCCCGAGAAGCCCGAAGCAGGACAAAAGGTCCCAGAAAAGAGCGCAGAACACTCGAACGGAGACGAGGCGCGGAAAAGCCCAACAGGGCAGTTCGAGGCAAGGAAGCCGTTCCTGTGCTACAACTGTCAGGAGCCGGGACACACAGCGGCCAGATGTAAGAAACCGCGGGTTGTGTTCTCGTACGTGAACGGTAGTGACGAGGACCTGAAGCTCCTTCGTCCCTATCTTCACGAGCTCCAGGTAAACGGAAAGCCGTGCAGGGTGCTTCGTGACAGTGCAGCGACGATGGACGTTGTTCATCCGTTCGTATGTAACGACATCCGATTTTACCGGAAAGGTAGTTTGGATCAAGCAGCTGCTCGAAAAGCACAGTGTCTGTCTGCCTATGGCGACAGTAAGGATAACTGGCCCGTTCGGAGAGCTAGTGACAGAGGCGGCTGTCTCGCAAACAGTCCCGTTGGAGTATCCTTATTTGTTTTCTAACCGGTCAGATTTCCTGCTGCGCGAAAGGGGTCAACAACTGGGAAAAGGGCTAGTTCAGTCGTGTACGAGGTCCAAATCGCGTCAGGTCGCCCCTTTGTTGACGAGGGATCCAGAGCCAGAGGCAGCTGACGGGGAGCAAGCACTCCCAGAGTTGGAGGCAGAAAACCGGGATGAGAGGGACCAGGTTCTAGAACAGCCTGACCTCGTAGCACTAGAAAGCGTACGCCGTCCCAATGCGCCGGCGAAAAAGGCGGAGGAAGACGGGATCAGTGAAAGATCTCTCGTAGCTCCGGCGTCGCGTAACTTTGGTCCTCTGCTACGAGTAGACAGAGTGTCTTTGACAGTCGAGCAGAAGAGCGACCCTAGTGTGTCAGGGTTTCGCTGTACAGCTCAGGAGATTGCTAGGACCAATGTGACGGGGAATGAAAGAGGCGGATTGTTTTATCGGCGCTATAAGGACCGCATTTTCACGTCTAGAAATCACGTGAAAATCGATCACTATGACTTCAGCGTAAGAAAAAGGAAAGGCAAATTTAACGGCAATGCCGATGGGTTGAGCAGATTTTTCTGACATCACGAAAAATAGTAGGGATGATCTCAGAGGTCTTCGTCATCCACGGGAATGAGGATCTAAGTGGGGGCACTTCGTTGAAACCCCAAAAGGACCTCACAAATTGCGAAGAGTTTTTGTCTTTTGTATTTTGTTCTTAGTGACCTCGTTGGAAAAATGAGTTTTTTTTGGCGACAGGGGGTCTCGATACCCGGAATCGTACCAAATTTTGGTAATCTGTAATCCAGTCTGGCGGGTCTTCGGCGAATTCCGAGCGTTTGACTGCGGTGTGGCGTGGTGCTGTGGGGGACGTTTCCGCTGATTCCTCCGTTGTGAGAGGTTTGGGAGTTTGTTTGGTGCTTGCAGCGTCTTCTCAAGGCCTACTCCAAGCCCACCTCTTCAGGCCAGCGATTGTACCACCGGCCATTCGAGGTTTCCCTGGCCCCGGAGGGGCTGTTAAGAATGGAACCTTCGGCAACCTTTTTCGAGTTTCAACGCTGCGGAAACGAGTCCCGAAACGAGTCCCGACGTGTTCTGGACTGTCGCCCACCTGTCGAAGTCTGCCCGAAACGAGTCCCGACGTGTTCAAGACCGTCGCCCAGCTGTCGTGGTCTGCCCGAAACGAGTCTCAACGCGTCCGTGACGTCAACGGGACGTGTGTGTGTGTGCGTGTAGGTTCGTGCGCTCCGGAAGGGGAGAGAGGCCTGGCCTAACTGCGGAGAACCATGGCTATGACGCATTTCTGGCTACGACGCGGCGGGCTTTTCTGCTACGCACTTGGCGGTCGCACCTGCTGCCCTGGCGGAGAGTGAGGGAGAAAACGGACCCCTATATAAGGCGGGGCGTGAGGCTGCTGAGTTGTTCTCTTGGATTTGACGACTGTATCGCTACCATGTAATTAAACCGTTCGTTACGTTACCAATTCTCCCACCTCCACTGGACCCCTGGGTTCTTCACTTCGGGGAATGGTCGTCGTCACGAGCCAGGAAGCCTCCGGACGTGCGGCTTAAACCCCGCCTCGAACAGTGTCCAGAAGTTTTTTTTTTTTTTTTTTTTGTTTTAATTAAGCCCATTTGACATAGGCTTGCGACGAAGCAGCTTCAGGGGCAAACTTCCCCCGTTGGTTTTTTTTTTTTTTTTCTTTCTGGTTCTTCATTGCGTAAATGATGCGCTCAATTTAGCGGACTGCATATGTCTGGGCAAACATGAACGACTATACCGCCCATAACTCTCGCGACCGAATGAATACTACGCTTATATATAAGTGAACTTGTGACGGGTAAAATGCTTACAAGCTCGAGTGATCGCTGCAGGCAGGGTGGAAATTAAAAATCCAGAAATTTTAAATCGTGATATAAATATTTATTTAAAATATTATTTAAATTAAACTGGTTTTATTATGATGATTTGAATCAAACCTTCCCCGCAGAAATCATCCCAAATGTTTTTTGTTATTTACCATTTGTTCGTCATTTGTCTAAAAAAAATGAGCGGAAGGTGTTTTCAAAAAAAGTCTTGGCATATTATAAGCTCAACGTGGAATCTGTTTCGATTTGTTGAAGTATTACAGCAATAGAGCTTTTTCATAAACTGAAACATCAAGCTGCCTTTGTTCTTGTGTGGCGTGGATTACATCAAGAATAAAAAGTTCCGAAGCAACCATACTTTGCGATGTCATTAACTTGCCCAGTCAGTTTCTGTTCCACACTTCTCTCGGTCATTGGCTAGAATGAAGACTCAATCTAATTGCCATGTCTAAAAATGTAGTGAAAAAAAAGAAAACTTTCTTAGGTAGGGTGATTTAAATCATTTAATTTTAATTTTAATGAGTAATTTATTTGATTTACAAATATTTTTTATGTATCCTAACTGCGGAGATTACGATTTTTTCTCTATAGTTGTTGTTATTGTTGCTGTAATGATCATTGGTGAAAATGGGGAACGTTCTTGCGTCAGTGCTATACCCCCACAACGAGGAAAAGACTCGCACGGGCAGGGGAGAGATATGAAAGTGAAGGGGTCTGAGAAGGGAATTTTGATCGTGGCGGCGAACCAAGAGAGTCGAAAATTTAGCTGCAAATGTTCAGGGTAAGGTGCGTTTGTTGGCTAAAACCTCGTTGAGTGAAGGAGAAGCTCAGGATGTGCAAAAACGCTGTGGCATATTGTTTCACCCGCGCTGTCAAATCCAGATGATTCCAATGGCGGAGTACTGTTCTCGCTCAGGCATCACAGTCCAAGACTACAGCGTCCAAGTGAAGCTGACGTTGGACAGATGTTGAGGCCGGGGAAATATAAAAAAGACTAAACAATAAGAGTCCCCTAGTCCGCTCCCGCCTCGAGGGTACCGCAGACTTAAAGCCAAGACTCAAATAAATTAATAGGATCCTAGGATCAAGTGGAATTTCATAAAAAGCCAATGGGTGCCCGACATCAGCCCAACCCCGCGAGGGGGCACAAGAAGGCGACACTTGTGGGTCGTCGATGGTCGCAGGGCAACAAGTGTGCCACGCAACCACCACCGCAATGATGTTTGATTTCCACCAACTTCCTAGAAGGAGCCCCATTGAGACCCCCCCCCCTCCCAACCCCCCCCCCCCCCCCGACGCTGCACGGCATCAGAGTCTCGATGCGAGGCCAATTTTCTGCAAAAACTTTAATACCGCTCGGCAAGCTTTTGCGGTGGCTGCGCCCAGGAGGTCAACAGTTTTACGTGAAGCAGGCCCTTCGCTATGGAGCCTCCTATAATTGGTTTCACTGTAGCTTGGCAAAGAGCCAACGCTACGGCCCCCTAGAACCAATCAGAGCGACGGATGCGAAGCACGTGACAACTCCCCTCTTGAGAAGAGCATTCCGACAATACGTTGTCACATGCTTCGCACCTACACGCTGAGTGGCCCACTGGGCCGTTGGTTAGTCGGCTGCGTGAGTGGCACGAGCGACAGAAATAAAGCAAAGGGTTTCAAGGTACCAATTTTGAAATGAAATCGTGGTGTGAAAGACGATTGAAATCGAAACGCACAATGATGGGAGTGGGACGAATAAATGTGTAGAATGGTTTACCAACGTGGGCGACGGTAGCAGGGAATACTATAAATGCATGAAGGGAGCGCGTTATGTCATCATCGTTTCATCAGTGCGGCGGTTCGATGCCGTTACGAGGAACTTCGTGGCGGTTACACCTGTTTCGGTCGTAAACAGGAACAGAGGAGAGGGCACGTGTGCTTCAGGCGAATTCGTTTTGTTACACCTGCCGATGCTGGGCACGTGGGACTCCTGGAAAGTTATAACAAAGAAAAATAAATCGAGATAACGCTTTACGAACATAGTTCACCGCTTTACATATCTACCACTGTGTAATCGAGGAATCATGTGTGATAGCCAGGTGTCCGCACTTATCATGGGGTTCTGTTCTGCAACGCATTTGGCTGCGTTATCTCGCCATATGCGACGTTGTTATTTCATTAGTATGGCTATCTCTCTTCAACCCGCCGTAATCTCCTCAAACGGAATTATAGGTATTCCGTGATTTATTTGTGAAATCTTGGCAACCGTCTTCCTCGTAGGGAAATTATTTAACAAACTCGATTCTAGCATGTTCCAATGTAATTATGACGGACAGTCAGTGGGTTCTCCGGCGGCGTAACGCGGCAGTCGGCACTGCCAATTCACAAGAAAGTCAGGACTACGTAGGCGTATGATCTCGCTATTTCTTTGTCTTTGACACGCCATTTGAGCACTTACAAAGTGGACTGAGAGTGGGGCGGATATTATTGTGCAAATTATCACCGAGCGAACTAGTGATACTCGATCTGGTCTTCTCATATCCAAAAGGAGCCCCAACTACACATTTATTAGCGCCTACTTTTTTTTTTTTTACGTTGCTTCTCGAGTCGTTGCGAGTTGGCATGTTTAAAGATAAAGTCAACACACAATTCGTGCGCAGAACCGAGTGAACTTCCTCCTGATGAGGGTCAGGAAAGATTTCCTTAAACGACAAGAATGTCTTGAGCTTGGTTCGCGCCCCGTTACGCCACTGGAAATACGCATTCAGTTATGCCAAGAAAACCCGTGGACAGCCCCGTTTTATCAGACAAAAAAAGCCGAGGGAAAAAGCCCCTGGTGAAAGGACCTTCAAAATTAGCGGAAGAGACGCAATGGGAGAGCGCTGGTAGCGCTAAGGTCGCCTCCCTCTTCACCTCACATTTTCTTTAATTCGCTTGGTGCACACGGTCGTCGTGTAACGATGCACCCCAAAGGCATATGCAGTCCAGCGCAGTCAAACGCAGATAAATGCAGTAAAAAGCGGACAAAATCAGTCATACGCAGGCAAACGCCGTGGAAACAGTCAAACGCGGTACAAGGCAGTTTTAACGCAGTTTTAACACAGAAAAACGCGGTCAAGCACAGTAAAAAAAAATAACAGTCAAATGTAGTCAACCTCAGTCAAAGGCCGTCAAACGCTGTCAAATGCAATCAAACGCCACTTTGTGGATGCATTCACACGTGCATTTCTACCGACTTTATCAAGCATCTTGGCCCACTGAAACAGGAGTGCCCACACGTCGTCATTGGCGGAATGCCACCCATTACATGGTGGCACTTAAGGAGACTTGATAAGCAATGCGTTACAACTTCCAAGTAACGGCATATTTGTAATTCATTACTATTTTAAGTTATCTTGTCCTTTCAACGCTACATTTTGCTGCAGTAATTGGTAACGTAATTACAAGATGCATGTAACGAATTTCTTTCATTACTCCTAATTTCTATAAGATTATAAACTTAATACTAGAATTAAAGCATTATGAACTCTTAATGCAACTGTATAAAACAAAGACAAAAAGAAAACCGAAGAGGACACGAACACAACGTACCGACTGAACGATTTTTATCATGAGCTCCGGTTGACAAAAAGAAGTTCATAAAAGGACCAAAACGTCATTTATGTTAAGGGAAAAAAAGACAAGGCGCTTGAACTTTATGTTTGTCTATTTATTTCTTTATATTTGTTTGATGTTTTTCTGAGGCAGAAAATGCACTTGGTCGTTGTCTAGCTGCGCGTAACTCTCATGACGTGTTTTTTTTTTATTTTTTTTTATTTTCTCAGCCACCCCAGTCACCTGTGTCTGACGTCTAATATTCAATAAGATAAGATAAGATAAGTTTATTTGATTACAGAAAAAAACTCTCATACAATCCTGCCCGCTTAAGCGTAGGAAAGCTTGTATGCGGGACATGTCAGTACAGACATTTTCATCATGTAGGCACAAATGATGGTTAAATGTAAGTAAAACATGAAAGAAACATTCAAAATATCACATAAAACAATAGAATGTGCCGTTAACGTTTTTAGAAATTAGTAGCGGCTCTACTTGTTGGACAATACGACTTTGAACTGGACGAAAGGAAGTACAGAAGAAAAGAAGAAAGATGAGCACGAGGATTCTTAAGTAACATCAACGGGCACCTTGCGGACTGAGCTTTGCCCGTGGCCTCGCGTGATGTTTACACCAGCTCAGCCGCACTTGAGCAAGAGTAGATGACTGCCGCCGCCATTACAAGAGCCATTTGAGGATGCGAAGCCAGAGACGGTCGGCAAGGGCGGACCGGAAACCAAACGGAATCTGAAAAGTCGGCCAGAGGAGGAGAAGGAAATTGATGACGAGTAGGAGTCATAGCTACGTTTACATGGATACGACAGTAGCGAATCCAGTTAGCGTATCAAATCGTCCCATGTAACGCTTCGATTCGCTTGCCAAACGCATCGAATCGAGTCCGATCCTATCCGTTTGGCTACGTTTACATGGATGCGACCGTAGCGGATCGAATTTAGATAGCGCATTGAATTCACTTTAACCACTGCGTTTGGATGAATTCGAATCGACAGGTGACGACACCTCGCGTCGAATGATTACAGCGTACCCTACATAACCTGGGGGGCCGGGGGGGGGGGGGGGGGATTAGTGGAGTTAATCGGCGACTACGCGGTCTGGGCGGTGGCACAAAACGGAGAGGGGGAGGGGAGCAAAGTTTGAAGGTCATCTTAGCCTTTCCCCCCTCCATCCCTCTCCCCCTTCTCCCGTCCTTCAGACACCCGCATTCGATTCGCTAGAATTTACATGGAGGTCTCTATTCGGCTTGAAAATATCAAACCAACCTCTTCAAACGGATCGGATCGGACTCGATTCGATGCGCTTGTCTAGTGAATCGAGGTATTTACATGGGACGATTCGATACGCTAACTCGATTCGATGCGCAACTGTCGTATCCATGTAAACGCAGAAGGGGCTGGTTTGAGATTCTCACACCGAATCGAGTGTCTGAAGGACGGGGAAGGGGAGAAGGAGGGAGGGGCGAAAGGGTAAGATGATCTTCAAATTCCCCCCTCCGCCTTGTGCCACTGTCCAAACCTCGTCGTCGCCGATGAACTCAACCAATCCCCCCACCCCCCCGACAGGTCACGAGAGGTGCGCTGTAATCACTCGACGTGAGGTGTACCCACCGGTCGATTCGAACCCATGTAAACGCAGTGGTTAAAGGGGCGATGCAACAACATACCACTTAGAACGGATCCCTGACGTTAATGACCTATAAAACACGCGTTCGTTTTTCACCCCACGCAATAGAAGTCCCAGAAAAAAAATTAAAGAAAAACAAGCAGCGTTCACCCCCTCAACTCGCCGCCAGAACAAGCGGCCACGTGATCTGGAACAGATTATATGCCGCCAATGTTGATCATAGCCACGCGCTGGGGTTGACAAAGCACAGGACACGCGCTGAGTTCCAGACATTGTTATGGCTCGGCTATTGTCGTCGTGGCAGCGATTGGACACGGGCCACTACCCGAATGCTTCTCGAGCTAATAATTATCACGAGCCCAAATCCAGTGCCCACGCAATGTTCGGGTCCAATCTATGAACGGCATTCAAATATTGTCATATGGGTGTACTGCGATCCCCACGTTACGTCATAAAATTTTGCAAAGGAGAGATTGAATGACAATGATCGCTTTTGCGTTGCGTGCGATTATCCTTGAGTCCCACTGGTGCCAGTAAGCTCGTGTAAAGTGAAAAACAATCCAATTGAATATCGTTGCACCGCTCCTTTAAAGTGAATTCAATGCGCTGACTCGATTCGATGCGCTACGGTCTCATTCATCTAAACGCAGATAGGTGACGGAGTCTCCGGAAGAGATCGACAAAGGAGCGCAACAATAACAGACGCAAAATTAACCCTCTCCGTTTAAAAGCAAAATTGATTTTGTTTTTTTAGTTTTAATAAACGTTTTCGAAAATGGGGAAAGTAACGTTGTGATTAAATTCATGAACATTTGGTGCCCAAACCCGGGATGGATACCCTGAACGACAGACTGTGAACTAAGTCAGAACATTGACACTCATCAAATATGGAGGTCACCGATTGACTATGGCGCAAACGGACCGTGGTGCGATCTTCAACAACGAAGAAGATTAAGGGGATCGCCACCCTTAACGAGCCATCATCGATCGGTGAGCTGGAAGCCAAATTTCATCTCGTCGCGCTCAAGGGACGCTCCCTCAAGGAGGTGAATCGTGAAATTAAACAAAGCGCAGAAGACGAAGCATTAGAAGATGAATTTTCACGCCCCGAAGGCAATCAAGAAAAAGTCAGCACGGCAAATTCCAAAATGGAATGCATGCTACGAAAGCTCCGCTACATGAACGAAAAAGGGCTACTCACGTCAACGATGTCGAGCGCGGGCTCCGAAGAACAAAGGAAGACAAGCACCGTACGACCGAGCCCAGCTGCGAAGCTCCCGAATCTAGAAATTTCCAAATTCGGAGGCGAGATTCAGGCATGGCAGGGATTCTGGGGCCAATTCGACTCAACTATTCGCCAGAACGAAACACTCTACAACATTAAAAAGTTCAAATACCTCAAAAGGTACTTGACCGGAAAAGGAGCGGTGGCCATCGAAGGACTTGCAGCGACCACCGAGAATTACGGAGTTACCATGAACCTGCTGAAAGCAAGATTCGGGCAAAAGAGGTCAATTATCGAAATTCACCTGTCACGACTACTAGCCATTCGGTAGGGGGTAGACTCCAAAAACGTCAACGCCCTGAGAGAATTGTACGATGAAGCAGAAACGGTAGTACGAACCCTCGAGGTACTGGGAGTTCGCTCGAACATCTATGGAACGATGCTCCTTACAGTGCTACGGAGAGCCATACCATCTGAGCTGACCCTAGAGTACAACAGGAGGTCCCGCTGCACGAACTTCGACCGAGAACGACGAGCTGCGAGACTTTCTAGACTTCTTAAAGATAGAGATAGAAAGCAGAGAGAAAAGCCAGTACGTACCAGGCCCTCCGTGGCAACGACAGGGATCAAAAAGGTTTCCGAGCGAACAAATACCGGCAGACCTTGCGCAGGCGTTGCATCGGTTTATAACCCTCTTGACGGTTTGTCGTGCCCTTGGCACCCAATAAAGTTCACGTAACTGGGTCACAGTATCTTGATGTCCTCCATGGAGTGTACGCCTATGCATGTTGTTAATCAGCAGTTCAGTGAAAGGATGTTCAGGTGGCAGTGGTAATGGGTGCTTGATCTCCACTGCTTCGTTCATATTTTGTAGCCGCCCGCCGACTCTCATTAGCCGGTGTGCGTCGAGGTAGGGGTTGCGAGCGATGATGCTGGATTTCTCGGTCAATCTCCCTCCCTCCAGCAGTTCATTGAGCTCATTGGGGTAAGCCTCCTCTTGCGTTCGACTGACCCAATGCAGTTCTGCCCTTTCAATCTCTTCGGTTACTAAAGGACCTTTGGCGCGATTTTGAGGCGTTCTACAGTTATTAACGAACCTCATTATCCCTAGACTGCTCAAGGCGACGACCAGCGTAAGTGAGACGACGGCAACTACCACTACCACGGAGTAAGCTAAGAGCTCTTTGTCGGCAATTCTTCGGTTTGTTCCCTTTGTTTTGAGCAACCTTCTCGTCGACGCCCGATTGCTATACAAAATGTCGGACTGCGAAATGCGCTCGTCGTTGTCCTTTTCTTCGCCGACACTCGACTTCTCGATATTATTGTGAGCGCACGACACAATCCTGTTCGGAGCCGGCCACGCGTCGGATACTCTCGATTTCTTTGATTTCGAGTGGCTGTCGGATATCTCATCCAGTCAGATTTGAACCTCGGGCCCGACACTGTCAGATTCGCTTGCAACATCCAGCCTTTGGCACCCATTGACGTCAGAGCGTTTTGACGAAGACAGCTGATACTGCCGGTCGTTCCTCTGATTGGTTAATTTCGGGGAGCGCTGCGAATGCGGCGAGTGACTGAACTTGAGGCTGCCGTCTATATCCTTGTAAGTGTACTTTCCGACGCAAGTGATGCCTCCTTGAATTTGTTCTTCGTACTCGTGGTCGTTCTCTTGCCACTGCAGGTTCACGGAAATCGGGGTTCCGACGGAACGTTTATGCTTCGTCTTGGCGGCGGTTTTCTCTGTGTCGTCGTCTTTTTTATTAGAGCCCCCCTTGTTTGTACTGCAGGTTAAGGAACACTGAAGTGATGTAGGACCTTGAAAAGTCCACCCAAAAGTTGTGTCTAAAGCCATTAGGCTGCAGTTGCTTTCACAACGTCGCGCCCGCTCACTGGCGACTTTCCAGATTTGGTCCGACCCAATGAGCAGGCTTATGCCTGGTTCAGTAGGAACGCCGGGGAAGAGAAGTTTGTCAGCGATGCAGCCTCTGTCTTCTTCAATGCTGCGGACAAACTCATGGTTTACAGGTATCTGAACAATGTCCTCGCATATAAATGGGATTTCTACCGCTTCAAAGCTGCATTCTTCATTGTTGTACTGACTACGCAGCTTCACTTGAACCAGCCTTCGTTTTTGCGGCAGTGAAGTAGAACTTCCAAAGGTGTTCAAGCGTAGTCTGGTCTCTCCTAGCACCTTAAGACCCAACTTGCGAGAAACGTCTTCTCGTATAAACGTTCGCTGACTTCCACCGTCTAGGATGGCACGTGCGTAGACAGTACTCCCATCCTCGACCACCCAGGTCCGAAAGGTCTGAAGTAGGACGTCGTCGTCTATCGAAACCCCAGTGCTACCAGTGCCAGCGCTTTGAACGCTAGTCGTCATGGCTTGTGTTGCACTAGTGTTCGTTGAAGGCTTCCAGGTCGGATCGCACATGGATGTTGTGTGTCGCCCCGCACAGGAAGTGCAAGACAATTTCCTGTGACAGTCCTTTGACCTATGCCCTGTTAGGGTGCACCGAAAACATCGCATCTCTCCTGAGAGTTTCTTCTTCTTCTCCATTAGAGAGATGCTACTGGTGCAATTTTCCGTGCTGTGTCCTGTAATTTTGCAAAAAATGCACTCCTTCTTGTTATCTTGAGCTTTGGCATGGAGAACCGCAGAAGTCGGAAGATGAGCTCGTTGATGTAGTTGCTCCTGGTGGACGATCATCTCTGACACCAGATCTTTCTCTACTCTCGATCTCGATTAGCAGATATTCGAGCAACTGCTGCAAATCTCCATCCGTCCTTCTGCTGTTCAGTTGAACGTCCTCAGTTCGAGGTGTTGGTCTGGCGGACAGCTCAGCAGTTCTGGAAGTACCTGAGATTGACCCCAGTTCTTCTGCTTGTAATATGGGTGGAGATGAATGTGCAGTCACGTCTCCCTCGTACGGATAGGCGGTATTCCTTTCGAAATGGCCAGCACGTCGGTAGAAATCCACCACTACTTCAGATGAAAGAGCCTTGATGACAATGTCCATCAGCATGGTCGAGTAGCTGTCTGAGCTGACGCCAAGTCCATGAAGACCACGGATGTGGGTTTGCACCTGATCGTAAAGTCTCCTCAAACCCTTGGTGTCGTTTGAGTAGGTGACACTTGGAAGCGTTCGAAGCTTTGTGAGGTGGTCTTGCTGGATTCGCCTGTAGTCTCCAAACTGTCTAGTTAAAAATTCAATTGCGTCGTTGTAACACGCATCCGTCACTTGGAGACCAGCGATAGATGCCCTGGCGGGTCCACTAACCAGCGTCCTTAGGTATTGAAACTTCTCGCCACTTGATAGCTCTTCGGTTTTCGTGAACGGCACGCTTGTATTGTTGCCAAAATGGCTGCCACTCAGCAAGCTCGCCCTTAAAGGATTGCAGCTGCAACTTCGGTAGTTTAATACCGCTCCGTCTTCGTTCTTCGCTTCGTGAGGCAATTGCCGATGTTGATGGTCGCGCTGGTTCACCAGAATGTAGTTGCACTGCTCGACCTTGAAGCATGCTCAAGGTGTGGGTCGTTTCTTCCTCGTACTCAATTACCGACTGGTATTCGTTCTCGAGATCTCCATCAGCAATGAAGGGCTCGAGCTCGGTGTTCAGCTTCTTGAGTTCTTCATAATTTACCTCAAGCGTTCTTGCTATGGCCTCGATTTGAATTACATCCGTAGTGTTGAGAATAGCGGTGGCCTCTCTGACAATTCGGGTGTTTTGTGCTCTGCGAGCAGTCCTTTTCGTTCGCACCCTTTCCATGTTTGACTAAATCGAGAGGTTGGTAAGCTCCGGTTAATAGAGTTGCTTACTTCTTACGATGTAAATCCAAATTTCGTTCACGATTAGTCCATGGCGTCCACTCGTTCACCGCTCAGCAACTGACTTTCGTTTCGTTGAGGGTTGTTCCTGGCTTGAAGTCCCGGGTTTCGGCACCATTCAGTTGTTGCATAATGAACGTCAAAGACTTACGGTAAGAAACAAAATGAATTTACTATTTACATGGCGAAGTTAATCTACGGGTGTCGGTCATCGCAGTCGTTCCGTACATCCTCTACTTCGATCTGCTCCGAGCTAAACCGTCCCTTTCGTCTTCCTCGTTTTCGTCAACCGCATATTTACCCGAGCACTGTGCGGCTGTTTCCCGTGAGTAGGAAGTGTCAAAATTACAATTCACAACACCCCCTCTTCGGCATTGGTACTGACAGCGACAGCAGGCTGGGAAGAGGAAAGTTGTGTGTTTTGAAAATCAAGTGCTGATAAGATCACTGACTGCGCATCCTCAGTGACTAATGACGAACGCAAGCGCCTACTGAAGGCGGAAAGCAGGTGCTATCGCTGCGCAAAGAAATATCACAGAGCAAAGGACTGCAGGAGTGCGAATTGGCTGAAGTACACGGATTGCACAGAGAGACACGGAAGTGCCGTGTGCGACCCGACGTTCGTCCTGAAACGAAAGACAAATGCGAAAGAAATGCAGGAACCGGTGAAACGTCGGAGAAAACTATACACTCCAGTCCACGTTCAAGATCACAGACAAAGAAGAGAACACCCCACGTCGTGTACTTCTGCAGACGACTCAAGCATGGGCAGAAGGTATGAGAGATCGTTGCCTGATCGGGCTGCTTACCGACGGCGAAAGCCAGCGGACGTTCACCCGTCGGGACGTTTCCCAAAGACTGCACTTAAAAGAACTGTGCCAAGAGGACCTGACCATTTTCACCTTTGGAGGAGACGCCACTGCAACGGAAACGAAATGCAAGCGAGTGTAATTGTGGCTCCGCAGCCACTATGACAGAAAATCGGTCAAATAGAGGCTCTCAATGTTCTTCAAATGTGTTCAGACGCCAAGGCAAATCCATCCGAGGAATTGGAGGGACTCCCTGACGGAAAGAAACTTACAGACGTGCAAGTACAAGGCACAAGCGAGAAAGGAATCGGCGTTCTTATCGGTGCTGATCACTACTGGGATGTCGTAAGCGGCGGTGTCAAGCGCTTGGGTGAGAAGCTGGTGGCAGTCGACACCATCCTCGGGTGGCCACTTCAGGGTCCTGTGACGTCAACATCGGCGGCGATCTGCTCGCTCACGACTGGAGCGATGAAGGTGACGGTGTCTGAGATAAACGACGAGGACATTTTGACTCGACTGAGGGCCTTCTGGGAACTTGAGCACATTAGAATACCTGGCAACGCGACCAAGACTTCAGAGACAAAGTTGCTCAGCGAATTCAAGAAATCCGTCGAATTTCAGAACGAACGATAACAAGTTTCGCTGCCATGGAACGAGAAGGTTCACATACTCAAGGGGACAACATGGAAATCACTCAGAAAAGGCTGCAGTCCCTAGCAGCACGCCTCGTCAAGACCGTCACCCTCATAGAAGAGTTCAATGAGGCGATCCGGGAATATCTGAGAAACTGGTTTGCTGAAAACGTAGTTGAGAACAGAAAACCCAAGAACCCGGTGTACTACATACCACATCAGGCGGTGATACGGCAGGACAGCCAGACAACGAAACTGCGGGTGGTGTTCGGTGCGTCGTCAAGCGCTGAGGAATGCTCATCTCTGAACGGCACCTTGTGTAGCGGACCAAACCTGAACCCCGACCTCACTGACTTCCTCATCAAGTTCCGCACTCAAAATGTTGCTATTGTAGCGAACATTGAAAAGCCTCTCTTGCAAGTCACACTGAAGGAAGAGGACCGGAACGCACTGCGTTTCCTTTGGTACGAGACGACGCCACAGCCTGGTCAACCACTGCCACTGGAAGTGACCTGGAGGATGACCCGGGTTCCCTTCGGAGTAACATGCAGTCTATTTCTGCTAGCTGCAATACTGAGACACCATTGTGAAATTTTGGGGGGAGATTATCCTACCACCTTCAGGATTTTGAACGATACATGAGCTTCGACGACCTTCTAACCAGTGTCCGCAATATGGAGGAGGCGAGGGTTCTCACTGCTCAGGCGACGGAGATACTAATTAAAGCAGGAATGCGACTTCAAAAATGAAAATCCAACGAGCCACGGCTTCTAAAAGAGCTACAAAGGGAGAATCAGACTCAGGGGGCTTTGACAAAACTTGGTGGATCAGCGAAGGTACTAGGCATCGGATGGGAGCCCAAGAATGAGGTATTCCAATTCGACATGGACTCTCTAATCAGTTTCCTGGGAACAAGGAAGGATAGCAAACGATATGTCCTGCAGGCGTCTTCAAGGATATTTGACCCTTTGGTTTTCTGGCACCAGCAGGGACAAACGTGAAGATTTTATTCCAGAGCTTGTGGGAACGAGAGATAGACTGGGGTGACAGACTGCCCGAGGATCTCCACGGTGAGTGGGACAGGTGATGAACGGAGCTCCCCTCCCTAAAGAGCATCTCGATTCCAAGACGAATGACTATCGACCCCAACGGCGAACAAACGAAGAAGCTCCAAGTCTTCTGCGACGCGGGCCCTAAATACTACGGCGCTGTGAAATAATAATAATAATAATAATATAATAATAATAATAATAATAATAATAATAATAATCTTTATTGCACATACATAAAAGAACACTGTACATAAATGGGTCTATCCAAGCCAAAGGAGGTTTGTCGGACAGAACCCGGCAAGTCGAACGACAAAATACACAGTAATGTTAACAGCACTGCAACTAATACCAAGGAAAACAATTCAAAAACAATAAAAACGTATTCCTACAATCTCAAATCTGACAGCAATTGTTTTAATTTCCTGATGGAATTGGCCTCGTAGACACCATCAGGTAATCTATTAAAGGTAAATGGCCCGAATAAGAACGAACTCTTTTTCCATATCGTGTAACACAGCGTGGGACTTTGGATCGGGTTTAAGTGGCTAAAATGTCGAGCTATATAAAAAGATGATTGTAGCCGTGTAGGCACACGTGGAACTCTAAGGCTCACTTCGGACAGAAGGCTGGGAGAGTTAATCGAGCCGTGCAGGGTCTTAAACAAAAACAACAAATCTGCCTTCACCCGACGCTGCTGCAGGCTCAACAAGTTGACGAGTTGCGAGTTACACCCACCGTTCAAACAAGGATCACCTTTCTCAAGGTAACGATATTTAAAGATAGAAATAAATTTGTTTTGGACGCGCTCGACAAATAAACTGTTAGTTTTGGAAATGCCGTTCCAAACAACCGAGGCGTACTCTAGCTGGGATCTAACTAGGGAACGATACAGCGTAAAAAAAGCGGACGGGCCTTTGAATTCCTTCGTTATGCGAGACACGGCACCTAACGTGCGCAAGGCCGATTGAACCACTCTGGTAACGTGAGTGTCAAATCTCAGGGTTGAATCAAAGACAACTCCAAGAAGGGTGGAAAGTTGGGCTAGTTGGTAGTTATTCATCTTGGTTTTAAAAGCGCACAAAAGACGAGGAGGTTCCAATAAAACCTATCAGTTGCGAGTGAGCGCTCGTCCGTCGTTTGTGTTTCTTACTCTGTCCTCGTCTTTTGTGCGCTTTTAAAACCAAGACAACTCCAAGGTCTCTCAGTTCACTTACACGTGAAAGCAGTTCGCCATGATAACTATATGGAAAAAATATATCATGGGTCTTGCGAGAATATGTCATTACTTTTGTTTTAGAATGATTCAAACGGAGGTCATTGTCTAAACACCAACGACCGAAGGAATATGCGTCATTCTGAAGCGCGATGCAATCCTCTAAGGTCGATATTTTTTTGTAAAGTTTTATATCATCAGCGTACTGCAGAAATGAAGAATTTAATATAACTTGAGAGACATCATTTACAAAAATATTAAAAAGGAGGGGGCCCAAGACAGATCCCTGAGGAACTCCAGAGCTTGCCTTGTACAAGGACGAGGTAGTATTGTTGACGCGGACGTAGGCTTGCCTATCAGACAAATAGCTTTTTAACAAATTGTATACCGAACCACATACTCCGTACGAGGAAAGCTTGTGTAAGAGGATGTTGTGGTTGACTACGTCGAATGCCTTACTCAGGTCGAAATAAAAAACGTCAAGCTGACCTCTATTACAAACTACTTCAGAGGCAGCAGACGTAAAAGATACGAGATTGGTGGATGTCGATCTGCCGGACATGAAGCCATGTTGATTAGGAATGACTATACTACGAAACTTGAAGGAGAGGAATTGATGGATTACCATTTCAAAGAGTTTGGAAAAAGAAGAGAGAAGAGAAATCGGTCTGTAATTAAGAACATCACCACTATTTCCAGATTTCAGGACCGGAACAACCACTGCCAGTTTCCAGTCGTCAGGGAATATCCCTGACGTCAAGGAGTTATTGAAAATTGTGCACAGTATAGGCGTAAGTAATTCATGATAACCCTTAACAATTGCAGCGGGTATCCCGTCATGACCTGCAGACAATGTGGGTTTCATTTTATTAATACATAGCCTAACACATTCCTCATCGACAACTACAGAACCTAACGAGTCACCAACTCCGTCCGAGTGAGGCAATATAGTTGAGGAGCAATTATTATTATTATTGTAGACTGACGCAAAGTGATCCGCAAACAACTCAGACATGCCCTTCGCACTGTCGCTATGCGGATTCAAGACGATTTCGGACTCAATATTCTTCCCCAAGCGCGATTTAGCGTACCTCCAAAATTTCTTAGGATTATTAACAAGATCTGATTCTACCGAGTCGCAATGCGCCTGGCGATCACGGTTTAAAATTTTCTTACATCGCTTTCTGCAAATTTTAAATTCAACTTCCCACTTTGGAAGACCACTTTTCTTAAACCTCCTGTGCAAAAAATCTTTCCGTTTTAAAAGCTTTCTGAGTTCACGAGAGAACCAGTTAGGGAAGCGAGATTTTTTAGACGTTTTAAGAGGGATATATATGTTCATGGCCTCCTGAACAACAGTTGTGAGAAGATATACTTGGTCGTTGACATCAGACGACTCCAAGATAGAAGCCCAGTCAACACCCGACAGATGGTGATACATTCCAGTGTAGTCCCCCGCTGAATACTTATACGATGTGTGTGGGGAAGGACCATTAGAGGGACTGAGGACCGGAGGATCAAAAACAGAAAGAACTACATCAAGAGCAGGGTGATATCTATCCTCAGGAACCATAGAAAGTTCACTTCGAGCAACACGTATACCGTCCGTGTTTGAAAAGCATAAATCTAAAACATTACCTTGGTCGTTTAGAATGTTATTGTGCTGTCTAAGATCTAAAAAGGAAGTAAAGTTGAGGAGATAGTTGCACTTTTGTTTACAATAAAAATTGTCAGTAAGGACATTGAACTGTGTCCAGTTAATACCTGGAGCGTTAAAATCCCCCAAGATTAAGATATTGCTACCCTGTGAATCATTCATTGTATTTTCAATGTCAGCGAGACATCTTTGGAAATCATCTGGTGTCGTCTGAGGAGGAAGGTAAAACAGACCTATTAAAATACGTTTTCTCCTAGAACACTCAATTTCCACCCACAGAGACTCGGGAAAACTTTCCAAATCCTCACGTCTTCGTGAACTATGCTGTTTGTTAACCGCGACCAATACACCGCCTCCGACTCGGCCCCGGGAAGAGAAATCACGATCGCGACGGTAAACATCAAAACCAGGCGGAAAGTAGTCGGAGGAACCAACACTAGGACATAACCAAGTTTCCGTTAAGCAAACAATTGAGTAATTAGAGAGAGTAATGTTGGCAAAGAAACAGTCAGCTTTCGTCCGCAGGCCACGGACATTCTGGTAAAACAAATCGATGTTACTCATCTTTGTACTTAGTGTTGGGCTTGTGGGCTTCTTCAGACGAGTGAAGGAGTTCTTGACGAAGTGCGCCTCTGAAAGGTTTAAAAAGACAATCCTTCGGCCACAAAGCAGGGTCAGAGAGTTTCTCAAAGTCTTCGGCAGCTACAGAGACGTGAAAGGAGGCGTAGGTATTGTAGCGAGTCTTCAGTCGGTGGCACTTCAAGTTTTCTACATCGAGTGAACACAGATGCCCAACGATGTCCGTAGAGGTGGTGACCGGATCCAGCTTGGTCACAAACAATGCCCTCCGACGGGAAGATGAGGGGGCAACGCTCAGCTTGCATGCCACGGACGCTCCGGCTTGCGCAGGGATTCGAGTCTTCGGGCTGATCGGGTTGGGCTTAACAGGCAGTGTATCATCTTCCGACGCCACGCTCACCAGCGCAGAGACCCGTTCCTGCGGGCTCATGGGGTTCGGCGTACCAGGCAGCGCATCATCTTTCGTCGTCCCCTTCACTGGTGCACGTGCAGACTTTGCAGAGAGAGCCGAGGCAGGAGGGAAAGCGCAGGGCCGCACAAAATGTTTGTCCCTCCACAGGGCCCTGCCTGAACTTCAGCATCGATTCTCGCACGCTTGCCAAGCACGTCGCGTAAGCTGCGAACTTCCGCCCGCAGGCAGGCGATGGAGCCTGCCTGGAGTTCCGCCTGCTGTCTCTGCTCACGACGGAGACGCGCGTTGTCTTCACCGAGGGAAGCAACCCCTCGGTGAGGAAAGAAATTCCCTTCCAGCGCGTCGAGGAGAAGGGACCGAAGGACTGAAGGCTGGGTCCCCACGTGTGTCGAGGCCATCGGGAGAGGAAGGCAGGCAGTGTCACCGGACGAGTAGGGGAGGCCGACCGGCGGATGAGGAGCGCAAGGTAGATGTTACCTTGGAGAAGCGGGCGAACTGGTCGTCGGGGTCACCGGAGACCACGCCGGCGACGTTAGGCCTAGCTCCACCGTTGATCTTGGCACAGCTCTGGCAGACAAATGAGCTCACCTCACGCTGAAGAAATGTGCGTTCGGTCTCCGGAAAGCATACGCACTTCGTAGGCGCGCGAAGTTGGCACTCAGTGCAGCGAAGAAATCTTTGTCGTCCGTAAAAGCAGCGAGAGCAAATCAGACATGCATCCTTACTGGGCGGCATCTCCGCAGCGAATAATAATAATAATAATAATGATAAGAATAATAATTTTTATTTGCCATCGGAATTAAATGTTATATGCACAGGCACATCAAAGCCAGCTAAAGGCTTGTGTGATGACGCCCTAAAAAAAATAAAAAAACAACAAGATGGACAAAAATACAAAAATAGGAAAAAAAAGCAAAATAAAAACGACGAAGCGAAGGAAAACATTGTCAGGACAGAAAGGTATACATAAATGTCGTCAGAACTATTAGAGCAATGGAAATGAAAGTATAATCAGCGACAAGCCAAGAGCGAAGCGCAATCGGAGAGGAGGAGGCATGCGAAAGTCTGGAGTAGCGAGGCGGTTTCTCCTCTCCACTCCAAGCATCCACCCCTCACGGCAGCCCGCACGTCACCACAGAAATGTCTCTAATCATAGCAAACAAGAAATGTAAATAAAAATTAAACAATTTTAGCAGAACTGTAATGAAATGAAAACACGACGCTAGAAAACATATCGAGGAAAAGAAAAGTAGAAGAAAAGGTAACTGTCATCAGACAGTGAAAAAATAAAACAAGAAAAAACATGAAGTGAATAAGCAAATTAATACACATGTCAACATAAAAAAAAACGAGAAAGCAAAATGAAACACAGTTACAAAACGATACTACATGGCATGAGAAAAGCAAATAATTGTAAAAAACCCTAAGAAAATAAAATAAAACAGAAGGCATAGAGATGTTATCAGAATCATTGGGGAAGGAGGGGCCAGAGAAAAAAATAATAATAATGGCCCTGTAAGTTCACTATGCACACACTAGTACTAGGCTTGCACTAAGTAATATCCAAGTCAACACATTTCAGTTCCTTCTTCAATGCCTTCAGTGAGGTGAAATCCGGGATTGAGTCCGGCAGAGCGTTGAATAAACTCGGAACATAATAATCGCGCTTGCATTTACCGTAACGGGTCCAACAACGTGGCACCTTGAACGAGGGGTGCATCGCAATGAGCGAGACGGAAGTGACAGTGTTTTGAAATCCTTATTCCAAAAAGTTGCGTAATACAACAGTTAGAATACAAAGTGAACGGAGGTTTGGCAATTGAAGAGCTTTGAAAATATCTCTAGTTGTTGAAAAGGTGTATTATATGCAACGCTAGTAAGCATTCCTCTCAGTAGGGTATCAACTTTGGTCTTGCAAGCGATCAAAACAATTTCCAAAAACTGTTACGCCGTACCGAATGATGTTGTAAGCAAGTGCGTGAGCCATCAGCAGCCTTACACCAACTGGTATAAAGACTCTAGTGTTATAAAACATGCAGGATACAACACGTAGTGTGCTACATAAGTATGACATATGTGTGTTCCACGACATATCAACATCAAAATTAACACCCAGGTATTTAATAATAATAATATAATAATAATAATGCATTTTATTTCCATCAATGATACATCAATGGAGGAGACCATGGAAAAAGGCTGTGTCGAGACAGCTTGACGAGCCCATGGCCCCCTTATTGTCAATGAAATACAACTTGGTGGTGCAAAAAAATGGTACAAGAGCAAACATGGAGAAATTATACAATCATAATACGAGCACTGTCTGAAAGCAAAAATAGTGGTTTTATTATGATTTCAAATCTAAAAACACAACCGCGAAGTTCAGAGAAAGACATTTCTGCAATATTAAATGTCTTTCCCTCTAGCCAATTTAGTATTTTAGGGAGCGTGTATTTTAACATTTGATACCCATAGTTATTATTACATTTAGAAACTTTCCAGTATTCGACGTGTCGAGTAGTGTACGTAGGTATACGGCACTGTAGGGAGGCTAACTCAGAAAAGAAGCTTGAGTGTCTACTTTGTTCCAACTTAAAAGAGGAAGTCAGCCTATAATTATATAGTTGTTTTATATCAAGTACTTGGAAGCGTTCAAATAGTTGTTGAGTGTGAGATGATAGGAAACATTTGAAATAATTCTCACCATTTGTTTCTGCAACAAATATAGTTTCTCTAGGTTTGTAAACGTGGTAGCGCCCCAAACAAGGTGGCAATAACTTAGACTGGCATAAAACAATGAGTTGTAAATTAGTAATTTAACGCTGGTTGGTTGTACAAACTGATGACGATGTGTTAGTCCAATAACACGGGATAATTTTGAAATAACACTATGCACATGTGTGTCCTATAACATATTTTCCGAAAAGAGAACTCCTAAAGTCTTAAAGGAACTAAGCATTTCTATTGGGCATGAATTCAAAAAAATGTGTTTGTTTAATCCTATTACTTTATTTTTTGGCCGAAAAAGTACTGCTTTTGTTTTATTAGTATTGTTCTTCAAGCAGTTACACTGTGCCCAAGCCTCAAGCTGAGTTAAAGTCATGTTAGCCCTGCCCCTGAAAGCAGCCTTTGTATCAATCGGAGGGGGAAGCTAATCCCGTAAGTCGTCTTTGTTTCCATCGGAAGGGGGAATACTTAATCTCCCTCTTGTGGCTTCCACAATGCTAAGTCAAAGTCGAGAGATAAAGCAAATATGTACAGAAAGGCACGACCCTCCTCGCGCGTTGGCCGCAACGTCACGGACACGATGGGACGCTGTTGGATGCGGAGGTGGCGGAGGCATATATGATTCCTTTTGAGGGGCATTTGCCGCTACCTTCTTGACTTGTAGCCTACTATAGTATCATCTGCGTAGATGATGAATTTTGTCACGGAGTTGATATTGATGTCATTTATGTAAATGTTGAAAAGGAAAGGTCCAAGTATGCTGCCTTGTGGGACTCCGGCGGTAATATGTTTGATTTCAGAACGGTACCCAGCTATATTTACGTACTGTTTACGATGTTTCAAGTATGATTCTACTAGTTTTAAAGGAGTTCTTCGAATACCGTGGTATTCTAATTTTTTAAGAAGAATTTTGTGGTCCTAAATAATCAAACGCCTTCGTAAAGTCTATAAATACACCTAGCATTAAGTGCCCCCTCTCAAACTCCCGCAAAATGATTAACATGATTAACATGATTAACTGACTCGATCGGTACGCATGTACATGAATCACATTTAGATCGGCGAAGAAGAAACTTTACATTAGCAGGGTGGCTTTTCAGAGGATTACGAAAATAAACTAGCTTTGTTTTCGACCTATTTATGTCCATCATGTTGTGAGCAAACCAGTCCATTTTATGAATAGCATTCTTCTCAAGTGTGTTGAAAGAGTCATGGAAATTAATATGACGCGACACAAGGAGGGTATCGTCGGCGTATTGGTAGAGGGTGCATCCACTGACGCACTAGCCATGTCATTAACAAAAATGTTGAAAAGTAGAGGCGATAACACTGAACCTTGTGGCACCCCCGCCTTAAGAGGAAGAAGAGAACTCTTAAAGCCGCCGATTGACACGAGTTGAGCACGTTGAGAAAGGAAGTTTTCTAGTAAAGAATAAAAAGGGCCACGAAAACCCAGGCGATGTAATTTCCTTAGGAGCAGTTGGTGGCTAACAGTGTCAAAGGCCTTAAACACGTCAAGAAAAAGCGCACATGCGAACTTATTATTTTCAAATGTGGAATATAAGTTATCAGGAAAATCATCAAGGGCTGGCTGCGTGCCTTTTCCAGCAATGAAACTGTACTGAGTGGGTGAAAAGATTTCATTCGTATCCAAAAAGCTATACATTGACTGAAAGAGGTGTTTCTCAAGAATTTGGCCTAAATTTGTAATAAAGAAATAGGGCGATAATACTCGATTTTCGATCGGGCGCCTCCTTTGGAGAGGGGTCTAACAATGGCAACCTTTAGACCATCAGGTATGTTGGCAGAAGTAATAAATCCATTAAGCATAACTAGAAGAACATCCTTAATGTGTGTGAAATTCCTCTCCAGATCATATGCGCGAATGCCATCAGCACCAGGTGACTTGCTTGCTTTGAAAACTAGACAACATAGAATGGAGATCAATCTTATTTAAAGAGGGAAGGAAAGCTGCACTTTAAAGATGCATCACTCACTGTGCACGAGTTATCAATTGGGTCTCTACACACGCCAGAATATTTAGAAAAAGAAGTTGTTGAAATTGTTGGCTTGTGAGAGTGTGAGTGAACCAAAATTTCTTTCAAGGACGTCATCAATGGAACGCTCAGCGCCAGTACCTCGAAATTTATTAATCAGCGACCATGTTCTACGTTGAGTTAAACCTGGATTCCTCAAATTTTGATATATTGAATACTGTAAACGACTAAATTGTCGCGAGGACCTAATGTTCGCGAATTTCGCGAATCGCCGACAATTCGCGAAAAATACGTCCCGCGAACAATTCGGGCAATATTTGAACGCTATTGAAGCTACACTCGATTCGCGAAAAATAAAACCCGCGAATAATTTCAAATTTCCAGCTTTGGCTGATTCGCAAAAGTTTGAGCCGGCGAAAATTAAGTCGTTTACAGTATTGAATATTGAAAATAATAATATAATAATAATAATAATATAATAATAATAATAATAATAATAATAATAATAATAATAATAATAATTTTTATTCACTTTACAAATACATATAATAATGCTGGACTACAAAAGCAGTATCCTGCTTGTGCGTAGGACCAATCAATCCAGCGAAATACATATCAATGCAGCAAGATAAAACATCTAATGAGTACTCCTATAATTTGGCCATCGACACCAACAATAATTCAAAACAAAACCCAAATTCGGCAAAAAAAAAAGAATGAACACAATCTATAATCATCATTATGAGACAAGTATACAAGGATCAAAGTAAAGCAGTACATATATGGAGTTAAAGAGAGGAGCCAATTTTCATTTAATTTAGTACTTTTATCGAATTAATTTAATTAAAGGCTCAGTCAGCTCGTTAAGATAGGTGGGAATATAGTGAGCTCTACATCTTTTTCCATACTGTGCGTAAATTCTTGAGATTTTAAACCTTTCTATACGACTTATGTCCCTAGGTTTGTCCACTGGCACTTGAACGTATAGTCATAGAAATAAGTTATAAACGTAACATATCTATAATATTAAATAAAAATGGAGCGTCTTTTTATTTTTTATCTCTAATGTGCTGTAAGTAATGTTTTTCACCATATGTTTAAAATTCTGTCTTTTGCATTCGTCCTGTAGGAAGAACAGTGCCCATATAAAGTGATTCCATATTGTAGAATAGATTCCGATAACGACCTATGCACACACAGTCTTATCTTTACACTGCACAAGCTCCCAACTCTGTACAAATATGCTGAAACGGTACGTATCTTTAGTCACACATTCCACATGTTGATTCCATGCTAAATGGTCATCCACGTATAATTCTAGATATTTGACACGCTTATCGTATGGCAAAGGTTTACAAGTACAATTGGTTACGTGTGTCGAATAAAGTAAAATTATAGGCCAGGAATGAAGGTGACGATATCAACACGTTTATGAGAATTTCGGAAACGCAGTAGCTTAGTTTGGCAAATTTTACTGAAATGGCGTTGAGTTAAACCAACCTATTAGCGTATTTATATATTTTGGAAAACTAAAACAACATAGTTTTCATAGGGCAAAACTAGCACCGGTATTGTCGCATACTGAAATAGCTAGCTTGCAATGGTAAAAGACCTAAATAATTCGTATCAATATTAAATATCATTTGTCCCAGAGAGCTAACTTGTGGTACACCATATTCGACTTTAGCTGTAGTGCTTATATTATCATAATTGTAACCATTTGTAGTCTGTCGGTAAAGTAGTTCTGAAAAAACGTCGTAAAACTGTGCCCTGAAATCTTATCTGTAAAGCTTTTTCAATTAGCAGAGAATGATCAATGGTTTCAAACGCCTTCGATAAATCTACAAAAAGAGCTAGGGCTATCTTATTATTGCCTAGTGCTTCGTTAACACAGTCAGAAAAATCTTCTAAGGTGTAATAGTACTTTTTTGCTGTCGAAAACCATATTGCGTGCTAGAAAATAGATCAGAATTATCACAAAAACTGGTCATTGTAAGTTGTACCCCCTTTTTTATTATATGAGCTAATGCAGGTAGAATGGAAGTGGTCTGTAGCTCTCTAATTCCTGTTTTTCACCCTTTTTATACAGTGGACGTATAACAGATATCTTCAAGCCCTTAGGAATTCTTCCGGTATGAAAGGTGTCATTATTATTTTCCTTAAGACGTGTTTTAATTTATCAATGTTTAACGAATATTTTGTAGTCTGTAGTCATCCACGCTATCTTTAGAATTTCTACCACTTAATTGGGTTACTAGGTTTCATGTCTTTTTTATGTTTCTTGTCTTGGAGGTGAACTGATTTAAATGTTTCTCTTTTTCTAAACGTATTTTTGCTGTCACTTTATTGCGAATTGAACAAAATTCATTTTTTTAGGAGTGTGTTCTCGGGATTTTGCTTACATCTTCTTCAAAGCCTTCCCTTTTGATCACACAAATTCTAATATTTCCTCGTTTATCCAAACATTCTCAGGTTTTCGTTTCTTCAACTTATTTTTCTGGTACCTTTGGCATAAATATCCTGAAACGTGTCCACTAGTTTATCATAGGCTACAATGTGATCGTATTCGCATAAAGAATTCCATTCGAACGATTATATTAAGTTATTTATTTTTTAGCATTTAGAATAACTTGTACTCATTTTCTGGATCTAAATTTTCAGCAGTAATTTCGCCTGATATTGAGAGTACAGGAATGTAATGGTCAGCTACCTTGCTTAATCCGCGGGTCCAAACGGCGAGAGAAACGTATTCTTTCTGATGGCGAACGCAAGAGTGGCGCCCCTCAATCGACTGGCTTTCCACTGATCGGCGCTCGTTTAACGAAGTTCATCGAGGAACGGCTACTGCTGTCGGAAGCCAAGATGGGTCTTTGGACAGACTCCACAATGGCATTGCATTGGATCCGAAGCTCCGCCAACACGTGGATACAGTTCGTGGCCAATCGGGTCTCGGAGATACAAGCATTCACAGACCCCAAAGACTGGAGACCCTGCCCGGAGAAGAAAATCCTGCGGATCTCCTGACAGGTGGACTGCTTCCGGCTAAGCTCGTAAACAACACTACGTGGTGGAGCGGGCCGAACTGGATCCTGTGCGCAGAAGAATGCTGGCCAAGTCGAGTGGAAACGGCTCACCAGGTGCGGACGCAAAGCGGAAGAAAAGAAGGTGGTGATATTACGCCTAACTCCACCACCTTTATCTCACTTGGGAGAGGGTGCGACCCGTCACCAGGTGATCCGTGTGGCTTTTCAGGCTTTTTATTTTTTTTAAGAATTGTATCGAGTCACCAGACAGACGAAGCGGGCCTCAGTCAAGCGAAGAACTCGTAGAAGCCGAAAGCTACTTACCGGCTGACCATCGCTTAGACCGAAACCAATGCTTGCGCGAGGGCAAAGAATTGACCAAAAATCGAGTCAGGAATTTCAGCCCGTTCCTAGACACCAACGGCTTGGTTCGAGTGGGAGGACGATTGCAGTACAGTGAAAACAGTGAAAGTGTGAGGCACCCAGTTATCCTGCCTGCTGCCCACCCTTTCGGCACCCTTCTCTTCGCAGGAGAACATCGTCGGCTGTTGCATGACGGCGTTTGATAGAGGTTAATGCAGCTGCGGGAATACTACCGGATAATCTGAGGACGGCAGGTGGTGAAGAAAGTCATATACAAGTGCTTCGCCTTCCGAAAGCAATGTTGCCTGCCTGCGTCCGAGCCAATGGCTCCCCTACCGGCAGACCGAGTTACAAGAAGCGACCCTTTTGGCATCACGGGAGTAGAGTTTGCCAGACCCTTGTACTGTCGACAACACGAAGGAAGCAGCAAGTGTTACATAGCATTATATACGTGCGCTGTGACCCGGCCGTCCACCACGAAAGTTGGTGGATGTGAGTGACCTCACCTCCAGCACCTTTTAGTTGCCGTTAAACGTTTTGTCTAGGGATGCCGCGAAATTTTTTTCAAACCGAAGGTTCGATGATCGAATCAGAGCGGTTCGAAAGGTTCGAAATATTTCGAATTTTCGAACTGTTTATATCAAAAAATTTGACGAAGTCGAATTTTCGAACTTTTTAAACTAAGAAGTTCGACGCTTTTCGAAATTTCGAACTTCGCACGTTCAGAAATGCAATGTTTTTCGAACCTTCGAACTTCTTACGCTAAAAATTTCGATCCTTTTCGGAACTTTCGACCTTATTACTCTGCGAAATTGATGCTTGTCAAACTTTCGAACTTGATAGACTAAAACTTTTGATGATTTTCGTATTTTCAAACTTCTTGCACTAAAAAGTTCGAAGTTTTTCGAACTTTCGAACTTCCTCCGTAAGAAATTCGATAATTTTTGAACTTTAAATTTTGAAAGTCAAAATTTCGACGAACTTTGAACTTTTAGGGTAAAATTTTGAAGTTCGGTCGAACTTCGAAAGACCGGCGGGCGCTTTCATTTGGATTCAAGCAGTAAGGTACATTCGTAATTTCTTTTAAATTTTTACATGCGGTGCCGCATTCCTTGCGAAAGACAATGCCGTTGTATTTCAATGTTTTGGCATGCTTATATTAAAGAAATAAATTCCCGAAGGAGCGAGGAAGGACGACGGTTTTGACAATAGTCGTTTGTGCCACAATTTGAAGCGCGCTATAGCCGAAGGTATTTATGGTAGAGATGTTAAACCTTTTAAGAATGATCTATGCATAGCCTAGGGCAGTGTGGGAGGCACTCACTTGATCGAATGACGTTTGAGCGAACGCCCACGTTTCACCGAATGACACTTTAGCGAATAGTCGACGCCGCGAAGCGGCGTGTTTTCGGGTGGGCCAAATGGGTTCACATTTTTGTAATGAGCCGACACAGACTGTCGCCGCGAAGCGGCGTAAGCGCAGCGCGGCGGATGGGTAAAGCGCGCCCCCGTTATTCGCTAAACATCAATTCGCTCAAATGTCCTGTTCGCTAAAATGTGATTCGCTCATGTGATATGGACCCGGTCAGTGTAGTCCTTATGATATAATTATTGTTATTCAAGATGAGTTTCGAAGAAATTCCAAACATGTATCTACGGCAATTGTGCCCTAAACTTCGTAATTTTTGGGTCTAATTGTTTGAGTATCTCATTTAAGTTACACCACAGACAGCACATGTTATTGTCATCTGCAGAATACAATATAATGTATTGTTTTTTCACGTTGAGGAATAATTAACTCGTGGGGGAAGATCTCTAAGATTGTTCAAGGTCAGCACGGTCATTAAAAAAAAAAACATTTAATTTTTTTTTCTAGCTTTACGTTCCTGGGACGTGTTTCTTGTAGCCTGTACGCATTTGGTAGGAGAAACTTGGTTTCGAAGTTCTGAGCCTCTGAATATGCAAGAAAACAACACTTCCGGTGGGTTCTTAAAAGTTTTTTTTTTTTTCAGCTTTTCATCCCCGCATTTATTGTTATGTTTTTTTTTTATTATTATTAATGGCACACTTATTTAGATCGGAAAGACATAGCTTTGAACTTCCGAACCACTAAGCATGTGACAAGTAGTGCCTTCTGATAACGAGTTTCCAGCAATAACCATCTACGCGATCTTCTATGCAGTGAAGAGCGACAGTAGCTATGTATATTGTTAAGAATGGAACCTTCGGCGACCTTCTTCCGAGTTTCAACGCTGCGGAAACGAGTCCCGACGAGGTCCGGACCGTCACCTACTTGTCCAGTCCTGCGGCAACAAGTCTCATCGCGTCCGTGACGTCAACGGGACGCGTGTGTGTGCGTGTGGGTTGGTGCGCTCAGAAAAGGGAGAGAGGCATGACCTAACTGCGTAGAACTTGGCTACATCGCACTTGAAAGGGAGAGAGGCAGGGCCTAACTGCGGAGAACCATGCTACGACCCACTTCTGGCTACGACGCGGCGGTCTTTTACTGCAACGCACTTGGTGGCGGTTTGCTACGTCGCACCTGCTGCCCTGGCGGGGAGTGAGGAAGAAACGGACCCTATGTAAGGCGGAGCGTGAGGCTGCTCCGTTGTTTTCTCTGATTTGGATGACTGTATCGCAACCATGTAATTAAACCGTTCGTTACGTTACCAATTCTCCCACCTCAACTGAAGGTGACCCCTGGGTTCTTCACTTCGGGGAATGGACGTCGTCAAAGGCCAGGAGGCCTCTGGACGTGCGGCTTAAACCCCGCCTCGAACAACTGGTTGGCAGCGGTTGGGATCGGACCATGCGACATCGTGCTACATCTGTGGGTGAGCGTTTTGACTTTGCTTTGAGATTCGCCAGGCTTCAGATTATGGGTAATTAATTTTGAACTGCTGGGAATCCTTAGGTTTTGACTCGTGCGCTAGGTTTTGGTACAACCTCGCGACAAGTTTTGAACAAACCCAAGGTTAAAGACCCAGCGATCATGGATCTAAGGAGGGTTACTGAGAACAGATTTTACTCTGTTTATGTGAAGAATTTGGTGTGCAGGTGGAGCAAAAGGTGAAGAAATCTGAGATCAGTAAAGCGATTTCAGAAGAGCGCGGAAGCAGAGGAAATTAAAATTGCGTGGGAACTGCTTCAGAACGCTAAGAGCGAAGCTGCAGCGAGAGAGGAACGAGAACGAAGCAGGCTGCAGCGAAAGAGGAACGAGAACGAGAGCAGGAGCGGCTGCAGCGAGAGAGAAACAAGCGCAGGCTGCAGCGAGAGAGGAACGAGCGCAGGGGCTGCAGCGAGAGAGGAACAAGCGCAGGCTGCAGTGAGAGAGGAACGAGCGCAGGCTGCAGCGAGGGAGGAACAAGCGCAGGCTGCAGCGAGAGAGGAACGAGCGCAGGCTGCAGCGAGAGAGGAACGAGAGCAGGAGCAGGTTGCGGCGAGAGAGGAACGATCGCAGGCTGCAGCGACAGAGGAACGAGCGCAGGATGCGACAGAGGAGCGAGCGCTGAAAAGGAGAGCTCGAAATTGAACAACAGCGATTAAACTCGCAGAACAGTAGAGTTGGGGCTCCGGTACGAGCCCCAACTCTACAACGCAGCTGCGGGAATACTACCGGATAATCTGAGGACGGCAGGTGGTGAAGAAAGTCATATACAAGTGCTTCGCCTTCCGAAAGCAATGTTGCCTGCCTGCGTCCGAGCCAATGGCTCCCCTACCGGCAGACCGAGTTACAAGAAGCGACCCTTTTGGCATCACGGGAGTAGAGTTTGCCAGACCCTTGTACTGTCGACAACACGAAGGAAGCAGCAAGTGTTACATAGCATTATATACGTGCGCTGTGACCCGGGCCGTCCACCACGAAAGTTGGTGGATGTGAGTGACCTCACCTCCAGCACCTTTTAGTTGCCGTTTAAACGTTTTGTCTAGGATGCCGCGAACTTTTTTTCAAACCGAAGGTTCGATGATCGAATCAAGCGGTTCGAAAGGTTCGAAATATTTCGAATTTTCGAACTGTTTATATCAAAAAATTTGACGAAAGTCGAATTTTCGAACTTTTTAAACTAAGAAGTTCGACGCTTTTCGAAATTTCGAACTTCGCACGTTCAGAAATGCAATGTTTTTCGAACCTTCGAACTTCTTACGCTAAAAATTTCGATCCTTTTCGAACTTTCGACCTTATTACTCTGCGAAATTTGATGCTTGTCAAACTTTCGAACTTGATAGACTAAAACTTTTGATGATTTTCGTACTTTCAAACTTCTTGCACTAAAAAGTTCGAAGTTTTTCGAACTTTCGAACTTCCTCCGGTAAGAAATTCGATAATTTTTGAACTTTAAATTTGAAAGTCAAAATTTCGACGAACTTTGAACTTTTAGGGTAAAATTTTGAAGTTCGTCGAACTTCGAAAGACCGGCGGGCGCTTTCATTTGGATTCAAGCAGTAAGGTACATTCGTAATTTCTTTTTAAATTTTTACATGCGGTGCCGCATTCCTTGCGAAAGACAATGCCGTTTATTTCAATGTTTTGGCATGCTTATATTTAAAGAAATAATTCCCGAAGGAGCGAGGAAGGACGACGGGTTTTTGACAATAGTCGTTTGTGCCACATTTGAAGCGCGCTATAGCCGAAGGTATTTATGGTAGAGATGTTAAACCTTTTAAGAATGATCTATGCATAGCCTAGGTCAGTGTGGGAGGCACTCACTTGATCGAATGACGTTTGAGCGAACGCCCACGTTTCACCGAATGACACTTTAGCGAATAGTCGGACGCCGCGAAGCGGCGTTTTCGGGTGGGCCAAATGGGTTCACATTTTTGTAATGAGCCGACACAGACTGTCGCCGCGAAGCGGCGTAAGCGCAGCGCGGCGGATGGGTTAAGCGCGCCCCCGTTATTCGCTAAAACATCAATTCGCTCAAATGTCGCTGTTCGCTAAAATGTGATTCGCTCATGTGATATGGACCCGGTCAGTGTAGTCTTATGATATAATTATTGTTATTCAAGATGAGTTTCGAAGAAATGTCCAAACATGTATCTACGGGCAATTGTGCCCTAAACTTCGTAATTTTTTGGGTCTAAATTGTTTGAGGTATCTCATTTAAGTTAACACCACAGACAGCACATGTTATTGTCATCTGCAGAATACAATATAATGTATTGTTTTTTCACGTTGAGGAATAAATTAACTCGTGGGGGAAGATCTCTAATATTGTTCAAGTTCAGCACGTCATTAAAAAAAAAAACATTTTAATTTTTTTTTTCTAGCTTTACGTTCCTGGGACGTGTTTCTTGTAGCCTGTACGCATTTTGGTAGGAGAAACTTGTTTCGAAGTTCTGAGCCTCTGAATATGCAAGAAAACAACACTTCCGGTGGGTTCTTAAAAGTTTTTTTTTTTTTCAGCTTTTCATCCCCGCATTTATTGTTATGTTTTTTTTTTTTATTATTATTAATGGCACACTTATTTAGATCGGAAAGACATAGCTTTGAACTTCCGAACCACTAAGCATGTGACAAGTAGTGCCTTCTGATAACGAGTTTCCAGCAATAACCATCTACGCGATCTTCTATGCAGTGAAGAGCGACAGTAGCTATGTATATTGTTAAGAATGGAACCTTCGGCGACCTTCTTCCGAGTTTCAACGCTGCGGAAACGAGTCCCGACGAGTCCGGGACCGTCACCTACTTGTCCAGTCCTGCGGCAACAAGTCTCATCGCGTCCGTGACGTCAACGGGACGCGTGTGTGTGCGTGTGGGTTGGTGCGCTCAGAAAAGGGAGAGAGGCATGACCTAACTGCGTAGAACTTTGGCTACATCGCACTTGAAAGGGAGAGAGGCAGGGCCTAACTGCGGAGAACCATGGCTACGACCCACTTCTGGCTACGACGCGGCGGTCTTTTACTGCAACGCACTTGGTGGCGGTTTGCTACGTCGCACCTGCTGCCCTGGCGGGGAGTGAGGAAGAAACGGACCCTATGTAAGGCGGAGCGTGAGGCTGCTCCGTTGTTTTCTCTGATTTGGATGACTGTATCGCAACCATGTAATTAAACCGTTCGTTACGTTACCAATTCTCCCACCTCAACTGAAGGTGAACCCCTGGGTTCTTCACTTCGGGGAATGGACGTCGTCAAAGGCCAGGAGGCCTCTGGACGTGCGGCTTAAACCCCGCCTCGAACAACTGGTTGGCAGCGGTTGGGATCGGACCATGCGACATCGTGCTACATCTGTGGGTGAGCGTTTTGACTTTGCTTTGAGATTCGCCAGGCTTCAGATTATGGGTAATTAATTTTGAACTGCTGGGAATCCTTAGGTTTTGACTCGTGCGCTAGGTTTTGGTACAACCTCGCGACAAGTTTTTGAACAAACCCAAGGTTAAAGACCAGCGATCATGGATCTAAGGAGGTTACTGAGAACAGATTTACTCTGTTTATGTGAAGAATTTGGTGTGCAGGTGGAGCAAAAGGTGAAGAAATCTGAGATCAGTAAAGCGATTTCAGAGAGCGCGGAAGCAGAGGAAATTAAAATTGCGTGGGAACTGCTTCAGAACGCTAAGAGCGAAGCTGCAGCGAGAGAGGAACGAGAACGAGAGCAGGCTGCAGCGAAAGAGGAACGAGAACGAGAGCAGGAGCAGGCTGCAGCGAGAGAGAAACAAGCGCAGGCTGCAGCGAGAGAGGAACGAGCGCAGGGGCTGCAGCGAGAGAGGAACAAGCGCAGGCTGCAGTGAGAGAGGAACGAGCGCAGGCTGCAGCGAGGGAGGAACAAGCGCAGGCTGCAGCGAGAGAGGAACGAGCGCAGGCTGCAGCGAGAGAGGAACGAGAGCAGGAGCAGGTTGCGGCGAGAGAGGAACGATCGCAGGCTGCAGCGACAGAGGAACGAGCGCAGGATGCGACAGAGGAGCGAGCGCTGAAAAGGAGAGCTCGAAATTGAACAACAGCGATTAAACTCGCAGAACAGTAGAGTTGGGGCTCCGGTACGAGCCCCAACTCTACAACGCAGCTGCGGGAATACTACCGGATAATCTGAGGACGGCAGGTGGTGAAGAAAGTCATATACAAGTGCTTCGCCTTCCGAAAGCAATGTTGCCTGCCTGCGTCCGAGCCAATGGCTCCCCTACCGGCAGACCGAGTTACAAGAAGCGACCCTTTTGGCATCACGGGAGTAGAGTTTGCCAGACCCTTGTACTGTTCGACAACACGAAGGAAGCAGCAAGTGTTACATAGCATTATATACGTGCGCTGTGACCCGGGCCGTCCACCACGAAAGTTGGTGGATGTGAGTGACCTCACGTCCAGCACCTTTTAGTTGCGTTTAAACGTTTTGTCTAGGGATGCCGCGAACTTTTTTTCAAACCGAAGGTTCGATGATCGAATCAAGCGGTTCGAAAGGTTCGAAATATTTCGAATTTTCGAACTGTTTATATCAAAAAATTTGACGAAAGTCGAATTTTCGAACTTTTTAAACTAAGAAGTTCGACGCTTTTCGAAATTTCGAACTTCGCACGTTCAGAAATGCAATGTTTTTCGAACCTTCGAACTTCTTACGCTAAAAATTTCGATCCTTTTCGAACTTTCGACCTTATTACTCTGCGAAATTTGATGCTTGTCAAACTTTCGAACTTGATAGACTAAAACTTTTGATGATTTTCGTACTTTCAAACTTCTTGCACTAAAAAGTTCGAAGTTTTTCGAACTTTCGAACTTCCTCCGGTAAGAAATTCGATAATTTTTGAACTTTAAATTTTGAAAGTCAAAATTTCGACGAACTTCGAACTTTTAGTGTAAAATTTTGAAGTTCGTCGAACTTCGAAAGACCGGCGGGCGCTTTCATTTGGATTCAAGCAGTAAGGTACATTCGTAATTTTTTTTTAATTTTTACATGCGGTGCCGCATTCCTTGCGAAAGACAATGCCGTTTATTTCAATGTTTTGGCATGCTTATATTTAAAGAAATAAATTCCCGAAGGAGCGAGGAAGGACGACGGGTTTTTGACAATAGTCGTTTGTGCCACATTTGAAGCGCGCTATAGCCGAAGGTATTTATGGTAGAGATGTTAAACCTTTTAAGAATGATCTATGCATGGCCTAAGTCAGTGTGGGAGGCACTCACTTGATCGAATGACGTTTGAGCGAACGCCCACGTTTCACCGAATGACACTTTAGCGAATAGTCGGACGCCGCGAAGCGGCGTTTTCGGGTGGGCCAAATGGGTTCACATTTTTGTAATGAGCCGACACAGACTGTCGCCGCGAAGCGGCGTAAGCGCAGCGCGGCGGATGGGTTAAAGCGCGCCCCCGTTATTCGCTAAAACATCAATTCGCTCAAATGTCGCTGTTCGCTAAAATGTGATTCGCTCATGTGATATGGACCCGGTCAGTGTAGTCTTATGATATAATTATTGTTATTCAAGATGAGTTTCGAAGAAATGTCCAAACATGTATCTACGGGCAATTGTGCCCTAAACTTCGTAATTTTTTGGGTCTAAATTGTTTGAGGTATCTCATTTAAGTTAACACCACAGACAGCACATGTTATTGTCATCTGCAGAATACAATATAATGTATTGTTTTTTCACGTTGAGGAATAAATTAACTCGTGGGGGAAGATCTCTAATATTGTTCAAGTTCAGCACGTCATTAAAAAAAAAAACATTTTAATTTTTTTTTCTAGCTTTACGTTCCTGGGACGTGTTTCTTGTAGCCTGTACGCATTTTGGTAGGAGAAACTTGTTTCGAAGTTCTGAGCCTCTGAATATGCAAGAAAACAACACTTCCGGTGGGTTCTTAAAAGTTTTTTTTTCAGCTTTTCATCCCCGCATTTATTGTTATGTTTTTTTTTTATTATTATTAATGGCACACTTATTTAGATCGGAAAGACATAGCTTTGAACTTCCGAACCACTAAGCATGTGACAAGTAGTGCCTTCTGATAACAAGTTTCCAGCAATAACCATCTACGCGATCTTCTATGCAGTGAAGAGCGACAGTAGCTATGTATATTGTTAAGAATGGAACCTTCGGCGACCTTCTTCCGAGTTTCAACGCTGCGGAAACGAGTCCCGACGAGTCCGGGACCGTCACCTACTTGTCCAGGCCTGCGGCAACAAGTCTCATCGCGTCCGTGACGTCAACGGGACGCGTGTGTGTGCGTGTGGGTTGGTGCGCTCAGAAAAGGGAGAGAGGCATGACCTAACTGCGTAGAACTTTGGCTACATCGCACTTGAAAGGGAGAGAGGCAGGGCCTAACTGCGGAGAACCATGGCTACGACCCACTTCTGGCTACGACGCGGCGGTCTTTTACTGCAACGCACTTGGTGGCGGTTTGCTACGTCGCACCTGCTGCCCTGGCGGGGAGTGAGGAAGAAACGGATCCTATGTAAGGCGGAGCGTGAGGCTGCTCCGTTGTTTTCTCTGATTTGGATGACTGTATCGCAACCATGTAATTAAACCGTTCGTTACGTTACCAATTCTCCCACCTCAACTGAAGGTGAACCCCTGGGTTCTTCACTTCGGGGAATGGACGTCGTCAAAGGCCAGGAGGCCTCTGGACGTGCGGCTTAAACCCCGCCTCGAACAACTGGTTGGCAGCGGTTGGGATCGGACCATGCGACATCGTGCTACATCTGTGGGTGAGCGTTTTGACTTTGCTTTGAGATTCGCCAGGCTTCAGATTATGGGTAATTAATTTTGAACTGCTGGGAATCCTTAGGTTTTGACTCGTGCGCTAGGTTTTGGTACAACCTCGCGACAAGTTTTTGAACAAACCCAAGGTTAAAGACCAGCGATCATGGATCTAAGGAGGTTACTGAGAACAGATTTACTCTGTTTATGTGAAGAATTTGGTGTGCAGGTGGAGCAAAAGGTGAAGAAATCTGAGATCAGTAAAGCGATTTCAGAGAGCGCGGAAGCAGAGGAAATTAAAATTGCGTGGGAACTGCTTCAGAACGCTAAGAGCGAAGCTGCAGCGAGAGAGGAACGAGAACGAGAGCAGGCTGCAGCGAAAGAGGAACGAGAACGAGAGCAGGAGCAGGCTGCAGCGAGAGAGAAACAAGCGCAGGCTGCAGCGAGAGAGGAACGAGCGCGGGGGCTGCAGCGAGAGAGGAACAAGCGCAGGCTGCAGTGAGAGAGGAACGAGCGCAGGCTGCAGCGAGGGAGGAACAAGCGCAGGCTGCAGCGAGAGAGGAACGAGCGCAGGCTGCAGCGAGAGAGGAACGAGAGCAGGAGCAGGTTGCGGCGAGAGAGGAACGATCGCAGGCTGCAGCGACAGAGGAACGAGCGCTGAAAAGGAGAGCTCGAAATTGAACAACAGCGATTAAACTCGCAGAACAGTAGAGTTGGGGCTCCGGTACGAGCAAGTGAGACCGAGTCGTATCAAATGAAGAAGCTCCTGCAGCCGTTTAAAGTTGGGGAAGACGTGGGCCTGTTCTTAGTTAACTTTGAGAGGACATGTGAGAAGTTGAGCTTCGCCCCAGAAACGTGGCCGCAACGGCTTTTGACTTTGTTGCCCTGTGAGGCTGCAGAGGTTGTCGTGCGCCTTAGTGCTGGAGACGCGGACGACTACGACAAGGCGAAGTCCAGCCTTTTGAAGCGGTACCGCCTTTCTGCCGAGGCGTTCCGTCAAAGGTTTAGAAACGCATCCAAAAAGAGCAGCGAGGGCTACTCGGAATTCGCGTACGGGCTTAAAACCAACCTGATAGAATGGTTGAAGAGCGAGGAAGTGTACGAAAGCCGAGACAAGGTAGTCGAGTGTGTGTGCCTCGAACAGTTCTTTCGTAGCATTCCGCAGTCAGTCAAGCTCTGGGTGCAGGATAGGGTGGGAGTCGACTCTGTCGAAAGGGCCGCTGAGCTAGCAGAAGAGTACGCAACGCGTAGAAAGCTGAGCGGAGAGGAAAGCGAACCCGGCCGGAGCGATCAGTGCAAGACCTTCCGACAGGGAACGGCTAGCGAGAAAACGGGCCCGAGAAGCCCTAAGCAGGACAAAAGGTCCCAGAAATCACGTGAAAATCGATCACTATGACTTCAGCGTAAGAAAAAGGAAAGGCAAATTTAACGGTAATGCCGATGGGTTGAGCAGATTTTTCTGACATCACGAAAAACAGTAGGGACGATCTCAGAGGTCTTCGTCATCCACGGGAATGAGGATCAAAGGGGGGCAATTCGTTAAAACCCCAAAATGACCTCACAAATTGCGAAGAGTTTTTGTCTTTTTTATTTTGTTCATTGTGACCTCTTCGTAAAAATGAGTTGTTTTGGCGACAGCGGGTCAATTTGCATTGTTTTGGCAAATTATGGTAATCCGTAATCCAGTCTGGAGGGTCTCTGGCGAATTCCGAGCGTTTGACTGCGGTGTGGCGTGGTGTTGTGGGGGACGTTTCCGGTAATGCCTCCGTTGTGGTAGGTTTGGGAGTTTGTACTGCTTGCAGCGTCTTCTCAAGGCCTACTCCAAGCCCACCTCTTCAGGCCAGCCGTTGTACCACCGGCCTTTCGAGGTTTCCCTGGCTCCGGAGGAGCTGTTAAGAATGGAACCTTCGGCGACCTTCTTCCGAGTTTCAACGCTGCGGAAACGAGTCCCGACGAGTCCGGGACCGTCACCTACTTGTCCAGGCCTGCGGCAACAAGTCTCAACGCGTCCGTGACGTCAACGGGACGCGTGTGTGTGCGTGTGGGTTGGTGCGCTCAGAAAAGGGATAGAGGTATGACCTAACTGCGGAGAACTTTGGCTACATCGCACTTGAAAGGGAGAGAGGCAGGGCCTAACTGCAGAGAACCATGGCTACGACGCGGCGGTCTTTGCTGCAACGCACTTGGCGGCGGTTTGCTACGTCGCACCTGCTGCCCTGGTGGGGAGTGAGGAAGAAACGGACCCTATATAAGGCGGAGCGTGAGGCTGCTCCGTTGTTCTCTCTGATTTGGACGACTGTATCGCAACCATGTAATTAAACCGTTCGTTACGTTACCAATTCTCCCACCTCCACTGAACCCCTGGGTTCTTCACTTCGGGGAATGGACGTCGTCAAAGGCCAGGAGGCGTCCGGACGTGCGGCTTTAACCCCGCCTCGAACAATATGCATAAATAATTTCAGATTAAAATAAGCCAGCTCCGGCAATGCGGGGAAAGAGCGCCAGCTCTTTCCCCGTATTGCTTTCTTTAACAGTCCAAAATATCTGGGGAAAAGGGGGGGGGGGGAACTGGAGCCCCCCCCCCCCCCCCCCCTTCCCCCCGTTTTTCCTCTTCCGACGCCACTGGTATGGTAGAACGCTCCTCGACCTCGAGTTGTGTCGGCTTCTATGCTTTTTGCTTGGTGTTTCTTCCGTCCGGAAAATAAACCTCCAGAGCAATCACAAACTAAACTTATTATATGCCAGCGTCACTCGGGTGGCGTTCGATCGGATTACTACCAGCGTGCAAAAGGGTAGGGAGGCAGTTTGCCAGATCGCTTCAAGGTTTTTTTGAGCCTCAACCACCTGCCCGCCCCTGGCCGTTTCGAACTGGATGAATATCCTAAAACAGTACGTTCGTGTGATCACTACTGCGTGATGCATTTTAAAGACTCCCCCCCGCTGGCGGTCACAAATACTGATCTAAGGTCACACGTCACTATGCACGGGCAAATATTCCAGCAAATCCGGGACACTCGTCGTCTCATTTAATTGCCTTACCAACTTCGCGAAGTCTAAATATCACACCCGAACTTTTCTTAAAGAGAGAGAGAGAGTGTGTGTGTGTGTGTGGGGGGGGGGGGGGGGGTGCAACGATTTCCGGACTTTGGTAAAAAATTTCTAGAAGTTGCCCTCTGACACTTCTGAAGTAAAGAACAGAAAACCGATTTCCGCTGCGTGTCCTATACTTCGTTTCAGCTTCCGTCCGAGCGCAGCCAAAGGCTGAGGGACGGTTCGCAACTTCGAGAAGAGCATTCCTGCGCACCACAAAGTAGTCTGTAAAAGTCATTTATTTTAAAATAACTGTTTTGTGCGTAAGCGTTGCACAATATTCCAGATATGTACTGCTGAGAATGATTTGCAACTCAAGGAATCAAATCTCTGAAGTTTATGTTTCTTTTAATATATGTAAATGCATCTGGTTTGGTGAAAACACGTACATCCGCTGGCAACACGGCTGCAACGCTCGGTTTTTCTGTGTGATTTCGTTCCCGTAATGGCCAAATCATGTGCTTCGTTTCTTTCCTCGCCGAGTCGCTTCAAAACGTCCTTTCGCTAAAGCACGCTCGTGCGTCAGGCGCGAGAGGTCATGAAGAATGTCTACTTTTAAATTCGGCAGGAGACTACGGCCGCATCGTACCGCGAATGTGCTGTAAACAATCAAAGCGTCCGGGCCACTACAATTCAGATACGCGGCGAAATCAGGGCACTCCTTTACCTGCCGATCACATCGAACGCCGAGAAGCTGGTGGAAAGGACTGCGCCTCGAGCCCTGGTATATCCAGACAATACAATGAAACATCAACGGCCGGGTCATCAGGGACCTTGCAACGTGTACTTACATCTCGAAACTATGCCGAACAGGTGGAAAGCTGAGACACATATTGCCGCGAGCGCAGCTGACCAAGCAGGCAGCGCGCTCGTGGCCTAACGGTTATCGCGCGTGCCTCCCACGCGAAAAGCCAGGGTTCGATCCCTGGGAGCGACGCATCTTTTGTTATTCCTGCAATCTAGTTTTCTGGTAAATTCGAGAATCCTGTTGCGTGTTCGAGGTCCGAATGTTCTACGCGTCGAACATTCTACGCTGATTATTCCAGAAGCTTACGCATGTACATAAGGGGCTCCGCGTGGCGAACCGGGGTCAGTTTCGCCCCAGCGTTCGACTTTGCTGTCACGCCGACCTCGACGCTCGCGACGCTCTGTTCTCTTCTGTTCCATTTTTATTTTCGGGCACAAGTTCGCCCTATTAAACGTTCAGTTTAGTTCAGTTTTCTTTGCCTCATCACTTGTCACTCGTGACATTTTGGTGGAGGTGCGGGGTACCGCATGTCCGTGCAGCGCACCCCTCCAAGTTCCCGAAGTGCAAGTCCGATCCCAAGCTCCGTAGGACCCGACGAAGACCAAGTCGGGACCCGATCAAGTCGCCGTACCCAAGGTCTACACCCGGAATACGGACTTCTGCCACCCAGGACCAGACAGCCAACGAGGCCGACGATGGACGACCAGCAATCGCAGACCCCGGCCACCGCCGCCGTCGTCTACCTGCCCGTTGCCCAGCGAACCCCGACGACCTTCCATGGCGAGACCCACGAAGACGTGGAGGACTGACTTCTGCACTACGAACGTGTAGCACGCCATAATGGATGGACCACTGAGCAGCGCCTCCAAAACCTCTACTTCTCCTTGGATGGTACCGCGAGGCAGTGGTTCGAGAACCGCGAGGCGTCGCTTACGTCGTGGGACTCCTGTATCGCCGGCCTGAAGGAGACATTCACGAACCAGACACGACGACAGCGAGCGGAAGACCTTCTGCAAGTACGAACTCAAGGGCCCAACGAAACGGTCACCAGCTTCGTTGAAGACGTCCTCCGCCTGAGCAGCCGTGCCGACCCTCAGTCCACCGAGGAGAAGAAGCTGCGCGTCCTGATGAGAGGAGTGAGGAGTGACATCTTCGGCGGTCTCTTTCGCAACCCCCCATCTACCGTCGAAGACTTCGTCACGGAGGCTACGAACATAGAACGTGCCCTCCTCGCAAGAGCCAGCCACTACCATCGGCACTCGAGCGTCGCTGCTGCTTCTGAATCGGGCTACGACATCAGCTCTAGCACTCCCGGCCTTCGCGACATCATCCGCGACATCGTCCGGGAGGAGCTCAAGAAACTTCTGCCGACTGCTGAACGCCCGGCCTTAATCTCCATTGCCGAGGTCGTCCGAGACGAGGTTCAGCGAGCGTTCCTACCAGATGCCCCTGTCACCGTGGCCGCACCCGAAGAACCGACGCTGACCTACGCCGCAGCTACCCGACGATCGCCGCCCCCGGCTCACCCGTATAGGGCGCTACCCCGACGTGAACCTCCAGCGCCGCAGTTTTCCCGGCACCAGGAAGATCGGGCGCACGCCCACCCAGAACAAGCAGCGCCACGGAAGACCGACGTGTGGAGGACGGCCGATCGACGCCCATTGTGTTATCACTGCGGTGAAGCCGGCCACATTTACCGTCGATGCCCCTACAGACAACTGGGGCTGCGCGGGTTCCACCCGAATGACCCGCGCCCAAGGTACGACGAACGCCCTCGCGACATCGAGGAGTACCTCCGACGCTCACCCTCCCCAGTGTCGTCTCTCCGCCGTGCAGCCCGCTCCCCATCGCCACGACGTTCAGCGTCCCCAGCGCCCCGACCCCGCCGAGAGAGTCTGTCTCCCCTGCGTCGCCGGGAAAACTAAGTGCGGCAACGCCTGGAGGTGACGTTGCCGAAAACGACGGAAGCAAACAGCCTCCAAGAACGCCGGAGCGCTCCCACTCTCCTGACGCCCCGCATCGCACCGACGCCCATGCAACGGTGTCCAACAACCTAAACGTTGTTATCGACGGCCTCGACGCATCGGCACTCGTGGACACCGGAGCAGACTACTCAGTCTTGAGTGGGAGGCTCACTCGCCGCCTTCGGAAAGTTACAACGTCGTGGGACGGACCGCAGATACGAACCGCCGGCGGACATCTCATCACACCTGTTGGCAGGTGCACCGCTCGCGTTGAGATCCACGGTGAAACCTGCCCTGTGAAGTTCGTCATTCTGCAAGACTGTTCGAGGGACGTCATTCTCGGAATGGACTTCTTGTGTGAATATGGCGCCGTCATCGACCTTGGTGAGAACAGATTGACGCTGCGCAAGCCTGTTCTGCCTTCAGAGAAACCCCAAACAGCGTCAGCCGCCGTCCGAGTCGCTGCCAACCACGTAAATCTGCCGCCGCGATCAAGTGTTGTCGTACCCGTCGTGACCGATGCAGCTACTTGCGGCGAAGTTGTTCTGGAAGGCAACCTCCAGTTGCTTCTAGGAAGAGGAATAGGCGTCGCACGAGGAGTAGCTGAAGTTCAGGATGGCCGCACTGTGGTCCTCGTGACGAACTTCCGGAATGAAACGCAACACCTCACAAAAGGTGCAGCCGTTGGCCACGTCGAGGAACTCCGAAACTCCGCCGAAATCGCCGCCATTACTGACGAATCCTCGCCACCTCAGCAAGACAGTACATCGCCAGCGCAGCTCGACATCGACCCTAAGCTTCCGGACCCGAGACGACGGCAGCTGATTAACCTCCTCGCCGAATACCGTGACTGCTTTGCGACGTCGTCAAAGGTGCGCCAAACAGCCGTTGCGAAGCACCGCATCGTTACCGAGGACGACGCGCGCCCTGTGCATCGATCACCGTACAGAGTCTCCGTTAAAGAAAGGGAGGTGATCCAGGAGCAAGTTCAAGAGATGCTGAACGACGACATAATCCAGCCATCAAGCAGTCCGTGGGCGTCTCCAGTCGTACTGGTTAAGAAGAAGGACGGAACACTTAGGTTCTGCGTGGACTACCGACAGCTGAACGCGGTGACGAAGAAAGACGTCTATCCACTCCCCCGTATCGACGACACTTTAGACCGGCTGCGCCACTCCCGATACTTTTCATCGATGGACCTGAAGAGCGGCTACTGGCAGATCGAGGTCGACGAACGGGACCGAGAGAAGACAGCTTTCGTCACGCCGGATGGACTGTACGAGTTCAAGGTGATGCCCTTCGGACTGTGCACGGCGCCAGCAACTTTCCAGCGTGTAATGGACATCGTACTGGCGGGACTGAAGTGGCAGAGCTGTCTCGTCTACCTCGACGACGTCGTAGTGTTTTCCGGCGACTTCGACGAGCACTTGCGACGACTCCGAGCTGTTCTCCAAGCCATACGGACCGCCGGACTCACCCTGAAGCCGTCAAAGTGTCGGTTCGCCTATGACGAACTGAAGTTCCTAGGTCATGTGGTTAGTAACGAAGGCGTTCGCCCCGACCCAGAGAAGACTCGCGCCGTCGCAGCATTTCCAGTGCCGAGAGACAAGAAGGCCGTGCGAAGGTTCCTTGGACTATGCGCCTACTATCGGCGCTTCGTTCGGGATTTCGCAAGGATTTCCGCACCGCTGACATACCTCACAAAGGACGCCGAGAAGTTCGAATGGGCCGAAGAGCAGCAGCAAGCATTCGATGAACTGAAGCGACGACTGCAGACTCCTCCTGTTCTTGGACATTTCGATCAGGATGCGGAAACCGAAATTCACACGGACGCAAGTAACGCTGGACTTGGCGCGGTGCTGGTGCAAGTGCAAGAAGGCACCGAGCGAGTTATCGCCTACGCGAGTCGGACACTGTCCAAGGCGGAGAAAAATTACTCCACGACCGAGAAAGAATGCCTTGCGGTCGTCTGGGCAATCACGAAGTTTCGTCCGTACTTGTACGGAAGCCCGTTCCGTGTAGTCACCGACCATCACTCGCTCTGCTGGCTTGCGAACCTCAAGGACCCGTCAGGACGCCTCGCTCGCTGGAGTCTCCGATTGCAGGAGTTCAACATGACTGTGGTCTACAAGTCAGGCCGCAAGCACAGCGACGCCGACTGCCTGTCCAGAGCCCCCGTCGAAACGCCTTCCGGCGGCAGCGACGACGATGACGACGAGCGCTTCCTAGCGCAGTGAATACCGACGACATGGCACGACGTCAACGAGACGATCCTGAGTTGCGCGCGCCTAATCGAGCACCTCGAAGGACGAGGGGGACTGTCCCCGTGTCTTCTCGAGAGCCCTGCAAACCTTCGTCCTCCGACAAGGTGTGCTTACAAAGAGAACTTCGGGGACAACAACACACCGTGGTTGCTGGTAATCCCGACCGACCTTCGGGAGGGATCTTTCAAGCATGTCAGCGACGACCGACTTCCGGACAACCTCGGTTACAGCCGAACACTAGCCCGTATTCGTGAAAAGTATTACTGGCCAAAGCTCCCCAAGGCCGTCCCACCTCTACACCCGATCGTGCCACGAGTGCCAGCGACGTAAGAAACCGCCGACGAAGCCGGCAGGTCTCCTGCAGCCGATTGCTCCCCCGACCGCACCGTTCCAGCAGATCGGAATGGACCTACTTGGCCCTTTTCCGCCGTCGACGTCGGGAAACCGCTGGATAATCGTCGCCACTGATTATCTCACGCGGTACGCCGAAACGAAAGCCTTCCTTCAGGGACTGCTGTGGAAGTCGCCACGTTTTCATCGAGTCAATCGTCCTCCGGCACGGCGCTCCCGAAGTTCTGATTACAGATCGCGGATCATCGTTCATGGCACAGATGACCCAAGAAATCCTTTGGCTCAGTCACAACCAGCTATTCGTCGTACCACTGCGTTACCACCCGCAGACCAACGGGCTGACGGAGCGACTCACAAGACAATCGCCGACATGATCTCTATGTACGTCGACGTAGAGCACAAGACGTGGGACGAGGTGTTGCCCTACGTCACGTTCGCATACAATACGGCCGTTCAAGAGACCACTGGATTCACACCTTTCCAGCTGTACATGGTCGCGAAGGTAACGACCATGCTGGACGCCATGCTACCCCAGTAGCCATCTGACAATGAGAGCGACGACGCCCAGGCGGTTGCTCAACGGCGGAGGAAGTCCGCCAACTCGCCCGACTCATGATTCAGACCAGCAACGCGTCGACGCGGGCCCGCTACAACCTTCGTCGTCGGGACGTTCACTTCCTAGGCCGGAGACAGGGTGTGGGTGTGGACACCGATCCGCCGCCGTGTCTCCAGCGAAAAACTCTTGAACCGCTACTTCGGACCCTACAAGTACTTCGTCGCCTCGGGGAGCTGAACTACGAGGTGATGCCCGACGGAACAAGAACATCATCACGCCGCCCACCACGGCCTGAAGTCGTCCACGTCGTGCGCCTGAAGCCGTACTACGCCCGATAGGACTGTGCACCTTATGCATTCCAAAGGACTCTTTAGTTTTCCGTCCTTTTTATTTGCTTTGTTTTGTTTTGTGTTGCATCGGGGCGATGCACTTTTTAAAGGGGGGAGTAATGCCGCGAGCGCAGCTGACCAAGCAGGCAGCGCGCTCGTGGCCTAACGGTTATCGCGCGTGCCTCCCACGCGAAAAGCCAGGGTTCGATCCCTGGGAGCGACGCATCTTTTGTTATTCCTGCAATCTAGTTTTCTGGTAAATTCGAGAATCCTGTTGCGTGTTCGAGGTCCGAATGTTCTACGCGTCGAACATTCTACGCTGATTATTCCAGAAGCTTACGCATGTACATAAGGGACTCCGCGTGGCGAACCGGGTCAGTTTCGCCCCAGCGTTCGACTTTGCTGTCACGCCGACCTCGACGCTCGCGACGCTGTGTTCTCTTCTGTTCCATTTTTATTTTCGGGCACAAGTTCGCCCTACGTACTGACATCCCCTGTGACTAAGTTTCAGAACGTAAAAGGGCACTTTTTAAATCTGTAGCAGACGACACCGTTCATACACCCGTAGCAGACGAAATACGCGGCGAGCACGGACGGCGCGGACGACCAGCGGCGCAGCGGAGTGATACAAAAGTGCAGGCGAGATCGCGTGACCTATTGCCGGCGTGTGATTGGCTCCGGCCACACGTAGCTTTGGCTGCGCTCGGACGGAAGCTGAAACGAAGTATAGTTGTTGTGTAAAAATAAAAAATAAATATTGGCATTTCTGGCACCTCTCAACTCACTCCCCAGTCTTCAGCAGTCACATATGGCCGCACTCTAGTGACGTAATTGGGGTGCCGTGTAGGTTCCCGTGTGCTCTCGAAGGACGCTTCCTCTCCCTCTCTCTGGCTGACATTAGCGGGCGCTATGCTGCAGCTTAGAGCCGAGCGAGGTCACGTAAGCTTCTCGCCGTAGTTCGCTTCGGCTGCCACTCGCGGCTGCAGGTGGGGGAAAAAGCTCTACTTTTTCTTTGCGATTATGCAGCGGAATCGCGACATTTTTTAATGAAGGAGATGTTTTTTTATCCTCCGGGTCACGATAAACAACGTAAAAATGACGAGATGCAAATTCTTTTAATCTTAAAATTGTTGCACCCCCCCTTTAACCTGATTTCGTGAAAACCAGTGAGGCGTGAAAACATTATTTGAAGCTGAAATTGTGGAGGAACCTGAAAACCGGACTTCGAACTTTGCGCACTTGAACTTGAAAGAAATTTGAAATCTTCGAAGTTTTTTTCAAATTTAGCCCTAAAAAAAAATCGAAACCTTCGACCTTTTCGAACTTTATGTGGAAAGAAATGCGAAATCTTCGAATTTTTCTAACTTTAAATTCGAAGAAATTCGAGATCTTCGATTTTTCGAACTTCAGATCTCAAGCAATACAAAATTTTCGAATCTCTAAAATTCAAGTTAGGAAAGTTCGAAATCTTTGAATTTCTCGAACCTCAAGTAAAAAAAAAAATATTCGAAATAATTGAACCCGAACTTTTAGAAACCGTGAAAGCTTCGAACGTTTCGAATTCGAAACTCCACGGTGTGCGAAAGTTGCGAACTTTTCGCATTCGAACCTCGCTATGGTCGAAAATATCGAAATATTTCGAAATCGAACCTCACTTCGGTTCGAAAATATCGAAACCTTTCGAATTTGAACCTAGAATGGTTCGCGACATCCCTAGTTTTGTCGCCCGTCGAGGCATCAGCGCAACAGTGTATTCTGACAACGCCCTAACCTTCAAACTATAGTGTCAAGGGGCATTGAGCTGATCTTCCGTGCAATACGGCCCGAAGAAGTGCAGGTATACTTCGCAAATCACGGAATTCAGTGGAAATTCATCATCGAGAGGGCTGCCTGGTGGGGCGGATTTTGGGAAAGGATGGTGAGATCCGTGAAGGTTTCTCTGCGCAAGGTGTTGGGACGCAGCAGCTTGAACTTCGAAGAGCTAACAACTGTCCTCGCGGAAGTCGAGGCAGTGAGAAACTCTCGCCCCTTTACTTACATAGACTCCAACGTGGTGGAGCCAGAAGCGATTACAACAACCCACTTTCTAGTGGGACGGAAACTTACGAGCCTACCGCCACATTAACTGCCAGCGGAAGCGCAACCAGCTGAATGTCAGCTTGCTAGAAGATGGAAATATCGCACAGCGGTTACAGTGTACTACAATATCGGGAAGTGTTCGGACCGGAGCGACTCGCGTGAGGCGTGTGGTGTAAGTCGCAATAGGTGTCGACACCGGTGCATAGGCAGTAGGGTCAGTATGGCCGCACGTGCGGACTGCAGTGACTTTCCTGCTGCGCTCTCGACTGCAGCGCCGCGATTATCTACACGCGCAACCTCACAAGTTCACATTGTCGAGTTGCACCGCGGTCCAAACACTGCCCCGTATTCCAATGCACTGTACTGCGGTGGTAAACAATTTCTGGAGAAGGTGGCGACGAGAGTATTTGCTGGAACTAAGATAGACACACCTGACCATGCCGACTACCTCATCATGACCCCAGGCTGGTGACACTGTTCTACTAAAGGAAGACCGGCTACCGAGACACATGTGAAGAACCTGTAGAATAGAGAAGGCGATTCCTGGAAGAGACGGCATAATCAGGGCATGCAAGCTAATTCTACCCAGGGGAGGAAAACTTCGTCGGCCGATCCTGCATTTGTACCCATAAGAGTTTAAAGAATGAACGTGTCGCTCATTCCGGGGGAAATTGTTGAAAAATACGACTTTGAACTGGACGAAGAGAAGTACACAAGAAGAAAGACGAGCACGAGGATTCTTAAGTAACATCTACAGGCACCTGACGGACTGAGCTTTGTCCGTGGCCTTGCGTGATGTTTACACTAGCTCGGGCGAACTTGGAAGAGTAGTTGACTGCCGCCGCAGTCACAAGAGCCATCCTGGGGATGTGAGGTCAGAGGCGGTCGGCAAGGGCGGACCGGAAACCAAACGGAATCGGAAACGTCGGCGGGAGGAGGAGAAGGAAAATCATGACGGAACAATCATAATGACGGAGTCTCCGGGAGAGATCGACAAACGAGTGCAACGACAACAGAAACAAAATTAACCTTCTCCGTTTAAAAGTGAAACTGAGTTGTGTATTAGTTTTAATAAAGTTTTCAAAAAGAACACAAGTAACGTTGTGATTAAATTCACGAAAACTACTGATGCTTTTGGCCATCTCAAAATTATGACGATTCGATGTACGGCCCGCGATTTTGTTGCTGGTGTCGTCTATGGTCCTAAAACATACGCGTATTAAAAGTAAAATTAGACCGGGCGATAGAAAGAGAGCACACGCAAGGCAACCGCGTTCTTTTCCGTCGTGTTTACATTTTTTGTGCTCTGCTACAACTGCACGTTTATTTGTTTATTTTATAGAAAGAAGGTAAAACCAGGAGTAATCAAGCACGCTTCCTATGATTACACGCGCTAGCAGGATCACTACTAATGTCTGTAATAGTCGATTTACCTGCACTAATGTTCGGCTGATTGCACCTTGACTGTGCATACTGACGGCTTAAAACAGGTTCTCTCTAGGAAGTTTTCAATTCAGGTAGCTTGCAAATAAAGGATTCAGTTCCTTTTAAGTGTATTTTATTTCGAAGAGATCAAGGTCTTCTTTAAAGATACTCTAGGCTTCTTTTTTTTTTTTTTTCTTTGAATACGGAATATTTGTTGGTAAATCAAAATGTGGAATTAAATTTAAAAAAAAAATGTTCGTTTTTTCATTCAAAGTAGAAAAAAAAGAAATTGGACGGTATTTTTCGGTTCAATTCAGTCGTGTACTTTCGAGAAAAAGAAAAGAAAACGGATTGGATCATATAAAAAGTGTTACTTTAAAACTGGTGGAGAAAAAGGCTGCGGTTCCGCTCAGTAAATGAATGAATTAATATAAAATATTAAAAGAAATGTGCAATAACCCAATTATAAAAACTTAAAAAAATATAAAAAATCACCTCGCAATTTAGAACGCAGCACACGATTATGCGCACGATGAAAAGCAAACTAAGACTTCTCCCTCCCCCCCCCCCTTTTTTTTTCCCAAACACACACACATACATAAATATCCCTCTGAAAGAAAAAAAAGAAAAGAAAAAAAAAAAAAGAAAGAAAGACATTTGAAGTGAAATACAACACATTTGCCTGTAATACGTGCGCGCTTTCCAACCGACCTGGCAAGGGTGCTTCGCCACCTCAAGGCGCTATGCTGCGGAGAAGCGAACGAAGGAAGGACTGCCGGGTGCTAGGTGGATGCTCCATGCCGCTACTTTTCTTCGGAGCTAGAAACGTTTGCACGGGATCATGCGGTTTCTCAAGGATCCCGCGTCAGCTTCGTGTCGATGAAGTGAAAAAACCTTGTCCTGGGAGGTATCATACACCGCTATCAAAGCAAACCGGAAAACTGACCCCGCTTGCATGATTCTTTCCGCAACACGTGTTGCTGACACGCATTGTAGGAGTAGTGTACAAAGAGGCGTCTCTAGGCACACGTTGTTTTTTGTTTTGTTTTTCATAACAAATAAAGTAATAAGCTGCCGTTCTTTTTTAATACACCAATCAAGGGCAACGAAGGTGCGGTAGCACTTCTGGGAGTTGATTGGTGGGTCGTGCTCGTGTTGGGGACACCGTAGGAGGGAGCGTAGGGAAAAAGGGAACTCCCCGCTCCCTCACGCATTACGAGCAACGATTAACACGAGCAAGCTATGCCCCTTGGAGGGTTCGCATATCAAGCTGTCGCTTTAAAAATATTTTAATTGGGGAACTTTCGTCTCTTTTTTTTTTTTTTTTTTTTTGTGGGGACTGGCACGAGAGTTGTTTCGAAATGCCGACTTTTTCTGCCCAGTCACGAAACAATGTAAAAAATAAACATGCTGTAATTAAATTGGGCGGCAAAGAGACTTTTCGTTTCTTACTTCGAGTATATACTATACTCGTTGTCACCTCAAGAACCGTAGTAAATAAAAGTCCGGCTCTACGCGGAGCATTACTAATTTTCCCTTTATATAGATGATGAACGCGTATGTTGGTGCTTTTTAGATTATATATATGTTACCTTATCAAGACGTTCACGTTTGAAACACTAAACGCCTCGCTTCTTCCACTGACAACCAAAGCTCGTAAGAACTTCTTCGCGCAGCGTATAAAAAAAATGCGCAAAACGTTTTTTTTTTTTTTTTTTTTTTAGGCGAAAACGAGTATAAGTATTTGAATGCGGCACGATGACGCTTGGCTTTCGGGTGCATTATTACCGTTTGAATATTGTGCCCGAAGTCATCCACCTCCGCATTCAAATACACAAAGGTGTGATTCGGGGTACAGATCGAACAATAACTTTTCTTTTTTTTTTTTTTCACGTGCCGAGAAATTACAGTGTCTATACACTCGTAGATTCATTCATTTATTTTATTTGTTTAGATGGGTAGTTAAGGCTTCGGAAGTATTTAAGGAATAATGGAAATTTCCGTTTGTAATTGTCGTCCACCATCTCGGTACTTGTTTTTAGTTTTTGACCGAGTGAGTTGACGAATATGCGGAGCGCAAGTTCGTCTGCTTTTGCGGGGGTTGTGGTGACGTCAGAACGCCAAGCTCTGATTGGCTCTGACTGAAGGATAATGGGTAGACCTCAAAGCAAGCTGCCTTGAGGTCTACTCCCTATCCTTCAGTCAGAGCCAATCAGAGCTCGGCGTTCTGACGTCACCAGAACCCTTGCAAAAGGAGCAAGCGAACTTACGATCCGCATTGACCAAGAAAAGTACAGATTCAAGAGAAATTTCAGCCTGTGGCGAACTAGTCTCCCATTTTCGTGGTCTCTCTTAAACGGTAAACTTTTTTTTTCGTCTTTATACATGGGGCATACGATTATTATTGAGTCCGTGAACTTAGAGCTTAACGACTTAAAAAAACACCAGGCGTAGCGAGTCTCGGATACCTTATTATCGCCGCCTCGCAGCCGATGAAATTGTGGCGCTGGTTGAGTAAAAACGCCGACAAACATCATGAGGCGCGGAAACGCGATGATAATACGATACGATACGATACGATACGAATTGCATTTTTCACCCCAAATACAAGTGGCGAATGGGAGGCCGGAGAAAAAGCTGCAGAAATGCAGCTTGATGAGGCTCCGGGCCCCCCATTCAGCTGCTACGACGGAGTACATATAATGCAGTGGTCAAAAAAGCGAAAATCAAATGAACAAATTGATTATTTGGCTGTTTGACAATTTCACAATGTCTATGTTTTTAACAAAAACTTTGTTCAGCATAGACCGTAAAGCATAACTAATTTTTTTGTTTTCCATAGTTGGTCCTGCATTTCGGAATTTTCCAGGGCGGGTGATTTCTTGATGAATGATAAACGCTTTTTTCCTTTAAATCAGACAGTTGAAGAATTATATTTGAGCGTCCTAATGCGGCATAATTATACGCCATCGTTAAACGATAGTTATAGATTAAGTGTATATTCATAATCTTGTATGATTTGAACAGTGAATGCTAATGATGTATCGAGGAAACGTTAGCTATTATTCTTAACACTTTTTTTTTGCAAAAAGTGTAAGTGTATATGTAAGTTTGAAAAAGATGTATTACCCCAGATAAGGGTGCAGTAACATAAATGACAATGAAATAAGGAATTGCACAAAACCTTTTTTACGTTGGTTGGAAGGACGTGCCTATGCTTATTTATAATTCCAGCAGCTTTTTCTTTTGCCTAATTTAGAGCAGAGATATTTCACGTGATTAGTCCAGAGCATGTCATCGGAAAAAATTACTCCAAGAGTTTTTACGCTATTTACAAATTCAATGTTTGAAGACCCGAAATTAAGAGGACTATAAACTCGGTTATTTGAACCGCGTGGACGAAACATTAATGTTTTTGTTTTTGAAGTATTTATATTCAAGCAATTGGACTCAGACCATACTTTTAGCTTTGAAAGAAATGCGTTAGTTTTATTTATGAGGCCCTCTTCGGATATATCAGAAAAAAAAAAATACTCCTGTCATTCGCATAGATTATATATTTACAGCTTGAATCAATGTTCACAATATCATTAATATATAACAGAAAAAGAAGTGGTCCTAGAATACTTCCTTGGGGCACTCCTGCTGATATGGTTAATGGAATTGATTTCTCATAATTAATTTGCACAAACTAGGTACGATATTCTAAATAGGATTTGATTAGTGCATGTTTATCTAACAAAATGGAATGATTTATACAGTCAAACGCCTTGCTGAAGTCTGAAAATATCCAAAGCGTTAAGGTTTTTTCTTCGAAATTTTTAAGTATTTCTTCTTTTGGAACCAATGACGCTGTCTCTGTTGACCTATTCTTTCGAAATCCAAATTGACAATCAGTAATCATAGAGTGCTTATCACAAAAGTTAACAACACGAGAGTGAATTATTTTTTCTAGACTTTTTGAGAACACAGAAAGTATAGATATAGGACGGTAGTTCCCTAGTTCATTTTTGTTACCTGCTTTAAACAACGCTAAAACTTTTGCAGTTTGCATTTTTTGGGGGAAAAGTGCCAGATGAGATTGCGAGGTTCCTCAGCCTGTCGGTGATTGCATCACAGGTGAGCAGGATCTTAACACTCTTGGACCAATGAGCCAACCAAATATTCGAAATCGCCGCATCCACCCCCTAGGGATATCCAAGAATTAGCTCTGCTGCCACGGCGACCTTGCCTCACCGGATACAAATACCCGAGCACAGCGAGCGCTCGGCTTCCGGACGGACCGGGCGTTCAAATGCCAAAGTCCCTGAACGAGTGTTGTCGGTTGCGACGTAGCCAATCAAGCGCGCCGAATGGTGATTAGAGGAGCCACCGGCATCGCAACTGGCGAAAATGCCGCGAGTCGCGATTCACGCGCGCTTGATTTTCTAGTCTGCTTTCAGTCACCTTCCGTTTTCCCCCGACGTCTATGACCTCGCCACGAGCGGGGTTCAAAACAGACGGCAAGCCAGCCGTACACAGCTGCAGCAGCGCGATTCTGAAAAACCCGCACACTTCCGATACAGACACAGCTGAACGAGGGCATCGGCGGCGGCGGCGGCGTGGCGGCTGCGTTGCCGTGGCGACCTGACGCCAGTTGACGTCATTCGCGCATCTTTCAAGGTCTTGGCGAGAGCGTCAGCGCAAGTCAGCGCCGGCCCTCGCCCCGACTCCGCGCTCCGCCGCTCCGCTTCGGAACCTCCGTACTTCTAGTCAGCGCGCCACCCCGTACCCGTGTGCAACCCGTCGAGAAGCAAATGCACCGTGTTTGCCTGATCCAGATCGGAGGCCGTGCGGGCAGCGTGTTTTTGAGCCGCACCGAAACGTCTGATATCACGTGTGCAACTATCAAAAGTTTCACTTCACCGCCGCTTCGCCACCCAACCAACCCAGCCGCCCAGTTTGCGGCGACGTCATCAACGTCATCGTGACGTGCGCCGAGGCGTTCTCCTCTCCCCGTGTTTCCGCCGACCCTCTGCTCTTTCGCTAGCCTCGAACGCAGGCAAATGCGTCTGCTACTGTCGCGCTCGGGAGGCTCTTTGGCGGTGTGGCGAGTCGACGGCCCCCAGGATGAAAGCCGGCTCGGATTCGTGCTACGAGGAACGCCGCAAAAGTGACTGCCTACATCTACCGACGTGCCACGGGATTACGAGGGAGCTTGAATGGGGAAGATCTTCGAACGCCCGGCAGCGAGAGTAGGCTTCGGGCGCATGCGTGAGTCCCGCCACAACATGGCGGCTGACAGGGTAAAGACGTCGGGGTGTGCGGGGCTCGTTCGAGTCGGATTTTACGAACTAGGAAAAACAATTGGCAAAGGAAACTTCGCCGTGGTACGCCTAGCAACCCACGTCATCACAAAAACAAAGGTAAGTCGCCGCACGTTCCTGGGAGGTGATGTTTTCGGTTTGGACAGTTGACGGAACGCCGTCCGCACCTGCGACGGAACACCTGATTCGGCGGTCCTTGACCTCTCTCCAGTTGTGTCTCCTGAATTTTCGGCGGCGGTAGCGGGGCTAATGTGAAGCGGGACTCCGCGTCGCTCGCATTTCGAGCAATTTTTAGCAGCCCGTCTCGGAAGCAGCGGCCGGCCGAACCGTCCCGTGTATTTTTGTCTATCTGTTTTTCTTCGAGGAACGCCTACTCGCTCGTACGCCGGGGACCCGCAGCTTCTTCCGCGCTAGCGCCGGTACCTCTTGGAACCTTTCCTCGGGTGCTTAGGGCGTGCTTCTTCGGACGACCATACGCGTCGATCCGTCGCCGAGCTGTGTTTTCCAACGGCCCCTGCGCTCGCTCGCCGCTACACCCGTCCGCGATAACTCGGTACTGTCAGCCGTGTCGGTTTCCGCTTTCGAGTTTCGGCTCCGGTTGTTTATGCCAAGGCGCTGGGCAGATTAGCGGACGACGTTGCATTCTTTGCCGCCTTGGAAGTTAGGGCGTCTTCCTCAAGCAAAGAACGTACATAAAACAAAAACAAGAAGAAAAAAAAAAACGCGGCCAGTTGTGTCCCAATACCTGTCGTTTCACAAGGACGTCGGCAGCGTACTGACCGTGATGCAACGCAGCCTCAGCGTAACTTGGCCTTCGCGCGACTGCCCTTTGCCGATTCCTCCCTGCCTTTGCGGCTGACCTGAACGATCTTTGCTGCGGCGGTAACGATGACTGCAGTGTGTGAAATGACGCGGGCGCTTGCGGTTGTGACCGTCCGTACATTGGTTTCCCGTTCGTTGCGCGTGCTACCAGTTGCCTGCTGCGACCTCGAGCTTTCGCGGCCGCCGCGACGTTAGCGGGGTTATTTGAGCCTCCCACTTCGCCGCCGTTGTGCTGTTTAACTGCCGGGAAGCATTCGTCATTACCACCAGCGAGGAAGTTCCTTTTGTGTGTGTGTGTGCGCGCGCGCGCTTGTCACATCGGTGTGCTTTCCTGGAGTCGGGTCGTCAACATGGGAGTTTTTGCTTTCGAGCGGCACGCTTCCTGCAGGAACCCGAGGTTTTCCTATTGTCGCTTTTTCTACGTCCGATAAAAGGAACTCGGGTGTTGCGGTACTTTGGGTAGTTGCGCTGAGACCTTGTGGGATGTAAACACACACAATAGTTCCAGACAGCCCGGATAAACGCAGACGTATTTTTATTGATTGCCGTGAAATTTGAGTCGTATCAGGTGTCGCGTTGTTAATGCTGCCGTGTTATTTATATCTATCGTCTCACGATATAATTAAGGACTTCTTTCAACAGTGTTTTTAATATATTTTATTTTTCGAAGTGCCTGCTTGATGACGAATATTCTTAGTCTATCATAGTATGTTGTATTAATAAAATTAATTATATAAATAACTTTCTTTCTATCAATTTTCAATGGCCTACAAAAAAAAAAAAAAAAAACAACTGCGAAGACGTATTTGACGAGTTTCCGGTTCTTGCAAATGGTCGGTGGCAAGCATGCTGAAATAAAGAAATAATGAAATTCACACGTAAAGGTGAAGTTTAGAAACAATAACTTGAAAATACGTTCGACCAGAACCTTGTAAATATAAGCATAACCTTGTCTGCAGAAATGGTAGCGCACCACTTTCTGATTGATTATTTTATTGACAAGTACCTTACCAGATCTAGACTAATGAAATAAGACATTGTTACAGGGCACGGCTATTGATCGATTGCCGTACCCTCTAATGGACGGGTACTCTACTCTGACTAGCCTAAAGACGTGCCCCGTGTCTTAAATGCCAAGTGGAATTCCCCGATGCCTGTGACACTACAATAGCTGAGGTTGGTGGGGCACACCCGGGACACTTTTTTGCCTGTTATTATTGTTATTTCTGCCCCCCCCCCCCCCCCCCCCCCAATTCCTACAGACACATAAAAAAACGTAAACGTAGTTTTACGCTGTAAATATTGCCGCATTTCCTCGCTGCTGGAAAAAAAAAAAATGATAAGGATAGTGTGGCCTCCGCCAGACTATCCTCGTCTTGTTTTCTTTCCTTTCCATCTCAATCGTCTTCTTGGCGCTCAACGTTTCTGAGGTCAGGAGAATTGGAGCATTGTACCTTCCAGAAGCTCATGCATGTTTTTCTTTTCTGTTGGTGGTATAAACCATGGTGCCATCTTTGACCTATATGGCTTCTTGTTGTACTGTGGGCGGCAAAACGAGCTGCCTCAATGGAGCGTCAGCTGCAGAAAGATAAAATGCCGCATAGGGTGCCTCTGGCATGCTAACCCTTGGAACAGGCTGTCACATTTCTACAGTAGAGAATACTGACCAAGACCGTTCCAACCTCCCTCCCAGCCTTGACCCCCGACTCGCCCGCTTAGCTGTCTACGTTACGGCGCCAGCCTGTACTTTGGTTGAGCCATCTCGTTTCCGTCCCGTCTGTACGTCGTGCAAACCTTTGCTTCCACAAAAACGCCCTCGCCGTTTTATTTCTATCTTTATTTTTATTTTTTTTTTATTGCGTGTTGCAGATACATTTGAGAGACATCTCTACTACGGGCACGGCGAGAGCTCAGAAATCATAAGGGAGTTCGAGTAGATCGTCCCTGCAATCTGATACCCGTACCCGCAATCCTGCGCAGCCACCACTGCGCTCGCAGCAGGGCCTATTGTGCGCCCGGGTATGATCGCGTGTCGTTATCGGAATGCAATAACGGTCGACTCAAACTCCACCTTGTTGGCGAGCTTTAGCGACGATTTCGGACTTTTGTACTTGGTTTGAGCGCGCGCGGCGTCTCTGTGTGTGTGTGGCATGCAGGACAATACCATCTCCTTCTCTATATTGAACCATGGTTAAAAGCGCTAAAAAGACGTACACAAGATAGAAGACGAACACGGGCGCTACTCACAACTGTATTGGGAAAGGAAAATGGAAGTACATATATATACACCTGATACATTTATCGTCACCCAGGCTACACATGCGCGAGATACAAGAGCATAAACCCGTTTACATATATTTATCGAACAAACGAATCTCAGCATTATACAATGCTATTGACGTGTCGCTGACGCACTGGGGTCCCCTCTTCTTGATAAAATATGCCCCTTGCAGTTCGCGTGCTCTTTGAATTCTGCTTCTACCGAGAATCTTGGTATCGCCGAAGCGTGGCTCGCATTTGCAGGCCCTACAGTGCGCGGGCAAATGTGCCCCGTCATTTGTCTTTAAATTTTGTGCGTGCTCTCTTAAACGGTCATTCGTGCATCTTCTGTTTGTCCAACGTAAGATTTTCCACACGTTAGGGGAATTTCATACACGACCCCTGTGACGGATTCGATGTACGGCCTGGCGTGCTTCGTGGCACATCCTCGCTCGTTCCTGCTTTCTTTAGCATTAACAATCCCACAGAAAGCACTTGCTTCCTGGGGAGTCACTTCTTTCCTGATGCAGAAGCCGATGTATCTTGCGCGGCACGTTGCACTCACGATGGGACTGACCAGCGTATCGGCATTAGGAAGAACGGGAACATTAGGAAGAACTTTTGCTAAAGAAAGCAGGAACGAGCGAGGATGTGGCACGAAGCACGCCAGGCCGTACATCGAATGCGTCACAGGGGTCGTGTATGAAATTCCCCTAACGTGTGGAAAATCTTACGTTGGACAAACGAGAAGATGCACGAATGACCGTTTAAGAGAGCACGCACGAAATTTAAAGACAAATGACAGGGCACATTTGCCCGCGCACTGTAGGGCCTGCAAATGCGAGCCACGCTTCGGCGATATCAAGATTCTCGGTAGAAGCAGAATTCAAAGAGCACGCGAACTGCGAGGGGCATATTTTATCAAGAAGAGGGGACCCCAGTGCGTCATCGACACGTAAATAGCATTGTATAATGCTGAAATTCGTTTTTTCGATAAATATATGTAAACGGATTTAAGCTCTTGTATCTCGCGCATGTGTAGCCTGGGTGACGATAAGTGTATCAGATGTATATATATGTACTATCGCGGACAGCGGACAATATGAGCTGAAACAGCGCTCCGGCCGGCGCACGGTACTACCTACGCCGCCTGTCGCCTTGCTCCGCACACACGGCGCACCCTGAGGCCGAGATAAATTCTCACTTGCGCTCGCTGCGCCACTGCGCTCTTCCGGCCGTCTGCTAGTGAGACGGTGAGTGCGACGGCGGGCATGTGTGCGTTCGGCGCGGCGGGGGGGGGGGGGGGGGGGGGGGGGGGGGGGGGGGGGGGGGGGGGGGGGGGGGGGGGGGGGGGGGGGGGGGGTGCTAAAGATTACACTTGTCGTCCCTCTTTTGGAATTGATTTATCTTACTCTATCGCGCAGAATCACGTAGAAAAAAACGCTGATGGTGATGAAATCACGTTTTTTTCTACGTGATTCTGCGCGATAGAGTAAGATAAATCAATTCCAAAAGAGGGACGACAAGTGTAATCTTTAGCACCCCCCCCCCCCCCCCCCCCCCCCCCCCCCCCCCCCCCCCCCCCCCCCCCCCCGCCGCCGCCCGACCGCACACATGCCCGCCGTCGCACTCACCGTCTCACTAGCAGACGGCCGGAAGAGCGCAGTGGCGCAGCGAGCGCAAGTGAGAATTTATCTCGGCCTCAGGGTGCGCCGTGTGTGCGGAGCAAGGCGACAGGCGGCGTAGGTAGTACCGTGCGCCGGCCGGAGCGCTGTTTCAGCTCATATTGTCCGCTGTCCGCGATAGTACATATATATACACCTGATACATTTATCGTCACCCAGGCTACACATGCGCGAGATACAAGAGCAGAAACCCGTTTACATATATTTATCGAACAAACGAATCTCAGCATTATACAATGCTATTGACGTGTCGCTGACGCACTGGGGTCCCCTCTTCTTGATAAAATATGCCCCTTGCAGTTCGCGTGCTCTTTGAATTCTGCTTCTACCGAGAATCTTGATATCGCCGAAGCGTGGCTCGCATTTGCAGGCCCTACAGTGCGCGGGCAAATGTGCCCCGTCATTTGTCTTTAAATTTTGTGCGTGCTCTCTTAAACGGTCATTCGTGCATCTTCTCGTTTGTCCAACGTAAGATTTTCCACACGTTAGGGGAATTTCATACACGACCCCTGTGACGGATTCGATGTACGGCCTGGCGTGCTTCGTGGCACATCCTCGCTCGTTCCTGCTTTCTTTAGCAAAAGTTCTTCCTAATGTTCCCGTTCTTCCTAATGTCGATACGCTGGTCAGTCCCATCGTGAGTGCAACGTGCCGCGCAAGATACATCGGCTTCTGCATCAGGAAAGGAGTGACTCCCCAGGAAGCAAGTGCTTTCTGTGGGATTGTTAATGCTACAGAAAGCAGGAACGAGCGAGGATGTGCCACGAAGCACGCCAGGCCGTACATCGAATCCGTCACAGGGGTCGTGTATGAAATTCCCCTAACGTGTGGAAAATCTTACGTTGGACAAACGAGAAGATGCACGAATGACCGTTTAAGAGAGCACGCACGAAATTTAAAGACAAATGACGGGGCACATTTGCCCGCGCACTGTAGGGCCTGCAAATGCGAGCCACGCTTCGGCGATACCAAGATTCTCGGTAGAAGCAGAATTCAAAGAGCACGCGAACTGCAAGGGGCATATTTTATCAAGAAGAGGGGACCCCAGTGCGTCATCGACACGTCAATAGCATTGTATAATGCTGAAATTCGTTTTTTCGATAAATATATGTAAACGAATTTAAGCTCTTGTATCTCGCGCATGTGTAGCCTGGGTGACGATAAGTGTATCAGATGTATATATATGTACTATCGCGGACAATATGAGCTGAAACAGCGCTCCGGTCGGCGCACGGTACTACCTACGCCGCCTGTCGCCTTGCTCCGCATACACGGCGCACCCTGAGGCCGAGATAAATTCTCACTTGCGCTCGCTGCGCCACTGCGCTCTTCGGCCGTCTGCTAGTGAGACGGTGAGTGCGACGGCGGGCATGTGTGCGGTCGGGCGGCGGCGGGGGGGGGGGGGGGGGGGGGGAGGAGGGGAGGAGGGGGGGGGGGGGGTGCTAAAGATTACACTTGTCGTCCCTCTTTTGGAATTGATTTATCTTACTCTATCCCGCAGAATCACGTAGAAAAAAACGCTGACTGGTGATAAAAAAATGTTGAAGTGTCATAAATTGCAGCTGCGATTATCGTTTCTGAAAGTCACATCAAAATACGTTGCAGGTGGTTTTTGTTTGATTAAGTGCATGCACAAAGGAGGACATCGTGAAATGCAGGCCAATATCTGTATGCCGGATTTAGTCCGGCTCCAGGGTATTTACTTTTTTTTTCTTTTTTATTTATCGCAGCTGTTAAAAAAAAAAAACGGTAAGCATACATGTTACTGAGAAGGTTTTGTAACCTTGATTGGTATAAAAAGGTTCAAAAATGTTATCTCTTTATTACTAGGCCCACGTGTTTGTTTCAAACAAAATATGTTGCAGACAAGACACCAGTTTTTTGCTTACAAATTCCTAGTCTTAAAGGGGCTATGCAACAATTTTTTTACTTTGCGCAAATACCGCTTAGGACGGATCCCTGACGTTAATGACCTATGAAACACGCCTTCGTTTTTCACCCGACGCATTAGAAGTCCCAGAAAAAATTAAAAAACAACGAGCAGCGTTCACGCCCTCAACTCGCAGCCAGAACAAGCGGCCACGTGATCTGGAGCCGATTATATGCCGCCAATGTTGATCATAGCCACGCGCTGGGGTTGGCAAAGCACAGGACACGCGCTGAGTTCCAGACATTGTTATGGCTCGGCTATTGTCGTCGTTGCAGCAATTGGACACGGGCCACTACTCGAATGCTTCTCGAGCTATCAATTATCACGAGCCTAAATCGAGTGCCCATGCAATGCTCGGGTCCAATCTATGAACCGCATTCAAATATCGTCATACGGGTGTACTGCGATCCCCGCGTTACGTCATCGAATTTTGCAAGGGAGAGATTGAATGAAAATGATCGCTTTTGTCCTTGAAATTACACCGCAACAAAGGAGTTTCTTGGCCAGTGGCATTGCATGCGAGTATCCTTGAGTCCCACTAGTGCCAGTAAGCTCGTGTAAAGTGAAAAACATTCCAATTGAATATCGTTGCACAGCTCCTTTAAAGGGAAGCTGAAACACTTCTTGAAAAAACGAGTTAGAGGTGAATTCTGGCGTATTTTTATCCCGTGAATCTGAATATCACATTCGTTTTCCCCGAAGATGCAACTAAAAGCGAGAAAACGCGAAAAACCTCCGACCAGTCGTGACGTCATACTAGGATATTTGAGCCGCCAAGCGCGTGTTGCTCGTGTGGGCAGCGCGTGCAATGACAAGCTTGCCAGGTATATTTTTCCGCACTGACGGCAGTCACGACGTCTCTTTCTGACCTTTTTGAAAATAGCAAGAGTGCGCGTGCATAGCTTTGACAGGCGCTGAAGATGCGCGAGAGCAGAGATTCCGAAAACTCCTAGTGTGACGTCACGCCCCGGGAAGGAGGGGCTTCGGCGGTACTTTAAAAATTAATTTCTGAAGCCTCCGTGCACCAAATTGAAAAATAATCTTGATATTCCTGATCCTGGAGGTAGAATGAAGGCCATTGAAGTCTTTTTTCTCAAATACAAAACCGCTTCAGTTTCTCTTTAATAAAGTGGGACATACAGTCATATATTTACCAAGAGAAGGAGCTTGAAACTTCATCGAAAAAAATGTTTGCAGAGGGCAATGTCACACACAAAAGATTAATAGTCGGAGTGGAAGTTTAACTGCACTATACGAGAAGATTGGGATCAAGGAGGCACCGCACAAAAGTATGCGCGGTTAACGGCGTCAAACACTGTGTCGCAAGTCGCAACCGTAGCATCAAGCTATGTTCCAATCGGCAGAAGTCCAGTGCAGGAGGTCCTGAGGCGCAGTAAAGCTTACAAAATAATTTAATACCGTGTCATTCTCCCCTGACCCACCCTTACAAAAAAGTGTAATTCTTTTTTGTGGAAAGTCTGCTGAAAAAAGTCAACACAGGTATTAAATGTCAACAGCTTTCCATCATACTTTCTGCAGATTGTATTTAGCTTTTGACTTGACTTCCAGGAGCCGTTTGGCCCAAAGTTCATTAGAAAGGCAGTAGACTTCTTGGCGCCTAGGTGTCAACTTTTTGTTGACACTCCACTGAAAAGCTATACCTTTAGCATAAGACAACCTTGTGACTCCAAGGCGATTCATTGGCACCAGACCATTTGTAGTCTCTGTGTCGCCAGAGCCTCCTCCAAATTAACTGCAGCAAAATTCCGTAAAAAAAAAACACAAAAAAACGCGATTTTCTTTTTTTAGTTTTGTTAGTAAATGGTGTCGCTGTGTTATTTGAAAGCACTACAACTACCTACATCGAAGAACTACACATTAGAAACGAACACAAACACAAACACCGTGAAGCACTGAACACCTGAAACACAGTCCCATTGACTGCACCAGAGCCTTATATAGCCTACATATTGAAGGAATTCACTTGTCGTCCCTCTTTTGGAATTGATTTATCTTACTCTATCGCGCAGAATCACGTAGAAAAAACGCTGACTGGTGATGAAAAAATGTTGAAGTGTCATAAATTGCAGCTGCGATTATCGTTTCTGAAAGTCACATCAAAATACGTTGCAGGTGGTTTTTGTTTGATTAAGTGCATGCACAAAGGAGGACATCGTGAAATGCAGGCCAATATCTGTATGCCGGATTTAGTCCGGCTCCAGGGTATTTACTTTTTTTTTCTTTTTTATTTATCGCAGCTGTTAAAAAAAAAAAAAAAAAAACGGTAAGCATACATGTTACTGAGAAGGTTTTGTAACCTTGATTGGTATAAGAAGGTTCAAAAATGTTATCTCTTTATTACTAGGCCCACGTGTTTGTTTCAAACAAAATATGTTGCAGACAAGACACCAGTTTTTTGCTTACGAATTCCTAGTCTTAAAGGGAAGCTGAAACACTTCTTGAAAAAACGAGTTAGAGGTGAATTATGGCGTATTTTTATCCCGTGAATCTGAATATCACATTCGTTTTCCCCGAAGATGCAACTAAAAGCGAGAAAACGCGAAAAACCTCCGACCAGTCGTGACGTCATACTAGGATATTTGAGCCGCCAAGCGCGTGTCGCTCGTGTGGGCAGCGCGTGCAATGACAAGCTTGCCAGGTATATTTTTTCCGCACTGACGGCAGTCACGACGTCTCTTCTGACCTTTTTGAAAATAGCAAGAGTGCGCGTGCATAGCTTTGACAGGCTCTGAAGATGCGCGAGAGCAAATATTCCTTCAGCGGTACTTTAAAAATTAATTTCTGAAGCCTCCGTGCACCAAATTGAAAAATAATCTTGATATTCCTGATCCTGGAGGTAGAATGAAGGCCATTGAAGTCTTTTTTCTCAAATACAAAACCGCTTCAGTTTCTCTTAATAAAGTGGGACAAACAGTCATATATTACCAAGAGAAGGAGCTTGAAACTTCATCGAAAAAATGTTTGCAGAGGGCAATGTCACACACAAAAGATAATAGTCGGAGTGGAAGTTTAACTGCACTATACGAGAAGATTGGGATCAAGGAGGCACCGCACAAAAGTATGCGTGGTTATCGGCGTCAAACACTGTGTCGCAAGTCGCAACCGTAGCATCAAGCTATGTTTCAATCGGCAGAAGTCCAGTTCAGGAGGTCCTGAGGCGCAGTAAAACTTACAAAATAATATAATACCGCGTCATTCTCCCCTGACCCACGACCTCGGCTCTCATCCTGTCTGGTAAGAAATCATAGAACGCGGCCACGAAGTCTGGCTCAGCCCGAAGCCACTCCCGTTCACCTCTCGTTGCTTTCCACAATTTGTGGGCAGTAGCGCGGTGAAGGGGACACCGTGACACGGCTGTCTTGATGCGCCTCCAAATCTGTTCGATGATATTCAGATCGGCTCCTTTTGGGGGCCAAGGCAGCTTCGTCAGGCAGCGCTCCTCGAGGAGATAGGAGCGTGACAACGCATTTCCACTTCGGCGCTTTCTTGAAATGCACTAAACGCATGTTAGCTGAAAACGTGAACATTTGGCTACACGGCACTCTCATCGTGATGGTGGTTCCGTCGGCCAATATTTTCGCTAGCAGACGGCCGGAAGAGCGCAAGTGAGACTTTATCTCGGGCTCAGAGCGCGCCGTGCTTACGGAGCGATGCGGCAGGCGGCGCAGGTAGTACCGTGCACAGGCCGGAGCGCTGTTTCAGCTCATATTGTCCGCGATAGTACTTCCATTTTCCTTTCCCAATACAGTTGTGAGTAGCGCCCGTGTTTGTCTTCTATCTTGTGTACGTCTTTTTAGCGCTTTCAACTATGGTTCAATAAAGTCAACACCAACTAGCCCAACAACAAGTTCGTTTACATCTCCTTATCGCCATATCGCCCTTTTTTTCTTCCTTTTTCAAATTGTGGGTTGCGAACTTGTGTAAGATCGAGGCGGCCCATTCATAATTCATAGGCTCGATCACGGTCGACCCGTTTTTCAAGGTCGTGTGTGGATCCGCTTCGTGGAGCCATTTGTGCGGCAGTGCAGACTGACTTTGTGCTTGATTCTTTCTTTGAATGGGGTCCAGGCGCAGATTAGCATTCGCGCGTGTTCTTCGTCGAGACCTCTCCTGTTAAGTGGCCGACTTCTTAACGGGACTGATAATGTGCGTGGCTGCATGCAGCGTGGACACTGGAGCCGTCTGCGAGCCAGCGAATATCTGCGAGCGAAAATGTTTGAATGGAATGATCTTCCTCCTTATAGGATTTCGGGGACAGTAAGGCAGACACGTAGGGACGGTAATGATTGATTTTCTTTTTTTTTTTCTGCAATACAATGATAACGTGCGCTGGGTGTTTGTGCACGCTTAACTCGTGAAGGGTCGCTTGCACGACGTTCATGGAGATAAAAGCGGACGACTTCTCTAAATTTGATCGCAGAAACAGCGCGAAAACACGAGGACGTAGAAGAAACCCACGTCGTACTTTCGCGGTGTTTCCACGACGAATTTCCACCAACTCGCCCAACAATCCATTCTTCTCGGTGTAAATTTGATTGTCATCGGGGCCGCAGTCTAAAGAGCGGGACCCCGTTCGGTCCTCGCCTGTGTTACTTTCTGTGGAATTTCATAGGTATGGTGAAGAATGCGCCTGCATAGCTTTGAGCGACGCCCGAGGAGGGATCTTCGCGTGTATGACCGAGAAAAAACCGTTACTTAACAGTAAAGCCACAAATGCAACCTCGCTTGTGGGGCAGAAAAGAAAAAAAAAAAAAAAGAAAGGAATGGCGTAAGTTGCAGTGTTTGGCGTCGCAGTAGCGAAATCGCATCATGTGAATCGGGCTTAACACATCCTGCCGGAACAATCTGATCACAATCTGGAATACGTAGCACGCGTCACTCTACACGTGGAGCCAGTGTGTGCTCGAATGCGCAGACAGCAATCACGCTGTACACCCGGCAAGCGGGATCCCGGCTTAACCTCGAACCGCGCGCCGAGGTGAGGCGGACCTACTGTCCAGTTCGAACGTTCGTTACTCGTACAATTTGGCGCAGTATGGCCGCCGTAACTGTTGCGCCATAAAACCAGCAAACAACAGCAGCTTGTCGTACAATGTTGCCAAGCGTCTATTGCTAAAACACACACCACTGAGCGCAGAAAGAGGCAAAAAAAAATAATTTAAAACATGCAAATGTTGTTTTCGACCGCGAAAGAGCACAAACAATTACATAAAATACCTAAACCAGCAAAAAATCGAAAAAAAAAATTACAGGAGGGCGCTTAAGCTTCGCCTTTAAGAGTGGAACACGATAACTAAACATATACACCCCCGCTCCTTCTCAAGCCATGCAAGCGTGTCTGGCTCGCAACTAAAGTGCCGTGGGTTCGAATCCCGTCTCCGCCTAAAATGCTTCAATTTTTTTCTTTAATGCAAATTAATTGCTTTTTAAAGTGAAATCATTTGAGACACGCGGCGACCTTTAATGCGCATTACATGTCATGTTTTAATCACTTTCATTTCATTCGTGACGTCACGTGAGTGTTGTGTGTTGTTGAAATTCCCGCACGAGGTCGTGTGACTGTGACGTCATGACCCTATCGACCAATCAGGATTTTCTAGTCTTACCGATGCCAGATTTTCACAAGCTCCTTAACGCTCTCCCGTGAATTTATAAAATCTCAAAGTGCTTATCAGAACGCGCCAAAAGCCGCATGGTGATTGCATCAATGATGGCTGCGCTCGCGGCAGCTGTGGCTTCCAGGACGTGCTGGTGCAGAGGCTGCGATCGTTATAAAATCAGCTCCAACTCTTAAACATGCCCCCTCCTACAGTATTTGATGCTACGATTCTGTGTGGATACCTCCTCCTGTGTTCCAAAACAGTAAATACGTCACTAACGCTGACCGTCGGTGATGCAGCAGACGCCGCAATCTTGTCCACGCGCACCCCAGTGACGTGCCCCTAGCGCTCTCCAACATGGCGGAAACGTAACGCGGCGTCAGTATCGCTCAAAATGGCAGCACACAGGAGTCTTTCTTCCAAACGTGTATGGGGTCACTGATTATGTCATTCGGTGTCACTATTATTCTATTCAGTGAGTCTATTCAGTGAAACTAGTTAAGACTAGATCTCGTTCGATTGATTAGCATCTCCTACACCGCTGCAGAAAAGTGTAGGGCGGCGTACTTCCGGTCGTATCTCAATACACATACCGGAAGTACACTGCCATACACTTTTCTGCACCAGTGCAGGACGTGCAGGTAAATCGAACGAGTAAAAGGAAGCGCACTGCTAAAGGACAGGGCGCGGGAGCGCGTTGAGACGCGAGTCAAGTGCCACTAAAAGCATGCACTGGCTTCGGCAGTGCTTTCTTTCACCCGACTTATTCTCCCGTTTAAGAGAATAATGAATAGCCGCAGAAGCGCCATCGTCGTGATCGACGGCTGTAGGGGTGGAAATACGCACGCACCTCCATTAAACACAATGGCGTGACGTCGTCCAAGGGTGTGTCAGGAAGATATGTTTTGTTTCGACAAAAAGAATGAAAGAAAGCACATGTGAGTTGAGCGCTGTAAGAGGCACCGAGTATGCTAGCTACGTGTATAGAGTATGGACACTCCCTGCATGCATTCCCCGATCTCCTGGTGGACGTCGCCATCTCTGTACTTGGTGGAGAGCGGACGGCCATTGTTGTGATTCGAAAATGGGACTTTCTGTGCTTTAAGTGTATACGGTGTCTGGAGGCTCGGGCGATTCCGTCTTTGTATATATTGCAGGCTGTTGTAGCATTTCTGGGCCGACTTAATTTGCTAGAACCGGCGTCTCAGCTGAGACTGAGTGAAAGAAAGCACTGCCAAAGCCAGCGCACGAGCTGAGCGGGACTCAAGCTGCGTCTCAAGACGCTCGCGCGCCCCAGCTTTTGCAGTGCTTTCTTTCACCCAGTCTCAGCTGAGACGCTGTTCTAGCAAGCCGGCCCTGGTGTACATGAGAACCCTTTCCTGCGATTTCAGATAAAGCTTCGGATAACTTGCAACAGCGATTTCAAGCACCAAGATGGCCGCTGTTTTGTTAACTGTGAAACGTAACTTGTTTTGTGGATCTATAGACTCTGTCCTGGTGACTGAGGTCAACAGGTGAAACAAGTGTAGGAAATGCCGAGCAAACCCGTGCAGCCGGCCGGCCGCGCACGTACACTGCGAAGTTCGAACTGTCGCAGCCTCTGCTACTCGTATTAATACGCACGCCGTGATGCGACGCTATAGACTAAATTGCAATTCTTCGTGGGCCGTTCTTTACGACTTTTAGGTTTCGACATCACGCAAACGCACGGTTTCTAAGTGTTTCGATCATGGACTGTTCGATGCAAGGCGCGTAGAAATCTGAAGACAGACTATTGTTCTGCCTCGTGCTCGTGAGTTTCTTTTGGGAAGAAAATGTAGGAGGTTGGGAAATACGTGACACGATTTCGGCACGTCGAGGACGTTCGCACAATTTAAATTATGTCGGCGATATCCCCGACGATATGAGTGAAAATTACATCTCGAAATCGAGTCCGAGCTTTGATTTCCCTCGTTCCAATTTTCGTTTCATCACGAAGGTGATGCCGTGACGTCGTTTGTTCTAACTCAAACTTGCAGGAACTTATGACGTGGGAAAAGCTTTTTCTTTTTCTTTTTTACTCCAGTGGTATGTATATGCTTAATTATAAATATATTGAATTTAAACTTCATGAAAATCCCTATTGTATCTTATACGTGACGTAATTACTCTTTTTCAAGGCGAGCAGGAAAGGCTAATATATTTAATGGCCTTTTAAGAATGACTACATTTGTTTTCTGGACCTAATATATTTCTTAGCGAGCCCATCTTCTCGCATTTAAACTGAAAAGTCGAAGGTGAGCATCATTTGAGAGCGACTGCGAGCCGACATTTGAATACTGCGAATTGAACCAACTTTCACCAGAGCCACCTGTTCACCATTTTTCTAACAACGTTTCGAATAGTGACCTCACTGTCTCTCACCTGCAGGGTTTTGTTGCGAGGTATTAGACTCGTAGATATCTGTACGTTTGGCCGTTAAAGTCCGTGGGTCCCGGTATGTGGTCCTTTCCTCGGGACACTGACCCACCCACACTCACCTCATGCACCTTACATCGCTACGGCCCCCTCTAGCTAATTAGAGCGCTGGAGAGAAGCACGTGACCGCTTTCCACAGGAGACGTGCACTCCGACGACACGTTAGTCACGTGCTATGATTGGCTGACTGGGCTGTAGCTGAAATCGAGTGCCAACCGTGAGCTGTATACGCGCGTCAGTGACGTCAGGACGTCATGTTCTTGGTTGTTGCTTGTGTAGCTTCACTTTTTGTCTGCGGGAAAGAAAATAAATTGAGGTTGCGAGGAAAGGACTGTGTTGGGGAAGATGAAGCTATATACTAGTATCGCCTGGGCTAAACAATTGGCGGTTTAGTATGCGTTAACGCCTCAAGGATTCCCACTTCGTAAGTTTCGTGCGCTATCGTTTCACAAGCCGTTTTTTTTTTTCCACGGTATTTTAAGGCTTCATATTACCCTGGAGTTGCATGCAACTGTGGATGAATCAACGCACGCGGTCTGGTGACAAGAACAGAAATGTAGTATAACTCTGACGAAAAAACAAGAGCTCGAAAAATCTGGGGCCGGAGAGACGCAAAACGGTCAGTGCAGTCTTTTGAACTTTGATCGTCATCTAACACACAAAGTACTCTTTACTTCTCTCTTGTGATGGGGGGGGGGGGGGGAAGGAAGGAAGGAAGGAAGGAAGGAAGGAAGGAAGGAAGGAAGGAAGGAAGGAAGGAAGGAAGGAAGGAAGGAGGGAGGGAGGGAGGGAGGGAGGGAGGGAGGGGATCGGTGGCCGAGTGGGCTAGCGCACTCCAGCTCGGAGCACGTGGAGCGAAAGCTCGCGCTGCAGAACCCAGAGATCCTGGGTTCAATCCCCACCCCTGCCCGTTTCGATGTGGATGAGCATCGTTCCGGCGTGCGGTCGTGTGTCACTGCTGCGTGGTGCACGTTAAAGACCCCAGGCTACCGGTTGTACTGCAATGGCTAAATTGCTCATTTACACCGAGTGACTCGTGGCAACTTTGAAATAGCTGACCAAAAACAAGCTGTATAAATATCCACACAACTTCAATTAATTATTATCCTTCTCTCTCTCTATCTCTCTCTCGCTCTCTCTGCAATTTTGACACAACGACGTGCAAAACAATAAATCACTGGAAGTCACAATTGCCTCTTTTATTACTCAACACGAATGAGACTACACATAAGGATCCGCTCGTTGTGCATAAACAAACGCGGGCACACAGCTGTAATTTGTTTTCAGCTGCGCTTATACAGTGTTTCAATGTTTAGATACCCACTCCACAGCCCAGCAAGCGCATGTTTGTTGCTTTGGCATGTGAGCAAAGCATGCGTCATACGCACGAGCGCTGGAAATAGAACTAAAAAAAAACAAAAAAACCTCAAGGTTAAACACAGTTGCGTTCCTTACGTTCAGAACTACCAGTTTCAAATAAAGTTACCGAGACAAATGTTCGCTGTTCACAACGGGGCATGCGAAGCAAGAAGTCTAATCTTCCCTCGATCCTCAAACTCCGGGGTCGTTGGGTTCCTTTTCACCCTTCACTTCCGACTTCCTTATCCCTCTGCCCACCCTGGGGCCCTACGACCATAAGGAAGGTGTCCCATAAACGCATTATGATGATGGTTATCTTCTTGTAGCAATCATAAACCACGGTTATACGTGTCGTACCAGTGTCCCGGTCGTTGTCATTTTGGTCGCTGCGCACGCAGCCGACGCAGATGTGTGAACAGTGCCTTCAGAATCAAAAGGTGAAAGATCAGGCCACTGTTTTTGCTGGTACATTGCCTTTTTGAAGCGGCAGTGTGGGTTCCTTTCGACCTGGACACTTGCACGTGGATCCAGATGTTTCGAAGACTGCGGTCTTGCGTGATAACGTGAGCTGACAAGGCTCGGCAGGAACCGCGTGACCTTCGAAACATCTGGAATGTCTGTTCGCGCTCACTCATCTCAAGAATACAGAACAAGCGAAACGGTGGTCATAAGTTATAAGAAGACCTGCCCTCCGCTTCTCACAAGTACCAACGTTTCTGACCGTTACACCTGGCTGAACAGCAGTCCTTCCATAAACTTACAAATACCAACATTGTTTGCGCCGCCGACTGGCTCGACGATGCAAATATAAATATTAGGAAGAAGCGCTCCAGAATGTTTGTTGGACCTCTGAGGGCTGCGCATCGCTAACCCCAGAACACGGAAACCTCCCGCGAGCGCTTGTTGACCTACATGTAAACAGAAATGGCACGCCTTGCCGCTTTTATTCATTGTCAAATAAAATATAAAAAAGGGGAGAAAAGAAAGTAAATGACCACGAAATAGATTTTGCGCTGGAGGAAATGCGTGACGCTTCCCACCCAATACTTGCCGCTGTTACGATTTCCTGCGGCGCTGAGTTGTCGCCGCCAATCTCGCCATAGGGGGGACATTGAACTTCGGTTCGATATTCTTGTTTGTTCTGACGACATTCGCGGTGTTTCTTTTTGTTTTTTTTTTTCATAGTTTTTGCTTAGTTTTGGTTCCTCTCAATGAATGTAATTCGTTCATTGGCCTGCATTGGACCCGTCGAACTGAAACTGTTGGCTATGACTCGAGGCACGACTTACCCGCTCAGCCGACATTTTCTTAGTCTCCATATACGCATCTTCGTTAGATTCGAATCCTGACCTAGCTTGTGTATAGGTAACACTGCGTTAAAGATTCCTCGGTGGTCTCATAATATTAATAATAATAATATACTTTATTTCCCACCAAAAATAAAATGTTAGTGAAAGACAATGTAAAAATGCCGTTAGAAACAGCTTGACTGGCCCCGAGCCCCCAAAATGCAACAGCGGCAAGGCGTTTGGGAAATAGGCTTTTACCACAAAACGTAGCCGATGAACACGAATGGATAGTTACGCAATAGGCGAATATATCCACTTCTTGAAGAGCACCCAGAAAGTCGTTAAATAAGAGTTATGCCTGATTCACATGGTGCGAATTTGCCTGCGATTTCGCAACTACGACGCCGTTCTTGCGACACAACGCAGTTGCGGTGCGAATTTGACAAATTCGCGATTCCGTATTTTGCCAAACTTTCCTTGCGACGCCGTTCTTGCGAAGGGACAGACAACCAATAAAACGCGGCTCGTGAAAGACGTCACGGTGGTCATAGAAACGTGGGAAGGAAGAACACGAAATAGGCGTCATCTACGTCGTTGTCTTCAAAATTCGCTGCGGGGGTAGGGCGGCGGATGTGCTCTTTAGAGTGAATGTTTTTCGCCGGGGGATGTAAGTTTGAGTTCGGCATTGAAACGAATTGGCGTTTGCGAGCCACGCGAGGGTTGTGGTTGCTTCCTTCGTAAAAATGCAGGCGACAATAATTGAGGCTTGTGTTCGATCCCTTTGCGTGTGTTACTCATTGCATAGTAGAAAGGTCCTTTCTTCAAATCTGTTTGGAGATGGCACGAAAGCCTGTCTAGAAACCGAGAAACGATGAACTGCATTTTGTAATTAAAGCAATTTGATAAAAATCAAGATTCACATTCTTACGGAGTGTCAACAACAATTGATATGTAAACGCGCGAGACGCGAGCCAAGCGAGTGCTAGATAAATCAACGCGGCGCCTTGATGGCTCCTTCCAGTTCTGCGCAGTCATTTTCTTCCGAGGTCCTCACGGGGCACGCATGGAGTACATTGACTCATCTGCCCTGCTTCTGTTGTTTCTGGTATGAAAAAACATGTTCGCGTTTCATAGATTCACCAGCGACCGTGGCATGCACTCAAGCGAGATTCCGTGAGAGCGCTCGTGGTGTGCACGCGCGTTCTCTGCCCCCAAAAAAGCAGTTTAAATTTACTATTTTTCGTCAAAATAGCCTCCGTAAAAACAATTCTGCTCCCAGCTGAGTGCTGCTACCCCCCTCCCCCTTCAGTTTGGGATGGTACGACTATGATAAATGCCTATGCATTTCTCATGCAAATTCTGTGACAATTTGGTTTCGTGCATATTTTGTCATTATTTCACCAACATGATTGTTTTGGCTTTCTTCTACATCTGGCGACCTTTTTTTTTGTTTATGCCGTTTCCTTTATCTTTATTTTTGACATGTTCGTAATCACTAATATTGTTGTGAACAAAAAAGAAAGCTAAACATTTACGTAAGCTTGTTCATGCTGACCTAGACTGAGGGAGTACAGAATGTGTTTTGAACGTTCATACACACACACGATCTGTGTGTGGTCCAGCGTCGGTCCAGCGTGGCGTTCATTTTATAAGAAATCGGCTGATAAAACGTGTTCTAGTGTTAAGTAAAGATACGCTTGGGCATCATAGGCCCAACTAAAACAGGAAAATATCACCTCCCTCTGGGATATCAGCCGGTACGCTGTCGATTTACTTTGGGCAATACCTGCCACAAAACGTGTCCGCCAGTTTGTCCGTAAAAGAGGCAAAAACCACAACCCATATTATACAAAAATGTTTGACTGATTTACAGGCAACAGGTTCAGTGTGAAAATGAACTAGAGAGATGACATTGGGCAGGGGTGATCCACGAAGAAATTTTTTATTACTGTCTTCAAATGTTGAAAGATAACAACTAACAAAACGAAAAAGTTGTCATTACAAAACAAACGAAAAAAAAATGAAAGCCGTTTACAACTCCCTGTAACGCCGAATTAGAGTGCAGCTCTTGAGGAGGAGGGTAAGGCACGGGGGCTGGGGTCACGTGACCTCGGGGGGGGAGGGGGGGGGGTCACGTGGCCTGGGGGTCACGTGACCTCGAGGGGTGGGGGCGGAGAAAATTTGCCGCTAAATCTAGCGGGGAAAATTTTCCGCTAGATTTAGCGGGGAAAATTTTCCGCTAAATTTAGCGGGGAAAATTTTCCCCGCTAAATTTAGCGGAAAATTTTCCCCGCTAAATCTAGCGGAAAATTTTCCGCTAAATTTAGCGGGAAAAATTTTCCGCTAGATTTAGCGGGGAAAATTTTCCGCTAGATTTAGCGGGGAAAATTTCCCGCTAAATTTAGCGGGGAAAATTTTCCGCTAGATTTAGCGGGGAAAATTTTCCGCTATATTTAGCGGGGAAATTTACCCATCATGCACCGCGCGGTTACGCCGACGGCGACGCCGACGGCGACGCCGCTCAAGCCGGAAACGGGCGCCTAAGAGCTGCGTTCTAAAATCAAGTACTGGCTCAACTTCCTGGAGGACATCAGATAAGAAAAAAGAGGAATATAACACATTGCTGGAGTCTTGGGGTGCACTGGCGCAAAAAGGCAAATATTTGCGTTTTGCGCCGGCGCTGCGAGGCCACCCACTCAACTACGCACGCCCCTGACGATCCGAGCATACCGTATCAATGGCCGGACGAATTCGGCCCCTACGTGACCCGGAAGCTACAACGCAAGGCACGATGAGAAGGAAACTCACCGTGCCTTCTGTAATAGTTTCGCCATAACCACACAACCCCCTGCTGCCCACCCCACACTGCAGGGAGGACGAATGCTAAGTTTCTTCGGCGTGTATAAATACACTCCATCTCAACACTACACTACCCTGAAAATACTCGCCACACTTATCTAACCAAGGAGCTGGGAGGATTGAGTCACTAATCCAAGGTTGCAGAGTATAAATTATGGCCACTCCTAGTTAAGCACATTAAGAACGTACATGGACAAGGATGAGCCCTAATTTCACCTCTCTCCGTTAGCACCGGGTCTTGGTACAATACAGATGTTTCACTTTCTCTGTTCAAAGTCCTAGTGGGCCTGACACGCAGGCCGTCTCACACCACTGCGCCTGTCCAAAAGTAGCTAACTCACAGCGGCACAGTATTGTTCTAATGATGGCCTCAGCTCCCTGTTCCAACGGAAATAGCCCAGACAATCCTCACACACAAAAACTTGAAAACTCTGGGATTTGTCACGATACCCCTGACACTGTTTAGAATTTCAGGCCAGCGCGTTCCCTTTACCATGACATTGCACCTTCCTTTACAAAGTACCTGCAGTACAGGTCTCTCAGGCAGTGGCCACTGTGTTGCGTTTTCGGGCAGATTGGTTTAGGTGCCGCGGTCTCAGCCTCGGCAGGTGGAACAACGCGTTCTTCTGCTGTGGGGCCCTCTTGAGCCACTGCTCATCAATAATGTTGCCGAAGTGCAGCATAGGCATCTGGCATGTACAACTTGTTGTCTCGTAGGTAGTTGTGCCGTACACAAGCTGCGAGGACGACTCCAGTGGCATAGTCTGGGAGGAAGCCGATTGGCCTGCGGAGGGTGCGGAATCCAGTAGCCAAAATTCCAAATGCGTTCTCCACGGACCTCCTGGAAGTGGGACAAAGACAAAACTGTGTTTTTGTAATTTTAATGCAAGTGCGACAATTATAAAGGCTACCTCGCTCTACACAGTCGATAGTTGAATATCCCAAGATTATCACTGTAGTATCTGCCAGGATTGGTCCTCAGTTGAAATGCCTTGTCTCAAACAAAGTCGTCCGGGGCGATAATATGGGAAGATGGCAGCTGATTTGGTGGTGACAAATTCAAGGCACCTTGACTGAAGGCGGTATTAAAGGCGGTATTTACTGGACGCCATATTGGCGGGCATTGTTTGCTACGCGTGCTCAAAAAGGACTGCTACGTATTGCTCGCAAAGATGAGCAATCTTGACGGTGTGAAATATACGCTGCAGATGCGTTGTGCGAACTCGCTCACAGCACGTGCTTAACAGCAACCGGCGCAAGCTATGGCCGCCAGTGAATATGACCTCTACACGAAGCGTTTGGTCATTACGAGATGCCAGCGACTCTTTCACGGCATATGAGCGCCATTAAGGTTACGGTGGGTGTTGGATGAGCCGCCTTTTTATTAGTTGTCTTTCCGTACCGTAGTAGCGTCGCTGGTGACGTCACGAAAGATGTTTGGCATTTGACGCAGCTCCGATTATTTCATAATTGTACTGAACCTGCCTGTTTGCTGCAACAGCGTCGTCGCAACTGCGAAATCGCAACTAAATTCGCACCATGTGAAACTGTCCTCTTTTCTGCAAGTTGCCAAGAACGATATAATATGCTTTTGTTTACCTTCATGTATTTTGGGCGAAGCAACTTCCATATATACTGACATGTCTCATGCATGATGGATGCCACTTTTGACACGCCAACCTTGAATTGCAGTGCAAGGTCCTGCATTACGTTCCTGGTGACAGATACCTGAATGAAAAGAAAACATTGCTGTGTATATAAATGTCTGGGAGCCGAGAAACTAGTAATGAATTCTCCCTATAAACCAGTTTAATTGCACCTCGTATCCACTCTAAACGTTGCGGTTTAAAAAGAAAGACATTCTACCTGAACGTGATAGCAAGCTGCGCCTGCAACGAAATGAGCTCTCTGACGACATACTGCTTCGTGAGCTTTCTTTCCAGGAGAGCGTGGAGTCGTTCAGAAGAGCTGGGCATCATCCGGCAATATCTTAGAAATTGCTCCGGGTCCTATGCAGCATAAAGAGGGTCTACAGAGAAAATGTATTCCAGAAACCTGCTCGTAGGAAAACACAAGTCGACTTACCGATGAGTGAAACTCCGATTCTGTGGCTCTGTTTTGCCAGCACGGCCGGAACCACCATCGCCGCGGGTTTCCATCTAGGAGCAGCAGTATTTTCTTCTGTAAAACTAGGTATTCCTTTTAACAGAGCAGCCTGAACTCGTCATCATCCAGAGTAGCGGCCATCATGCTCTATGAAAGACAAGGCGCGCTGCTGCTTGCGCTCTTTCAATATGGAACATTGTTCACGTGACAAAACCACCGGGACAACTGTTCGCCTTGCGCGACATGCCACGCAACGCAACAACAAGCTTGCTCAAGCAGTCGTGAGCTGCGTTTGTCCCGGTGTCCTTGTCGTATTCGTCGTATTCGTTGTTTTCGTCGTTTTCGTTGCTGCGAACGCAGCCGATGCTAATGTCTTAATCAGCCCTAAATATAAGTATAGCACGTACTTTTTGCCAGAAGGTAATAAATAAATTAAATTTTTTTATAATTGTGTTAGATATCGAAGATAGTTACCTCAAACGAAATCAATGGTTCCAACCATCTGCTTCGCAAATGCGGAAAATCGCATGTGTTCGCAATCAATGTGAAAGGGAACGCGAAATTTCGCATGAGCGGTTCATCGCTCCACCGATTTCGCAGAAGAAAATCGCATCATGTGAATCAGGCTTAATTCTGGCGCGCCGATTAATCGCAGCGCCGCCACGCGCTTTCATTCCGGAGCAGTCGCCGACGGAGACAGTGGGCGAAAGACTATTGTTCTACTACGGCTCCCGTTTTGACCTCAAGAGCCGTAGTAAAACAAGTCCGGCTCCTCGCGAAGCATTACTAATTTCCCTCTTTATGCGAGTATTAAGATATATGAAGGTGAAGTCTTAGATTAAATATATGTTTTCATATCAAAACGTACAAGTTCCCCAAACAAAAGCATCGCCTTTTCCTCCGACAACCAAATCTCGTAAGAACTACTTCGTACCGCGTATGAACCATGCGCAAACTTGTTTTTTTTTCCTCGGGGTGAAAACGGGTATAGCCAGTCTTTATATAGGGACCATAACCGAACGCTGATACATCGCTCGTGTCCCATCTGTGCTCTATATGGCGGCCTTCTTGAGTGACACAGGAAAATGCACCACTAATGTTTTCTTATCCAGGAGATGCTGCCGCAGCCGACGGTTAAATCCCACGGAGCGCAAGTTCGTCTGCTTCTTTTGCAGGGGTCGTGGTGACATCAGAACGCCGAGCTATGACTGGCTCTGATTGAAGGATAGTGGGTACACCTCAAAGCAAGCTGCCTTAAAAGGTCTACTCATTATCCTTCAATCCAAGCCAATCAGAGCTCGGCGATCTGACGTCACCACAGCCCCTGCAAAAGAAGCAGACGAACTTCCGCTTCGCATAAAGCGGCGCCAGATGTGCTTCGTTAAGGCTGAACTCCATGGGACGAATAGACCGATCTCACCAGCTGGTTTGAGTACGCCACCGCTGCCGACATGCATCGTGGGAGCTGTAGTCTTTCTGCACGCGCGACAACCCTGCTGGAGGTCTGGTCGAGCAGAGCACGAGGCGGCATGAGCTCTCTCGTGAACTGGCGTCTGCCTCCTACGAACTACAGTTATGGCGGCGTCACGCATGCGTGGAACGCTTGGTGACATCGGTCTATTATGTGACGAATAACTGGCGAACGCCGCCCGACGGCACGCTCGCTTTGCGCGCGACGTAGCAGTCACTGTGTTGATTCCACGCGCAGAGCAAAAGCCGCCGGGCGGCGTTCGCCAGTTATTCGTCACATAATTCGTCCCATGGAGTTCAGCCTTTAGACGCTCGTCGTCTTTCTGTGTTTGCTGCCACCGGTTGGGCCACTCAGGCGCACGCAAAAAAACGCAGGATCACGGCGCGTTCGTTGTGCGAGATTAGCTTAGCCGCCGATAACAAACGCAAAAAGACAACGAGCGTCGTAATGTATTCAACATATATCATAAATATTGATCAGAAAATATTTAGATACCAAAAATATAATTCCTTCCCCCTCAGAATGTCATTTGTGTCCTAAAAAGCGGCTACACATTGTTTGTTTTTGTTGGTAAATGCATTTGTGTAGTATTTGAAGACTCTACTAAATACATCCACACGATACACATCAGAACGAACACAAACACAAACACCATGACGCACTGGACACCTGAATCACAGTCCCGTGACTGCTCTTGAGCCTTATATAGCCTCATATTCAAGTAATCATTTGCCGGTGACCAGCTCTGCACTATTAAGATTCAAGTATTCTATCTTCTCCTAGGGAGTCTGTCAAATGGAAACAGTGTTTTTTGAAGTTCGTGGACGATATCTCTTACTAAAAAGCATTGGTACAACTAATATAATTTGGCGCAGTCGCTAAAACCATATCCACAAAAACGGCTTGGAGAAATGTTATTGCTTCTCTGCATAGCACTACTCAGGATGAAGCGAGTCAAGCTAGTTCTTCACTTTAAAATAGTAATTTTGCTTTTCTTTACTATTTAATACGGACATTAACGTCACTATATTAAAGTCACTACTCACATCGCATACAATGACGAGTATACACATTCAGTGAACTAACATTGCGCTAACACAATTCCACGCCAAACATATCTGCTCACTGCTCTTGCTGAAGCTTTCCAGCATCAGCAAGTGTTGTGGTTGTAGTTCCCGAACCCCGTTTGTGATTGGTGTGCAAGAAACTCATCAGGTGTGTCCTTGATAGACAAAAAACAAAACAATAACAAACTTCTCTGATCCATCAGTGCGATGCTGCACAACTCAATTGACAAACTAATCAATGTTGTATTTAGGCCGTTCAATGTACTCCACATCTGCTTGAAGTGAATTTCTGATAGGCAAGCTTTTCATACTTTGGTAGTTTAAGTCAAACTACCAAATTATTGCAGTCAAAACGTACTTAGGGTATACAGAACAGTATTTACGATTTCTAGGTATTTTAAGAGCGTTCTGCACATATTTTTGATCGCTGCCTTTCTGTAGGGCTTGTAGTATATTTTGCATGAAATAACTAATATTTTAAGAAATCTAATTGAAAGGTATTTTGTGCCTACTATTTAGTATTTACATATTCCAGAACGCATGAAGAGGACTTCAAATGTAGTTTAAATAAAGCATTTTAAAACTATTTTCAGAATATATTTTAGAACTAAGTAAAAAAAAAAGCAGTGTGTATTTTCGGTATATTTTTTGTGTACTTACAATTATGAGCTGTACTTCAAATATACTCAAATTAGAATGTGGTATTTTCAAACGTCTTAGTTTTCGCTAAGGGATACCCTCCCCTGATTACCCTTCCTCCTCCTCCTCCTCCTCTCCTCCTCCTCCTCCTCCTCTCCGCCTACAACTCCCTGTAACCCAATTAGGCGGTACAGTGAGTTGTAACGGCTTCATTTTTTTTTCCCGTTCAACATAGGTATATTCACAGTGTTAAAGTCTCCCGTACGTTAGGGGGGTCCCTACAAGAAGGGAGGGAAGGGGGGGGGGGGAGGGTTCTGAGGAGATGTACTAGTACACATAATATACACCCCACTGCTGACTCTGCCCACGCTGTACCCCCAAATGTCAGATCCCGGAAAATAAGCCATTTTATTGCAAGATATGATTTGACTTCACTAATGGTGAGGCTGTGGATGAGGGTCTCAGGCCATCCGTTAAAATCAGGGGGGGTCTGAGACCCCCTAAGAGCCCCCCCAGACTTTAAGCCCTGTATACCACCGATGTCGTCGTGCGCCGTAGAGCAACTGAGTAGCTTCCGAAGGCGAGCAGAGTTAAAAGTAACTGAATCCTGGAAAGCTAGCGCCAAAGCTCCCCGTGTGGCCGCCATTTTGGTTCACGGAAGGAGCACTTTCTCCTTGACCTGTCCTTTCTTGTGAGCCGATCTAAATTCGTTGGTGACGGGTAGCTTTATAGAGACGTTCTTGCATACAGAGGTTTTGCTATCCACACACCGGCGAAACAAGCGTACATCAAGCGTGACAAAAACCCAGTGACTGCGGGTAAAAACGACGCGCGCGCACACACACACACACATTCACACTAAAACGCGCATACACCAAAACGACCCTTTCGAAGATACGAAAGGTTCGAAATGGCGATTGCCATGACAACAAGACGTCAATCGCCTTGCGAGGTTTTGGTCGTCTGTGTGTTAGTATCCGTTTGTGTCCTGCTAGCAGGCAGGGAAGGCAATGGCGGGACTTTCCCAAGGTCCAGTGGCTTTAAGCAGTGTATCCCAGTTGTACCATTTCAGATCCACAGCTATGAGGGGAAAGCAAACTTTACACACGCAGGAAGTTTACGTCGGCGCTGCGGGCCGATGCGCTCTCGGTTTTTTTCGTCTGAAAAAGACCCGTTGCTCTTAGTGCACATTACGTATCTGACTATGCGCATTATACGTCCTAGTGTCACTAGGCTAATTAACAGCCAACTGTAGTCCCCGACGAGCAGTCTTTGCTCGCAAACCTTTTTTTTTCTTTCTTTTTTGCCGCCGGTTTGTTATGCCCAAGTGTAAATATTTATACACCTCAACACCTCTCTGCATAACTTCTTTGTGAGTCGAATGCCTTAATTAGTGTACAACCAATAACTTAAAAAAATATGAAGAACAAATGTGATGGTGCCAAATGTATGCTGCAGAAAGTACAGGTACAGTGTAGTACAGGCACAGGAGCATGGTACGGAGCAATGGACGTCAATGCAAGCTATGTATTGACAATGGCATTCAAATATATATTTGTAAAAAATACGCTATTACTGCCTAGGCCGGTGTCTAAATAGTGCAAGAAATTCTAAATGATTTCTAATGACGTTGAGAAAACGTAGCGCGTGTTTTAGCGATAGCTGCGTGTGAACGACCGGAGTTGCAGCTGTTGTAACGTCTGAACGTTCTGAAAAGTTGCGTCGCTTTGAGGCCGGCCTGAGAAGATGTTTTCATCGAGCACTGCGAGCGTTTTTCTATTGAATGTTCGTCTATTACAGCGGTCAGGTCAATGGTATTTCTTCGCCTTCTCTTATCTGCGAACAGTGGTAGCTTCGGAGTGTGCACACGCTGTTGTATATTGGCGTGACGTCATTGGTCATTTCGTGCGCCCAGTCTTGGTCTCTATTTCGTATATACGGAAGCGCATTAGGCGGTGTCTACGATAGCACCCACTTTTAGTGTTATGCGCGCTCTGGGGCCATTATTTTCGTATGTTTCGTTCTTTTCACGGCTCGCCGCGCAACCTCGTATGTGGAGAAAACTTTTCTTCGAAGACATCCCAAGACAGAAACAACATGGACATCTATCGCGTGCCATACATATTCAATGTTGCCCTGAAAGTCCGTTTCAGACGGTAGAACTTTTCCCCGAAACAAACCGCTTGTGCGACGCCATAAAACTGAATCTCTCGAAAAACCAAAAAGCAAAAGTTTTGGAATGTAATAATTATGTTTGCCTTGTCGCAGCAGTACAAAATGTATCTGTGGCTTCATTCGAGCCTAGGAAAAGAACGCGGAGCAACGAGGCTGTAATGAGATGTACGGATGCAAATTCGGCTTGGACGGCCAGTCTTGCATTGTAAAAACATGATCGCAGTCAATCTCGCTCATATTGCAGGTAAATGAGGACGGATTGCTTGCAATTGTGATGGAGTTGTCAAGTCGGTCTGGGCGCTAAATCGAAAGTCACTGTCAATTTTTCGCGAGTTTTTTACTTTTTTAGAAATTCGATATATATATTTTTTTATACATGTCCTTTTTGCCTCGGATGAGGCAGCAGCTACCTTGAGCCCTGTCGTTTCAGGCTCCTTTCGACAAGTTCGGTTGTCGCATGTTTCCCTTGTGACGCCACGTCAAACAGTCGAATAACTAATATATAACCGAGTCGGAAAATTCGTGGCTGCGTGATAATTATTTTGAATAATATCGTGCCAAACAAAAAGTGGGTCTTAGAAATAAAAATAAGTTTATTGGGGACGGTATTTTAACGCTAAGAACAGCGTAGATCGCTTTTTTTTTTTTATTTAATATTTGGTTCGAAAGGAGGGGCGACGGTTGAGAAGTTTTGTCAATCGTCACCTGTCGCCAGTTTGAGAGCATCTCCAGGCGCAAATACTTTATTCACAGTTATGATAGTTTCGACATTGTCTCTGTGTAGTCGCGATAACGTGTTCTCAGGGGTTCTCTACCTTTTTTGCTTTCATGATTTGTCAGAAAATCCTAACTCAGTAACGCCTGTAACGATAACTCGCGAACTTTGGATTGCCCTATAGCTCTTAGTGCGTTAAGGTTGCCATAATGCTGAAAGCTTAAGACATATATATATATTTGGCAATATTAAGTTGTTTTTTTATTAATATCGTAAAAAATACGTTATTAGGAAAAGGCATCCAATAAACCCGGCACAAAACTAAATTATTCAACGCGGACTATATACGAGAAATTCGCGATCATTCTCAGGATAGCCATAAAAGTAGATGTACTATATTGTTTCTCATATAACGCGGTTACCTTGAAACACTCTTAGTTTTCGTTGTCTTGCGTTTCTGGTCGCATCTTTGTGAACACTTCCACACCCCCCCCCCCCTTTTTTTTTTCCAGAAGAAATAAAAAAGAAAAGAGAAATCCAAGACGTCCGCAATAGCATAATTTGTATCCGACCTTTGTTCTTGGGTTAGTAATAGTGCCAAAAACAATCCGTCATCTGCAGTTTTCACTTTTTTTCACAAAAGGGGTTTATTTAACGATTCCAATTCCATTATTTTCACGAAAATGAGATTAACCGCTCACGTAAGTAGGTACGTAAAAATAATTAAACGGAATGCTCTCTGTATGTCTCTTTTCAACGTAAGTGAAATCAAGAAATAAAACTTACAAAAGTGAGAAAAATAGAGTTTCTTAGATGCGGTAATGTTTCAATGCGTAGACCATATCCCATCAGTTGGGGTGGTTTCTATTATCTCTGATGGAGGAGCGGGATCGCGTTATATGCACGGAGAAGCAACCTGACTGGTGTATCAACGTTACTGCGGTGTACGTGGTAGCGAAACATTGCATAGTGGCCGACCCGATACAAACCTTCCGATTATTTTTCCTCGCTTAGGGGTTGTCATGAAAGGGACCTGAGAGACATCTGATTTTCGGTCGTACTTATTTCCACAGGAACCTCGCACGACTAAGTCCCCAAAACCGATCACGTCTTATCGCAAAGACCCAGTACTCGCGATTTTGGTCTCACCGACGCTGGAGCTATAGCGTGGGGAGACGGGGGCGTTAACTGATTTGTTAACCTCCGATAATATCGTTGCTCGGGAAAGAGGTCTATTAGCGGCGAGATGTTTTGGTGGCGCCCTCCTGTGGTTCCCCCTTGTGACGTCATTACCTTGCAAACAACAAGTTTGATGGTGTTTGTTATAGCATGTGGAAGCTTGAAATCATTGCGCTCTCAAAGGAACACTGCAACACCGTCAAATTAAAGTTCTTTCATTCCTCTTATTTCCGTCGATGATAAATCCCCTTTCCGACGTCATAGTCAGCGTTCGGCCAATCGTGGAAGGCCGACCACAGCGACGCTTTCGGTCGCGCACGGGGCTAATAGACTCCTATGATCCGCAGTGGGGAGTCTTTGTAGATCGCCCCGATAACGATACCCGATACTCTGCTGACGCATTTGCGTATCGTATTGTTTTTTAGGGAGTTTTCGTCGATCGTTTTCGCCGTCCCGCAGCGCTCTCCGCAACCCGCTACGGTACCCGGAACTGTATATAGTCGAGGCCATCGGCGCGCAGACGCGGCAGTGGTCTCTTCGTTGCGGAGGGCTTACCGGAGGGGGAAACGCGGTCTACGAAAACTCCCTATTAAAGGGGTCGTGAAACGATATCGGTTTGAAATGTTCGTGTCTTTGCAGAGGCGTACCGGTCCTCATCTGGCCCAAGTATACATGCGCAGATTGCCACTGATTCAAAAGCTTCTTTGTCGCGGTGAAATTGCGAGGACAAAAAGGGGACTTTCTGTCTTGCCTTCGCGAAGCTCGATGACGTAATTGTGGGATCGAAACCACCCGCCTAAGACAGCCGAGCGTGGCTCATGGTTGGACACGAAAACTGAGTGAGGGCTCGACGTCGGCTCGTAACAATCAATGCCTCGGCGAACACTCGGGTAGTGGCTCGTGTCCAACCGCTGTGGTGATGAGAGTAGCCGAACTCGAACAATGCCTGGAGCTCAGCGCGCGCGTTTTCAGCTTTGCGGTGGCTGTGATTAACGTTGGTGGCGTAGCATAGGTACCAGGCCACGTGGCCGCTTGTTCTGGCTCCGAGTTGAGGGGATGAGCGATACTCATATTTCCCGAATTTATATGCCGACTGCCGTTGCTCAGATAGAAAAACTAGGCCAGGTTTATTCAGTTATTAACGTTAGGGAGCGATTTTGAGTAGTATTTAGCGAAAGTAGAAAAATCGTTTCATGGCCCCTTTGAGTATCGCTATAATAATAATAATAATAATATAATAATAATAATAATAATAATAATAATAATAATAATATTGTGTTGTGCGTATGTTTAGACAGTCGAAAGTTAGTCAGCCGTAATGGGTGTCTGGTGTCTCGGCTGTAGACGAGAAATTTAGCCAGTGCAGTACAACCGCTAGCCTGGCGTTTTTAACGTGCACCGCGCATTACGTTACCGCGTTAGTGCGTGGTGCACATTAACGTGCACTACGCACTACGAAGCACGACCGCACGCCGGTACGCGATGCTCATCCATATCGAAACGGGCAAGGGTGGGAATTGAACCCAAGATCCCTTGGTTCTGCTGCGCGAGCTCTCGCTCCGCGTGCTCCGAGCTGCGGTGCGTTAACACGTTCGGCTATACCGATCCCCCTGTCGTTATCTGAACGATTTACTAGAACTCCCTAATGTCAGGTTTCACAAAGAGGAACCCCCCCGTCCCCCCCTCGAAACTTCTATCACAAGTCCTCTACACTATAAAAAAAAAAAAAAAAAAAAAAACTGGTTGTAAAAGAATTAAAAGGTTCTTCGGCATGTCTAACTTCTGTATCCTAAACAGTTTTAAGCACCCCCTAAAAGGGTTCCTCGTGAAAAACCTTTTAAGCTCATTCTTTTATATGCGAAAGAGTTCTTCATCGCCCAGCTGCCTTTCTAGTGCGCCAGGGGGTCGATAGTGCTTGAGGCGAAACCCTTCTTCACGAGCTGAAAAAGTTCTTGGTGCGTCAAAAAAAAAAAAAGACAAAAACGTTATTAATATTTCTTTTTTTTTTTCTTTTTAGGGCAGTCATTTTTATAGTGCGCGAATCTCATTTTCTATTCTTCAACCTCAAGGCCGCGACGCTCTTCACTTGCGCGTGCGCAGTCCCGAGATACTCTTCTCTACCCGCGGCACCACAGACTAACTTCACGGACTTTGGGGTGTTTCGTGAACTCGGTGAAACAGCGTGCTGAACTCCAGGAACGCGCGGAGGCTAGAAATCTACGGAAACCACGGAGGAAGTGACCTCCGAAATATTAGGGAGTTTTCGTAGATCGTTTTCGGCGTCCCGCAACGCTCTCCGCAACCCGCTACGATACCCGGAACTCTACAGTCAAGGCCATCGGCGCGCAGGCGCAGTAGCTACTTCTTCGTTGCTGTGAGCTTAGCGGAGGGGGAAACGCGGTCTACGAAAACTCCCTATTTACGTATTGATGGACAGGCTGGCTTTTTCACCGGGTTTCGCGGTTTGCGAACGCCGAGGTATTGGGTGTCTCCCCCGAGAGTGAAGCGGTCATGCGTCTACCGCATACACGCGGCTTGGTCGACCTCGGCGCGTCGAAAGCCTCCGGCGTGTTGCGCGGAGGGGAGCACTTTGAGAGCACCCTCGTCCCCGATGTCACGACGAGGAAGCAGCGATACGGCCCAGATAGTCAGGCGGGTAGGTCGGCTGCCCGCTGTCTAGACTGCGCGCGAGTTGGTTGGTGCTCTCCGATTCCCGGAATCTTTCGGGCAGCAGCGGGTTGAGGAGCGTGACACGTGTGTGCACACGTCGAGTGCCTGCAGCGATAAGGCGGAGCGTGTATTCTCCCTTTCCTCCGATCTGAGGTCGCTTTCCCGTCGCATGCGCTTTAGGATCGGTTCGTTGTTTTTTTTTTTGTTTTTGTTTTTCTGGCTCTCTCGGTACTCGTTCGCGACGCCAGGGTGGAATGCGCGGAGGGAGAAAGAAAGAAAAAAAGAAAGATAGAGGGAGGGAGGGGGCGCCTGTGTTTACATTTGCTCCTCGCCGAAACGAATACACGATAATGCCGCTGGTACCGCCGCATTCGTCGTCGTTGGTGTCTGATCTACCGGCGTTCATGCTTGTTCGCCGGGGATCCCGCAAATAAAGACCTACCAGCTCATGGAAATTTATACTTTTAAATGTATTTTTTTTCCATTACATACGGGGAAGCCAGCACGCACATGTGCTGAAAGGTCTTTGTGGGACCCTGTATCCTGTACAGTGCTGGCGTATATCTCTATTTGTGGGTCGTTATACAAAGGTATACACTTATAGGCCCCATTATAGAAGTCGTCACCACCCGCACACTAATGTCCCTGTGGCCATCTATATACCAAGGCCGCCTAAAACAATCAGAGCCTGCGAACGTCCTCCTCTTCCTCCATGGAACGTCATCCCAGTCGGATATGCCGGGCGCCCTTCTTGGCGTTGATTGGACACGAGGTACAGCCGAACGCTGACACGGCACTCGTGTCGAATCTGTGTCCTCGCTCCATCTCACTATGATGACGTCAACAGTTTTAGTGCACGGGCTTTCGACGTTCTATTTGGAACCTTCACGGCCTGTAGGGAGCGCATGGCGCCTATCAAAATGGCTGCCATCTGGATGATCGTCGTAGAACAGTGGTACGAGGCTGGGTCTGCGACGTGTTAAGCGCCGTTCACACTCTTGCGACCGAGTAAGACCGAGAGAGACCAGACCGATTTTTAAGCCTTTTGCGACTTCTTAGGACCGGATGCGCTGCAGCGGAGCTGGCCCTAAAGGGCCATACGCACATCAGCGTTTGAGCGCGGTGCGTTCCGTAGCGGCAAGCGGACGCGTTGCGTTGCGAAGAGCGCTTGCGCCAAGCTTGTACGCACAGTTGCGCTGACACGCAGTCAACCGCAGTCAAGAGCCAATAAGAACGCGCTGTCGTCGCTAGCGGCTCACCAATAGTAAGCGAAATCCACGGCAACATGGCGGCGCCCAGCGACAGCGCCGAAGTGTTCGATCTTGGGACAATCCCCCTGGCTCCCCCGACATTTTGCCGAACTTTAACATCGCAGCCTTGGGAAAACCAGTCCCCACCGCTCCCCAAAACGAAAAAGCAAGCACTGCGAGCGGAACCAGATACGTCTCGCCGAGTCGGCCGAGTGGCGCGAGCGAACATGTCGCCCTCCTCTCCTCTCTCGGCTTCTGATTGGTCGAACGCACCGCAACGCTTCAGAAAGTTGAGCGAGTCTCTACTCGCTTGTGTCGCGCTACCGAGCCTTGCGGGAAGGCGCGCGTCGTACCGCAAGTGACCGCGCCTGGCCGCAAGGACTCCGCAACGCACTCAAACGCCTTCAAACGCGAATGTGCGTATGGACCTTAAAGGGGCCCTGCAAGGACTTTTTTTACTGGTTTTTAATTTGCACCGAACCTGAGCGCACTGAACGTAGTAACTTAGTGAAACATTTATTTTCTCGAAATTCGCTTTATTTTGAAAGTTATAGGCAAATTAGAATTACAAAAACAAGCAAAAAATAATTTCCTTCTTGACGTCCTTGGTTGCTTGAGTGGCCGTGAACTAGAGGAGGGGTAGTGAGCTCATCGAGCGCTCACGGCTGCCGCACTCCGTGTCGACGGCGCGAGGGGCGCCACTAAAGCACGTTCTGGATAGGCTGTATGCAGCGGGCAGCCAGAGCGGCTCTCATTGCATTTGCTGCGCGATTAAACACTAATTCGGCAGGACACTTCATTGGCCACAAACGACAGCAAACACGGGGTAAAGATCAGTTCAGAATGGGAGCCACTTCGCGCTGCCATACCGCGAAACGGCCAAACCGCAAGACAAAGCTTCTCGCCGAAGGCCTTCGGAACGCTTGGAGCCGGTCGGATCCTCCTGTCCATACGACCGCAGCGCCGCCGCGTACATCCGGGACCTTTCCTTGTCGGCGCCTGATCCCACTACTGCTTTCTAGTATGCGCCGCCTTTTCCACCGCTTGGTGGCGGGTATGTCGACGGGTCATTTCTTGTTTCCGTACTTTATAAACTGCATTAGTTTCTTTTCTGATCTAAAATACTGAACAAAAACTACTTTTATATTGAAACGGTTCGCGCCACTTATATTTTGTATTTCGACCAAACAGAAGCTTTTAGCGGCTCTGACCAGTAGTAAGCCCAGGACCAAATACGTCACATTTTGCGCGCTTTCGGTACCGTGGGTCGTCCTCGTCGGTGGAGGAGGTTTCCACGTCGTCCGGTTAAAATATGACGCACTGATATCTAGTTTCTCTCTCCGTGCCCGCTGGCTTGCCCGAACCCCAAGAGACGTGGAAATCGCAAAAAAGGTAGACGCTTAAATATGATTGCAGGGCCCCTTTAAGATATCGCAAGAGGCTTAAAAACCGGTCTGGTCTCTCTCGGTCTTCCTCGGTCGCAAGAGTGTGAACGGGCCTTTAGTATAAATTCTAATTTTGCTGTATACAAGCACCCTTACTTTTTTTTTTCACGTCGGGAAGGTGTAGGCAAGCACCTTTATATTGTGTAGCCAATCATCCGCTAGGGAGCGCGATTCTCACAGCGCGGTACCACCATCGCTGAAAGTTGCGAATACTCGATGTCATACCAAGAAAAAAAAAAAAAAAAGTTTTACGCATTATTTATGCGCTGCACCAGGTAGCTCTTGTAGTATTTGGCTGCGAAGGAAGTAACGATTCTTTTGGCGCTTGGAAACGTGTACGTCTTGATGAAATAATATGAAGCTAATCTAACGTGCACCTACATATATCTTCATTCAACGCACGAAGTGGCAAATTATAGTAGCGTTCCTTGAGGAGTCGGACTTTTTGGCGGACGATATCAGCCCTCCCAACAAATCCAGCGGTGTGAACTTATCGGGTGACTACAGTCCCGGGCGTCGCTGCGCCTTTCCCGAATGAGTCACGTGACAGTCACACGTGATTGTATTGGTTCGATGGCTCGTAGCGTCCGCTGCGTCCATAGTAAGGCGAGACGAGACGGTGTTTAGACGATGATGGCGATGGGAAGACGATGATCTGCGTGCACGTGAAGTGATACGGTGATAGATTGGAGAGTTGAATTCGGTGAGGTGTGAGGTAATAGGAAGTTTTCGTAGATCGTTTTCGCCGTCCCGCAACGCTCTCCGCAACCCGCTGCGATACCCGGAACTCTACAGCCAAGGCCATCAGCGCGCAGGCGCAGTAGCGGCTTCTACGTTGAGGAGGGGGAAAGGCGGTCTACCAAAACTCCCTATTTAGGTGAGCGGTTTGGAGCTGAGGGCCCCTCTAGCTCACGGAGATGTGTCACTTAAAGGGCCTCTGACACGCCAAAAAAAAAAAAAAATATTTTTTTTTCATGCTAGGCGTTAAAATGGCATATCAGGACATTACAAAAAAATTGTTTCACTATAGAGTTGCGTAGTTTTTTTTTATAAAAAATAGAAATACGAGGCCCAATTCAAAGTTCCCGCCGTGCACTGTGACGTAACAGTGTTCCGCAAGCCACTAGCCCTGGGGTCTTTAACGTGTATCACGCAGTAGGGATACACGACCGCACGCCGGTACGATGCTCATCCAGATCGAAACGGGCAGGGGATGGGGAAAAAGATGGCGCTCATACGGTGCCTCGAGCATTGCCAGAGCTCGTCGGTTTTCGTCACTCGACGGAAGTCCCTTTATGCCCGGCCGGCACGCGTTGCCTCAGTCACGCGCGATGGTCATGTGCGCGCCGATTGTGCCGCAAGAGCTTTCCCCTCGCGGACGCGCGTGCGCAACGTCTTGACCGATGACTGAGGTGACGAAAGCCAGGAAGCATCATCACCACCATGATAGTGGCTTGCGGTAGATCGGCGGAGCGCTGATCCGTCGTCGCTCTGAACGCTCGAGTTGCGTCTTTTGAAACTTTATATGGGGACAGCTCGACTGAGAATTTAGTCATCCCCACATTGCACTCTCGAGCATGTGCAAGACCTTTGCCTAGATCCTGGCCGGAGATTTTGCATCAATTACAAAGCGAATAAACAAAAAAGCCCACACGCCAGTGAATTGACACAGTGAACCAAGCTCTGTCATTTTTTTTATTTTTTCTTTTTATTTAGCGCAGCTGGCTGAACACTTCTTTTGGGTCATATCGGCTCAAAAACAAACGGTATACCGCATTTTAAAACTGGTCACGGCGTGTCCATCGGCCGCACCAAGACGGGCGCCGCAAGCTTCAAATTGAATCGGTTGCTTCCAGAACATGTCCTAGACATGATCGAGGAGCCAGTCACCAGTTTTCGCACGAAATGAGTAGCCCAGAATATATACTCCAGCAAATGCGGAGTGGGGTAATCGGTGGCCGAGTGGGCTAAAGCGCACATCCAGCTCGACTCACTTGGAGCGAACGCTGGCGCTGCAGAACCCAGGGATCCTGGGTTCGAGCCCCACCCCTGCCCGTTTCGATCTGGATGAGCATCGCACCGGCGTGCGGTCGTGTATCACTACTGCGTGGCGCACATTCGCTAGCGGTCGTACTGCACTGGCTAAACTGCTGATCTCCATGCAGCTGAGAGACAAGCCGTCCGTTGTGGAAGACTAATTTCAGGCTGTATAAACATACAACACCATTTTGTCTTTTATCTCCGCGTCGCTATCCTGACGGCAGCTGAGCAACGGTTCTGAGACGTAGCACTCGGCAAACCATGTCGACGTGTTATCTCAACAAGCCATTGCTCAGCTTCCTCGACCGAAAGAACGTCTAACCCGAACCCAAACAACTACCCGAAATTTAAACAGCCGCAGTTTTTCGGGACCCCCTCCCTCGGCTGGGTTAGCCGGGCTTCACAAGAATTCTTGTCTTCTTCCGTTTTATTTTCAAACGGGCTCTTCTAGGCAAGCTTTTGATTAGCTTTTTCCCCCGTTCATTTATTTCCCATACGGAGAGCAAGTCGTCTGCTTCATGCGCAGGGTTAGCGGTGACGTCAGAAAGACGCCGAGCTCCGATTGGCTTTGATTAAAAGGATAATGATAGGCCTCAACGCTAGATGTCTTGAGGTCTACCCACTATCCTTCTTATCAGAGCCAATCAGAGTAGTGCCACTAAATAAGCTACTCTTCAGAGTGCGACAATAGACCGATCTCACCAAGCGTTCCACGCATGCGAGACGCCGCCATAACTGTAGTTCATAGGAGGCAGATGCCAGTTCACGAGACAGCTCATGCGCCGCCTCGTGCTCTGCTCGGGCAGACCTCCAGCAGGGTTGTCGCGCGTGCAAAACAACTACAGCTCCCACGATGCATGGCGGCAGCGGTGGCGTTCTCAATCTAGCTAATGAGATCGGCCTATTGGCCATATTGTGTCTTAAAATGATGGTTGCCAGTTATCTGAAGCTTTATCTTAAATCACAGGAAACGCTTTTCCGTCCTTCACAAATGTTTAAACAGTTCGCAACAAAGCAAAGCATCATCACATGAGCTTCCGAACACCGAATCTTATAGACCCTTTTCATGTTTACAAACATGAGCTGCCTCCTGCGTCCCAAGCAACTTCCGGTCGCTCCGTCTTTGAAAGTATGTCGAGCTTGCCTATGTCGCCAGTGCTAGAAAGCATAAACGCTACACGCACATCAAAGTTGGAGATTTAACGAGGGCCCTCGGCTGGTCAATTTAACGTCTTGGAGGAGGCAAGTTGGTTTACAAGAGTATTCGAAAATATTTATCATATCTGGGGGTTCTGCGTTCTTTTGGCGTTCACCTGGAGAATTGGTGGTTAAACGTTTCATCAACATTTCAAACAGCGGTGTTAGGGTGGGCTTTCTTCATACTTTTTATGAACCGGAAGTTCTCTGGGACGTCAAAGACTAGAACAACTCCTGGTGGCGTTTGCCATGAAAAGGGTCTGTACTGAGGAAGTCGCACTTTTGAATCATGACGATCGGCAGTTGCGTCTGCTCTGCATACGAGCCGAAATGGCGGCGCCCACAGCAATGTCGGGGAACGGAGTGCCGATACTCCAAGGGCAGCTCATTTAGTCTGACGTCAGCGCAACCCCTGCGCATGAAGCAGACAAACTTGCGTTCCGCGCGGGACGAAGTCTGCGCTATGCTAACGCGGGAGCGGCCCGAGGCAGTTTATTCTTCGTTCCTGTACTCGCCCTACCTCATTGAAGTTTTTTCGAAAGGGCGCGCCATCTTGTAGCTACTGCGCCAGTTAGACGAGTTCGCCATTGCATGGGCACGCGCTTTGAGCATGTGATTGGACACGACGGCTGCGTCAGCACTCGGCAAGGACTCGGATCCAATCGCATACTTCGTGTGCAGGAAAATGACGACCGTCCAATGTTGCGTGACGGTGTTTGAAAAGGGTCTATTACGCATATAAAGGATGGCGCTGCCATGAGAAGAGACAGAGTTTGCCCGTTCAATGTCAGCATCATGCATAGCAGTGTAGTAGTAGTATGCGTTGGGGGGGGGGGGGGGGGGGGGGGGGGAGAGGGGACAGGACAGACGGCATGGCACTGTACCCTTCGTAATTTTATCTAAAAAAAAAAGTTGTATTAACATATTGTTTTTTCTTGCGTAATTTATTCTACATATATATATAGCTCTGAAATGTTCACCGCGCACTACAAATCATGCTGTTTATGTATGCGTTGCTCTGAGAAGCGCGCAGCTGTCCACCCGTCGTTTCGGGATCGTCCGACGACCCTACCCAGGTGCGCGCTTTCGGCGGCCGTCCTTTTCAGAGCTGGGCGAATAAGGGGGCCTGGAGCGAGTAGACGCTGGCGTTGCCCGTCTTGGACTCGCTCTTGCCCGAGGCGTTGTAGGCGAGCACCCTAATGAGGAGCACGACGAGCCCCACGAGACAAACGGCCGTGACCGCGCCTACGCAAGCCGGCGGACAGCTCGGCCTCGTGGCGATGACCCCTCGAACGACCTTGCCCACGGGCGACGCGGGAGCCAGCGGTCGCGACGGGGGACTCGCCATCCCCGTTGCCGGGGTGAAGGCGCCCGCGACGCCGTCCGGAGTTGCGAAGTCTCCGTAAGGTCCCCGCGTGGAGAGACCTTCAGCGTCCGTCGGGGTGGGGGCCGTGGGACTCAGGAAGCCCGACATGGGGCTCGCGGTGCTCGAGTTGCGGGCTGGGACCGGAGTTCGGCCGGCCGTGAGGGGACTCGTTTCGGGGTCCGGGGTATGGGCGCCTGGTGCCGGACTCGAAAGGGTCTCCGGTAGAAGGAAGGGCCCTGCGGCTGAATGCGATTCGACGGCGGCCGGGGAGCCGACCGTGAAGTTGACACTGTTTAATTTCTTATTTTATGCATACTTTTTTCTTTGCACATCAATCGAGTAGTCAATCCCCGCTGTGTGCACGATTACGGCCGTTCTGCTTTCTCTGGAACGAGCGGTGGCTACGGCACGATGAACCAACCAACCGGTCCGTTTGATACCGTAATGGCAGGGACTCGACGGGTTATTGGAATTCGCGGTTGCAGCCTCAATTTATATTATACGGTCAAACGTTTCGAGCTCTACGCGCTTTTGGGATAGGCGCGTTCCGCAAATATGGAATTTTCGTGTCTGCGGCCGTCTCGGCGAGGATGAGCAGATCCGACTATGCGCCCGTACATTACAAATTCGGAATGATGCCTTCCCTTTATTGAGAAACGGACTACCGTTTGACCGTTCCGTTTGACGAGCAGAACTAGCTTCGCGTCTAAAATTTGAGGTGCGACGTGTTCGGCGTCGAACCTCATATCCATCTGCTGTGCCTCGTGCGCGATTTTTTTTTTTTTTTTCCTGGACCATATTTGACGTTTCGCCTCGGTCGGCGCCACCCACCTCTGTCGGCGCCAGCCGCAGTCTCGCCCGTGGAGGGACTCTCTGGTGTCACGGCTGCAGTGACGACGACCGGTTCAGCGGCAGGATCGTCCTTGGGGTCCGCGGACTTCCTTTGCCCGGCGTCCGACGCTGTCGAGAACGAGCACTCGTCCTTTTTGACGCCGGAGGAAAAGGTCTCGGGGACCCCGTCCGCCGGCGAGGCTCCTGTAGCCTCCCCTGCTGTCCAGGTCGACGGCTGGGCGGTCCGAGAACGCTTCCTTTTCTGCGTGTCGGCGAAAACCCTGCCTGTGATTTCCTTCGCTTTTCGACGGATGTGGTTATTTGGCAAGCGTTTGTGTTATTACGGTCATCTCCGTTATTAGCGAGGTTTCAGAGCGGACCCCCCGTGTGTTTCGTGTACGTACACGTCATGACCCGCTAAATCTAGCGGAAATAAATTTACTGTAAATTTAGGGGCAATTTAATAGCATGTGACGTCACTGTGTTACGTGATGTAATGACGTCGCGTGGAGTCTGTGTTACGTTAACACCGTCTGCTATATTTTTGTCTTTTTGTGGCTCGTACCTCATCTCTCTTCCAAAGATTCAAAGCATCCCCAAATGGTTACGAGACACGTATGTCCCCGTTTTGATATACGTTCGAAATGGGACTTTCTAAGGGTGCGTAGAAAGATGCAGGGGAAGGATCGTTTTAGCGTTGTAATCCTTGGTTGCTGTCCTGCTGCTTCACCTCAGAGGAACGTTCATGAACCAACGGGGCTTCACTAATATTTCGGGTTAGTGACTAGTTGGGTGACAAATAGTCAATGCATAGGGTATCCGCAATGAAACGCTCCAATGTTTCCTCGACCTCATGACATAAGAAATAAGGACACGGCATATTATCCGTTCCCCATCTCAGGGTCTACAAGGTGTCAGTATATATAGATGTATTTTTTTTTACAAGTTTTACAGATTTGTTTAAAAAAGGCTGTGAAAGTTACACTTTTGCGGCCTGTGGTGGTCAGTTATACGGCCAAGGGGACATTATGTGGGCGGCTAATCTTTGCGATAAGTCGGCTAATTAATTAAAATTCGTTCATTAACTCTTTAATTAATGAAAATAGACATATGATTCCAATTAGAAACTTCCTCAGCGTCATCGAAAACCACTAAATCAGTAATTTCCAAAAGACTGTGAGCGCATGAGAAGCGTAGTAGTGCACTAAAGTTGCCACTCGTGAAACAGGTACAAGACTAGCGGTTGAGGAAAGCGGATGATTAGATTATCATCGCATTCCGCAACCGCTGGCGTATTTTCTGGTAGGCACGGTGATATACTCTTTTTGCAGACTCACACTGGACTTGAAACTCGGTAAACCATGCACGTAACAAACCGCGCCTTCGGCTTAGCCGGCGTCAGCTTTGCGTGAAACGTGAACAGCACCTCAAGGGTGGCCCGTGAGGTGTAAATATACTCGGGCGGAAATCCAAACTCCTCGGGCTCTAGACTCGTCGCCCCACACAAAGGTGGGGCCCAAGTTTACGGAGCGCGCCGATCGGACTCTCTCGACGACTCCAAGACTGAGACAAGGGGAAAGAGACGACGATGAAGGAAATAAAACTGCCATTAATTATTTGGACGATCTATACAAGCCCCTGAGCTCGACAAATTTCACTGTAGACATCCTGTATTTATTCGGTGCTCGTGACGGTAGCCATGAAATGGAACCGAAAAGAAAGGGTGGCCACTCTACAGGCTCTCCTCCGCTCAAAAACTGTTCCATTTCAGCCCCGATGATATATGGCTGTCTCTCGCAGCTTCTCGCAGTGGCTTAAACGTTTTTTTGTTTTTTGTTTTTTTTTTTGTTTTTTTTTTGTTTTTTTTTTATAAAAATAGTTACAAAAAGTTTTTCGTTTCTAAAAAGTTAAAAAAATTCAGTCGTTTGATTCTGTATGGCGGAAGAGAAAAGCGAAAATTTCAAGATACTTGATTACGGAACACGCAGATATATAGCTTTTATTGAGCAGAAATTTTACACACCCATGCCGTTTCTTAGAAGCTTCGAAGAACGCCCTTCCTTTGCCGTTGTCGTCTAGAAACCAGTATGGTGTACGCTTCGATACTTTCACAAGTCGCGTGTGGCTACCCAAACACATTCTCAAGTAAAATTCCAGCTCATAGATATTCGAGATTTCCTTCTCTTGCGAAGAATGCCAAGATGGCGAATTCTTCGTGCTGCATCGCCGGGAAACGGCGTCTCGTGCTTGTTGGCATGCCATCTGGTGAAGCTGTTTTGATTCAGAAACCCTAACCAGAAGTTTGAGTTTTCTGAGGCCTTTCGGATGAGATGAGGAGAGCGCGCCCGAAGTGCTAATCAGTGCTCAGTCTGGGAGACCTTCGACTGCCCTGGCACAGAAAGTTGTCCCCTGAGTTTACCGACGATGTCTCTTAAAAGCTGGAAAAAGCTGCGAAATCTTTTTGGACACTCGGCGAGGTTCTGAGACGCATATGGACATCCCATGCACATTGGATGTTTATATATGCGTATTTCGTGGAAGACGAGGCGTTCGTGGGCCACGAAGTCTGGCCAGAAGTGTGCCTCTTTCGCCAGTCCTTCGGTAAACTGGACGTGTCGCGCGTGTCTGAATCAATATATATGAATGGCAGCGTCTCGAAGAACACAGTTAAGGTATACTACCAAAACGTTCGCGGTATACGAACGAAGGCAGATGAATTTTCGTCGAACCTCTAGCGCTTTCCTCTTGTGACAGAATCTGTCTTATGAGACTTGGTTATGTAGCGAAATACATGATTCACAATATTTTACGGCTACGCTGTGTTTCACCGTAACTATAGCGCCACTGGTCAACGTTTCGGCAGAGGGATGTTAATTGCAGTCTCAAGCAAGTTGAAATCCCACCGTAGACATGACCTTGAGACTTGTGATGAGTGCATATGGCTCGAAATTTTATCACGCGATCGTAGTAAATACCCAATTGGAAACTACTATTTCCCACCTCACTCTGAATGCTCAACTTTTATTGCATACTTTGACGCATTAACAAGTCAACTTACTTTTAGCGAAAACGAAGTACAAATATTTGGCGATTTCAACCTTCCAGGCGTAGACTGGGCCCTTGGCAGACTTAACCGTTGTGATTATCTCACAGAAAGCAAAACTTCTTCGTTTCTGCCACTTATCGATCTTTTTGGCCTTTCTCAACACAATAGTCTTACGAACTTATCAGACAATACACCTGACTTTCCTTTATCAAGCTTCCCAGTCGGCGCGATAACGTCTTCGTCACACCCCTTGGTGAGGGTCGATGCTCATCATCCGCCCTTTGAAGCCGAATTCTACTTGCCATGTTTATCGCGAGAACTTTCGAAATGCATTTACTGTTGTGAAAAGGGAGATTACTTGAGCCTGATTCAGGCATGTTGAATCGTATGCGTGGGCTGAGCTATAGGATTCGAATGACGCCGGTTTTTCAGCCAGAAAGTTGACGTCGATAATAAGAGGCTATCGACAAATATGTACCGAAAAGGCTTGGTAAACTGAGGACGCTTCCAAGCTGGTTTTCGAGGGAATTGAAAACGGCTTTGCGAAAAAAAACAAAACAAAAAAGGCTCGCTTTCACGGTTTATTTATGAGAACATGTAAGCCAATTCCCGCAAACGAGAACATTTTCACTGCTCACCCAGCAAATACTCCCTGCATGCCAGCAGGCCCAAACAAGCAAGCAAGGAGAGTCCTGCGCGCCAATGGATGATGGTGTGATGGGGTAGTTTCTAGACCAGAGACGTGGCGTGCTGTGTACGCTGCTGGCGTTGACAGCGAGCATCCACAATGCGTGTGTGCTGCAGGAAACGGTCCATGTAGGAAGTTGATGTCCTTTAACACGTGCGGTGACCTTTCTGCTGAGTGCGTACCTTCTGCAGCCTAATATTTCACCGCCGAGTTTGTGTTCTCGGCCAGAACCAAGTGGGAATGACCGCCATCGTGCTGCGATAATGTCGGGGGGATACAGCTGTTTCTAGAAAAGGGGGGGGGGGGGGGAGTAAGGAAGGACGTAACGTCATCTAGTGGCGGATTTAGAGGGGGGTCGGGATGTCCTGACCCCCCCCCCCCCCTCTCTCCCGGGCCACGCCCTTACCTTCCCCTAAATTTTTACACATGCTGAATGAAAGGAGGGAGAGCGGGTCAAGGGGTCAGGACATCCCAAGCCACTGGATGAAGTTACGTGCAAGATATTACGCGTGGATCTGTTGTTGTTTTTTTTTTTTGGGGGGGGGGGGGGGGGGAATGTCATCATTCAATTACAACCCTTCTCACAATGATAGTGGCCGGGTGCTGGGAGAAGGGCTCGCGTCCATGGTAATTTGTGACACCTTTCGAATGAGCTTAGCTTACGTGATGGGACTCGCGGCGTATCTTGGCTTCTGCGTGCTTCTTGGTCGGTTGCTCCGATGTTTCTTCCATGGCTTCTTGAGAGCGAATGGAACGTGGGGCAGCAGAGCACGCGCAGAACGGCGCGAGAAGGCAGCAGCAACTGCTGGACCAACGTTGAACCAACTGCATGAATGCGCGTGCACGATCCGGTGCTCGATCGATAGGGGGCCTTGTTTCAACTTTCAAGTAACGAATTTACGCTCGCTCGTGTCGCGTGCAGGAAACAGTTCTTTCGTGTTAACGAGTTCTGGAATAGGCCATTATCGGCAGTTCGCTGCGGTGAGACATATTGGTGGTTGCAGCGCGCGCGACGGTGTAGCTTTGAGGTTTTCGACCGGAGCAACGGGAGACGGACGATCGTGCTGTACGAAAATGAGTTTGTGGGCAAGACTGAGCCACTAAATTTGCTACGGCAAGACCTTGTACGACAAAAGAACTACTCTCATTACCGTGGTCGTGCTTGCGGTGTAAGCATACCAAGCAGCTGTTTACATTTGTCAGCCTGTCCGGAAAACAAGCTGGACAACGGTGCGTTGTTGTTGAACGGCGTGCCGACAGTTGGCGTTTACCGGATTTATTTAGAACTGTTACTTGACAGACGCTTAGATAGTTTGGCGCCCTGTCACGGTTTCCACCCGTGACCTCACCATCGTGCGAACGACAAATTACATAATACGTAATGATGCTTGTAAAGAGCGGGAGCTCGTAGTCATCGCCATCGCCTGTTCAGCAACAACGCCGTTGAAGTCGGCGTTCTGGTATTACACTTTTTCATTCGATAAAAGGCAACCTCGTATTTCATGAAAGACAACCTCGTCCGACCCGGGGAAACCCAGGAAGACGAGGTTGTCTGTGCTATTTCTGTGTGTGTATCGCAGCAAGAGTTAGTCGAAGAAACTCGGCAGGAGAACCGTCTGCAACAAGTGATTGCTTCGACAGCCGGCACCTGGCCACCATGAAAGGAGCTGCATCCTGACCTGGAACTTTTTCACCAAGTAAAAGAAGAACTTTGACACGTATTGGTGTCCTGGAATGGACAAGTACATTGAAACTGTTGTTAGGTCCAGCGGTGTTTGTCAAGCAGTTGACAAGTGTGCAAAGTCTGTGGTACCTCCCCTACAACCAGTTGCATTTCCGTATGCTCCCTGGGAAAACTGGGAATAGACATTGTTGGGCCCTTTTCCAATGCTCCAAGCGAGTGCCGGTGCACTGTAACACTAATTGATTATTCAGCAAGTGGTCTGAAGTGTGTTTGACGGCAGTAGTGACTTCAAGAAAGGTCATCTCGTTTTTACGGGCGGTGTTTAGCCGGGAAGGCTACCCTACTGAACTTGTCAGTGATCATGGCCCTCAGTTCGTTTCTGCTGAGTTTGAAGCATTTTTGACAGAATGGGGAGTGCGACACACATTCTCTTCGTACCATCCCCAAAGTAATGGACAGATCGAACGTTTCAACCGTACTGTATTCAAGGACTTCGTGCAAGTCAGTGTCCAAGAGCAGCGTCCCCTAAAGGAAGCGGTGGTAGAGTACTTAGGAGTCTACCGTTGCACTCCTCACGCAGCCACAGACAAGAAGCCAGCGTTCCTGTTGCATGGACGCCCTCCAAGGACAAGGCGGGACATCGTGGGTTACCCGTCCAAGGATTTATTCGATCAACCAACAAAGAGTGTGGGAGAGCTGCGACAGCGAGTAACTCAGTTCCAGCAGAAGTCCAAGAAGTATACGGATGCCCGCCGGGGAGCCAGAGTCAGCGTGCTGAAGCCTGGAGATAAAGTACTGGTCAAGCTACCAGGACACATTCCAAAAGGTTGCCTCAGCTCTCCTGTGCCCCTCAAGGTGGGGAAATAGGTGGGGAAGAATGCCTACCGCCTAGAAGATGGGAAAGTGTGGAACAGGAATCGGCTCGTCGTCATACGGGCTGTCGCCTTTCCGCGGTGCCACGGCTCTCCTGAGCCAATAAAGATTATTATTATTATTATCACCACGCCACATCATCAAGCTGCCCTGGGCCACATCCCATGGTTCTCAACGCCATCAGTGACCCCATCATCAACCGCATCTCCGCCTTGGTCGTGCAACCACAATCACCTCCCACGACATTCTTGGAGACTGCGTTGCCGGCAGGCTCCATCGACCTCGCCGGCATCGGGAGGTCCCCTCATCAGTTCGCCCAGTTCAGTGGTGTTGCGACTCAGGGCTTGTCCACGTAGCCGATCACCGTTGGAGCCATGCGTCGGCCAGGACATCGAGCAGGGTTGGTAGCGAGCCAGGGTGTCTCGTCTCAAACTGTTTATTTACATCCTATGTACAGTCTGCCGTTCGGCATGAGAACAACATGAGAACACAAAGTAGCAGCCACCTGCTGCTGCTTTTATAACGTCACTTTTCCCCACATCCCTAGTAGGGAATCCCCAGGGTTCAGGCCTTCACCAAGGCTGTGGGGTCAGTCCCTAACATTCAGGTATGCCCTCCCCCTCTCTCACACACTGCCACACGCGGCACACACACGGAAGGGCCAGACATCCTTGGCCGCGGTGTCGCCGGTCAATCTCGGCGGACAAAGGTGCCATCGAACTCGAGGAAGGCGGAAGACATCCATAATTGCAGGCGTCCAGGCTTCCGTGGGTTAGGGGATAATCCCATGGGCGATCTAAGCTGGGAAACTTGAGTAAAGCCCCCTTTTCTGTCGAGGACGTCCCAAGGCTGTCGGGTCGCCGTGCGTCGAGGTCAGACAGCAGAAGCAAGGAGAGGGGCCCGACGGCAAAGTCGGCCAGAAGACACTGGCGTGGGTCAATTCGATGATCCTTCGGAGGTCACGTCGTACCAGACATGTACAAATTACTCAAAAACGGTAGTTAAGTTACTGAGTATCGACGCCAAAAGTAATTGGAGTAGAGTAGAAATTACACATTTGTAATAGTAATTGAGTAAACTACTAACTACTGTAAAAAAGTAGCGAGTTACTTTCGAAGTTACTTTTTTATATTTTTGTGGTAGCAAAATGAACAGCAGTTTTGATTCGTGAAAAACCCTGCGAGCCTGAAATAAATGCAGTCATTTTATGACTTGCGTTTTCACCAAAATAGTTTATTCGCTCGCAGAAGCAATTTACTTTCAAAGTTATTGATAGGAGAGTTTGCGCCTTTTCCTCCTAATGACGTCCCCAGCTCAGCTAAAAAGACGTTCCACCGACGCGCTGGATGGAACGGCAGCGTTGAGTTTGAGAAACAGGCTGTGCAGGGTCGGGTAAGCAAGTGTTGGCATCTTAGGTGTCCATGACGAAACATGTGAGGTTTGCCTCGTTTGGGGGGTTGTATAACAAACTATCCTCCTTTTGTCTTTTTTCTTCGGCAAGTTGAGATTGTTATGACTGGCCCTCTTTATTCCCACGACGTTCGGAGAGTACGCTGAGCGAGTGCACCTGACCGTCAAGGGTTCAAGTCTCACGCCACGACGATGAGATCATCCGGACGACTGCGCGTATCGTTGCAGTGCTAGTGCTACGCTACCGAAAAAAAAGTTTTTTTTTTTAATTTAACAGAAGACAAAACGAAGTATACTTCGCCGCTGACGCCGGGTCCAATAAAAGGAACTCCCAAGGGTGACTCGCAACCCTCGCCGGCGACTACGGTATCCTGACGCGCCTGACACGCCTGACAAGTAAATCGTTTTCAACAAAGAGGAGGTCTCCCGGTCGTGGAAGGTCGGAAGGGCTCGAAGGATTACGTGAACAAGCATTGACGCTTGTACAGTTGCAGCTGGAAGCGGGAATGTGCTCCCATGAGCGGATTATCCGTGTCTGCGTTTCTGTGCGGTGGAGTCCGGCTGTGCAAGCGAGTATTCGCTGACGACGAGGCGACGATGGGAACAAGCGCCCAGCTGCGAGGTCATGCCAGTGGCGCCTCCTGTAGAACCCCCAAACCGCCTGAGTCAGAACTCACAAAGGGCAGGCAACATGAAAACAACAACCTTCGGAGTGCCCCCGTCTTCGCTTGCACGGTTGCAGCTGAAGGCGCGGCGCCTGCGTGCATTACCGGATTAGGTCAATACCCGACCAAGGCTTGTTAAGCATCTCTTCCTGCATTCGTGCGCGTCGGTGTTATGTTTTGGCTGCTCATCGCCGCCTTGGCCCAAGGACGCTTGTGATGCATTTTCTACGGCTGCGAGGGGGCCCCTTGTTTGGGAAGGCCGCTTCAACTGCCGGCGATTTCGAAAGTAGTTAGTAATTTGAGTAGAAGTTACCTGAAAAATGTAGTTAAAGTAAACTACTAATTACCCAAATAAAGTTGTAATTGAAAGTTACCAAGTTACTCGGAAAAGTAGTTAAACTACAGTAGTTTGAGAAGAGTAGTTGAACTACGTCCAAGTCTGCGTCGTACCCGTAATCCGAGGTGCGTTGGCAACTCCAGGGCGCCTCTCGCTTTGTCTTCGGGCGCAGCTGACCATAGCCACCTGGCGACGATGCTCCAGGGCGTTCACCTGTTGTGGTCGAACTGTACGGCGAAACTTGTCCTCCGGGGCCTTTCACAACAGTGGCCATGGAACCAAGACGGTCTGCCAGACAGACCTCCAGACCACAAGGATTGCAGAATTTTGTTTTATATTGGTGTTCTTGTTTCTAATGTTGCTTATAGCATTTCCTTTTTATTCTTGAAGGGGGGAATTGTGGCGGCGCTACTGTCGCATTTGTAGACAGAAGAAGAAGAGGATGGAATAAAGGTTGTTCTTCACCTGTACTGGAACAGGCCGGTCAGCATCAGCTGCCACGGCAGCATACAACAAATACATCCGGCCAAAGGCATCATAATCGGTTTTTGGCCAGTCGTAAAAGGCCGACCCCAGCGACGCTTTTGAGAGCGCGTCGCAACGGGCATTTGTAGAGTTTTTGGAACCCGATATGGGCTGACTGCTCGCGTGCAGGCGGTGCAGCGCAGATCAGCGACCTCGGCCGATAATGAAACCTAGCCAAGGCGCGCAGCACCCCATCGCGAGTCCGATGCTTATCTCGGATGTCTCGCAACGCGGTGATAGATTATACGTACTCCGTGGCCTGATGTACGTATACACTACGTCGTCCGTTGCCGCACACGCGGAGAGTGGCTCGTATACGTGCGCGCGCGTTTCTTGCGACACGGTGACGCCCGCCAGCTTCCATGGCACGCGTGGCGCAACATGCCCCTGATGGGTCTTTGTAGCGGCGATGGGAATCGTGTGGGGGAGAAAGCGGAAATCGCTCCTCCCGCGTGTTCCATTCGCCGGGTGTTCGGCAGGGGTCCGAGCTTCGGGTGCGCGTTGTTGGGGCGTCGTAGAACAGGCAAGCACCGGCCAACTTATGTGTAAACGGGATGTAAGCGCTTGAAAGACACAAGAAAATAGAAAATAAGCCACAGAAACTTGCAACACTTCTTTTTTTTTTTTTTTTTTAAGTGTGCCAGGCACGGAAGAATGAACTTCAATGTCCAGATGTTTTGGTGGCGGCATCCTGTGGTTCCCTCTCGTGACGTCATTACCTTGCGAAGAACAAGTTCGATAGTGTTCGTAATTAGCATGGCGAAAGCTTGAAATCATTGCGCTCTCAAAGCAACACTGCAACACCGTCAAAATTCAAGTTCTCACATTCCTCTTATTTCCGTCGATGAGAAATCCTTTGCTGTCGTCATAGTCAGTATTCAGCCAATCGTAGCAGGCCGACCACAGCGACGCTTTCGATCGCACACGTCGCCAATAGTCACATTACTGCTCTACACTATCACTTTTTTTTTTTTTTTTTCAAGTTGTGGTTTAGTTTTTGGAAGACAACGTAACTCACTGAAAGCCAACATTTTCTAATGTCGTTTTCGCTTCAAAGTCGTAACGTGTCCAGAATTTTTTTGCAGAATGGTTCGTCCTTAGTCAGACATTTTTAAAACATTTTAATCGTGTACTGACTGCAGTCAAAAGGCAAGCAGTTTGCAGTAATTGCAAAATGTCCCGCCCTTACGAAGCAACCGTTGAGCGGCGAATAGCAACAGGCGACAACCATCAATCTCAAATGAGCTCCTCTCTCTCTCTCTCTCTCTCTTCTGCCAGGCTTGCAATATCTCCTGAGATTGGTCGTTGTCGGCTGTTGCTGTTTGTCTCTCATGTGCCAGTACCACCGATAAGGCATGCGGTCATCGTCAGTATACATCCCGCGCACAGAAAACGTCTTTGTAAATCACGAGCTCGTGCCCTTACCTTTGCCGGCATTGACTGAATGAACCAGCTCTCTACCCATTTCATAAGTCATGTCTGCTGCCTCTTACGGAAACGTCCGCGTGGGGGGCTCGCGCACGTGGCGCGCACACGCAAATGTTTCTTATATAATTTCTCTGACGACGTAGCCCAAGTTTTGCATTTCGTGTATAATGGCTTGCCTTTCAGTTTCCATTCGGTAAGGTGCGGCACGCGTTCTTTCGGGTTTTGCCTCGCAGCTGATTGACCCGAAGGAAAGCCCCGTTCTATGCGACGACGGGCGGGGTTTCATAACGCCTCCGTGGAGGAGTTGGATTCGGCTTTCGTCATGTAACGGTTTCCGCGTGTTCCCGGTGTTTCATTCGTTCCCTGCGAGCGTGTTTTCCGCTTCTAATGATTAGGCTCGTCTTTCTTTCGTAAGCGTCGGCAGAGCTCCTTGCGTAAGGAATGCTGTAATGCCTCGAACGGCTTGCGAGGAGGGCTGATATTGCACGCGTGAAAACGTTACCCTCCGACTCTGTCGCGCCGCTCTGTCGCGGAAGCAGGAAGATTGGTTTAACGGCGCTTAAGCGTTGCGAAGATGCATGAGCGAGAAAGATGGAAGGACGGGAAAACCTGTAAAGTTGCGCCAGCGTGGAGAAAGCTTGTCTGCAGAGCTCGAAATCTGATGGGAACGCGGCCAGTGATAGAGGAAACTTTACCTGCTTTGCCACACGCGCACGCACACACACACACACACGCACGCACGCGCACACACGCACACGCACAAAGCGGTCTTGAGACACCTTTTGATTGTGGTACGCGTTCATGGGATCAACTGACGAATGTCCCATTGGGTGACTGAGATTCCGTGTCTCACATGGTTCCGATCAAGGAACACCAAATTGCACCTTCTGCCATTTCTTCAGTGAGGTGTCACCATATGCCATCCTGCCTCGGTGACGCTTGGGGTCAGTGTGTAACACGTGCAAGACAAGACCGGCTTTTAAGCCTCTTGCGACGGCGGAGGACCGGGCGCGCTGCTGCGGAGCTGGTCCTACTCCGCCGTCACAAGAGGCTTAAAAACCGGTCTTTTCTCACTCGGTTGCAAGTGTGTGAACGGGCCTTAAAGGGTCCCAAAAAAGAAAAAAAAAAGCTTTTTTTTAACAGTCTGGTTGGGGCACGCGTGTCAAAAAATTAATTTTACCCGAATAATAATAATAAAAAAAAATTAGAGCAATATTGACGGCGCGAGACTCGATTTAGTTGGTAGTCACCTCCCTTCCAGTTGTTTTCTCTCTCGGCATTTCTGGCGCGTGGAGGAGAGGTGGAGAGGAGGTTTGGCGCGTGGAGAGGCTTAGCCATCACGTTGAGGTGAAGAGAGGGTATGACCATCTCGTTGAGGTGGAAAGAGCGTATGACCATTCGCGACGAATTAGATTTTGCGAGCAGAATTAAAAAAAAAAAAGAAAAAATCTCGCGCCGTCAAATTGCTTTAAATTTTTTTTTCGCGTAAAATTAATTTTTTGACTTGCGTGTCCCAACCAGACTGTTTAAAAAAAGAAACTTTTTTTTTTTTTCAGGGACCCCTTAACTGCCTTCGATATCTCTGGTACGCATAGAACAAAGTTAAAGGGGCGATGCAACAATTTTCGTACTTGGCGCAAATACTGTTTAGAACGAATCCCTGAAGTTAAGTACTCCGGCGATTTTTGAGCTACCTCAACTAACTATATTTTCTGACTCCCCGGCCTTTACCCTTTCCGGTATGCTATTTAGTATCGCGAAATTCATAATAGTTATTGCGAAATCAGCAAATGAAAATGATGCAAAAACCAACATTCAAATTTACCCGCACTTTTTTTTCAGTGCCGTGACATCAGTGGCGGGCAGGCTTGCCAGTCGAGCGAGCAGTCTAAAAAATAGAATATGCCAATCATTTGTTCGGTGCTGGAGCGCGGATCCTGGAGCGGGCTTCCAAAGCATTCATTTAACACCATGAAACTGCTTCAAATCAGTTGGGAACAAATTCTACAGTCCAAGAAGTGAACCCCTGCACTTCCACTTACGTCACTTTTTCGTTGTGGCCAGTAGAGACTTTAAGTTTGAAAAACACGGTGAGGACCAAAATTGTAAATTCAATAACTTCGCGAAAAAAAGTTATTTTAACCTAATATTTGGGATACTATTTTAGCGATGTTGTTTGGCGAGTTTAGCAAAATTTCAAGCAAATCGGGGACCATGAAGAAATCGCCGGAGTACCCCTATGAAACACGCGTTCATTTTTCACCACACGCAATAAAAGTCACAGAAAAAAAAAAAAAAAGAGTAGCGTTTTTCCCTCAACTCGCAGCCAGAACAAAAGCCACGTGATCTGGAGCCGATTATATGCCGCCAAGGTTGATCATATATAAATAGCCACGCGCTGGGGTTGGCAAAGTACAGGAGACGCGCCGAGTTCCAGGCATTGTTATGGTTCGGCTATTGTCGTCATTGCCGTGATTGGACACGGGCCACTACCCGAATGCTTGTCCAGCTATTGATTATCGGGTCCAATCTATGAGCCGAATTCAAATTTCGTCACTGGGGGGTACTGCGACCGCCTAGCTACGTCACCAAGTTTTGCGAGGGAGAGATTGAATGAAAACGCTCGCTCTTGTCCTTGAAGTTACACCGCGACAAAGGAGTTTCTTGGCCAGTGGCGTTGCGTGCGAGTATCCTTGAGTGCTACCATTGTCAGTAAGCTCGTGTAGAGTGAAAAACATTCCAAGTTAATATCGTTGCACGTCCCCTTTAAAGAGGACTCCTCTCAAAAGTCGAACCAGAATAAATGACCGATATCGATTCACGGAGACTAAATATGAGCACTGCCAACTAATGCGTTAATGGGAAACCGCGATCCACACTAAAACCGATATTAAAAATGCTACCACCAGCTTCTCAGCCAGCGTTCAGCGTTTTGACTGTTTGTCAAGCAACCTTGTGCTCCGACGTCATCTTCGTACTCGAGGAGCTTGCTTGTTTGCACTGCTACTTTTTTCGCCGTGGACGATTTCTACTTATTATGTTTTAGCTGCCGTGGTTTGTAAGTTCTCCTCAGCAATCGCACACGAAGGTTATTGACTCCCTACTTGCTCAAGCCTGTCGTGCGAAGAGCAAGGAGCCCAAAGGACAAGCATCGTTGTGTAATGCCGAGCACGCCTCGCTGTGCTGTGGGCAGTCTTGTACACGTTACTAAAAAAAAGTAATCGATTACAGTTACTATTACTTTTGGCTAAAAGGTATTCGATTAGATTACTTGATTACTCGACAGCAAAAGTAATTGGACATTACTTTAAGAAGGAACCGTTACTTTTCCGATTACTTTATTGTGTGAAGACAAATCTTTAGCGCTCATAACAATGAACTACTTCCAACCTATATTTCACATTTTCACAAGTATTGAAGAAGAAAAAACGGGTTCCCTCTACAGCATCAGCCATCTCTTTGCGCTGCATCATGGGATCATCGGTTTTTCTAGCTGCGAAATTTCTAGCAGTGTCGCAATCGCTATTTCACCTGAAACATCTCCACTGGTCCCTGATGAATAGAAACTTAGAGTGCTTCTTGGAATCTCTGGTTCCAAATAAAAGGTATTTTGTTTTCTTGCTCTATATATTTTCTTGTACTGGCAACCAAGAGGCCCATACTCTCCTTCGCACACATACGCGCTTCTCGAGATATTATTCACATGTGGATGAACTCGCATGTTATACAAAAGAGCAGCAGCTCCAGGATTTGAAACGGATCATGCGTAGTATATCCATTAGCGGAAGAGATCGCACCGACCACTTCTCAACTCAAAACCTTGCTTGTCACAAAGGCCACGTGGGGGAAATACGGGATCTTGACGTGTATTTGAACTGACTTTGTTATATTTTGTATCCACTTTAGACATTCTTCGTTTTCTGGTTCTCCTACGGGCTGCGAGTAGGTACCGTAAGCAGGATTGTTTTTTTTTTTTTTTTATGTGTGTGTGTACGTGAGGGGCCTAGTTTGAACGAAGGACTTACAAAGTTGCATTCTGCTCCCTCAAACTTCGCCCTGAATGGCCTTTGTGACGCACTGGGGTTTGCCTGGGGCTTCCCACTCCCAGTCCCAGCTCGAGAAAAAAAAAAAAAAAAAAAAACGGACATTTCACAGAAACTGTTCATACAAAGGGGTTGACCTCGTTTCCTACAGCTCCTCAAAAATCTTTTTTTTTTCCGTTCGAAAAAAGAAGCAAATTTTATTTTTGTCATTTCAGAAAACAAAGATGTGTGTGGAGGGAGGGAGGGGGGGGGGGGGGCGTGAAAAAATAGTAACGGTTAAAAGTAATTTTCATTACTTCAAAAAGTAATCAGATTACTCTTGTGATTACTGCCTAATAGAAGTAATCAACTGATTACAATTTACTACAAAAAGTAATCGATTACAAGTAATTTGATTACTTGTAATGCGTACGGTACAAGTCTGGCTGTGGGTTGCGCAAACAAAACGCTGCGCAACCCGGACGTGCGTTTTCACCAGTTGCCGAAAAACTCGGATGTTGAGGAAGCTGTGGGTCGACGCCGTTCGTCGAAGAGATTTCGGAAGGCCGTGAACTCTCAAACTTTTACTGGCGGGCGGCGGGCATAGTTTAGTTCGTTACTGCTCAGCGCGAGCTTGCGATAAGCTTCCATGCACAGCACCTTTGCAACGTGCATTGCACACCATTAAGATTGTAGTTCTCAGAAGATAATTTGGGCCCGTTCTCAGCCTGCGCTGCGAATATCGTGGCCAAGTATGGCGCCCTTTTCGGCCGGCAGAGTGTATTAATATTTGCTACGGATGTTTGGTATCTACGAAGCAAAGCAGCAAAACAGCAATATCATCTTAGCTGACTAATAGACCGATCTCACCAAGCGTTCCACCCATGCGTGACGCCGCCATAACTGTAGTTCATAGGAGGCAGACGCCAGTTCACGAGACAGCTCATGCCGCCTCGTGCTCTGCTCGCGCAGACCTCCAGCGGGGTTGTCGCGCGTGCAGAAAGACTACAGCTCCCACGATGCATGGCGGCAGTGGTGGCGTACTCAAACTAGCTGGTGAGATCGGTCTATTGGAACCGCTCTTACGGAACTGCGAATCGCGGTACGAACTTTGCGTCACACGATGGCCGGAAGATGGATGGATGAATGGATGGATGGATGGATGCCAGAGCCGTATATGTAGAGAGTTTGGTCAATGGGAGGCGCGGGCAGAGCCAGGGCGTGCGGCAGACTCGGAAAGAGGGCTTGGCATGCTCTCTTGACCAACCAGAAGCCGAAAAGAATCCCCTAGCGGTGGTAGCGAGAAACAGTTCTGATCAAAGGTCTATGTTCGTAAATGATTTTAATAAGCGCGTAAGAGTGATGCGTAACTCTTTGTGGTTGAAAATAGGGTACACGTGTTGTTTTCATCATGATCATGCAAAAAGATGTAAGAAACGAATGCGTCGCTCTACTCTGTTTTGCTCGAACAGAGTGTGACCGCTCGGACGGCAGATTCCCGGCCCTCGGCGCTTGGCGTACGGATTATGTAGATCGTTCCGCTAGTCGCACTCTTCCACCATCATTTTGGATGAGCGTGATTGAAACATCACGTGTACCATATTTTCAGTCATTGAGAGTTACTCCAATGCAGTTATCAGGTTTGTTTCTCGCGACCACCGCCAGGGTATTATTCCTGGCTTCTGGTTGGTCGCATTCAAATTTCTGAAGACGCCCTGGAACACGCCCAGCCCGCTTTCGGCCAATGGCGCCTCCTCATTTGTCTCCTATACTTCCCAACGAATGGCCAAACTCTCTACATATACGGCTCTGATTGATGCTAACGGCTGTACCCTTTATAACGGGGAATAGCTTGTGCCACCTAGCGAAACTAAAAGTATGATTTTTTTTTTTTTTACTTACCAATTCATTTCCCCTCTATATTTTTCTTTTTTTATAACCATCTCCAGGCGATGTAGGATAGTGAGTACCAAGATAACCTTTAAAAAATCAAGCAAAAGAAAGAAAAAAGGAATAGAAAAACAACTAAATACATAGCATTACTGTTTGCCCCTCCCTCCAGCGAGGGAGTCGGCAATTTTCCTCTGACCAAATAGCCATACCTTATCGGCGCCACCCCAACACCGTTCCCGCTGGGAGACAGGGTTGAGAGTGTGGGCCGGGGCCGCGCGGCAGGGAGTGCCAATTTTCCTCTGTCCCCTGCTGTGCTAGTTCAAACTCAAAGAGGGGAGGCGGAGAAAAAAAGACTCAGTATGGCTTGACAAGCCTCACTGTGCCCCCCGCCCCGCCCCCTTACAGCAGCAGAGGACATACACGCACAATTTTTATAACATTACTGACATAATTAGCAACATACAAAATATTGGTATAAAAGATGACAAGGAGAAAATAAGCTAAGCAATCAAGACAGACAAGGCCCTCAGATGTCATCACTAGAGGATCCACGCAGAGCCGCCTTGCGTCAGCATCGCGCGTCGTGGAGCGTCTCACTACGCGCGCGACGCTAGCGTGTTCGCCGCTTGGAGCGGGGTCCACTAACGATGACGTCATGGGCAAACCTTGTTTTCTAGCTTGTTCTGTAAATATTGTTGAGCGGTTGGGGAAAGTAACCGGGTCCTTCTAGCTTGCGTATCACGGGGGAAACAAAGGAAACGTTTATTGGGAAATTACATTCGGGGGCACCCCACGATCGCAATTACTTTTTTTTCTGCTGAGGAGTTCGCTTACCCGCGTATGAAAGGGCCGGAATTTGCCGCAAAAGCTTTTTTTTTTTATTATAGTGTTTTGTAGGAAAAGATCAACAGACACACAGAAAGGGGGCATAGAAGTGACGTGGTCAGCGTGACGTAACCACGTCAAGTGGTGCATGATGAATCTACGAGCCAAAGCAACAGGGAAGAGGGTGTACCCCGACCTGCTCAAGAGGAGGGAAAGGAGGAACGGAGGAATCCCAGCCCTTCTCTCTAGTTCTTTCTTTCCCTCCTCATGAACAGATTGACATATACTCTCTCCCATGTAGCTTTGGCTGTACTGCTAGTACTGCACCGTTACAATAGTTTAGTTAGGGACGATAACAGCTGGCTTTTTTTAAGTTTTTTTGTAGTAGCGTGAGCTGCATCTACGAGCTTGTGCGATTTCTTCTGCAAACGGCGCCTTTTGCAGCGACCATGTTCTCGCGTCCGTCCTTTTGGTAGTGCTGCACGCAACTCCGAGTTTTCTCTTCCTACTCGCTGCACTAGTTCGGGTCATCGCGTAAACAACGTGGTGCGACTGACATTGAAATGCGAGACAGTTTTATCTTTCTATAGAAGTAGCGCAGTCAGCTGTACAATGTGTACTAACACAGTAATACAGTAATATATATAGTGTGGGCACCCTGGCGGCTCCCCAGCCTAGTTGCCCGACTGCGAGGCAAAGGTGCCGAACTTTTCCCGCATGGCGGCGACGTCACGCCAGCCACGCGCACATCGGATGCGTCGCCTTGATAAGGCAGATGAGAGGCGGTGCACAGGGAGTCGCTGACTGGACTCAGCCGCCGTTGGTAACAATGTTAATCGTCCTGTCCATGTCCCATTAAATGTAGTTTCTTGTTATTGAAACCGTTGGCTCCGTGTTATTCCTCCGGGTCGGGTATGCAGCAAGGCGAACCGACCACAATAATTGTATATATATATATATATATATATATATATATATATATGGGTAGTTTCATCTCAAATCGGGCAGGCTAAAAGGGTCTAATTTTTAATTTTCACGAAAAAAATATATGTTTTGGGGGCATTTCTCAAATGAAGGAGGGCGCAAACCGCATGTTCCCCAGATTTTTTGTTCTCGAGTTACGATGCGTAGAAGCCGCAGAGGCAGAAACTAGCGTTTTTGCCTGCCGTCGCAGGTCGCGTGTTTGACACCCTCTGCTGGCGCAAGTGTTTTTTCTACACCCTTTTAACTTTTTTACCTCAATTAATAGGTTCTATAAAGATACCTTGACGTATTCAAATACTTTTATAAATTTAATTGTTTTCTAGAAAAAATGTTAAACTCGTCACTCCGGTCGCTTTTTGGTCAAATTTGACAGGTCATTACTTTGTCTCTACTTGAGGTAAATTTTTTTTCTTTGGCTCTACAGAAAGCCCAAAGCAAGCCCATTATAGATATAATAATATCATTATGATCTGTTGAGTAGCCGCTCCGCTACCTTCACGTAAACCTTGTAAGAAATAACAAATGTTTAAAGTTTGAGGTCGATTTTCTCAAAAACCCCATTTTTGTAAATTTTTATTTTTTAAATTCTTTTAGATATATTAGTCGACTACAAGAAAAAACAACCTAGAAATGTAATATTTTGGTTGTATGTCTTCTATTTGAGCCGCAATCACGTGAAATGTGTGAACATTTGTTATTTTTCATAACCTTTACGTGAAGGTAGCGGAGCGGCTACTCAGCAGATCATAATGATATTACTATATCTATACTAGGCATGCTTAGGGCTTTCTATAGAGCTAAAGAAATAAAATGTACCTTAAGTACAGACAAAGTAATGACCTGCCAAATTTGACCAAAAATCGACCTGAGTGACGAGTTTGACATTTGTTTTAGAAAACAATCAAATTATTATAAATATATTAATACGTCAAAGTATCTTTATAGTACCTATTAAATGAGGAGGAAAAGTTAAAAGGGTGTAGAAAAAACACTAGCGCCAGCAGAGGGTGTCAAACACGCGACCTGCGACGGCAGGCAAAAACGCTAGTTTCTGCCACTGCGGCTTCTACGCTTCGTAACTCGAGAACTAAAAATCTGGAGAACATGCGGTTTGCACCCTCCTTCATTTGAGAAATTCCCCCAAAACATATATTTTTTTCGTGAAAATTAAAAATTAGACCCTTTTAGCCTTTCCGATTTGAGTTGAAACCTACCATATCGGGCAGGCTGAAAGAGTCTAATTTTTAATTTTCACGAAAAAAATATATGTTTTGGGGGCATTTCTTAAATGAAGGCGGGCGCAAATTGCATGTTTCCCAGACTTTTTGTTTTCGAGTTACGATGCATAGAGGCCGCAGTGGCAGAAACGAGTGTTTTTGCCTGCCGTCGCAGGTCGCGTGTTTGACACCCTCCGCTGGCGCTAGAGTTTTTTCTACACCATTTTAACTTTTCCCCCTCATTTAATAGGTACTATAAAGATACCTTGACGTATTAATATATTTCTAATAATTTGAATGTTTTCTAAAAAAAATGTCAAACTCGTCACTCAGGTCGATTTTTGGTCAACTTTGACAGGTCATTACTTTGTCTGTACTTAAGGTACATTTTATTTCTTTAGCTCTATAGAAAGCCCTACGTATGCCTAGTATAGATATAGTAATATCATTATGATCTGCTGAGTAGCCGCTCCGCTACCTTCACGTAAAAGTTGTGAAAAATTACAAATGTTCACACATTTCACGTGATTGCGGCTCAAATAGAAGACATACAACCAAAATATTACATTTCTAGATAGTGTTTTCTTGTAGTCGACTAATATATCTAAAAGAATTTAAAAAATAAAAATTTACAAAAATGGGGTTTTTGAGAAAATCGACCTCAAACTTTAAACATTTGTTATTTTTTACAAAATGTACGTGAAGGTAGCGAAGCGGCTACTCAACAGATCATAATGATATTAATATATCTATAATGGGCTTGCTTTGGGCTTTCTGTAGAGCCAAAGAAAAAAAATTTACCTCAAGTAGAGACAGAGTAATGACCTGTCAAATTTGACCAAAAAGCGACCGGAGTGACGAGTTTGACATTTTTTCTAGAAAACAATTAAATTTATAAAAGTATTTGAATACGTCAAGGTATCTTTATAGTACCTATTAATTGAGGTAAAAAAGTTAAAAGGGTGTAGAAAAAACACTTGCGCCAGCAGAGGGTGTCAAACACGCGACCTGCGATGGCAGGCAAAAACGCTAGTTTCTGCCTCTGCGGCTTCTACGCATCGTAAATCAAAAACAAAAAATCTGGGGAACATGCGGTTTGCGCCCTCCTTCATTTGAGAAATGCCCCCAAAACATCTAATTTTTTCGTGAAAATTAAAAATTAGACCCTTTTAGCCTGCCCGATTTGAGATGAAACCACCCATATATATACAGGGTGTTTTTTTTTTAAGCTTAACATAATTTTTAAAAACAAACCATGAATGCTAGGTTAATGCGGTCTGCGCAGGTGAGTTATAAGGCCAGGGGGACATAGTATAGGGGACTAATCGTAACGATCAGTCGGCTAATTAGTTAAAATTCGTTAATTAACTTTTTAATTAATGAAAATAGACATATAGTTCCAATTAGAAACTTGCTCCGCGTCATTGAAAACCACTAAATCAGTAATTTTCAGAAAGACTTTGAACGCGTGAGAAGCGTAGTGGTGCACGAAAGTTACCGCTCGTGGAGCAGGTACAAGGCTGGGGCTAAATAAGCGACGGAAAAATTGCGCGGGCGCCTTATCGCAACCCCTAGCTTTGTACGTGCTCCACGAGTGCTAACTTTAGTACACTACTACGCTTCTCACGCGCTCAAAGTATTTCTGAAAATTACTGATTTAGTGGTTTTCGATGACGCTGAGCAAGTTTCTAATTGGAACTATATGTCTATTTTCATTAATTAAAAAGTTCATTAACGATTTTTAACTAATTAGCCGACTGATCGTTACGATTAGCCTCCTATAATGTGTCCCCCTGGCCGTATAACTCACCTGCATAGACCGCATTAATATAGCTCTCATGGTTTTAAAAAAAAAATTATGTTAAGCTTAAAAAAAAACACCCTGTATATATATATATATATATCTGTGGACAATTTATAACGGTATGTTTTCCCGCTAGACGACCTGCCGGTTTGAACACGGAAGTCGCCGCCTGTAGCCGACTTTGCATGACGGCCAGGTGCCCCTGTTGGAACGGGGCCAGCCGTGCATCGGCGCCTTTTTGTGCACACTGTAGGGTTTATTGTCTGATCTTTCTTGTTGCCGAAGGCCGCTTCCACGCGCTGAGACGGCACGTTTCGCACCGGCTTCGCGGTCGTGGATGCTCTTTCCAGCTTGAATGGAAAACAGCAGAGAAACTGTTTGCAAACAATAAAAATAAAAATCAGTTTAAAAAAAACGGGCAGGTTACTTTGTAGTTACTTTTGATCAATTTTTTTTTATCGCTAATGACTTTTTTTTTGTAGTCTCGGGTGGTTAAAAAAGTCACCAAAATGCACATATTTTTGTGGCCCTTTTATCACAGTGTTTTGTTCACTACATTTCAGCGCTTTCCTTTACGCACAAATTTCTGTAATGTCTTTTTTTTTTTTCCTGCTTTTCAATCAGCGATGTGGAAGCGGGGAGTAGCAAAGTGCTCAAGCTCTCGCTTGCGCTTGCAGGCAGTTTTCGCAATTTATCCTGAGCGCGAGAGCGGTTCGGAAGCGGGAATCTTGTTGCGGTAAAGTGTACATGATCCCGCTTGTGATTCCGTGGGGTTCTTGCACTTTCTTGCGTTGTTTGAGCGCGATGACGACACAGAAGCGGGAATGCTGTGACAGCAAAAGTGTACACGCTGTGCCTTTGATTGCGCGGTGCTCCTTCGCCTTCGCCGGCGCAGGAGAAGCGCTCGCGGTCCGACGCTCGTTCCTGCGGTAGGGGGAAGGTCCGGCCGTGCTGATCTCGCACCGTGCCGTCCGTTTCGAAACTGGGTTAAACTTTGGTCTTGACCGGAACACCCGTGTCTGCGCGAGATGTGCACGTCCTCTGCGTATCTGGAATATAACCCCTCTCCAGAGGCGTTTACTGCAACGTACGCTACTGGTCGTTTTGGAGCACGCCGGGATCGACTTTCTGGAGTGCCCCTATTTCAATTGGCGATCGGGGTCAAGACGGACGTGTTCAACTCGTCGCTTTGGATCAGCTCCTGATCCGGATCCGAGAAAAGTCGCTCCGCCGATTTCGGCGGATTCGACCGGAAGCCAGCCTGGCCAGCCCTCCGCGCGAACACGTGGCTTGCTTTCTCACCGGGGCATGTCGCCTCGAAAGAATTCGTAACAGCCGCTCGCGAAGTGCCACCCGCTTACTGCTGCTGCTGCTGAATGACATTTCGTCGTCAAGTTGGTCGAGCAGCTAGCTCCTCCAGCGGCTCAAGTAGCAGCGACGACGAGGATATCGGCCTCTTCTGCGGAGGCTCCGCAGGAGAGGCCGAAAATCGACACGTACTTGGACACTGTTCACGAGTATTCCGACGAAGAGGCAGGTGGGCTACGCTGATGCACATCGCTTATTGCCTCGTATCTTTCACATCATGATAATAATAATAATAATAATAATAATAGTAATAAATCGTTTATTGAGCAATTCTTGTACATAATTTTGATCGAAGGCCCGCATAAGGGCGCGAGCGCTTGTGTGGCAACCCAACAGAGTGCCAGGGTTGGGCAGTATCGCGATACAAATGTATCGCGATAGTATTTCAGAAATACATTTCGTATCTGTATTTCTGTATCGCGATACATTTTTTTCACCAGTATCTGTATTCCTATATCAAAATACAGAAGAGAGAAGAGTACTCTTCTCTCTTCTGAGAAGTCTTGCGTAGTCGGGGACTTGAACCAGGTGGCGTGCCAGGAGTGGAGTCAGAGCATCTTCTGGCGCAGGGTCTTAGGGATTTCTTGAGTCATTGTTTCCTGGCATCCAATGCCCGCTGCTAACCGTCTCTCTTGCCTTAGCGTACACAGTACACCCAGCCGACAAAGCTGACTCACAGTCCGTTGGAGCACGAGCCTGGCGGTGGTTGGTTGTAAATAGTAGGATGACTCACGCAGTGAAGTTCAACACATAGTCGAATGGGTCTGCGGCTGCGCCCGTAACATTGCACGGCTCAAGGCTACGTCATCAGCCGACGTGAACGTGACCCGCTGCTCTGGTGATCCGAAACTCAGAAAGGAGGCCAGACCTGGCCTCGCGGTGTCGACCCAGACTTCGTACACCTGCGACTCGTCTCGAGCGCGCTGTTTCTGGGAGAGCTCGCACCTGTGCCGGCGATATAAGGTCGCAATCCACGAGGTCCCTGTTTCGATGATACTAGGCGAGACTTGAGGACTGCAATCCATGCGTCGGTGGCAAAGGGCCGGCAGAAAGGACCTTCACAACAGGGATGCCACCGTATCGTTGTTTCAACCGTAACAGACGATAAGACATGTGTTCCAGGATGCTTGAGGTGGTCCGCTATTCTCGAAAATTCCAAATGACACTGCCTGCACGATCTTCAACGAGGTAACCTACAACGAAAGTATATATTGTCCTTTATACAGCACCGTGGTCAAGTTTCATGTTCAAGGCCACACCTACAGATAAGAATACCAGTTCATACCACCGTGACGTCATCTGATCAATGTTGACAGGGGCATCCTAATTGGACAGGGGCGTTGTGACGTTTTGATAGGATTTAGGGTGACATCGAATTTATTTAGAGGTCGAAGTCTTTTCGCATCCCTCGTCAGACAGACTGGATGTCAGGGAAAGGACCGCGGTCATTCCTTGATGGAACGTTTTTTTTTTTTTTATTTTGAGCCCATTGAAGATTCCTCGCTGTCCGAAAGCACTATGGCAAAGTGCCAAGCCTACGGGAAAGTAATTTAGGTATCAAAAACTTCGACTTCAAACTTCAAGCTTCATCTCAGTTGGCGTCTCAAACAAATTTTTAAAAAAATGTATTGCTGTATCAGTATTTCTGAATTTGTATTTCTGCCCTTCCTAAAATGTATTCCTGTATTTGTATTTCCAAATACTTTTTGCCTCTATTTAAAATGTATTTCCGATATGTATCGCGATACATTTTTACAGATATATTTCAGTATCAGTATTTTAGCTAGTATTTTAATGTATTCCAGTATTTGTATTTCCAAATACATTTTTGAGTATTTCTGCCCAACCCTGCAGAGTGCTCAAAATAATTAAAACAATGGTGACACAGGCAGATTGGACAGCAAATGAAGGAACAGTATGTATACACCTAAACATGAAGAGAGCACCACTCCTTTAATTTCTGTTTCGCGTCTTTCAGAGACGGCAGGTCGTACAATGTTTCCGGAAGTAGAATGAAATATAATATTTTCTTAAACGCCTCCCGTAATTTTTGTATACCATAGGAATGGAAAAGGTTTCAGAATGTCCAAGATGTTTTTGTCTGTTGACTCTATACTTGAAATCGTCAGTATAATAATACTTCATTAAAACTACATATTCCCTTATTTCCTCTACCTGCAATATTTGTAGAGAGGACAATTTTTCACCACTATCAAGAGTTTCAAATTTTGAGCCATAGGCAATACTATCTGCAATTCTATATATTAGTCTATTTACGTTTTTCTTCCGGTGGGCAGAACAGGTTCCATATACAGTGATTCCGTAACGCAAGAGGGAGACTCCCAGTGCTTCGTACACTCTTTTCCTAAGTGAAATATTATAGAGGTTTCTTAGCTTGTACATATACGCTAAGACCATTCGTAAGCACTTTACTATATTTTTGACGTGTGCACTCCATGTTAGGCATTCATCAAAAGTTATTCCTAAATATGTGGTTTCGGTCGCATATTCGAGTGGAGAGCAGTCGCAAGAATTACAGTCGGTAGAATGCAGATACTCTTTTTTGATGTGTCCGAAAGCACATTAAGTTGGTCTTCGTTTTGTTCACAAATATATAATTCCAGGAGAACCAGTCTACTAATTTGTTTATATCACTTTGAAAAATGGAAACTGCATCTTCGTATTTTTTATGGGCCAATACAATTGCAGTGTCGTCCGCATATTGATATAACTTAGAATTTAGAGACAATTTATCTAGGTCATTTATATTAATGGTAAATAGCAGAGGACCTAAGATAGACCCCTGCGGTGTGCCGGAAGTAACATACAAGGGTTCACTTATGCTACCTCCTATCCGTACACGTTGTGTACGGTTATGGAAGTAATTTTCAAAAAACTGAAGAAAAGGTCCCCTGAAGCCCATATTTGTTAGTTTATTTAATAACAGCTCGTGATCAATTGTATCGAACGCTTTTCTTAGGTCGAGAAAAAGAGCTAGGACTATGTGATTAATCTCTATTTTCGCTCGTGCGTTGAACACGTGTTGTTAGCGCCGCGACTGTGAAAACATGTGCTTCGAGATCTGGGACCAGAGGAAGGGGATTCCCGGGAAGGTAAATGTCGGGAAGGCATCCGCTAATCCCGGAGGAGTGGTCATGTTCCACTGGGGATCCAGAGGCGGAGCGACTTCCTTCGGATCGCGTGCTCCATCTTGGATCTGGTCTACTGAGCTGCTCGAGCAACTTGACGACGAACTGTCATCAAGCAGCTGCAGCAGTAAAAGCTGCCGACAGTTCGCGAGCGGCCATTATGAATTTTTGTGAGGCGAGATGCCCGGCGAGAAAGGAAGTCACGTGTGCGCGCCAAGGGCTGACGACCAGGCGGCCAGGCTGGCATCCGGTCGAATCTGCCGAAATCGGAGGAGCGACTTTTCTCGGATCCGGATCGTGATCTGGAGTGGGAGTTGACCCAAAACGACGATAAAACATGTCCGTCTTGATCCCGATCGCCCAGTGAAATAGGCACGCTTCAAAAACGTCGATCCCGGCGCGCTCCAAAACGACCCGTGTAATTCGTCATTGAAAAGCATTGAGAGGGGGTAACTGGCAAGGTTAACCTACTAGGCTTTGGCAATTAATTTATACTTGCCACAGCCGCCTCGTGTGTAAAATTAGTTTAAACATGCAGGATATCCCTTTCCCGAGAAGAGTTTCACAACTAAGTTGTTTGAATAACATTGAACATTATCGCTAAATGTCAAGAAATCAAATCATTATTTGGTTTACTGTAACCCTATAACTTGATATTTTGGGTGGTTCCCGTTTCGACCCATTCCCATTTCAACCTTCCCGTTTCGACCCGGCTCAAAACGACCTTCTCGTTTCATCCTTTCCCGTTCCGCCCTATCCCGAAACAACCTTCCCGCTTCGGCCATCGTTTGTCATCAGTTCGGTCGGTTCGTTTGTATTGTTCGTTAACAGTTGATTAGGTTCAAGTCAAGTGTCCAATGTCTGTTTGCCTTGCTGACCTTACTTCTCCCTCTCCCGAAACAACCTTGGAGACCTGGCACCATAAGATAAAGCTGTTTTGACAGCTTTTTTTTCTAGTCACCTTTCAACTTTTTGTTGGAAAAATAAAGGAATTATTATTATTATTATTACAAACACGGCGTCAGGGAGGGCTCGCGCGAACATTTACAGCTTCATTGATTTGTTCAAATGGAATGAGGCTTTGGCAAGGGTATCTTTGCAGCAGCTTGCAAAGAGTGGTGCCGTGCGGGCCAGGGGGCTCAAGTGGGTCAGCAAGGATTATAAACTATCAGAACTGGAGTGTCGCCTTTCTGATGGCACGATTTCCCTGTTCGACTTTCTCAACAAGGCAGAGGCATTTTCTGGTCTATGATATTTTCCTGTGTGCGCGAGTGTTCAGTGTTTGAAATCGTAAAAGAAAATAAAGTCGGAATCATATGCCTGTCGCCCTGTCTGATTTATCGCTCTCCAAAATATCAAGATCACTAATACGCTATTTTTAGCTTACACAATGTGCTTGTGTACGCAAGACTTCATTATTGAACGTAGCGCAAACAAGCGATCGGCAATGTTGCTGTTCATCTCATAGAATTAAAAGGCTGCCATAAAAGCTATTACTGTCTTTTGAAGTGTTCATCTGAGCTAGTACCCTAAGCCAAAAAATGTGATGCTTGCTAATACCATTTCGAAGTAAAATTAAAAAAAGCGACAAGGTCGTCATTGCAGTAACGGTGTCGCAGAGCGTACATAGACCGTTTCGGGGGTGCGCGTTATGGGGATCATCTTGAAATTAAAAAAAAAAAAGCAAAAACACCTTAGGTGGTTGAAGTAAGAATAATACATTACTTCGAAACTTGCTTGAAAGAGGTGCATATTTTTAGAAAACATTGGCATGCAATAATATTTCAGAACATATATTAGCAGAAAAGGTGCGCAGACCAGAGTTAGAACGATTAGGTAGACTTTTTGCGAAGAGTTTGCGATGCGCAGGGTCTTATACAAATGGGTTGAAAAGGGACGGGTTCTAACGCAAAGGGTCTTTCGAGTATCGGCTGAAACGGGACGGGTTTAAATGAGAAGGGCGTTTCGGGCATGGGACGAAACGGGACGGGTTGAAATGGGAAGGTCGTTTCGAGAATGGGTCGAAACGGGATGGGTTCAAACGGGAATGGGTTGTTTTGGGCTACACCCGATATTTTGCATCCTGGCTATCAATTTTTGCCCTCCATTGTACTGAAGTCTGCTGTTACATGTGACATGCTGTGATCTGCATGTAGAATCAGACTGAGCTCAAAATAAATTTTACATACAATACTCAAAATATTTTGCTTGACTGTTTATGTTCAATTAAAAAGGTATCTTCACTGACGCTTGTTTTGTTCTTTCTTGTGTGCAGGTAGCCATCAAGATCATAGACAAGACACACCTGGACGAAGAAAACTTGAAAAAGATCTTCAGGGAAGTTCAAATCATGAAGCTCCTACATCATCCTCATATCATTAGGCTATATCAGGTTTGTCAATATTTCTTACATTGGCGAAAAATTGTTCCCATTTTTTTTCCGTATACAATTGTAAGGTAATGATTATATACATACTTTTGTTTATGATCTGCAGTCTGTACCTGTTAAGATCACATTGAAATTACACTTCAAAGCTCTTTTTACTCATTCTTTATCCAACACTTGTATGTCGTCACTAGTCTACTTTTGCTTTGAATATCCTCCAAGTCAGTGCACCTCCTACACTGTTTCCTTTCCTTGGAGAGTCACCCTGGCAGTAAGACTGACTGACTGTCTCACTCATCTAACAAGACATGTAACCATTTTATGGGCTCTAAGCCTCTAAGGGTACTTAAGGTTAGTGTGATCAGTACGGTATTTTTTGTTTTAGTTCTGGCAGAAATGTTTAGCAATTGATTTTGTTGCTAAGTTCTGAAAAATAATTTCCTTGGGTGCTTTGGGTGATTTTTTTGGGCACTCTTTAATTTTAAAGTCCTGCTTGATGCTCACTTAAGTGCATAGTGCAAACGACAAGTGGCTTATGGGATTCAACTTCGGTTGGTGGTCGGCCATCTTGAGCATTGTTAGCCTTAAAGTGACTTAGTTCAATGTGGCTGTAGATGCTCTACAGGAAAAAGAGTATTGGGAAGCAGGGGCCTTAATCTGGACACTTGGCAAAGAAGTCGGTGAGAAATTCGGCGGCTTTGATTGGTCGGCTCAAAGGTCAAGTGTGGCGTTGGCCAATCACGGCCGCCAGATTTCTCGCCGAGTTTTTCACCAAGTGTCCAGATTAGGGCCCCAGTTGTCAGAATGCTCCTTTTAAAGGAACACTGACAGGGTATTTATGCTCGCCGAGGTTTATAGTTGTACATGGCATATGAGAGCCCAGCTACCCAGAACACAATTTGTGGCTTGAAATTCGGTTTCTTTCCGCCCGAAAACCGCCGATCAAGAACTGGCCGGTTCGAGTCTCGCTCACTCTCTTTTCCGTGGTCATGGGCTGTTTTCTAAGGTTTCGACGCGACCACCAAATTTAATCAAAGTCGTTGGTCACTGAAGGCGCACACTCAATATTAAAAATAGAAAAAAAATATGAAACCCATTTTTGTGGCTTCTAAAAAGCTGCAAATACGTTGATTGCAAAAAAAAAAGTTCCACAGAGAACCGAAAGCATTCTGTGCGTGCGTCGTTTCGCGTATCGTGGTACTCGCGGGGACGGCGATGGCAGCAGACGATGGGCATGGGACCTCTACTTCAGAACTGTCGTTCGCGGTACCGGTGGATTCTGTTTGCCTTTAAAAGAGAAATTTGGGACTGATCAAAAGAATTGGTATTCATCCCGTACGACACGCCCGACCACCAAGCCGATTTGCACGAAGACGTCGCCGAGCCGTCGCTCTCTCGCTCGTGGCTGAAGGCATCGCTCGCGCAAACGTCAAGCACAACGTGTCTACTTCGAGTTGAATATGCGCGCGTACGATTTCTTTACTAGGTGCGAATGTCGCCAATGCGTGGTGCTTCCTGACTTCGACCCGGGAGTGCTTTTGCTGGAGGAAAATCGGCAGCAAGCTTTTCAACTTACAGTTTATCGGCTGTATTATTACTATGGAAAGTGATCCCCCAGCAGCTCAGTGGGAAAGACGTCCGCTTCACACGCGGCAGGACCGGGTTCGATTCCCAGTGATGGCGTACCTTTCTTTTTTTTTTTTAAACATTTTGCGATGTTTACATTTCTTTTCTTTTTACAATTATTACTGAAGAAACAAAAAAAAAAAAAAATAACAAACAAATGTTGTGGACGAAACTTCGCTGAATTAAATGTTATGGTAGTATGGTATTTCCTTTTTGACACCTGCGAATTCAATGTAATCACTTTCCACAAAATGCAAGGAGCATTTAAATCCGGTAGCGTCCACTTTTCGAGGTGCCCGTTAATGTTCTACAGTAATTGCAGCCAGCCATTGGTCCCGATCGCGTTGATCTTTCGGAAACTCTGTCGCACAATGCCACTTTTTTTCGGACTCAGGACATGTGAGCCAGCTCTTCACGCAACATCTTGGGTGTAATTAATTAAACATGAGGAAGATACACAGAAAGGGGGGACGGACAACGTTGTCCGTCCCCCTTTCTGTGTATCTTCCTCATGTTTAATTACTGTTACCAACACGCTCGTTTTGTACTAAATCTTGGGTGTATTCTTTTCGGAGCCGATCATGGAAATTCACCACAAGCACTCACTACTCATCTCCAACTCCTCAATGTACAAAACAACTCATCTTGGGGTACTGAACAGCGAGCGGAACAAACATAACTGCAAAAGAATCGCACGGCAAGCAGTTCCCGCTACGCCGCCTCTCATGTCGTCTGTACGCAGAGGGGAAGAAAAAAAAAGCGCACGGTCGGGTGTAGCCACGTGACTTCCCTTCCGCCACTCACTCTCTGCTCTCCACTTCTCCGACCTCCGTGCGCGGGTTTCGGTTTCGGTTTCGAGCAGTTGCGTCTTTTGGCCTTATTAAAAAAATACGTTACGCCGTTGCAAAATATTAGTTGGGTGGTTCTCCGACACCATAATAAAGCGCCTGGCAAAAAAATGAAAAAAAATTTTTTGGGGGGTGTCAGTGTCCCTTGAAAGTCAGAAAGATCCTTATAGCTCTTAAAGGGTAACTGCAAAGAAAAAAAAGTGTATTTTTAAACAGCATAATTGGGACAAGCATGTCACAAAACAATTTTTCCGCCAAAAACAAATTTTTACAGCAATATTTATTGCGCGAGACTGATTTTAGTTTGCGGCTATTTCGTCCGTTTTCAATTGCGCGCCACAAAGTTGGTATTATACCTCACGTAGTGGCTGCTATACGTCACGGAGTGACGTATAGCAGCCGCTCTGCGCGCGTCGAAAGAGCGGGAGTTTTAAATGTGGAGAAGTTGTGACCCCGACTAAATTACGTCCTGTAGCGTAAATATTGCTAAAAAAAATTTGTTTTCTTGCGGAAGATTTGTTTTGTGACATGCTTGTCCCAATTAGGCTGTTTAAAAAAACACGTTTTTTTTTTTTTGCAGTTACCCTTTAATGGATCTCTAGTGTTAGCCTCTATGCTAAGCTAAAAAAGTCAGGTGAATCATAAGTGAAAGTCTGCCAAATTGTATGTGTAGATGCAGTTGATGTGGCAGGCAATATGTTTAGTATAATTTTTAGCTTTTTAGCTAACACAGTGCACAGTTATTCCCTACATGGAACATTCATGTAATAGTGTCTTCCCTATTAGTGTATACGCTACTCATTCTGTTCCACAACCCCATAGCTTAATTTCCATCACTTTTTTTTTTCCTTCAGAAAAGGCCTGCTTTTGATTTTCTTCAGACTAGTATATTCCTTTGTTCCCCAGAAAAGTCATCTTTAATGTGAGTCGTCCAAATAACCGATCAAAGTAAAAAGCGCAAATAATAGACAAGTGTGCCTACAAACACCACTATTTATTTAGCCGAAAAGCTACGAGATTTACGTACACATGGACACCTTGAAACCTACATATATATATTTTATTTTCAGCTGAATGGAAATCTATCAGCTTATCTTTTATGCTTGCCATGGTTTCTGACCATTTTTACGTTATGCCTTTACTACTTCTAAATGACCAGGGAAGTGTTCTGCATTGCCTTTTTGTGCACATGACTAGAGAAGTTTCTTCAGGTTGGTCATTCATGAGTGTAAAAAATGTTGGGGAGAAAGGGGCAATTGACCCATTAAGCCTGAAAGCCCCAAGAATTCTAACCACTGTTTTGTGCCGATGTCTTATCTTTTTCTGAGGGTGCACTTTGAAGAGAATCCGGCATAGGTTGGGATATAATCTCTGCCCCAATGACTTCACTAATCCTTTTTCTTTTAAATGTTTTTGTGGATCTTTTGAAAAAAAAACCATGTCACATTTGTTCCCATAGCTGACCTGTGGGCTTCTTATATTGATGTGGGCAGAATTTGAACGGGGAGTGATCAGCCCCCAAAAGGTGTGCCTAAATATTGGGTATTCATATTGTTGGGGTCTATATTAATAAGTCATGACTGTATTTTCAATGTCCGAGACTCTTATTTACATTGTGTTTTACCAGCACTATTTGAACAAAGCTTCATGTTAGAAGTAAACAACAAAAATGCTTAAAAGTTCTATCTGACTCCTGAGTATTTTGTCTCTGCAGAAAATGAGGAAATTAGTTCGGCATGGTAGTTTCTACGAGGGGTGATCAAAAAGTTCCGGGACTGATTTTGTAGCGTAGAAAGTGAGGGAAATACAGTGATGCGCGCGCAGCAGTCAAAGGAAAGAACTTTCGTGTCTCATTATACCAAAGGGCGTCGCTCTGTGAACATTCGAAAAAAAAAAAAAATTGGGTTGTGTGTATGTTGATACAGCCTAGAACTTGGTCTGCCTCCAAGGGCGACGATTCTCCCAGCTGTAGATGAGCAATTTAGCCAGTGCAGTACAACCGCTAGCCTGGGGTTTTTAACGTGCACCACGCAGTAGTGATACACGACCGCACGCCGGTATGATGCTCATCCAGATCGAAACGGGCAGGGGTGGGAATTGAACCCAGGATCCTGGGTTCTGTAGCGCAAGCTTTCGCTCCACGTGCTCCGAGCTGGTGTGCGCTAGCCCGCTCGGCCACCGATCCCTCTTGTGAACATTTGGAGCTGCCCTACACTAGTTTGTTTGACCACGTGCACGAGCATGATGGCGATCTTTCCATACACTGCAAACCAAGGCGAGAACGAACATCAATTTTACGTCAAGCTCAGCAAACATAAAACAGAGACTTCTAAAATGATTTAGAAGGCTTATGTAAAAAAAAAAGTGAGGTGTGCGAGGTGTTTTGAGTGGCACTCGTGCCTCAAGAATGGCAGAACGTCACCGAAGTCAAGGAGAGGTTGGATAAAGTCGCCCTACCGCTCTTCGTCTTCCAGCGATGTTCTGTCGTTCCTGAAGCACGAGTGCCACTTAAACAACTTTGTGAAATTCACTGCTTTTTTACACAAGCCTGCTGAATCATATCGAAGGTTTCTGCTTTATATTTGTCGAGTTTGACGCAAAATTGATGTTCGCTCTCGCTCTGGTTTGTAGTCTGTAGTAAAATCGCCTTTGTGCTCATGCACGTGGTCATGAAAACTCGTGAAACATAGCTCCAAATGTTCACAGGGAGGCGCCCTTCCTTCGATTGCTGAGCGCGCACCACTGTGCTGCCCTCTCTTTTTACGCTAAAAAATCAGTCCCGGAACTTTCTGATCACACCTCGTACATTGCTACAAGCTGCAGCGTTATGTAGTGTCATAGATTCGACCCTAGATGTCTAATAAAATGAGACTAGACTAGTCAAATCAAATTCATGCATGCTTCAATAGTTAAAGGTGCCAGCACTGCCCAACAAACCATTCAGTTGTTTTCACAGCCCATGAATTAAACACACCTGGGAATGATGACATACCTATCTCCAAAAGGTAAACCCAATAGTGAAGGCCAGATGTAAAATTTTTAGGCTCTTCGAATAAAACCTAGAAGCAATTTCTTGGCTGATTTTGAGCCAGAGGACTGAATCTTCCATCAGCTGTGGATTTGAACCGGCTGGTTCATTTACACTGTCACTTCGAGATGGTATGTCCGCTGTTATTTGCACTTGAGGGTGGCTTGCATAGAGATGATGACTGACACTCTCTCTTTGCAGTAATGGGCTTGAACCTTTCAGTGTTCTCTGGAACATGTTTTCATTTGCTTGGGGCCAAAAAAATATGAGGTTAGAAGTAGCTGTTCTTTGTTGGCTCTGACTTGGATATGATCCATATATAAGAATGTCTGTAACATATATGTTGTTTCAATCGTTTTCATTTTTGTTGCAGGTAATGGAAACGGACAAAATGATTTACTTGGTTACAGAATATGCAGACAGGGGAGAAATATTTGGTGAGTGGTGCAGTTTCTTCTTCAATTCAACCATTTCATCCTTAGACAGGTTTTCTTTTTTTTTTTTTCTAGTACGGGAAACATTAAAAACAAAATGGACACTGGAAATGAAGAAATTATTTCTGCGTAATAACATTATTGAATGTGACCTTCACAAACAGTGGGAAAGACTGGCCCGACTTGGGGTGCGGTGTCCTTTGGGCATCATGTGCTCTTTGCCGTCTTAGAGTCACACTTTCACCACGTGGTAACTCGAAGGATTTTGTTTGCTAAAATCTAACTACTCCCTCTGGCCTATATGAATCATGGGCTGCAAATCTCCAATTGAAATATGCCAGCTAAAAAGAATAGTTAAAAAATGAGTTGTCAAATTTTAGTTAATTCAGCCACTCGTTTTTTCCGTCTGTGCCTAGACGAATGCCACGTTCGGTAAAGTTATTCTGCAGGAATAATTTCTTTACTTCCAGTCTTCATTTCGTTTTGAATGTTTTCTTCCTTAGAAAGCCACCCTGTATATATATACATTGTTAATTTTGTATGTAATTTTATATTCCAAGTAGAGTGACAAATGTCTCAAATCAGTAGTAGTTTCCCATTTTCCATATTGTTTGTTGCTCTGTTTGTGGGTTGGTCTGTTTAGGACAACCATTTGACACCTTGAAAAACTGAAATGGGATTCTTTTTGAGTGGATAGTTGCCATGTCACACCTTTTAGGCATTAGTTTAAAAATTCAAGAGTTTCTTATGAAACTCTGTACCATAGTTTTTGAATCCTCACCCAGTGCATAGTCTGCAGAAGGAAATTTCGGCTGAAAATCAAAAATATTTTTTTAGATAGTTTGCACCCGATGCGTAGTTGACACGGGATGAGGACGATTTGTCACATGCGCACTCGTCACTGGACGATTGGTCACAGGACGATTCGTTACATAGGATCATTCGTCACAGGATGACTCGTCATGCGGGCAACTGGTCACATCGATCGGGCAGGGGACGATAGTAAATTGTAAATTTCAACAACTGCCCACATTCCCTGATGAGAAGTTTCACGACTTCCCACTGTGACATAAACCAATGGTTAGAAAAACTAATCTCACAATACTCATCTGCTTTTCCTTTCATCATATTACGAGTCTTCAGCAGGTTGATCTCAGTTGCTGGCTTGAACGAGCAATAATCCGACTGACAGCCAAATCAGTTTTTACTTTGGCCTTGCATACACCTCTTCGGCAAAACCAATAAGTACCGGAATTCTTTCTGCTGCATGTGTACGAGTACCCCTCGTGCAGCAGCATGGCTCCACCTCTCTCTGTTGCGATCACCTCCATCCTTTTGAATGTAGTCTGAGTTCAAAAATAGTCGCTCTTATATGGCCTCCGCATTCACCATTCGGGACGGACCCAGAAGCTAAAACGTCTGTTACAAATTCTTCGACCTTGAGAAGCGAAAGACATGCTAAGATAAGAGGTGACCCACTTTGTCAGGCCGAACCAACATTCAATGTTCGGGACCGAACCAGAAGCTAAAATATTTGTTACAAATTCTTCGCCTTTCAGAAACCAAAGAAATACTTAAGATATGAGGTGAGCCACTTTGTCCGCCCGATCCAAATTGAACAATACATATTTGGGGGGACGAACTATTGCGGGACCGGTTGGCCGCGTGACGAGTCATCCTATGAAGAATGTTCCTGTGTGACGAATCGTCCAGTGACGAGTGCGCATGTGACGAATGGACCGTATCCCAGTTGACACCTGGTGCGTACCCTCATATAAAATATTATCGTACACAGCGCACGTTGAAAAACGCCTTCTTTATTAACGCAAAAAGGGGTTTGTGCCATACAGAAATTATCATTAACATACTCTGTCGTTTACAAAATTTGTCACGTCCTGTCATAATCTCGTCACGTCTCATCATAATCACAAAATCTCGTCACGTCTTGTTGTCAAGAGGCAAACCCTTGTATAGTCCACACCTGTAGATAGTCTGCACGACGTGAAATTTTTACTTTTAAGCACTACAGAGTATAGTCCGGAAATTATGGTAGTCGATTTTGAGAAAAAACATGGAGACACTCTTTCATTTTTTGCTTTATCCAATCCTCTTCTAAAAGCTACACATCTCCATTAACTGCCCACCAATCCTGTCGAACTCAACAGAATGTACGACCCCCTTTTCTTTCGCGTCATGATGTCCCGCCGTTACAGGTCTGTCTGGCCTCTGTCGTTGTTTCCGCAGTGTGGGAGTGTTTCTGTCCGACTGAACAGTGTGCCTTCTGCCCGTGCTCGGTGCTCACACCTGTGGCTGTCTCTGGCAGATCATCTGGTTGCCTCGGGCCCTATGCCGGAAGACATGGCGAGGCAGAAGTTCATGCAGATTGTGAGTGCCGTTCACTACTGCCACGAGAGGCACGTGGTTCACAGGGACCTCAAGGCCGAGAACCTTCTGCTTGACAGTGAGATGAACATCAAGATAGCAGGTGAGTGCCCCTCTTCCTTTTATTTTTTTTAATGGAAACGTTCTGTTTTGCTTCTGAGTGGTAAATTTCTGGACAGTTTCTCTTTCGTGAGTAGCCCAAACCAATTCCATCTCGCAATTATCGTATCGGTAGTTTGTTTTCCGCACAGCGTGACACTGTTAGTGTGAACACGACATTGGCACTTTTTTAGGATTGTACTTCGAAAGCATATTAGCTTGCAGCAAAATTTACCTCTTAGTTTAGTGGCCCATACGAGTACTTCCCACCAAATCAGAACTTCGAATGACAGACTTTTGATTATAAAAGAAACTGCCAATTGCAATTGTTTGCACTTGCAGCATCGTACTGTGTACAACTGTGGAATTAAGGTTTATCGGCATTTAGTTCTCTCAATTCGTACGTATAAATCAATATCTTTCTTTTTCTATAATGACGAGCAAACCAAAGTTTTTCTGTTTCCTGTATTTTTTAAGCTACTGAACTTGGGCGGAAAAAGAAAAAAAAATTATTAGCAAATAGGCTGCAATGCTGTGTGACAACCCCAACCTAGGAGTGAGCCTGTCTTCTGTTCCTTCTCCCTGTGAAGATTTCGGCTTCAGCAACCACTTTGAGCCTGGAAAGAAGTTGTCCACGTGGTGTGGCAGTCCTCCCTATGCAGCTCCTGAACTCTTTGAAGGCAAGCAGTATGATGGTCCAAAGGCTGATATTTGGGTGAGTATGATCTCCTGCGCAGCTCCCTCGCTTGTCCACACATTTGTGTTTGACTGTGCTCGTGTGCGTTGCATTCTTTTTTTAACCGCTTACGAGTAAACACAGTGGCACACTGCTGCCATCTGCCGGGTCGCCTCCGAACTGCATATAACTAGACTGAAGGTGTTGCTGTATTTGCGAGATCAAATCCTCGCACTATGAATGAGAAATGGTCGCTTATAACATTGTCAAAATTATTCCAAGCTCACGGTGACAGAACGAAGCGTAAAAAATTACAAGAATGTATGCGCTGATCAAAAGGTTTCAGAGCTATTAATAAATGGTGGCAGTGTGTCATATCATAGAAAGTGATTACAAGCAAAAGCAATGCTCTCGAGCAGTCAAATGCAAGTAGGTGAACCAACTTTTTCTTGTAAGCTGTCTTGCGAGATGCTTTTGTCTGGCAGAAAACCCTTTCCCAGTTGTCCTCCATTTCTTCTCATACTCTTCCTTCATTCTTGCCGGGAAAGTGGTTCTGTGCAATGTGTACTATCACAATCAATATGAGTGCGAACACCGCTTTGCGTGGCCCGCGGTACTATGAGTGCCCCCTGGCGATTGCACTTTGAAGTATAAATGCACCATGCGGTCGAGACATATCGTCTCTAGCGATCGCTGCACCACTCTGCACTTCCGGGTCGTTTGCTAGCGAAAAACAGTCGGCGAAACCATGAAACTGTTCACCAGTGACGAAACGCATTTTTCGTTAGCAATGTGCACCAGCAGAAATAACTTGTATAAATATTTTTAGGGTCATCTTTTTGATATGTTTTAGTAGATTATTCCCATTACTCTGAATCCAATAAAAATGCCCGGTACTTCGCCGACGCCTTTAAGCATACATCATATTGTTATTGGAGGTATCAAAACAATCAACTAAGACTGCCTATTACTGCAAACGACTGAATCTTCGCGCAGGACCTCATTTTCGCGAATTTTGCGAATCGCCTACAATTCGCGAAAAATAGGTCCTGCGAACAATTACGGTAAAATGTAAACACATTGGAATCTAATGAGATCCCACCGCGTCGCGAAAATTAGAACCTGCGAATGATTCCAAAACTCCAGCTTTGACCTAAAACGTGAAATATTGAGCCTGCGAAAAATAAGTCGTTTACAGTATTTCCTTCGCAAAAGCTTTGCAAGACCAATGCACCGAGGCAAGAAGTTAGTGCGGTGCGAACGTGGGTGATAGATACCCTTCATCATGGAGAACAGCGCGAAAAAAATGACGAGGACGTCCCGTGTGTTTCTTCTACATCAGCGTCGGTTTTTTGTTTGTTTTTTTTTGCGCTGATTTTAATGATGAAGGATATCACCCATGCTCGAGCCACTCCAACTTTTTGCCTCTGCACATTGGTGGCCCTTTGTTCTCGCAAAACTCACGCGAAAGAAATAATAGGCAGTCTTTGTTGATTGTTTTGATACCTCCAATAACAATATTATGCATGTTTAAATGCGTCGGCGAAGTATTGGGTATTGTTATCGGAGTGAGGGGAATAATCTACTAAAACTTCCTAATAAAAAAATATGCCCCTAAAAATATTCATACAAGTTATTTCTGCTGGCGCACATTGCTGGCGCAGAATGTACTTCGTCACTGGTGAACAGTTTCGCGGTTTCGCCGACCGTTGTTTTTACTAGCAGACGATCCGGAAGTGCAGACTGGTGCGGCGATCGATAGAGACGATACGTCTCGACCGCAGGGTGCACTTATACTTCAACGAGCAATCGCCGGGAGGCACTGATAGTACCACGGGCCACGTGGAGCGGTGTTCGCACTCATATTGGTCGTGATAGTACCTAGGGCTGGTCCGGGACCTGATCTCTTCTGAAAGGAGGATCAGTCTCCTCTTCTATGGAATAGAGAGAAGGAATCCAAGAGTGGTTTTCCTTCTTTCTGGTTGCACGTTGGGCTTGAACATTAAGGTGGCAATAGCATACCTGCCAACTTTCCCGATTTTTCTCTAGAAATGCACGAGTTAAACCCATGTTTTATGATTGTACAAAGGGATTCTGCGAGGAATAGGTTTTTTGAGTCATTACGCCGCACTTGCGGCAAAAAATATCTAACCAGACGCTCGTGGATTGCATGCAGGTCTGCTTTATCCGTATCTTGAGATGCGTCAGGAGCTTGCCACCGTTCAGTACGCCTGATTATCAGCCATTGGTGCTAACGATGAGCAAAGTTTGTTCCTGTGGGGACTATAGGCTCGTGCACTCTGAGCACAAATATTTTATGACACTAGGACTACACTGTCAAACACGCAAGCGCCTGTCACGCAAGCACTCGAGTTGCGTGCTGCTCTTTCCTCAAGCATCCGATTGACGGTTGCCTCCAATTGTCTGCATCTTTTTTTTTAAATAAAATATTTCGAAGAAAAAGTAAGCGTTGGATTGTGGGAACAACATTGTATGCCAGCAAAATAGTTGCCTCCCTGGCTTTGCGTGAGGACCTTTTCAAGTCTGCTTTTACGCAATTTCACTACTAAGCGTATGTTTTTTCTTTAGTTGAAAGTTTGCCGTCTCATCTTTTTGCACCGATTCTCACCATGTGCTGCTACTTCTACGTCAATCAATTCCATGCATAGGGAGATGCACGCCTCACAGAGCAACGGGCATACAAGTGCCTGAATATTAAGCCAAAATAACACGAATATGTGTATGTGATAACTCTACGCAGCACTTGGGCATAAAAATTGTTGCTGCCCATGCACAATCAACTGCTGTATTTTTTCCTCGCACAATCTTTTCTCATTACGTTGCATGCAACTTAAATTTTCAATAAGAAAAAAAAAATAATTTTTCTGATAATTTTTTGTTTTTTCCTGCCAGCAGATTTTATAAATTTTGATCTCCAAGGGTTGGCAGGTGTGCTATACTTTTCTTTCACATGCTGCTCTTCATGAACAAAGGGTACAGCAGTTAAAGGTAACTCCAGTACATATTCTTGATTTTAGGGCTACGACTATCTTTAGTGAGGGAAATGTCCCTGTACTATGAGGTGTAATTTTTTTTTTTTTTTGATGCCTTGTACGTAGTTTTGTAGATATCCTACCTCAAAGTTTTGTTCGGGGGGTCTATGGTGAGGCTGAAACTACTGGCTCGAGCATGATCGAAATCTTTGATCAGTTGCATGGCCACCGTGTGACACAAAGTTTGTATTGCGGTACCACAAGACACACGACTGGCCTAGTCGCAAGAGCAGTTTTGATCGGTCAAATAAGATGTGTTACAGCTTGTGTTACAGCTGTGTTACTGCTTTGCTTTATAGATATAAAACATCTTTAGCAAATATCAATACACATTTATAAAGTGGCTGGCCGAAAAGCGAGTTCGCCAAGATGAACGCAGGCTCAGCACAGGTTCAGATCGAGCCCCCACTTATCTTCAGAGAAGGATTACAATCTTGTGGTATACAATGCACGTTGCAGAAGCGTTGTAAAAAATAATCATAAGCTCGCACTGAGCAGGAACAAACTAATTTATGGCCGCCAGTGAATGCCACGTTGTACACCACGATGTGCTTGAGCGAGCAGGGAGTCAATAATCTTTGTGCGCAATCACTGAGGAGCGCTTACAAACTACAGCCGCTAAAACATAATATAACGAGCAGAAATCGTCCGCTGGGACGGCTGAAAACACAGCAGAAAAACACGACAAAAGAAGTGGCAGTACGAACAAGTAACCTCCTTGAGTATGAACATGACATTAGGACACAAGGTTGCTTGACAAAGAGCCAGCCCGCTGAATGCCTGCTGAGAAGCTGGTGGTAGTATTTTTAATATCAGTTTTAGGAGTGGATTGCGGTTGGTCATTTGCGTATTATTTTGTCAGCTCTTTTATTTATTCTCCGTAAATCGACATCAGTCAATTATATTTGTTTGACTTTTGACAGGGGTTACCACTCAAATTAAGCAGTTAAAGAGCTCACAATTTTATCGTAATTGTTCTATTGCATTGACATGTAAATGAAATTATTTCATCATTCTTGATTTATGAAGAGGGTTTGCTATGCCAACACCGGTCCTTTTCAACTACTATAGTACAGTTTTGAATGTAAACCTTTCGGTGGACATCCACCACAAGGTTTACGTAATTTTTTTTAATTTTTTGGTTAGAATTTTTTTTTACATTATAAGTCGAACCCCACTTCAAGGAACGTCGCTTCAACGAAATTTTCGGTTCAATGAATATTTTTCGGTCCCCCTTACACGGTCCATAGGAGTCAATGCATAAAAATTCTAACTACAGCGTACACTGTTTTTTGCGCCGTTCCGCTTGAACGAAATTTTACAGAACAATTCAAAGTTTGAAAGTTTAATTTTCTGCACGAAAAACAAACTTTCGAGCGCTTTGAGGCATTTTGGCACATCAAATAGTCTACTATAAAGTTTAAATCGCGTGTTGAACCACCAGAAACTGCCACAAATAACCGAAACATGAGCGCAACATTCGACCGGGCGTGCAGGCTGCCATTATTCAATGGCGACGGCGATGAGGCTGGCCTTTCCGGCCTTCCTTCGCTGTTGCACCCTAGCTCTAGGCTTGTTGTTCCTCTGCTGCAGACTATCCAAAGCCGAAGCTCGGTCGTCGTTTTTGTTATGGCGGTCGTCCTTTTCTCAGTACGGTACGCGGGCTTTATGGACATGCCATTCCCAAGCAAAACGCGGAAGTTTTTTTATCTTTAGAAGGTAAAGCTCGCACCCTGGCCGAAGTTGCAACTGGACAGGAGAAAGCTGTCATCGCTGTGAAGTTCAGAATTTCTCCGAGTTCTTTGTCAACAATCCTAAAGTCGAAGAACAAAGCTATACGCACTACGTAGTGCACTTCAGCTGGAAATGGCTATACGCACTACGCACAGAGCTCATGCCATTTGGGTCACCCTTTCCGGACGGCGCGTGTATCACTGGGGAGCGATCGTTAACACACCCCCCCGCCTGCGTTCACGCCGCTTCGCGGCGACAGTCTGCGGCTGCTAATTACAAAACTTCACCCGTACATGCCGCTTCGCGGCGTCCAGCCGGCAACCCAAGCCCCGCTGTCCCCGATTGCACCTCGGGAAAGGGAGTCCCATACCATTTAGTTCTGCGAAATTTCGTCGACAACATTCGTTTTTTTTTTTTTTTTTTTTCAGTGTTGATTGTAAAAAAGAAATGTCGTAAATATCGCCAAATGCCTCGACAAAACAAAATGTTTGAGAAAAGAAAGAAAAATAAGTAGGCCCACACTGCGGATCGAACCCGCGTCCACTTGCGTATGAAGCAGGCACCTTAGCCACCGCTTAGAAAACTCGTAACCATTCGTTTTATACGAATTTCGTGTAGTGCGTACTGCCTTTTTCGGCCGAGGTGCACGACGGAGTGCGTATAGCTTTACTCAAAGTCGAAAGATGCAATCGAAAAGCCTCTTGCATTGAGGACATCGGCCAAGCGAAAGAAACTAACACCGTCGGCGCACGGAGAGCTCGACAAGGTTATTCACACATGGTTTGTACAGATGTTTGTACTGTACCAGTTCAGGTATGCCATTTTTTTGTGAAATTCACAACAACAAAAGTTTCGCTACAACAAATTTTTTTCTTTCGCAGCATCAATTTCTTTGTAGCGGGGTTCGACTTAGTGCAGTCTTGCATGACCTGTTGCACATTAGAAAAATACCAATGCACCTAGTCTGTCATGGACCACTCGAAGAAACTGTAAACCAGAAAAAGCAGAAAAAAAATCTTTTCTTGAAGAATTTAGTTTGCGGTATGATGCCGACTGGGATGTTTCATGTTTCTCATGCTAACTGAAGCACCATACAAGGATGGTCGGAGGACGAAGGTTTTATTCTACATTAGCTGCCCGGTTTGCCATGGCTCATTCAGGCACACAAGTGCTCGCAGCGCGTGCATCGCGCCAGAGCTCCTCGTCGTCGTTCGGCTTACTCGTAGAGCCCGTGGCATAGTTCAGCTACACAACATCTCCTTCCCCCTACGAAATTCAAGTTATGCGGTGTCTTTCTCTTGTGCATCGACGGTCAGGGCCTCGCTGGGTCATCGGCCAGCTCCGCTTCCAACCGGTCACTGGAGCTGCCGGCGCTGTCTACTGTTGTTGGCTGTCTCGCCCGCTCGTCAACCTCCGTTCGACCGTCAGCCTGTTGTGGGTGGTTGTCCCATTCTTGCTCATGTGGCACTTCTGTAGTTTCTCGCTTTCGCAGCTGTTCCAAGTGCCGTTGTTGTTACCCACCTGGCGTATTCAGCGTGGCCATTCGCCTCCCTTGTATAGATACCGCCGTTAGCCATCTGGGACCGCGCTGATACTGACTTGACCAGACGTGTGTTCCAGGAGCAAGTAGTGGTGATCCGTTGGTTGGAGACTCTTTGTTGCCTGGCACTTTGTCAACTGGAAATTAGCCTCCTAGTATTGTCCTCGGTTGAAATCCTAGCAAGATCTATGCCGGCGACTTGTTTGTCTTGATTGGAGTAGATCGGTAATGAAACAAAAACTTTGAAATGCGGTTTGGCAGTGTGTCTCCCTTGTTCTTCTTCAGGCCTTCTTTAATGGTGCGAACTGCCTGTTTCGCTAGCCCATTTGATTGTGGACGATAAGGTGCGGTTGTCATATGACACATGTGGTTTTCTTTTAAAAATCGAGCCAACGCCGCACTTGAAAACTGGGGGCCATTGTCTGATACAAGGGTTTCAGGCAGACCAAAACGAGCAAAGATTCCCCTGGGGGCATCAATGGTGGTGCCCGCTGTTGCCGTCTTCAGTGGTACAGCCTCAATCCACTTCGTCTCCGAATCGACCAGCACAATAACCATGTCTCCGTTGATTGGGCCAGCAAAATCCATATGCAGACTGTACCAGCGTTTGTTAGTCTCTGGCCACTTTGACGGGACCTGCGCTATGACCATCGGCCAACACTGCACGCACCGCAGGCAGTTCTTTACAAGTATCTCAATGTTTTTATCTAAATTTGGGTACCACAAAATTGTCCGGGCCAGACTCTTCATTGCTGTGTTACTGGGATAAGTATCGTGTAACTCCTTCAGTATGAACGATCTCACCGTTTCTGGTAAAATCACGCGACGACCCCAGTAGATGAGGTCGTGGCTTACCGTGAGCTCGTTTCTGCGAGCAAAGTATGGCAAGAAAGGCTGCTGATTCGTTCCAAAATACAGTGGCCACCCTCATTGAATCCCTTCCTTCACCTGCCGGAGGATCTTGTCCTGGTTGGTCAGGGCCGCCAACTGTTGGGCTGAAAGAATCTGGTCATCTAGGTCCTGAGTGTACAGCATGTATTCCATGAGCTCTGTGCTGCTGTTATCCTCTTGTCCTGGCAGCGGCAAGCGACTAGGTAAGTGCGTCGGCATTAGCATTCTGCTGTCCCTTTTGATACTGGATGTCGTATTGCTACGCTGAGAGAAGTAGCGCCCAGCCTTGGATCCTGGCCGCCACCATTTGGGGAATTGACCGCTCCGGATGAAACGTCGTTAGTGGCTTGTGGTCTGTTACCAGTGTGAAGCGGTTGCCGAAGAGATAATCTTGAAATTTTGGAACTCCAAAGACCAAGGCCAGAGCCTCTTTTTCGAGTTGCGAATAATTGCGTTCCGCCGATGTCGGGGTCCTTGAAAGGAACACCATCGGGAAATTTTTTCCATTGATGCGATGCGAGATCATCAATTCACATCGCATCGCATCACATCACATCACATTACACTCGGTGTCACATTACGGACTTGAATGTTTTGTTGGACCGTTTTCCAACATCACTCGCCAACCTTTCGTTGCGGACCTCAGTGACTGGCTCTCCTTGTGCTTTCTGGGAAAGTGGATACACGCAACATTTTAGTACTGCATGCGTTTGTAGATTCTTAGTCTTGTATTCGGCAGTTAATCATGCAGTGTTGTCGCAAAACTTTTTTGGAGATTTGATGCCTGGGCAAGAAGTTACGGGTAGACTTCACCCTGCCTATAAGGAGCAGTTTGGTCACCATCTATTGCACAACTCGTACCGCTGCAATATGGAAGCATCGGTTTTTAATGTATCTAAAGCTTCCATTAGCCGCCATAACGGGTAATACTTCAGCAATTCAAGCTTCATCATACTATTGGCAAAGGTGTGAATCGCAACCTTTTCCGTTGCTCGTTTCTGCGGCCAAGCAGATCGTCTAGCTCAAGTAATAACCTGTCATTTTTTAATACGAAAAGCATTAACTCTCCCATGGAGCGAACTGATGTCATCAGTTTTGAAGCCACGCCAAATGGCCCCTTCCCCTGTCCCAATGTCGTCTGTAGCAGAAATCTGATGGATAGGCTCCCATTGGCTGGCTCGCGTCATCAAGGAATGAGGCTCCCATTGGATCTAGTGTGGCGTAGTTCTAAAAAAGGCCACCAGAGAAGCCTTCTCCATGGCGGTGCAGCGCTTGCAGTGACCCGGCCACTGGTAAGAGGGAGCGGTGGCCGGCGGTGGTGGCAGAGCCCATTCGGGCAAGCTCCGGAGGGGGTGTACGGCCGAGCACATCGCGGGCACTTCACGAGAGCACGCGCTGGGCCGTCGGCCGGTGAAACATGGCCGTCCATGCCACTACGCCGCAGACGAACTAAGGGAGCAGAAGAACGACATTCCTGCTTTCGCATTCACAACTCATAAGAACTGCTTGGGTGTCCTCGGATGTTTTTTAGTAAGGCTTGTAGTGCAATCAATGTACAAGCATGGCCTCGTCATAAGTGTGGAGCATCTTTTTTTGACCTCGCAAGGTGCCCTTTTTTCTAGATGTTGCTACACTGCAAAAGAACAGAGATTTAGTTTTTACAGGGACCCTTATAACCGTGGCTCTCGGACCCTACGAAAATTCCTAATGCAAGGACTAGTTCGGAAAGCTCAATTGGCATGTAATTGTCCTAGGGCAGAAGGTAACTAGTGCCACTCTTGTTGCGTTTCTTGGGCTGTAGTATGCACAGTATTTCAGGCTTTTTTCTCTTCACTCAACTCTCAACTTCATTTTTATACTTTAACTACTCCTCATGGCTGCAGATTTGATTTATGAAATCTTATTGTTGTTTCGGTAAACATTTAAGGAAGTTCCTGTTTCCTTCATCTTTCTTTTTCAGAGCATGGGTGTCGTCCTGTACGTTCTCGTGTGCGGTGCCCTACCCTTTGACGGAAAGACGCTGCAAAGCCTTCGAACCAGTGTTCTCTCTGGGAAGTTCAGGGTTCCTTACTTTATGACAACGGGTGAGTCATAATTGGTCAGTCTCTGTCGACTTTCTCCCGGTTTGTGTTGCAACAAGACGTGCAGCTATGAAGTACTGGTTGTAGGTCAATCAAGCTCCCTCTGTGACCGCTGGTAGTACCATGGTGCCTGAAACACGTCTCCAACTGTATGTTTACCGCGCCCTCAGTTGAGGTTCCACAATTTCCGTCGGATGACATCGCACGCGTCGTGCCGTTGCCTGCCACGATCCCGGCAGTGACGGAGCAGCGGAGGTGTATGCTGCAGGCACCCGTTCCATCGCAGCTCGTTCTGCAAGCGGACAGCTGACTGAAAGTAAATCGGACGAGACGAGAGGCTGTGGTCAACGGCGGCACTTGCACTCACTCGTCTGTTTGGTGGAACCTCTGCGATTAACCGCCGGGATCGCGACATGAGGCAGCATGACTCGGTGATTCCTGCGACGTAATTTGTTGCCACCTTGGGACCACTTTTGACGCGTGGGTGGTATAGGATGCTGAACTGGCGCTCGGAGACGTGTTCCCGACACCTGTTCCAGGCAACCTTTAAGATGAGCGGTAACGCATCTCAAAATAATCAATTTGCGACCACTTCAGCTAAAATCGGTGGCCGCGCGTGTTGGTGCACTGCTGTTCGGATCGCAAGTGGAGCGGAAGCTTGCGCTGCTGAACCGGGGATCCTAGGTTCAATGCCCACTTCTGCTTGTTTCGATCTGGATGAGCGTTGTACCAGTGGCATAGCCAGGGAGGGGTGCTTTTAGGCACCCCCCCCCCCCCAAATTCAGCCGGCCTTATAATATACACATGCATTTTGCCCCTTGCACCCCCTGTCATGGATATCCCAGCCACCTCATCCCTATCCCTGGCTATGTCCCTGCATTGTACAGGTGTGTGGTCGTGTATCTGAATGGTGCATGTTAAAGACCCCAGATAACAGTGGTACAGGACTGTAAAAATTCCTCATCTAGAGCAGAGACGCCAGGCGCTCACTGGGGCCAACTAACTTCCCGCTTTCTAAACGAGCATGCAACACAATTTATTGCTTCAGCGTTCTCGGTTGCCACTCGCCTTGAGGATCGGCCGTACGGTCTGTGCAGAGTGCGAGCAGCTGATCCGCCAGATGCTGGTGGTGGACCCTGAGAAGCGGTGGACGGTGCGTCAGGTGGTGCAGCACAAGTGGATGCGTCAGGGGGCCCCTTACCCGGAGTTTGAGCGCCTCATGGAGCGCTGCGGGAAGGCCCCCTCTGCCTCGGAGGACGGGGAGATGGTCGACGCCATTGTGCTTCAGCACATGCTGCAGCTGCCACACATTACCAGGGAGCAGATTGAGCAGGTGGGCAACAGCCCTCCATGTGTACTGCATGCTTCACACTGGGCCACCAGCTAACCCTTCTACTGCTAACTTATAATATTAATAATAGTAATAATATAAAATACTGTATTGCACGCTTCTTTTATTTATAAGCGAGGTCTTAATAATTGGATTGTTTATTTAGTAGCTTTGGTACTGCAGTTAGTTATAGAATTGTATGGAATCAATGAGCAATACCAGCAAAAAGGTTATTTTGGCTGTTGTTCTGCTGAAACCTGTGTCCTCGTCCTCTGTTGTGTTGGACCGAGCAGGGCTCGAAGCCACAGCGAGAAGTCGGTCGCAGGAATCGGGCAAAACGATTCGAATTCCGGGCTGATCCTCCGTCAAAAGCGAGGGAACAAGATGCGGCAGTGTGATGGTCTTTAAATAGGGTTAACCACCACTAGAAAAAAAAAAAAAAAAAAAAGAAAGTGGCACAGAAGGCATACTGCGTTCGGTGGCGATGGTTATCAGTTCTGTCTGAAGACGCAGGATAATGCAACACCTTCGTGTAACAAGCGACAAGATAACTGTCCAACTTTGGAAAAAATCTTCATTTACGAATTAGTTGCTTCACTCACTGCTTTTGCTACTGACCTTGTTCCAGAGGGTAGCTCGAAGGTTAATTTTATTCTGTTTTAAATTAGTAACTTAAATTGAATTTTGGGAAGCCATGCAGAGAATATTTTGTCGAGAGGTTTCGCTTAGCGACGTGTGTGCTTCCACACTAAGGCAAGCATTACCATCTTTGTTTTATCAATCATCTTTAGTCTATATTTTGCTTCCCTGTAGTCTTTTGGATCTCTGGTCTCTTGTTATATGTATGACCACAAGAGGCATGCTCCAATTGTAATGTGTAACTATACTAGTTATCACCTCGAAAGAAAAGCAAGTTCTGTGCATTGTTCATACGCTGCACAAAGTAGTTCTTACGAAGATTTGATTATCAGAGAAAGAAGTTTCCATTGACTGAGGTTTATAGGGCTATCTGGCATATAATGAGTTCCCGTTTGAGGTCTAGCTAATGCAGAAAGAAGTGGCCAAGGCTGGTATGCATATGACCTAGAAAGTGGTCTGTAGAAAAACCTCAGTGTTCAGTTCCCTGTTTTCCTGAAATGCTCACTTGCGGAAGGGAAAAGTCCAAACTGAATAATCTCGAATTTTGAGTATATCAAATGCCTAAGCTTAAATTGTGAACAATATTTCTATGCAAAGTGTGAAATGAGATCAGGTTTAAAGTTAGACCATAAAAGTAGGGATTAGTCATAATTGTAGAAGTGGGCTCTTTCACAACAGGGGTATTAGCCGTAATTTGCTAGCTTTGTGAAGGAGTGTTCTCTAGACCTCTATATGAATAGGGATTCCTCAAGATGTGGTTTGACTGCTTTTCTTGATTTATAATTAATACCGTATTTACTCGATTAATAGCTGCACCGTTTATGAAAAAAACCTGAGGGTTCGCTTTTCCGCGGAGCACGCAGATTGCCAATCACCGCGATCGACAGCATGATTTCAGCTGTTTACAGGACAGAGATAACGTCTTCGTGCGAAGATACCATCTGTGAAGATTGAATTTGTATGGAGAATCGTTTTTTGATTTGGTTATTCGCTATGTTATTTATGCGCAACGCATATGATTGGCTGTATATGTGTTCTTTGGGAGAGTAGACGCAGGGGCCTTGTTCATAAATAGTGCGGCTATTACTCGAGTAAATACGGTACTCTAGAGTAGCCATGCATAAATATTCCATAACTTCTTTTTCTTTATATATATTAGGCATGTGCTTACAGTGGATTTGGAATTCAAAGCGAATAAAGGTCTTGGCCAATTATTTTCTAAAAGAATGTGGAACAGTTTTCCCTCATTTTTCACTACTGCTTACTATGCTTAAATGAAAACCTAACTGAACTGGTGAAGGTTGTTCCCGAGCTTCCACTTGTCCATTTTTGAGCTTAAGCTAAGTTAATTTTCATCCAACTATATAGGTATTTATAGAGTATGGCATCAGAAACTCCATTGCCTACATTGTGATGGCAAGTAAACGACGTATTTAACATAAAATTATACCTATAGAGATGTCCAGCTATACCTTATCTAGGGGATTTATAAATCCTTACTACTATATGAAAATATCCTTTCTTAAATCTCCAATTTGAGAAGAAAAGAAAAAGACAATCATTAGTGATAAACACAGGTTTCAAGACATCTCTGTCAACATATATTCTTGCATAATAGCCACAGTTTAATTTTTTTTAATTTACTGCAGTGTGCATATCAAGTTACAAAGTTTCAGTTTTTACAGCGAAGCTGTATACCTCTACCAGCCAAAAAAATTTTCGTGTCGTTGGAGTTGTAAGCAAAAAACTCTTGGCGAACAATTGGAGGCAAAACAGCATATCTCCTTTGAAATCAGGCATACAGCATACAGCTTAGTATCCATTTCAATAAAGAAAACCACAAAACAAGTATCAAAACCACATGATGTATGATAAGGCGCGTGTGAACAATAGGAACACCCTCCCACGCGTTCCGGTAAAGATTAGGTTTGCAGCTGCTTCGAAAAGGGTTGACGTCATTCGAAGCCCTCGTGTGAAGTGCAAACTGCATAATGGATGATAACGGCGCCTGTGAACAATGCGAAGCACGTAGTGACGTCACTAGCCTTTCATATATAAGAGAAGAAACCGCTTATACCCCGTTTCACCTTACGTCTGGATGTAGCGGATGCTACGAGCTATCTTAGCCAATCCTGTTCTGTGGATGTGGCCCGTGATACGCTCTCCACGCGTCGCTGTGCCCCCTCTCTAAGGTCACGTGACACTTACACAGCCTCCGATTGGCTCCGATGGCTCGTAACATCCGCTGCGCTTAAACGTAAGAGGAAACGGAGTTATAGCAACTGATTTCATTGTTGATGCAGCACCGCAATGAATAGGCCATGCATAGTTAGGACTCCCGAGGAGCAGCTTGAATACTAGGAGCAGCGAAGGGAAAATAAACGGCAATACGACCATCGGCGGCGTGCTGCGACCGGCGGCGGCATTTTGTATAGTGCAGTAGGCAGTTGTTGCAGGTGATACCACAGCTTTGTTGACCAACCACCTTTACAGCGTAAATTTGAGCTCCAATTTTTTTTTTGTTTCTTTAATATACTAGGCACGTATGTGCATTTTGAAAGTGTGCCATTCTCCTAAGCACACGACGGCAATATTTATATTTTTCTAAATGTTGACCGCAGCGGATTAACCTTGTTGAGTGTGTTTTTTACTGAGCACCTGTGCACTGCGGAGAAGCAACACCCGCGGAAGCGAGCTCGGCATGTGTTGCTTTTCTGCGGCGCACCGGTGTTCGGTAAGAAGTTTGCTCAATCGGGTTAACCCACCGCGATGAACACTTAGAAAAATATGAATATTGCAGTTCATCTCGAAGTGAATATTGAATGGCATATTATTCAAAACTATTAGAAAATTTTAATATTCGCATAACACTGTTTAAATATGTGTTCATTTATGTAGAAACATCATTTGAAGTCTGCATAACTGTGCTGTCAATGTAAGCTCCCCCAGTGCCAGTGTACAAACAGTTCTGTTGCAGAAACTTCAGGTCCTAATCTACAGGACCTGCATGGCTGAGTCATCTTAGCTGTGAGCAGGAAGGATAATTCTTGCTACTCTGTTCCCAGTCTGTGCAGGAGAAGCGCTTTGACCACTACAGTGCCATCTACCACCTGCTGTATGACAAGCTGCAGAACCAGCAGAAGAGGGCTTTGCTACCACAAAACCTGCCCCTGACTGCACAGCCCCAACGCAAGTCCAGCATCACCACTGGCATTGGTGAGCCCCCCTCGCACTTGGAGTGATTCTCTGCATCTTTCCTTACCGAGCTGGCATCGCAAGTTTACATCGTGCAATTTATGTGTCTAGGAACATCTGGTTACTGTTAAATACCGAGCATGCACCCATGTCACAATAAGTGCTCAAACCATACTTCGAAGCATTTGAAACACAAGCAAAGGCCTTATCAAACGCCCACCCCAGCAAACATCTGAGCCCACCGAGCTAACTGAGATACTCCTTTGCGTCAGCAGCTTTAATGAGCATAATCATGTAAAGTAGTGAAGCTTTACTGGGTTGTGCTGGTGCGAGGGGGTGAAGTTTCACTGCTTTAAGAATAGGGGATCCGTCAGACCTCTATATTGCTCCTTTTGTCACGAATGACAGATGACGAGGAAGGAATAGACTTGGAAAACTAGAGGTCTAATGTGGCAACTTTGTGCCATAACTAGGGTTCCGCGTTTTCGGTTTTTATTTTTTCAAAATTCGGCATACATTTTTCGGTGTTTATTTTAAGATTCAATTTTCGTTGTTTTTTTTTTCGGTGTGTATTTATGCCCACAGAAGTTTACCGGTTTTTTTCGGTGAATATGAAAGAAACACCATCGAATACCGGATCAGATGATCCTTGTAACTCTGATATTTGTGATCCCTCAAGGAATAACGGCACAGATACATTGAAAAAAAAAAAACATTGACACTTTATTTGGCAAATGTGTGCAACTGTAAAAAAAAAAAAAAAAAAAAAAAACAGAAGCACAAACAAGTCAGTGCCCAAGAAACATTGAACTTCACCTTCTGTACATCAGGATTATGTGATCTTATTATAGTAAACACATATGTCCTTTCCCAGGTTCTCCTCGTTGATCCACGCTCATTCTTTCCTGTTAATGACCCTGGGCTTCGAGAATGCCTTCTCAACGTTAACACTGGACACTGGCAGGCTGAGGAGATGAAGTGCTGCCTGATCCATAATCGGCCAATCAACCAAATGTGACTACCAAAAGAGACACTGCGCAACGTTTTGAAGAGCAACATATTTCGTGTACTCACTAAACTCTGGCTGCAGATCTTGCATGAAGCTAAAAACCCTATACTAGCCCACACCCAAACTTTTTTTTTTTTTGAACCAGGAACTTGACACATTAAGCCCGATCACAGAAAGGACACAGATATCCCGCGGAGGACAACCCAAGACCTCTTTTCTTGCATGTTGAAGCTTGGAAGAGGGCAATCACGAAGAGGTCACACATGCCGAAACTTGCAACGCACTCTGACTCCTCCCCCCCTCCCCCCGCCCATCTCGACGCGACCCTAAAAAACTGACCATTTTTGGTTAAAACAGATTTTTAGAGAATAGATGCGGCTTACTTTTATCGGTTTAAACCGAAAACGCCGAACCTAAAAACGGACCTTTTTCAGTTAAAACCTGTGGCGTTCGGCTTCCGCCGTCCGCCGCAGGTGATCAACCAGAAAACTCGTTCCTTGTGGTCAATGAGGGTTTATTACCATGCTCTTCAGGGATCCAGATCCGGCCAACTTTCAGGGCCGCAACTCCCCAGGGCAACTCTGCCTCGACCGCACCGGCCATCCCTTTTAAGCCCGTCATTCACAGGGAGCCGCCCCCCCGCAACTCGCCGGTTGGCCGCCGTGTGGCGGGCCGAGCACTCCACAAACCGAATTTCCGAAAATGGTTTCGGCATACTTTTATCGGTTTAAACCGAAAACTCCGAACCCTAGCCATAACACAAATGTAGTTACTCGCGTCGCACGTGTCGCTCCCTACGTAACAACAGGTATCGATCGCTTGCGTATGACTGACTTAATGCAGCATGCTAAGGCTGTTTTTTTACATTCTCTTGGTTCAGGAATGGTTTACCTAGAAAATGCGATAACTACCGAGAAGGAACTAAAACTTTCTGGCGCCTCGCTGGAAAGCTTTAGCTCATTCTCAGGAGTGTTGCATTAATAATTAAATGAAAAACTGGGCTAGTGAGAGTTAAACCTGCATATTCTGCGTGGGAGCCACATACACTGCTGACTTGGCCACTTGCGGCGCTATACCATTTTGCCGCACCAAACAAGAGCCAAGCAAGGGCCTGCCCAACCTATTTTCCGTGATAATATTCAACTTTTTGGTGGGTGCTTGCTCAATACTTTATGGTAGATCCCACTCTTCAGAATGGGCAAATCTTCAAAACACTCCTAGTCAACAGTGCTTGGGATTGGGCCTGTTGGTTTTTCATGCTATAATTAAACTCCGCTGCAAAGAATTGCAAATACCGTAATGACCCTGGTACAATAGGTGCAAACTAGCAACTGTTTATTTTGAACTCCACACAAAAGCGGGGAAAAATTTCAAAAATAAGGAAGGGAAAAAAAGGGAGAGAAATGAAAAACAGATTAAGAATGAGCAACTGTTTTGCAGTTTCCATCATCCACAACACTTAAACCTACGCCATTGTCATGCACGCACATGCCTCAGTGACAATGGCGTAGGCTCAGGGCGGACGCAGGTATCTTCAGGGGAGGAGGATGAGGGGGGTTAGCGTATCAAATGTTTGACTCCCCCCCCCCTCCCCCCCCCTCCCCCCCACCTCCTCATTTCCCCGCCCCAAATTTTTACACATGCAGAATTCAAGAGGGGGGTCAGGACATTCGGACCCCCCCCTCCCCTCTGAACGCACCACTGTATAGGTTTCAACATTTTTGATGACAGAAATTGCAAAAGAGTTGTTCATTCTTCATTTATGTTTTTCACTTCATTCCTTCTTTTTCCTCTTTTTTTTCCTCTTTTCACGTTTTTCCCTCACTTTTGTGTGAAAGAAAAAATAAACTGTTGTCAGTTTGAGCTTATTTCTGTATGTCAAGTCATCTTTCTAGTTTCAGTGTTGTTATTTGTAATCCTTTGAAGTGCAGTTAAATTAAAGGTCCTGATCAAAACAGTCCCAATTGAAGATTGCGACCGTTTAGACATCAGTGTGTTCCAATTGCCTGAACTGAGCCCCTATAATGTGCTAGAGCAGAAGGTATAGTATTGGGGTTTCCCAGATCGAAACAAAATGGTCCCGGTCTAGACAGTCACAATCTTGGATTGGAACCATTGCGTTTGGATCCCGGAAACCCCAGTACCTTCTGCTCTAGCACGTTATTGGGGCTCAGTGCAGGTAACCAGTACACATTAATGCCAGCACTCAGGAGATCGCTATACGAATGGTGTCTGTTACCTGTTTTAGCGTTCTAGCATATCTGTTGCTACATTCTAGCATATTAGCCATTTGGGCCATGTTGTCCAATGGGCGCACGAGCAAAATGCAAGAAACTTAAGGCAATGGATTCATATTAGCAGTATTATGTGCTGGTCGGAATACCGTTAATGACTGTACTTCTGTCTCTATGGTTTCCCAGTGGAAAAGAGCCCTCAGCCTTTAGACGGGGATGCAGAACAGCAGCAACAGAACCTAGTTCCCAGCCCAGTGCTGACTGTGAGCCCCATGCCTGAGCTGCATCCCATGCTGATGGGAGACCAGTCTCTAGAAAAGGTCAGTCCATCTCCACTGCTGTCTCCAACAATGCCCGAGGGACGCTTGACCCGTGAGTCTGTCCTGTACGAAAAAGTGAGGTGTCATAGAAGGGCTCCGTAATGTAGTCTCTCTATAGACCTATTGCTATATTACCCAAGCATCAAGGAGAATGCAAGGATTGGTGTTCCACGCGCCACACGCGCACGCCTTCCCTGTATAAAAGATTCAAAGTGAATTAAAAAAATAAAGCGTTTACGAACGCGCGTGCGAGATGCCATTTGTTTTAGGCATTTGCTTTAGAAAAGTTACTACTGCTGAGGCCAGCACGTGCAGCGCGTGGAACACCAATCCCTGCATTCTCCTTAATGCTTGGGCAATTTAGCAATAGGTCTATTGTACCAAGTTAGGACAACTTAGAATAGACCCCCATAGACTAATGCAGTTTGAGCACAAACAAGTATGTAAAATTAGAGCTCCTTGGCATTGGGCCCAGTGCGTTATCCATTCTGTCTACTCTTGGCACTGCCTGTGGTAAAGATGGCACAGGAAGTGCCATTTCTTCGAGGCGTGAAAGAAAAAGAAGCATCTCTTTTCGATCTGGGCTTCTCTGCTCTCGTCCTGCCATTGAAAATAGCTGTTTTATTTTGTTTGGTTCTGAAACAGACTGACTTGGAGCTTGAAATTTTAGCTATGCAATGGGACTGGTTAAAAGACGGCTTGGGAAACCTTGAAGGGGCACTAAAGTGGTTTTTGAGATCATCTTTTCATTCCACAAACTCAGTCTGCATGCCCTAAGCGTCCTTAAATATCCGAAATTACGATCATGCATGGCCTTTTTCTGTGATACATTCCGACTCACTTCTTTTTTCTTTAGATATATCTTAAAAAAAAATGTGGCCGTATCTCCACCAGGGTGAATGATGTTGATTGGGGCGAAGCTCTGGTGCTGCTGATGATACTGATTTTATTGTTCATAGGTAGTGCTGATGGTGCTGATTTTTTTTTTTATTGCTCATAGGTAGTGCTGAGTTCCGGGTTGCGTTTCGACTTCATTATTACTGCTTTATGGTCGGTGAAATGCAGAGCCAGTGGTTCTTCTAGCGGATCAGCTTGGATCCGCTAGAAGCCGTGGGAACGCATCTCCACTGCTTAAGTCAACGGTCCATGTCAGAAAGAGAATGTGTGGTATGGAACGTGGTTATATAGTACGTATTTGAGCATTTGACCGTAGCACCCTCTCATCTATGAACGTTGAGCCAATGCATGCAAAGTTTAACTCTTGAGTTACTACCACATCTCAGAGCCCCCTACTCGTCCCGCAGTCGTGGCCGAGTGGTTAAGGCGATGGACTAGAAATTCATTGGGGTCTCCCCGCACAGGTTCGAATCCTGTCGATTGCGCAAACATTTTTTCTTTTAGGGGCGAAGCTCCTTAGGGTCTAGCCTTGTCCGTCCGGCCGGCCGGCCGGCGTCCGTGCTCACAAAAAAATAAAAAAAGGTTTGCGTAGTCGACAGGATTTGAACCTGTGCGGGGAGACCCCAATGGATTTCTAGTCCATCGCCTTAACCACTCAGCCACGACTGCGGGACGAGTAGGGGGCTCTGAGATGTGGTAGTAACTCAAGAGCTGGGGATGTCATGGATGAAACGTTGCATGTAGCCGCTCAATGTCTATACAGGAGAGGGCGCTGCGGTCAAATGCGAATATAATCGCGTTAAACTTTGCATGCATTGGCTCAACGTTTATAGACGAGAGGGCGCTGCGGTCAAATGCTCAAATGCGAATATAACCACGTTCCATACCACACATTCTCTTTCTGGACGGTGGAGATGCGTTCCCACGGCTTCTAGCGGATCCAAGCTGATCCGCTAGAAGAACCACTGGCTCTGCATTTCACCGACCATAAAGCAGTAATAATGAAGTCGAAACGCAACCCGGAACTCAGCACTACCTATGAGCAATAAAAACTAGTGATGGGCCGAACTTTTGCCGGAACTTTTCTAAAGATTCGGCAAAGATTCGGCAAGAATACATTGTTGCCAGACTGACGCTGATATGTAGTTTTTTTCTGGCGACAAAAGGTTTTATTTTGTATTTTTCTTAACTTAAATGCAACATGTAATGCATATTGGCACAGTTATTACTAAATAATGTGATATTCCACAAGATAATTCTATCGGTGTTGTTTTTGTGTGTTTACTGGCAATTTTAGTGACTTCTTGCAGAATTGGCGTGACAACGAGGTTGGGTAGTAGCAACGTTGGGTAGCAGCAAGCACAGTCACGAATCGCGCTAAGAGTGTTTCGGTTTAAAGGCCTTATCAGCGCAAGCCTGCAAGGGCGTGTGGTGTAAATACAACGGCAATAACACTACGTTTTTACTTTCTCTGGGAGTCACCTTTCGTGCGCAAAAGTGAATGCCACGGTTACTGAGCCTTCACCAGATAAGATAACAATATTATTGTCAATATGCATGTTTTTCGATTTGAGTCACTTGACGTCAGCTTTGCGTGGAAGTGCCCGTCCCATATTGCAACGTCTCGTTTTTAACCTTTAAAATGCCGGTTTCTGGTGTTAGGACATACACGGACGTTTAGGAAGATGGGAAGTTAGGAATGTCGGATATGCAACGTCGAGCACAATAAGTTCTGTGTTTAGTTTTATGTAGATACATGAAAACTGCGAAATAACACTAATTAAAACAGTATTATTTTGTTTTGGCACAAACTTCTTGTGGGCCGAAAACAGGATTGTTATAATTGCAAGGAATGCTTTAAAGTAATTGTGAGTCAATGCTTCAACTACCTCGTTGCATATTGCATCATCTGTCACTTGCGCAGTGGACTGCATAAATTACTGGTCGATCTTCTGTTCTTGAGGCAGTAAATAGAAGAGAACCACACTCGCAAAGGCTGACAAACGCAGTTACCGTGTTGTCTACTCCCACACCTCGCCGTAACCGCTGGTTGTTCTACACTATACAATATGGTAACTACACGACCGCACGGCGTCCATTTGCAATCCATGGCCCCGTCGCGTTCTCGCGCGTGCGCCGACATTTGCCGAATTTTTGACGAATCTTTGCCGAACTTTCCTTCAAAAGTTCGGCATATGCCGAACTTTGCCGAATCTGAAGTTCGGCAGATTCGGTCCATCACTGATAAAAACAAATCATCACCATCAGCACTACCTATGAACAATAAAATCAGTATCATCAGCACCACCAGAGCTTTGCCCCAATCAACATCATTCACCACGTGGAGATGCGGTCATTTTTTTTTAAGAAGACAAATGGGATGCCAATCGATGTGAGCACGGACGCCGGACGGATGGACAAGGCTAGACCCTAAGGAGCTTCGCCCCTAAAAGTGTTGTGATGTTTGATCATGTTTTTAACAGAAAAAATCCCATACATGATCATAGTTTTCGGTTTTTTAGGACTTTTTGGGCATGTATATTGAGTTATCGCCATAAAAAGATTAACTCAAAATCTACTTTACTGTTAGAAGGAACCTATTTTACTAGTAGCTTTATGTCCAAAGACCCGGTATTGCAAGAAACGAAAACGCAGGCGAGTTGTTTAGGAAACATCATAATCTAAATTTCTAGACATCGAGAAATACAATAATAAACAAGATGACAGGAATCTCAAATGCAGCTGGGTGTGTTGAAAAAGAGTACAGGAATGTATAGACAACCACACAGGGGCAAGAAAGAAGGAAGACAGAAGGCATGCCACCACTAAGATTGGACAGAAGCCAGCCCATCCATACAGAGCGACCTCCAATTTAGACAACTCACCAACAGCAGATGCCCGCCATCAAATCACCCAGCATGATATGACTTCTGACTAGGCTATGCGAACAGTATTTGTTTAGCTGCTGGACTGTTAAGGCCCGTTCACACTCTTGCGACCTCTTAAAACTGGGTTTCTTGAAACCTCTTACAACGAGAGGACACACTGGCGCCATCTATTGGGTAGCAGTGTAAACTTGGCGGTACGGCATATTTTCTATTTCTCTCGCGCATTATCCTTTCTTTCTTGGTTCGAAAAACTTTTGTCAACGTTATGAACGAGCCTTTCTTATAGGTATTACGCACATTTGACCTCAGAAATACCGCAAAACCTTCGCTCTTGTGAAATGCAATTCCAGAGTCACCGCATACCGTATTTACTCGAGTATAACCCGCACTATTTATGAACAAGGTCCTTGTGTCCAGGGGCGGATTTAGAGGGGGGGTCCGGATGTCCTGACCCCCCTCTTGATTTCTGCATGTGTAAAATTTAGGGCGTGAAACGAGGGAGTGGGGGAGGGGGTTCCTAAACAAATGGTACGCTGACCAACACCTGACCCCCCCTCAGGAAATTCCTGCATCCGCCCCTGCTTGTGTCTAGTTTCCCACAAAGCACATATGCAGCCAATCATCGCGTTGCACATAAATAACATAGCGAATAACTAGATCAAGAACATGACTCTCCATACAGATGCAACCGTCACAGATGGTATCTTTGCGCGAAGACGTTATCTCTATCCTGTAAACAGCTGGTATCATGCTGTCGATCGCGGTGATTGGCAATCCGCGTGCTCCGCGGAAAAGCGAATTCTCTGGTTTTCTTCATAAATAGTGCGGGTTATACTCGAGTAAATAGGGTAGATGGCGCCAGCGTGCCAGTGTGTTTTCTCGTTCTATGAAATTTTAAGAGGTTTTAACAAGCCTCGTCTCTCCCGGTCGTACCCGGTTGCAAGAATGTGAACGGGCCTTTATACCATTTCCAGGTCTGCGAAAGTCTCTTAGGATAAGCTCCGCCGTAATTAAAGGATTAATGACACGCAGCCAGCGTGCGACGATCTAACCGTGCGGCCATGCGGAGCGCAAGTTCGCCTGCTTCTTGCGGTGACGTCAGAAACGCCGAGCTCCGATTGACTCGGATTGAAAGGGTAGTGGGTGGACCTCAATGCTAGCTGCCTTGATGTCTACCCGCTATCCCTCCAATCGAGCCAATCGGAGCTCGGCATTCTGATTTCACCCGCGCAAGAAGCAGACAAATTTGCGCTCCGCACATTCGCTGACAAGGTGAAAATGACAGGGAGGAGCTTCGGTTGTCCCGCCTCCAGCACGAGGTTCCTGCCTTTGACAATGCTTCTACTTCTCGTGTAGCTCGGTTGCGCGCATGAGGCCAAAGCATAGTGAGAGGCACCGAGCGCACGCTGGAAACCGCGTGTTGGAAAGACGTGCCCTGCCGCCCCCATTCCGTCGGTGACCGTAGGTACCCCCCTACATCGTCGCTTGTGGACGTGTCCTCCGTTCCAGTTCGGGGAGATAGAGCTGGAGTCAGACAGCGAGGAGTTTGGTCCCGAGCAGCAGCAGCTGCTGCCCGTGGTGCGGAGACACACGGTGGGTCCAGGGGACCCCCAGCACGAAGGGGGGTGCGGAGCCGAGGTCCCGCTGGTGGGATCGGGCACCCGCACCTCTCCCTTGCCCCTGAGTGCCCTCCCCCACACCAACCTGCCCCTGAACCTGCCGAGGGTGCAGAACCAGCCCCCGCAGAACTTCTCCGTCAAGGATCAGCACCTGCTCAAGCCCCCTCCCGCCATGGGCGCCTGTGAGTTGGGCTGCAGTGCGGCCGCCCCGGCTACTGCGTGCGGCCTCGAGTGGGCTCGCACATGCCACCCCTTGACTGTACTCAGTTGCGGTATCGCTTGGCAGAGGGCACAGTGTAAGGTGTATGTAGGCGAGGACACGCTGCAGTGGACCAGATGAAGTCCTCTTGGCACGCGCCCGAGTGGCCTCGGCCGACGGCGTTCCCGCCGTCGATATGCCATAACTATAAAAAAAACAATTGGAAAAAAAAAAGTGTGTCATTCCGGGTGCGCACTTTTCCCGCTCAGAGTGCCTGCGACCTTGACGAATGCTGGCGCGTACGCCGCGCCAGAGATGTCTCCGCTTCAACACATTCTAGAAACTATTATTGCCGCCGTTGAGGCACGAAACTAGGGTCAGTGGCGAAGGAGTGTCTAAGCAACGTGCATAACACAAGTGCCAAGTTCTTTGCGACACAGTGCCCCCAGAAAACAACATTAAAAATGACTGTGTCTTCCATAGAGAAGCACGGGAAACCAGACCCGCAACAGGCTGCCATTAGCCGCACCTCTTGCAACCAAGTGGTTGGCACTTGGTTGCAAGAGGTGCGGCTAATGGCAGCCAAGTGGTTGGCACCTCTTGCAACCAAGGCGAGGAAAGGACTCTTTCTGGCAGCTGAGGCGCGCGGTGTCCACGCTTATATATATCCTGCATCGTGGCAATGTGTCGAACGCCAAGTCCTCCATGAGACAGTTAAAGTGCCCCTGAAAAGAAAAAAAATGTTTTCTTTAACAGTCTGGTTGGGACACGCGTGCCAAAAAATTAATTTTACGCCGAAAAGAAATATTTTTAGAGCAAAATTAACGGCGCAAGACGCGATTTAGTCGGCAGTCACCTCCTTTCCACTTGTTTTCTCTCGGTATTTCGGGCGCATAGAGGAGAGGTGGATCGGCCGCGCCTTCACGACGCGAGATGGTCATTCCGGAATGACCCGTGACGTCATGGGCTTTGCGTGCAGAATTAGATAAATCTCTTGCCATCAATATTGATCTAAAAATTATTTTTTTTCGCATCAAATTTATTTTTTGACATGAGTGTCCCAACCAGACTGTTTAAAAAAAACATTTTATTTCTTTTCAGGGGCCCTTTAGGCTGGTTCCCACTTTCGCGTTTGACTGTGCTCAAGGGTATCGGGTTCTCTTGTAATCGCTTACAAGGAGAGAATAGAGTGGCACACTAGCGCTGTCTGTCAGGTAGCCCTAGAGTTCCTGTATAGGCTCCCTACGGGAGCCAGAGTTGTGCGTTCATCTCCGTAGCGCCGTCTTTCCTGCATGGCATGTTGATCCCGCTCGTCGTGACTGAATTCGGTGAATAGCGGCGCCGCGTGTTCGAGGCGCGCGGCGCGCTCAAAAGCAGGGGAACGTATGCCGGGGCGCGTGCAACGTCTACTTTCCTGCACGGCACTTGATCCGGCTCCTCACGTGATCGGACCTCGGCGAATAGCGGCGCGGTGGCACGTGGAAAACAGACGCACAACTCTGGCTCCCGTAGGGAGCCTATACAGGAACTCCAGGTAGCCCCGGAACTGCATCTACCGTATTTACTCAAATCTAACGCGCACTTTTTTTCCGGAAAATAAGGTCCGAAAATTGCATACGCCCTAGAATCGAGTACGACCCAAAACTGCGCTACCATATCGCCATCAACATTTCAAAATGGCCACTCCATTACACGCTGAGAGGATTAAGGTGCGTTTATACTCCAACGTATCGTCGACGGGCGCGCGCGCCCGACCTCGTTGCGTTACGTTGCTGCGAAAGGAGCGTCTATACTCCGACGGCAGTCGAACGTAACGCAGCGTAGCGCGCCTCGGCGACCGTCAGCGAAGCTTTCGCCGAGGTAGGGCCTGCTCGAATCTCGGCGTCGGCTGGTACGTGACAGTCGTTACCCAGAAGCCTTCACGCCAGCTCCCGTGTTTGCCGTGCTCCCATCGTTGCCCCAGTCGGGCATCGATCGGGCTGTGTTGGCGCTCTGTTTATTCCGTTCGCTCGATGGAGTAACCCGGCGCGTCGACGTGGACCTGTCTCGGAGCCGTGAAAATATGTAGGCCTAGCGACACCGCGGACGCGCTTGAAGCTCTTCGACGGACATCGGCTTCCCATTTCGGTGTCATATCCGTGAGTTTTTGACGCTGAAGGCTAGTTTATAAAGTTTGTGCACAGGGCATATGTTAGAAGCTGCATGGTTGCTCCGAACCACCATCTGCTGCTTTTTCGCTGAAGTTGGTCGACACGACGACCGGCTGATAGTTTTCTTTTCTTTCACTGACCACGTATGACTTTCGTCAGGAAATAAATACCTTTCTACGCAAGTTACCTTCGTTATTTCCTCGTTTTCGAGCGTACCACAGCGCGAAGATATCAACTGCTGCGAATCGCGGCTTTCGACACATTTAACTGCTTACATCACCGTCACAGGACAGCCGGGCAGCGCTGCAAGTTGCAAACGGAGGCGGAAATTCGCAACCAGCGAGACCAAACCACGCGGTTGCCATGGTGACGCGCATGCACAATGTGAAGCAATTCGTTGGAGCGCGTTGAACGACACCGGACTATAAAACACGGTTGACAATTCTTTTCGCAGTACAGCGCAGCGTGGCGAAGTGGACGACGAACTTCGTTTCACGTCGTTGGACGTTAGGTTCGTCGACGTCGGAGTATAAACATACCTTTAGAGCGTAGCCAGCGCTTAGCATAGTCGTGTGTTTCTTGCATTCGTATCAGCATGGAAGTTCCCACTGCAAAGACACGCCGTGTTCACCATGATGCAGGATTCAAAAGAAAAGTGATATTGTGCGCGGAGAGCGATGGAAATCGGGCCGCATCACGTGCGTTTAGTGTTCCAGAAACTTGCGTGCGGGACTGGCGCAAGCAGAAAGTATTTTGGCCAGCAAGTTTCAAAGATGAAATTCTTTGCGTCGTTGACAGCGACAAGGAGTCGTCCAACAGCGATGACGAGTGATGCGTACCGCCCCACGGGCGTTGCCCCGTCCCGGCAGTGTCGTGATAACGACCTTGCCGGCAGGAGACAGTGCCGTTCATTTCATCGCAAGATTAACGCATTTGGAATAAACCTTCGTTGTTTCAAGTTAGAAAAAAGTTTAATTTCGGTATCCAGCCTACAAAATCTGGTGCGCGTAACAATCAAGGTCATCACTTTTTTTTTTTTTTTTTTCGGATCTCGAAAAATGGGTGCACGTTACAATCGAGGGCGCATTAGATTCGAGTAAATACAATAACTAGACTGGAGGTTTCATTGCATTTGAGAGGTCAAACCTAGGTGCTCTATGAGAAATGGTTCCTTATAACATTGTCAGAATTACTTAAAAGTCCAAAGTGGAAGAATGATGCGTAAAAGATTACTAAAATATATGTGCTGATCGAAAGGGTTCCTGTGCTGATGGCTCCAGTGTGTTTAGTAGTTAGGAGGAAATGCAGTGTTCTCGAGCAGAGTCCAATGCAAATGTGTGAACCAGCCTTTAGAGCGGCGAAGCAAAGCATGCGACAGCTTTCTATTGAAGGAGTGCGCACCGACGCTATGTTGTGGTGTGCCTCATCTTGACGTTCCGATACGTTTGTCGGAGTCTCAGTTTTTTTCCTTTGCTAAGTTGTGCAGAGACGCAGCCCAATTTGAGCCTCCTTTCTCTACTTTTACTCTCGTCCAAGAGGTTGAGATGAAGAGCGCTAGCATTTAATCTCGGCTGGCAAATTTTCGACTACGCGGCTACACTATCGGACGCTGTTGTTTTACGGAAAGAAATCCGTTCATGTTTACGTCTGCAGAAGGTATACGGTGAAAAACTTAATTACCTTCTGCAGGGTGCCTTCTCACACTTGTGTTGTCTTTTTGTAGTTGGCGGATTTGGTCGACGAGCATCGGACGGAGGTGCCAATATCCAAATGTTCTTCCAGCGTCATCTTCTGCAGGGTCAGTACAGCCACCCATCAAGCAAAGAGCTGCTGACATCCGTAAGTGTGAACTGCAGTACAGCATGTAACTAGTATTCCATTATACAGCAAAGCTACTATATTCTACCAAATATAAGTTAACCTTCATTTCTATAAAAATACTATAATAATCAGTAAGGGAGGAGAGAGATAGACTTAGGGCTGGCTGACCTAGATATCTTCATGTTTAGCTTCTTTTTTTTATCTATTTGATTGGTTGAGGCAAGCTGCAAGTGGTGGGAACCTTTTCTTATGTCTAGGAAATGCATTTTGTGATATAGTGGAAGCTTTCTTGGACACATTGGATTTGGAGCTTTTCTCAAAATTTTTTTGTGGTACTGTGAGTGAGGCTTTGTTTCCCAAAGACTGAACAATTGCATCACACTGTCACACTTTCCCCTCTAAAATGGCTCAAAACTCACACACTCACGGGCTCATTCATGTCTGGTTGCGGTGCCATGGCACTGCTTTGGAATGATACGTTACGCAATGAGATTTCAATGAAACTTCAGAACCATCCATTAGATGCAATTTGGTAATATTGTACAATTAATCTTTAAAAATTTTTTTTCATATTTTCTATAGAAATATTTGTGCTTTTGAGGCGATCTAGTTCACTCATATTTGAGCAAAGAACGGAAAAAATTTCACTTCTGTATTCCTACACTTGTAGCATACTACTTCCACCCAGATCTTCATCTTTTTTCCTGTCACAGGACGGGCTAGACCAGGGGTGGCCAGGCTGACCCGGCTTACAAACCGCAAACAAAACTACGGATCTTCCAAGAGCCGTGGGGGGGGGGGGGGGGACTTTTGTCTCGTGCAATAAACGAAACTCGAACTACCTTCAATCTATCAGAGTCAAAAGCAGTTCAACTGTATGTAAGGTAGCAGTAGCGCAAGATTACCAAATCGCAAACTAGCTGTCTTTCAATTTTAAACGCCTTCCATTTCTTTTACTGGGGAAGTGCTCGTATGACCGGGAAAGAGGCGGGGGATAGGGGTCGGTAGGGGAGGGAGCAGCGAGCCGCACTTTAATAGGCGAAGAACCGCTTGCGGCTCGCGAGCTGCAGCATGGCCACCCCTGGGCTAGGCAGTCGCTCCTCACCTTTATCTCCATAGATGGCACTTTGCTCTGTGTGCATGGTGCTTGGTTACAGTGGCAAATGGATTGATTTGTTGCTATGTTTTTTTCTCAGTTGTCACCTGGCAGTGGTGGTGTTCCACAGTCTCTGCACCCCATTCCCGGGCTTGGTGATGAACTGAAAGAGTTGGAAGAGCAGATGGACAGCAATGCAATTTCAAGGTATGTTGTATTTTCTCGATTCCATTCTTGCTTGAAGAGTCATGGGCAGGTTTTGGCAAAAATATTTCTGTGGAGTCCATTGTTCAAATGCAGAGTCATAATATTATAGTTTAGATTATTTTGGCAGTAATTTAGTTCATTTCACTGTAATTTCTTCTCTTAGTGAGCATACCCAAGCATGCTGCTCAGGATTATGCCTCTTTAGCATTATTTGTCCTGTTGTAAGTATTCCTTTGTTAATTCCTATGCTTGTATAGTCTATGCTTGCTGCATATTTGTTTCGAAGAAAGTCTATGTTTTATTGGGCACCATGAGAGCCGTTTGTACTGTTATTTATGATCATGCTGGGCTTAAAGGCCATTGAGCAGCCAGAAAGGAGAAAACTCTCCCTCAATTCCTTTTCATTCGAGAAAGAGGGAGACCATTCTCCTTTCTGTGGAGAGTAGCTCAGGGACCTGCTCCTGTGGGGAGAGAAGAGTGTGAGAGGGAATAGAGAAAAGGAAACGGGGAACTGGTTTTCTTCTCAGTAGAAGATTATTTTGTAGGTCGGCCTTTAAGCAGATAAGGTTACAGAAGATGGCCATTTAAATCTTTTAGCTTCCTGTCTTGTTTTCATATTGAAATTGCAACACCGTGGACTTGTCTTATAATTCAAGAATTCATACTGACCCATTTCACCAAACTCTTTGTGCTACCATGCCCTTATTACTCTTTGTTTTTGGAAGTTGCTGCACTGCGAGCTTATAGTTTTTAAAGGGACACTGACAGGATATTTATGCTTGCCGAGGTTTCTAGCTGTACGTGACATATGAGAGCCCAACTACCCAGAACAGAATTTGCGGCTCGAAATTCGGTTTCTTTCCGCCCGAAAACCGCCGATCGAGAACTGGCCGGTTTGAGTCACGCTCACTCTCTTTTCCGTGGTCACGGGTCGTTTTCTAAGGTTTAGACATGACCACCAAATTTAATCAAAGTCGTGGGTTATTGAAAACACACAGTCGATATTAAAAATGGAAAAAGTATGAAACATAATTTTTGTGGCTTCCAAAAAGCTTCAAATGCGTTGATTGAAAAAAAAAAGGTTGCACAGACAATCGGAAGCATTCTGTGCGTTCACTGCATAATTCTCAACATGGCGTCGTTTCGCGTATCGTGGGACGCGTGAATGGCAGCGGACGACGGGTGTGGGACCTCTACTTCAGAACTGTCGTTCACGGTACCGGCGAATTGATATTCATCCCGTACGACACGCCCGACCAGCAAGCCGATTGCACAAAGACGTCGCCAAGCCATCGTCCCTTCTCGTGGCTGAAGACATCGCTTGCGCAAACGTCAACCACGAAGTGCGTACTTGTAGTAATACGTACGCGTATGGTGTCTTTACTAGGTGTGAATGTGGCCGATGCGTGCTGCTGCCCGACTTCAAGCCGGGAGTGCAAGTACTGGAGGGAAATCGGCAGCAAACTCTCTGACATACAGTCGACCGGCTGCATTACTACGAATGATAGAGTTCCTTCAGTGGAAAGACGTCTGCTTCACACGCAGCGGGCAGCGGGCACGGGTTCAATCCCTAGTATGTCCGTACCATTTTCTTTTTTTTGACAAACATTTTGCAATGTTTACACTTATTCTTTTACAATTATCACTGAAAAAAAACAATTGTTGTGGACGATACGTCGCTGAACTAAATGGTATGGGATTCCATTTTTGACACCTGCGAACTCAATGTAGTCGCTTTCCACAAAATGCAAGGAGCATATGAATCCGGTAGCGTCTGCTTTCCGAGGTTCCCATAACTGTTCTACAGAAATTGCAGCCAGCAATTGATCCCGACCCGTTTATCTTCGGAATCTTGTGCACTCTGTCGCACAATGCCACTTTCAGATGCAGGACATGTGAGGCAGCTCTTCACGCAACATCTTGGGAGTATTCTTTTCGGAGCCGATCACAGGAATTCACCACGGGCACTCACTACTAATTGCCAATACTTAAATGTACAAAACAACTCATTTTGAAGTACAGAACAGCTAGCGGAACAAACATAACTGCAAAGGAATCGCACGGCAAAGGGATCCCGCAACACATTTCGTCTGCTGCCTTTAAAATTAAAAAAAAAAAAAAAAATTGCACGGTCGGGTGTAGTAATGTGACTTCCGCCACTCACTCTCTCCTCTCCACTTCTCCGTGCGGTGTGGGGGTTTCGGTTTCGAGCAGTTGCATTTTTTGGCTTTATTAAAAAAATACATGACTCTGTAGCAAAATAATAATTGGGTAGTATTCCGACACCATAATAAATCGCCTGGCAAGAAATGAAAAAAAAAAAAAAAAAAATTGGGGGGGTGTCAGTGTTCCTTTAAAGGGATTGTCCGGTGAAAACCGGAAGTTCTTAAGATTTCGTGATGGTTACCTGGTGGGAGCCTAATGATTAACATAGGCCATTTTTATTCCATTAAACGACACCCCAATTTAGTGTAATCAACGACGGATAATTGAACGAAACTCCATGCCGAATTTCGCAAGTATCAACGGCTGCACTCCCGTGCCTGACGTGACGTCACACCAGTCTTGCAATTGTCATATCCTATGCCTCATTCCTCCGTGGGAACACAGTGCTCCCGACGCACCGCAGCATTCCATATTACTCGCCACTGTAAATGTCGCGGAGAAGTGTGGAGCGTGACAACCGTACAACGAAAATACCCTTTCATTCTAAAAAAAAAAAAAAAAAAATCTAGCGCAGCAGCGAGGGTGAACCACGTCGTACCGCTCACGCGGAGGACAAAATTCGAAGTGCACTTCAGTTCGGCGCGTTCTTTGCCTGATGTTACCTCAGAAACTCCGCTTCCCTGAAGGTGGAAGAGGAAAACGCCGTTTATGCACGCTTGGATTAAAATACAATTAATCCTCCAGGGAAGCATACAAAATTCAGATTTGTCGTGGAAGATGCTCCTACAGCCATTGACAATGAGGTCTAAATGTTTTCATGAATACGAAATTCGACTGGATAATCCCTTTAAGGTTGTTCAGAAGAATTTAACTGACCACTCAGTTGCTGCAGGGGGGCACTAGCCATCTTCCTACCCTTGCAAGCCACCCAGGGTACTTCAATTGCACGCTAATAGAGTTATTTCACGCTAATAGAGATTATTATTTTTAAAGGGGCTTTGCAACAATGTTTGGACTTTGGTCAAATAACTGTCGTAGTTGTTCCCTGTCACATCGATTAAGGAACTGAAAACAAACTTTGCCTATGCACATTAGTTCTTTAGAAAACAAAATGTCAAGCAGTTGACGTTTTGGCCACCTCCAAACCACTCTCAACTCATACACCTCCCTCCGAGTCACGTGCGCAGTGATACCCAATGGGGATAGGGAGTATCCAGTTTGGGTTCTTTTTCAAAGCCTCCAGTGCCTGTGGCCTCTGCTTGCGATTCACAACCTGACCTTGAAAGTGTGTCTTAGCAATGTGGTGAGGGGGGGGGGAGCAAAGAACTTGCCTTTCCGTAAGGAAGTTCGACTGACTTAGTGGCACAACAGAATGAGGTTCAAGGGAGGAACAGTTTTTTTCACCTCGGGCAGATGGCACCACGAACACTGAATGTAATACAGCTTTGTTGATGATATGAGGTTCTTGACGCATTTACTTGTTGTTAACCTATTACATTATACCCATTGAGCATCACGCCTTAGTACCCAATACCCATGGCGGCCACCGCGATGCTGCAAACTGCGAAATATTCCCGTTCTTTTCTTTGCTATCACACAACGGAATTGGATATTTAAAAAAAATTAGGCGATTTCTCTTTTTCTTTTAGTAAGATAAACAATGTCAAAATTTAAAACTGCAAATCCTTTTAAAGTTTAAATTGTTTCATTGTCACTTAAATAATATTTTAAACACACAGAAATGTAATTGTTTTGGTCTAGTTTAGGGTTTATGCAAATTTATGCATGCCTTACTTCCCAGCATATAGAAGACTACACTCTTTGTATTGCCTTGTGTGCTCTTTTATGGTGGTTTGATGTAAGAGCCAGTGAAATTGTCTTTTAAGTTGACGAGGGGTGTTTTCATTTCCGGGTATACGATCGCTGTTCTTCAAATAATGGGAGCTATTATATAAACAGGATTTCTGTGAGGCAACAGGTGAGTTTCGCTACCCAGGTACCTGCAAGCTCGTGGCCACGGCAAGCGGCACACGGTGGCCATGGGCAGCGAGGAAGAAGTGCAAGACACACAGTGGAAGATGCAGCCGCGGCAGCGCAGATCGGGACTCCTCACGGTCATGGAGAAGCAACCCGGTGAGTGCATTGCCGAAGCAGCCGGACATCCCGTAATTCCCCGCGTTCGGGGATGCGTCGAAGAGTAGCCTCTGAGCAGAAACGACCGGGCACCACAGTGCACTCGAAGAGCACTCTAATCTGGCACATAGCCAGAATCTTTTTTTTCTGTGGTGTACTGTGCTACGGTGAAGCGACACCGTGCCAGCCCCATTGTAAATTGGGTGTTGGGGACACGAGCTTACAGTAATTTTACGTTCATTTCTGATTGCATACATACATTTGGTACAATTTAAAATAAGTAGGGCTCCGCGTTTTTGGCATTAGGGATGAACCCCGAAGACTGACCCTTGAACCACTTTGATCGAAATCGTGGAAAACCAGAATAAACCCCGAACGGAAGCTGTCCTTGAATTAGAAAAACCTGAGCCTCGTAAAAAGAAATCTTTTTCTGCAGCTTTATTTTGAGTTGATCCGGGACACGGCCTGGTCTAGACTGCCCCTCCACCACTGGCTACACCCCTCGCTTATACCCATGCATCGAAAGTGGGGTCGGCCGGTGAAAGGCAGGCGGTCGATTGGTCCGGCAAACGCCTGGCACACACCGCCCAGTCCCCCTTGGGGGTGAACGGAGCATAGTTGCCGCTCGGTCATCTCGGTTTACATTGTCCAAAAGTTGACTTGGAGTAAACCACTGATCTCTGTTGTAGTAGGCTGGGTCATGGATCGAGGCTTGTACCCTGCTGGGGTCGAGTGTGGCACCACCAACCGCCAACGCTTGACACCAGCTAATGCATGGCACTCTATGAAAGAAACCGGGAAAACTGAAAGTTTTTACCTTAGTGGGTTGTTCTCGACGATTAAACTTTTATCGCATTTCCCGGGAACAACAGTTAATATTCTGGGTGCAGATAGCAAAAGTGTTAAAATACCAATCTTTTTTTAATAAATGTTTTGCGGTTGAGGGTCGAGGGTTTCCACTTTGTTGGGCGTGAACTGCGATGCAATTCAATGAGACAAGAGTTGCCGAGGGTCAATGTGGAGTCGTTCGTGATCCCGAAGTCATCAGATCTTAGCGCACAATAAGGTAGGAGGCCTTTACTGGAGACGTGCGCATCGTTTCGAGAACTTGTACAGAGTACTTCTGGTGAAAGCTTTCGCTTTGAACTGTAGTGAGGGCTTCTGTGACAAACTAAAACTTGGAGCTTGCCGTTCATTTGTTGAATGTGTCATTTATTTAGCAACTGGAACGAGCGACGCCAGCACAGTTGGTGCCGCTCCGGCACATTTGATTTTTTTAATCGGCGTTCGAACGCTTGACAGATGCTGGTTCGATCTCCAAACACCCGATGTAACGATTGCAGCACATTGTAAAATACTCGCCTTCATGCACCGCATAGAAGCTTTGATATTCCTACTTTTGTCCGTTTCTCCCGTTGACTTGTGTGAATTGCCTGGTGTCAAGCAATGGCTGCCGGTGGTGCCAATGACGGGCTCCTGATACGCAATCCAGCCTACTACAATAGAGATCAGTGGAGTAAACTGCATCAAAAGCAATAGGAGCTGGCCCAACAGATCAGCCCCTGAAGCAGTAAAATTCTGCATGGCGCACTAAGCTGTTAGGGGTGAGGTTGGAACAGACTGCTACGATTTTATGTAGAGTGTTGGCAGAATTTGTAAGCTGCCCTTCCGTGGTTAACTCTTGACATTGCTTTGTGTGCTAGGCAGGTAATAATTGGTGCTGGTGTAGAAAAAGAAAACTTGAAAAATGATGTGCAGGTTTTCAAAATGCTGCATCAGAATCATGCCTGGGTAAATTAGGCACTACTTCAAGAATGTAATTTAATTCCAATCGCTTTGCTCAGAAGGTAGTTGATTATACTTAAAATGATTGGGGCACAAAAAGTAATCAATTACAAATATGCATTAGAGCATTAAAGATTGGAGAGCAATCTGACGTCTTTTGGCACCGAGATCCATTTGTTAAATTTTTTTCTCTGACCGTTCAGGATTCATTTTAGCAGCATTTAATGTTTGTCGCATTGTGATTCTTTGTTTCCCATTTCGTTAATAGTATGGTATGGAAGCTGAGTTGGCACCAACAAGATAACAACACTTTTTTCATATTTTACAGGGTAGTATTGAACAGTAAATTTTATCAACGAACACCTCACATATGCACATTTCACTATGCCAGTCGATAGGAGCTTTTTAGTGGCAGAGAAAGATCAGGAAAAACCTGCCTGCACCTTTTCATGCCAACCGTGTCGATGTATGTACGTGCTCCTGAGATGAAGTTGGTATTCAAAACGTTGGTAGTGCTTGGAAGTGCTACAAGTGGAAGGCACTTGAAGTACTATTGCGGACACTATTAGCTATAACACGGCAGCCGTGGCCGTTCCGTACCCCCAGCGCCACATGGCAGAGGTTTTCTGAAACACCGCGCCTACTCCGCCTACCCTGTGTGGCAGAATCGCTCTTCCAGGTTGCAAACACACACTCTCCTTGTCGTCTGCTAGGAGCACAGAAGACGCCGCCACACCACTTGCTGATGTTCGCTTCACAGGCTTTTGTGGGTGCCTCTCTCGGTACGGACATTCCCTGACTCGTGGAAACGAGTTGGCCAAACATCCAACGAAGGGGGCACATCGAGCTAAGCATAATTAACACAGCTATTCTGAAAAAAGAGAGACAGGAACAGTCGTCTGTCCGATCAATAAAAGTAATCTACCGAGATATTTATACAATCATCGGCAATGATTATGCTTAGCTCGATATGTCCCCTCTGTTGGTTGTTTGGCTGACCCGTTTCCGCGAGTAAGGGAATTTCCATATTGAAAGAGGCACTCACAAAATCCTGTAAAGCAAACATTGGCAAGTGCCATGGCGGCATCTGCTTTGCACCTAGCAGACGACAAGGAGAGAGTGGGATCGCAACCTGGAAGAGTAATTCCACCGCACAAGGTAGGTGGGGTATGCGCAGTGTTTCGGGGTTGCGCCTGCTATGTGGCGCTGGGCGTACGGAATGGCCACGGCTGCCATGCGATAGTACTTCCTAGACTGGAACTTGCACTGTTTCCCCAGTGATTGTTCAATGTTCAGAGCGTACATCACGCAGTTAGCACACACAGTCATCGATATCTTTTATTTTTTTCGCACTCGGCTGGTATTCAAACTGCTCATTTACTGAAATGTGCTTATGAGGGGCATCAACCTACTAGACTGCAAAGCAGTGGTGTTTGACAGTTACCTGTACAAGTAAAACGTGAAAAATAACCGTTGTCGTATCTGCACTAAGTGCATTGCGGACTGTGCCTGTGGGCTCATACTGTCGAGAACTAAGCCAGCGTTTTTGTGCAGTTCCGAGGAGAGCAAGTGACGGCTGCCCATCAGTGAGCCCTCACCGGACTCAACTTGAAAGGATCTACAATCAAACTGTCGGTGCAGAGAGCAAATGCATCATCAAAGCCTTGCAGCAGGAGTGCCATCAGTTGCAGGTCAGAATGTCCTTGAGTTGGTAAAAGCAGCAGGCTTGAAATTTGTAGCAAATTATTCTTTCAAAGCATTTTCAGTGAATAGAAAAAAAAGACTGGAGGGATTATCTGAAATATTGCCCTATAGGCCAAATTCTCTTCCTGTTTGGAAGATATGGCTGTGCTGAACCTTCTTAATTACTGCATTCTACTGGCATGCCTTTCAGTGGGAGTGATTGGCCATATACATTCTATAGTTAAGCCAGATGGGCTGCACCAGCAAAATTCTATATGCCTGGGTCTGTGAACATGGGTTTGGTGTTGACTTCCGGAGGGTGAGGCGTTGAGACATGAAAACTAAACAGGTAGATTAATTTTTATTTGAAATGCTTATAGGTTACTTTGTATGCACACCAGGTTTTGAAATTTTTAGAGCCTTAGTAATCATAAGGTTTAATTTTCTAGTACCCGTCTATCATTTGCATCGGAAGACCAGACACCCCCAATTAAATTCTATTGCAACCTGCCCGCAGTCGTCACATCATGGTGTCCATGAGCCGCATGATCGTAATCATATATTTGAGCTCCTTCTTATTTTAGGCTTCTTAGGGCTCGAACGCTGCACTCAATTCTCATTTACATGTCTTCTGGCTCGCCTATCTCTCTCTCTCAGTCTTCTGATCGCTTTGGCTGCCAAGGAGATTCTAGCATAGCCAGCAATGCAAAAGCAGTTCTGAGAATGTTGCGCTAAATATGTCACGACCCCTTAGGGCTTATTTTTGTGGCACGGGCACTCACCTCGGGGCACTTCTATCGTCTCCGACCGCAGAAGCACTGCGGCGGCACAATGGATGCCCAGTTGCACGCGGAGATCCAGCGGCGCCACTCGCTGCACGTGCAGCAGATGGCGCACCTGCAGCCCTGCCTGCTGGCCAGCTCGGTGTCGTCGCCGCCCTCTATAGCGGGTTCCCCGATTCACCAGAGCCCCTGCTGCAGCTCGGGGGGCGGATCTGCGGGGGGCGGGGCCAGCCCCTGCCACGGCGCTGCCCCCGCCAGCCCGGCGGCAACCCTCTCCCAGCACCTGCAGCGCCTGCACCTGCAGCGCCGGGGCAGTCCCGTGGGCTTCTGCCTGGACCCGGCCGACTCCCCGCCCCTGGAGGCGGGCTCCCCCGGGGTGCAGCCGGCGGGCTCGCCCCAGGCCCCGTCGCCCCCGCCTTACCCGGACTTCCCCCGCCTCCAGAGCCTGGTGGCCCCTCCCCTGCGCAACAGCCCGCCCCCGATCTTCCCCAACCTGGGCATGATCCGGGAAGACGCCGTGGAGAACGGGGCTGGTCTCGTCCGGCCCGAGATCGTGGTGAGCCCCGCCTACGGCCCGACCTGCTGGGGCTTCCCACCCCAGATCAGCGTGACGGACGAGCGGGGCAAGGAGGTGCTCACGTCGTCCTCCTCCACCTCTCCGTCGTCGTGCTCGTCGGCCTACGCGGACGCAGCCTCCCTGCTGCCGCTGGACCTGGCCTACTCGCCTGTGCGGTGGCAGGCGACGCTCGAAGAGGCCCTGGCGTGGCCCCGGGGGCTTTCGTCCCCGTCCCCACGTTCTCCGGCAGAGGGCAGCGCCTTGCAGAAGAGCCCCAGTGGGTCCCTGTGCCTGGTGGTGGCCGCGGGGCCCGTGGCGTGCGGAGACCTGCTGCGGGACATCCGGCGGAGGCTGGATGCGCACGCGCCCCGCCTACCCCTTGTGCTGCAGCCCTCCGAACGGGGCCTTGCCCTCGAGCACCCCGCCGCGGGGGTGCAGATCGAGCTTGAGGTGTGCGACGGGCCCCGCCCAGACGAGAGGGGCCTCAAGATGCGCCGCATCTCGGGGGACAGCCTCCAGTACAGCCAGTTGTGCCATCAGCTCGTCGCCTGCATGAACATGTGATTTCTCCTGTCCTCGGAGGAGTTTGTTTCGAGTGCCTGCACCCCCGCGTCCCGATTTGTGACTGTTTGAACTCGCGGAAGTGTCAAGCTTGCCGTGGGTCCCGCGGCGGGACGTCTGGCTTCCTGCGGTTTTCGAGGCTACCGCGCCGGTTCGCAATTCGTTCGGCTTGAAGGATGCTGAGGCCGCTTATCCGTCGACTTGTTTCGGGGGGTTTCTGCATTCTTTTTGGTTGTAGGACGAAGAAGTTACTGCCACCTTGTTTTCTCGCTTGACGTTTACAATTGCGGTTTATTTTAATACCATATTTTTCCGCAGGAAAGCTCAGATTTGAACGAACGTTGCTTATGTTCTCGAATGTTCCAGTTCACGTTCGGGATTTTAGCGACGGGGCATCTCTTGCCATTGATGCTTGCCAATCGCCTTAGGGTTGAGGATTGGTCCGCGAGAGAGCAAAGCCCTTTGCAGACGCTTTCAGACTGCTGCCTGCAAATTTTTGCAGGGCCTAGGGCACAAATCCCGGTTATGGCTTGATTACCAAGTATTTTGTCGAGTATGATGGCAATCTGAATGTTGCGACTTGTGTGGCGAAAAATATGGTACGGAGCGCAACGCAGGTAGCACGAACGTGTGACCCTCAGTTTTGCCCCGTTTTCCCTCGCAAGTGGTACCCCCACCTTGCAATGTATCATGGCGGAAGCCACGAGCCGTCTTTGCCGACAGAGCACTCCCTGCGTGTCACGTGACTTTATGCTTCACGCGTCACTGTGCCGATCCGGAAGGCGTGACATGCTCGGAGCTGTGAATTAGCTCCGGGGGCTTGTGGCATCCGCTGCGGTACAATGTCAAGTGGAACAGAGTGTAGTGTGGCAAATTGAGCTTATGGGGGGCACCGATTTAGAAGGTGAAATTTGTCTTTCAATGCTAAAGGGTAAAATGTGCAAAGCCTGAGTGCCATGTTTGCGCTAACTGTGTCGTGCGGTGTACATAGGATTGAGGTGCACATTGTGCGAGTTAAGCTCGTCTAAGTTATGATTGTAAGAAAGCGACGATGTGCAGGGCTAGGTTATAAAATCAGTTGCTTGTGTTTGTCTCATCATTACTTCTGCGGGTATGTCATTTGCATCTCGTTTTAGGATATGTGGGGCTGTTTGTCAGTATACCATAAGTTGCTGGTTCATGAAACCCAGAACCATGTTCTAAGTTCAAGTTTACTGTGCAGCTGATACCCCCCACAATTTAGGCGGCACGGTGAAATTTTTGTATGCTGTGTGTTGAAATGGACATACCTGTTTTCAGGCAAGGATTCCATGCAGCCATTCCAGATCCTTCTTTTTTTTTTTGTACATATACATAATATTCTAGAGCATTTGTATAGAGACCTGTGAGCCAATAAGAAAATCATGTACAGTTGCTACCACAACCTGAAATATTTTTTTCCTAGGAGTATGCTGTATGACCAATTGTTTTGAACAAAGACTGATTGTATATTGTGAAGGTTCAACACTATGAGGAACCATACTTCTGCACATTTATTTTGGGGCTTTACATTTAAAACATAGAAAATCTTCAAACTAGTAGTGTTTCTCTGTTTTTCAAATGCCATGTTTCATTTTTTTGTCTAGTCAGGCAAATATTCTTCAGAAGGCATTGGCATTATGCGAAATACTTATTTCTCTTACAGCCTATGCACTTGATTTAGTATAACCTATCCTTTCTTGTCGGGTCAGAGAACAGGTGGGATGCAAATACAGACGACAATTCACCTACAAATCGCTGACGACACGGGCTTATCTTTGCGTTTTGGATTTCAAATAATTGTGATTTGCTCGCTTCAATCCAGCGAGCGGCAATCAGTGATGAAGTTTACACTGTGTTGTCATGAGCATTGAAGAAATAAGAACAAACAAACAAAAAAAATGCTGAATGCTTGGACAGCATGACTTTCATATTTTACAATTTGTGCTGAGCACCTGACACCTTTCTTTTTATTGCTTTGGTCTGGGAGCTTGCAACCTTTGTTTGTGAATGTTACATTTGCATTGGTTGATTACGTCAGTTAGCGGCTAGGTGACATTTTGTGGTTGAGAGTGGGTGGGCAGAAGGCTCAAGGAGCAGGGAGGCGCGGTCAGATCGCTGGCATGTTGTTCCCCGTCGTCCATGAACTAGAACCTACATATGCCAAAGTTTTCACCATGCAACTGTGTACAGCATAAATAGTTACTGACCTGTGTGGGTTTGGAGGAGGGACGGACAGGCCTTGCACCCACTCAGTCCCCTTTCATCGTCTGTTTGGACAAAATTTGATAAAACATTTGACATAAGGGAGAGTGACGCTAGAATTTACTTGGATTTCAAAGTCATTGCAATAATGGGTGCCGCAAAGGATCCAATAAAATATTTATTGATACGAGTGTATGCCTCTTGTTCGTAATTAAAAACGCTGAACATTTTTTTTTTTTTTTTATGTGCCTTGAATGTGTGTCACAACATAAACTTCACGCTGAAGAGAAAAAAAGTAAGTTTTGATGCAATATTTAGGTAGCTCAAGCTGACAGCCTTGGCAGGTAATCCTTCCTGCCAACCACGAGGTGTGACGAGAGTGCTTCGAAAAGAAATCTGCTGGGGTACACACATTCACTTCGGTGAAGAAGACTGGTCGGGACTTCCGGACGCAGCCAACGTGACGAGCTAATGAAACTGATCAACTGCAGCGTCGGAAGCGCTCCAACATGGTGTTTATTGATGTTTCTGTATGCGTTCTATTTTAACTTAACTAATCGTATACAGGGAAGGACCAGTAACTTTCACTTCTGACCGCATTCGATTGGTTCAATTGCCTTTTAGTGTCTGCTGTATCTGGAAGGGGAAACAAAGTATAGAAATATTTCAGGATGGTTCCCGGTCTTCTGAACTCCTGGGGCCCAGCACGGTCCTGGCAAGCTTGTCACGAGATAACTGCTTGTGCAGAAATGACCACACTTGGCAACTTTCTGTGACATTTCCAACGAGACTATTAGTTTGCTTATGCCTACCGAACAAACTCTCTTAAACGGGGCCCCCTTATGGATGAACGATGTTCCTCTAAAGCAAGCTTCGATAAAATGTGCCAGTTCTCTTGGATGTGTTTCGATAAAATAGTGTTCAATCAACCGTAGTATACACCGTGAGCACAGCTTTATTCGGCGCTCAAGTACGCCTCCTCTGTACCTTTGTCTGCATAGCCATAGAAAGTAAGTAGTTTCAAGTTCTACTTGCTTTTATTGTGTGACAATAGAAAGCTAGGTCCTTTGCGGCATATTATGCCTTATTCAGTAGTTTATTGTACAGTCATGTCTCCTTTATATAGACCCAGTTAATATGGATACTCTGCTATAGACCTTAATTTGCAAAAAGAGCTCTCTGGCTGCCGCCTTTTTGTGACTCGAGCGACCCCTATCAGCCAGAAATTTCTGCCACTCACCCGAGCTGTGGAAACCCAGTCAGCGCGGCCCCCCACCCACCTGCATTGTGCTTTTGGAGTTCGCCTGCTGTTCTTGAAAGTGTCTTTTAAACTTTATTTGCCTGTTCAGGATGCTTACCTTTCTGTGTTATCTTCCATTGTGAGAACCAGGGATTTCCAGGGCTTGTAGCCTGCATGGCCTTCGTAGAAAACGGACAGAGTGAACGTCACTCAGCCTGCGATATGGGCCGTTCGACGTCCTTCAAGGATTATTTCTATTGAGATAATTTCCGAAAAGCCTTCCCGGCTATGTTCCCAGTCTGCGAAAAATAGCTGTTAGGGTGAGGTCCTGGATGTGGACAGAATAGACCCGTTCGTTATTTGCCTTGGTACTGTGCAAAAAAGCAGCTCTCTTCAAAACATGCTCCAGAACAAGCTGGATTCCGCCTGATCGTCGTGAAGTGGCTATAGTCGAAACTGAATATTGGATATGCTGCATTATTTGAAATTTTTCTCAAATAAATCCTGTTTGGATAATGTGGCACCGTGGGGTACTGCCCCACAATATGATTGAGTGATAAGACTCGTTGAATTTCATGTTGTGAGTGGGTAATACTCATGCATTTCGGCTATCCAGTGTGATCAAGTATTTTCAACAGCTAAGACCTTTGTAGATTGACAGCCTGAGTGTATGGCGTCATAAAAAATGAACATAAAATGACACAAAAATTCCAGTTGCATTTGTTCTGTTGTGCACGGACTCACCAAAAATAGCTTTTATTTGTTTGCTTTTTCTCCCAAAATTAGTACAATGCTTTCTTAAAAACCTCGAGGAATTCTATTCGCCACAGAACACAAAGGAATAAATAAAACTTGGCAATTTAGCCGCTACGAGCGTCCGGAATTGCGCTTACGCAGGCTACCACAGCCCACTTACGAGGAAACCCACAGTCCAGCGCAGTCGGTCAACACTGACATACACCCTCAAAACCAGGGACGTGCGCTGCAAATCACTTGGTTCGAGAGGACCAGTGCAGAGGACAAACTAGGAAAATACATGCATTTTTTCTCGTTAATATGGACAACTCACATTATGGGCGACTTTTTTGGGGGAACGGAGGTGTCCATGTTAACGAGACATCACTGTAATGCTAAATTTTTAAAAAAGTTTATTTTTAGTTCTTTTTTATTTTTTTTTTTTTGGGGGGGGGGGGAGGGAAAATAAGTATTTGGTCCTGTTCTTTCTGGTACCACAGGTTTTTCCTTTCACCTCTTAGTATAACATAAAAAGCAAAAAATTATTATTTTTTTAAGAGTGATTTGTGAGTGCTTGGACATCTGAATGCAAAAGGACTGCGGCGGATAGATTTTGTAGCGTGAGCTACACTGGCCGAGGTTGAGCAGTTTCGCGGGGCTGTCAAAGAGCCGTGCTGCGGAAGCGCGAGGAGCAGTGACGTCATACGGCGCACAGCTGGCGCGCCGGAGCCGCCACCGCGCGCGCCTCGCCGGTCTGCGCATTTCAGAGGAGTGACGTCATAGCCGCAGCAGACGCACTGGCGCCGCCGCGTGCCCAGCTGTGCGCCTCCGTTGCACAGTAGCCAAGTCTGACGCTGCACCGGAGCCGCTTGATAGCGCCTCTCATTTTGTGCGCATAAGCTCACGCTACGTATATAGCCTGGCATAGCCGAGCTAAGTCACCGCAATTTTTTTTTTTTTACTTGCAAGCACGGGAAGCATTATTTACGTCACGTCACCGTGGTTAAAGGCCGTGGGCAGCATATCGACGCGGACGCAGTCAACGCGCTGCGCTGCTGCCGCTGCTCAGCCGCTGCTGTCACAGCTGTCTGTAGTGTGAATCCGCCGCTGACAGAGACCGCCACCGCCGTGAGGCTCAGTAGGCGCAGTCGTCACGGCGGGAAAGAAAACAACAAAAATAAAAGCTAAAAAGCCGGTTATGGCAGTTGTGGGTATTGTGGGTGTGGCGGCGCTGCCGTCGACTGTCATGGCAGCCATGGCGCCTACTGAGCCGCGGAGCGAGCAAGGAGCGCCGGAGTACGCCGTGTTGTGAAGTTGGTTAGACCTAGTTTGACAGTACGATCGCTTGTGCATGTGAAGCTTGACGCCGAGTGGTGTGCCGCACCGGTATGGACGAGGAGCAGTCGCACGGGTAAGCGATATTTTTTTCCTGTCGGACAAAGCGACTTCGCCTCTGTTTGAAAATATCGTGGTCGTTGATCTGTTAATCTGACCCATTATGCACATGTGTAGAGATAAGGGTCTCTCGGAGTACGCGTTTGTTTTTCAAAATATTAGGTAAAGGAGGTATGAAATGTAAGCGCATTCGGATGCCTTGTATCGTACGGGAGCGTGTTTGTGTGCTGTAACGCTGTTCTTGAATTCGTGTCAGACCGTCCGTCCGGCTCTTGATGCGTTCGGAGCGCGCCATCGTATCGTGAATTCGGGTTCTTTCAGGTTGTTTTGGTTGGGATAGTTGTATCCACCTTTTTCCGCGCTGCAGCGTAACACAGGGGTCGAGGGTTCTTGACGCAGTCTACGGTTAAAACATGTACGGTAATGGCGTGTGTCCGCCGCTGACATGAGAAACACGATCGCCTCCCCGCGCATAACGGCACAAAAAACAAACAAGCACATAATAAACGAAAAAGACAGGCGTGTAACAGACCGCACAGGAGAAAAAAGAAGAGGAAGACCGGCTGAGATACGGACTGTCTCGATAGTCTTTATTGTGGAAGGCGTTCTTGTGCGCAAAACCCGCGGCGTGGACGGACTCAATGTTGACAGCTCATTATTTTTGGGACGTTCTTGCGTTTCATCTCCCGAGTTTTCAAGGCACAGAATGAACAGCCGGCTCTGATAAGAACAACTTAATTACAGCCGTCGAGGCCTTTCGCGGAGGTCCGGTGGCTGGAGGAGCCCGACTTCGTAGTGTGCTCAACTTATTTCCTCCTCAAAATTAACAGCGCGGACGTCTACGGCCGCACGAGCGACCGAGTTTCTCGTTGCATCGCGGTTGCCGTAACACGAAGCTTGTTCGACGTTCCCTGCGTCTCTTCCTTCGTGATGCCAAAGCAGTCCGTCCTCGTTTCATGGCGTTTTGGCAAGCAATGCAAACTGACCAAAATCGGAGAAAAATTCTCGCCGTTTCTAAGTCCGGCGCACTTTTTAGGTAGGTACATGCACGAAGGCTCGAGACATTTCACCACTTTGTGCGTCTCGTCCATAATACACTCTTTTTTTTAATATTGATTGGAGTGTGAGGAAGATAAAAAGAGGAAGCTTACCATTTAGGGGTCACCCAAGCCCCCGGATGGTCTCGGAATACAGTCTCTTTTATCGTTAAATTTCTAAATTCGATGTGGGGACGTCGTCGGCCTATTACCCGTCACGAGAGCCATTTTTCGAGTCGCCTGTTTACTTTAGCACCCCCTCAAGGTTAGCTTTTTAGTCCCCGCCATGTTCTTAACACACGGTGCCCGTCGTCGCCCTTGGGGATATCTGTCGAGGCGATGATTCAGGGTCTGCGGAAGTCTGGTTGCTGTCGCTTGTTTGCACCGCAGCTTCTGCGATTATCAGTAGCTCCGATCGGTTACTAGGCTGTTTCCGAGAAGAGCTACAAGAGGTGAACGTTACAGACTAGCTGGTTAGGAAACATAACAATATTATTGTTATAATCAACATCATAACGATAGCATGCACACCACAAGCGCAGCCTCGTCGCTTGAAAGCCCATCATAATTGTGGTACAGAAAAAAAAATTACCCTTCTTTTCTCTCCCCCCCCCCCCCCCCCCCCCCCCATTGTTTACAATCGATTCTTCGTGATCGTCTAAAACGAAATACTCCGCATTTCTATCTTTTCACCCTGCCAGTTGACCTCTAGAAGTAATCTCTGGCGTGTGTTGAAGTTTATCTTTTGAGAGTCGACTGGAAACAAACACAGGTGAGATTTTATGTATAGGGTGGTCCAAGTCACCAGGCTCGATCTAAAATGGACCGTAAAAATCGACGCCTGCACGTAGCAATCTAAACCTTTCGTCAAAGGTGTATTTCACAGGTCGGTTTTTTCTTGTAAAATTACAAAGCGGCCGCTCCTTGAAAGACGGTGTAGGTGGCCGTTCGATCCGCAGCTCCGTTAGGGTGCCTCCATCGGCCGGCAGATAGAGGCACTTTAACACGCTTCATAACTAATATAAATACATCAAAAACAATTATTCGTTTCCAGTGAACTTCCAAAGACATGGTTTGTGTTCGTAGGTGAATAAAAATGTGAAACTAGCAGACGACAGTGTAGTCGATAGCTGCGAATCGGCCGGAGCTGGCCGGAGCCAAGCTGGCCAAGCCGGAGCCATAGCCGGAACGACAGTGCTGCAAGCGCCAGCGCCACCCGCGGCCGTCTTCCAACGCTGCGCCGCTTCTCCGGTTTCGTTCGTTTTTATTACCCCTTTGTAGTGCAGCCGACCAGCGAAAGAAAGCAGACGACACGCAGACGAATTCCGTTGGCAGCAACGTTACTAGAATACTCAGTTGGGAAACTCGCCGTCGAAACCTGGGCCGCTGGCGTCCACCGAGACCGAGCTAAATGCGATAACAGCGCCACTCTTTATCATTTGTCTGTACTGTGGTCACCTTGAGCTTTTATAAAGCATGTTTTTGCGTAAAAACAAACGAAAAATACTTTTTTTGTATGATATTTATTAGAGATTAGTACAAAATGAAGGGCGCGTGATGTTTTTAAAATCTTTAGTTTGCTAGGTTTTGCGGCATATTTAATATTGTTTTTATACGACCATGCCTCAGCGGCGCTTTCAGGTAGCACGTCCCGACCTAGGTGCATTTTAACTTCGGATATTAAGACGCGGCGCGTCCGCTGGGGAGATGGGGGTGGCACCCCTGTAACCTCTTCCACTGTATCTGTTCTGGCCGATTATATTCAAAATGGAAGTAACGTGCGGTTCCTCGAGTGGCCGCTGCGGGAGAAATGGCGGCGTTGAGTTCGCCATTAGGTCGGTTCGCGAGGACAGATCGGGGACACTTTTTCAGGGCAGTCTCTATGGCAGTTTCCCAACTGAGTGTTTTAGTAACGTTGGTTGGCAGCAAAAGCGCCGCCGTTATGCAGACGCGTTTTTTTTTTTTACTTTAAGGTTTGCTTTTATTGTCCGCATTTATTTTTTAACCAAAGGTACATTTAAAAAATCATTATGTTCATTTTAATAATCCACGGTGGTCGCGATAACGGAGGTAGCGAACGCTAAACACACCCCGCTACTGGATTCCTGTCGTCTGCGTCGCTGTCCGCCGTAGACCTTCGCAAGTTACCGTCCAGTGAAATACATCTTTGACGAAAGGTTTAAATTGCTAGTGCAGGCGTCGATTTTTACGGTCCATTTTAGATCGAGCCTGGTGACTTGGACCACCCTATATATTGAAGAATTAAAAACAGCGCGAACAAGACGAAGGACAGTGGCTACGTTTACATGGATGCGACAGCAGCGCATCGGATCCAGTTAGCGAATCGGATCCACTTCAACCAGTAGGTTTACATGGATTCGGATCGACCAGTAGCGGCACCTCGTGTCGAAGGATCACAACGCAAACCTCGTGACCTTCAGATTGTTTCCGAGGTGTCCGGTTTGCCTAGTGGCATGCAAAGCAAAGCTCCCGTAATCCCTAGCTCGAGCACTCGATCCGATCCGCTAGCGTATACATGGAGAGTCTCGATTCGGATTGACCATCTCAAACCACCCCGTCCCAGCGGATCGGATCCGATCCGATCCGATCCGATCCGATCCGAGTTGTTTACATGGACCGATTCGATTCGTTAACTGGATCCGATGCGCTGCAGTCGCATCCATGTAAACGTAGCCAGTGGGAGACTTAGACAGACAGAGCGCTGACTCTCATGCACAGGGAAATCAGTCTACCTTTTGAACATGGCACCTTTTGTCGCCTTTGTAGAGAAACGTTTTTTTTTTAAGTGGAATGCAATTTTCGCCACCTTTCAGTCGCAATGGCGGTCACACAAACGAAAGAATGATGCTTCGCGGAGAATTTAGTTGGTGAATCGGCGTGGTTTGTAAAACAGAACACGAAGAGTGGTGGGAAACCTAAGGAAACCCACGCAGTTGCGTACCACTTTTCCCCTCAACGATGGAGGAAGAAATATAATGATTGATCGTGATGGTACCACGTGAAGAGCATGAACACGAGATGGACAAACAAAACAAATGCTACAAAGAGAAAAAAATGAGAGAGATAAGTTGCTTTAGTGAGGGAAAAAAGAAAGAGTTGGTGATTGAATGGTTGCGGGGCAAGGTAGTTTTAACCATGATTCCAACGAAGGTTAAAGGATTAATACGCACCAGTGCACCTAGGTTGGACATTTACATGTGCGTTTTAAAAGGTTACGGAAGTGACATTTTAAAGTGCACATGTAAATTGACGCCACTACGTCAATTCCGGGACATTTTAAAGTGTACATGTAAATCCAACCTAGCCCTACTGCTCGCCTGCACTTAAATACTTTCTTTTTTTTAGGGGGGGGGAGCTTTTTGTTGTTTGTGGTTGAAGCAGGAATGTTGAGAACAAAGTGTAAAAGATTAATGAACTTTGAGGCGTATGCACATTGTGCGAAGTGTAAAAATACTGAGACGATGACACGCTAAGCTATGTGCAAGCTTATCATGTCCGATTCGCTGATGAGGATGAAAGGACGGATCTCAAAAGTATTCCAGTCGCAAAAAAGACACTCAAGTGTTTGTAAATAAGGTCGCGAGAAGTGCAGAAACCACGGAAGCAATAATTTAATAGAAAAATACTTAGTTTACAACGCTGCTGGCGCGAGCATTGGGTTTGATCTAGCAGATCATATGCACGCGTTCTCGCGCGAACGAAACCATAGATGAAGCCACGCACTCGCACCAGTAGCTTGGACAGCGTTGTTTACTATGTGCTGTCGTCTATTCAAATGGTTATTATAGCATAACAATACACTTGTCTTCCAATGAGATATTGTCACTGTACTAAATAAGGTCGTTTCTTCTAGACTCCTATGCAACCCATCGTGATAGCTAAAAGCAAGTCACGTAGAGGGGACACATGAGCGATGAAAACGGGCGCCGCGGCAGTGTCATAGCAACCGATGCTGGCGTCCCTACGTCACTTCCGCGCGACGCGGTGCGCCTGTGGCGCGCCTAGCCGCCAGCGGCGAACGGCCCCCACTTTCACCGCTCATGTGTACCATGCTCTACTGCGAGGGGGATCGGTGGTCGAGTGGGCTAGCGCACACCTCGGAGCACGTGGAGCGAAAGCTCGCGCTGCAGAATCGAGGGATCCTGGGTTCAATCCCCACCCCTGTCCGTTTCGATCTGGATGAGCATCGTACCGGCGTGCGGTCGTGTATCATTACTGCGTGGTGCACGTTAAAGACCCCAGGCTAGCAGTCGTACTGCACTGGCTAAATTGCTCATCTACAGCGAGTGACTCGTCGCATCTTTGAATTGGCTGACCAGCTACACGCTCTATAAATATCCACACAACCCCAATTATTATTTGCTCTAATGCGCGTTCACATCGGCGATGTGCAGCAGTCGCGCGTAAACTTTCATCGCAAAAGCGACCATCGTGGAAAAAAAGTGACGCGTTTCGAGCAGTCGCTAGCTGACCCGACTTTTTTGCGATGCGATCTAGTCGCGGAGCGGCTGAGCCAATCAGCGGCGTCCGGAGCGAGAGTTTTCGAGAAGCGACTCGCTCATCGCGCGCGCCAGAGTGACCACCTGACTTTTTTGCGATGCGATCTAGCCGCTTCGCGCGAGTGTTTTACATCGCCGGTTTGAACGCGCCTTTTGTGTCTGGTTCGCGGGTCAAATTGTCGCTGTAGACGTTTCTCGTGGAATGAGCAAACATGTGACTTGTTTGAGGATGTGGCAGGAATACAGAGGCAGTGAAAAGTGCATTCACTCTCGGACGGGGACGCCGGGAAGCCCAAGCTAGCACGCGCGCCGTGACCATGGTGTGTCGTGACTGTGAGCCTGGAAACGTGCAGGTCATCCAGTTGACGGGATTCTGTTGTCGACAGTCGCCGCTTCTCTTTCCTTTTCCCCTCTTTTCTTTTTTTTACATGTGGAATTTTGCGTTTTCAAACTTTATGGCTTCGTCTACATGTCTGCAATTTCTTTTATTCGAGGTTTCAAGAAGCGAACCTTGAGATATTCATTCTGGAGTGAGAGAGAAGCCAATATTCTTGCCACTGCAACTTATTTGATCTAAAATGAGCGCAACAAAATACGGTCTAGTCAAGCTCTAAGATTGGGAACAGTCGTAGTTTTATTGAAGCGCACCCCTCGGCTAAGACCGGTCCTGGAGAATGTTTACATGTTAATTTTAGTGATTTCGCCTGGTGATGCCGCCAACAATTTTAGCAGGGCGGACTGTGTCTTATTTCGGCCGAATGTTCCACGCCATGCATTGATGTGATTGCTGCGCCAAACTACTCCAAAGTGCTTACCCTGCTACATCCTGCTACTTTTCGACAAAATGTGATGAATTTGCGCCAACGTTACGCTAAAATGTAATTTCACGTTATTAATACTGAAAATATAACAGCTGTAGACCCGCTGAACGGCCGGATTGTTACAACTTTTTCTGAACCTTCGATTTAAGTAACATACTACTCAATTTGATTTCTGTATCAAATACTGACCGTACTCGGAGGTCGCGCAATATTCTCATGTTTGTGGTCTGTTCTGGTGGGTTAGGCAGAGCCGTATATAGAGACGAGTTTGGCCATTCATTGGGAAGTATAGGAGGCAAATGAGGAGGCGCCATTGGCCGAAAGCGGGCTGGGCGTGTTCCAGGGCGTCTTCACAAATTCGAATGTGGCCAACCAGAAGCCGAAAATAATACCCTGGCGGTGGTCGCGAGAAACAAAATTAATAAGTGCGTCGGAGAAACTCTCCGTGACTGAAAATAAGGTGCACGTGATGTTTCAATCACAGTCATCCAAAATCATGGTGGAAGAGCGCGACTAGCGGAACGATCGACATAATCCGTACGCCAGGCGCCGAGGGCGGGAATCTGCCGTCCGAGCGGTCACACACTGTCAGAGCAAAACAGAGTTCGAGCGCACATTCGTTTCTTACATCTTGTTGCATGATCATAATCGAAACATCACGTGCACCATATTTTCAACCATGAAGAGTAACTACATTTAACCCTTACGCTCTTATTAAAACTGTTTCTCGCTACCACCGCTAGGGGATTCTTTTCGGCTTCTCGTTGGACTAGGGGGCATGCTAAGCTCTCTATCTGCGTCTGGTGCACGCCCTGGCTCTGCCCACTTCACCGATGTTTGTTCGGAAACAAGGCTCGCTACCACGCCCCATCGGCGGACCCTTGCGCGCTGCCGAATTTTCCTCTTCCACCGAATGTGGTGAATACTCGGCTCTGGGGTTAGGTAGCTTCGTTGAGTGCGCTTCTCACCGCGCACTGGTGCACTGCAGTGAAGCGACAACCGCGGAGTGGGCATCGCGATTTTTTTCTGTCACGCTTCGCCCACTGCACTGCAGTGAAGCGTGATTTCCCCTTAGTACGTGCACGTACTATGGGGAGAGCACTTCCCCACAACAAGGCGTTGCACACAGGGGGCTTGTTAAGTTTAATTAAAGTATAGCAACTCTACCTTGCACTAAACCAAACTCGAGATTTAGCAAGGATACTCGTGTGTTGCTTGAAGATTTATATGGACTTAATTATAAGCTTTTTTTTTATGCCATCTTTCTGGTTTACCTTTATGTAGGTTCCATCTGTACGGTGGCACAGTGAACGGAATAGATAAAAACTCGCTTAGCTGGAGGAGTGGATTGAAACTTGGGAATAGCCTTGATGAGTTCAACTGAATTGTTTGTTTCTAAGGCTTATTTAACTTTGAAAATGCCGATTTTTGTTACGAAGTCCTCCATATACATTGTCATTGATATTAATAATAAAATGGCAAAAGCTTTGTTTTTGTCTGCATTAAAAATTCCAGTTTTAATACAACCTCTAGGACTTCAATGAAGCATCGACTTAGGTGCTCAATATTATTCTATTCTAGCATCATTTTCGTGGAATATACTATTTGGTTTACCTTTGGCTCTGTAGCTAAAGAACCCTTCGCAGCAATTCATAGCATACTGTCCTTCATCATTCAGCATAGTGTTGTCGTGCTTGATACGTCTACACGCAACAGCTAGTTCTTTGTTTGTGGGAATGAAACCTGCCGTACTGTTGATAACTAAAAGTTGCACATAAGTGGGAATGCAAAGTAGACAATGTTTCTTGATGGACAGGCCAGTACATTAATCTTAACGTACAATATTTGCAGTGGAAGGAAATAAAATTAAATGTAAACTTAAGCTCCAAGGTTCCATTTGACCCGAACAGATGACCCGAACAGATCACAACACTGAGCATGCCACTCTAAGGTTTCAAGTCGGTTGCTGCTGTCTTCCGATTTGTTTTAATATTGATTATATTAGCACGAGCGTACGGTAGCCTGCGGTAACGACAGGCTGAAACTGCCTATTGATAAATTGCCTCTTTATATATATATATATATATATTCTTCCGTTCACGGCCGCTACCATATTCATAACAAAGGGTAACCAGACCAGTCGCGCCATTATTCCGCTTTACTAAAGTGGATCTCCGTCAATATTTAGTATTCAAAGACCCCGACAACAAACGTCGCGCTTTATGACGTCCCAGGAAGCAGTCGTGAGAAATCCTGGAACGGGGCGACGTCATGTTGGTGGTGATCAAAACGCGCGGGTCCTCCCGTGTATCTCGTCGGGAGCCAGTTTGAGCAGCAACACGTGGGCCGGGGAGAAAAAAAAAATTGACCGCATCTCCACGTGGTGAATGATGTTGCTTGGGGCGAAGCTCTGGTGGTGCTTGTCTGCGTAGACGCCGAGCCGCAGCATGCCGAGCCTTTTCATTCATGTAAGTAGGAGAATGTGTGGTTTTCTTCTTTTTCTTTTTTTAAGCAGACAGATGGAATGGCATCTCAGAACCCCCTACTCTTTTTTTTTTCTTCTTTTTCTTTTTTCATATTATTTTTTCATAATTTTTTCATCTTTTTTTTCTATTTTTTTTTTTTCTGCCCTACACGAGCACGTGAGCATGTGCTCACGTGCTCGTGAGCACGTGATCTCACGAGCAGAAGCACGAGCACCCGACGCCGGCCTACGGCGGACGGCGGACGGACATACGGACATGGCTAGCCCCTAAGGAGCTTCGCCCCTAAAAAAATAGGAGGTATACGGAAATGCCATGGGTTCCACGGCTGGTCGATAGATGGCGTCAGTGTGTTATCGGCGTAAGGTATGCCAAAGAGGTTATAAATAGGGTTCCGTGTTTTCTGTATGTACCGATAAATACCGATAATTAACCCCCGTGGCGGTTTTTTTTTTTCTGAACCGGTAAAAACCAAAAAAACACCGAATTTAAGCTGTGGAAAAAATGGCAGCTTTGCTGAAAGAATCTTCTAGACCGCTTTCTTTTCTCGTTGTCCCGGAACACAGCCCCACTGAACTGTCCTTGGGGTCGTCCCTTCCTTTTGAAACCATGTTTTTTGCCCTGTTCCCTTCCCTTATCTTTTTTAGCACAACGGAAGGCCAACGCCAGCCCACTTCGTAGTCACTGCTCGGACGAGTTTCGCGTGCCCGTTAGTATGGGTAAAAAACGGAAAGCGATGGAGGACTAAGTCCAAGAATTTGACGATTTCGAGGTTTCGTGTGAGGGTGCAAAGAAGCTCCTTGTTTGCAAGTGCTGCCGGCTGAGTATTTCTTCTGATGACCCTCATCATATCAGTAGTCGTCTGAAGTTCATTGTATGAAGTTCCATCTGCAGAAGTTTGCATTGGCAGCTTCTAGAGAGCGCACAGCAAGGAATGGCCAGTCTTGTCAAAAGCTTCTCTTGATTTTCTTGCCCTCCCCGTTTCAAGCGCGAACTTGGAGCTTGCGTTTTCTGGACTGCGTTTCCTCAGCCGCAAGGAACGTGTTCCGATGACTGACAAGTCTCTGACAATGTACATGACAATTTTCTTTCAGTAAGTTTAAGTTTTGATATTATGCTTCTGAAAGCGTCACGCTTTCTGTTATTTCCATACGTATGTGCATTGTGTGACGTGTTTGGTGTGTGTACATGAAACGCGGGTAATGTGAGGTGTGCCGTGGTTTTTCTAGTAATTAGGCAGTCGCATTGCAACACAAGCCCCGATAATCACCAATTGCTTTCGAGCATTGAAATTAAACTCCGAAAAACACCGATTCCAAGAGAAAAAATAAACACCGATAAATAACCCCCGAATCTGAAGAAAAATAGATACCGAAAACGTGGAACCCTAGTTATAAATTTATAATGGACTCGGTTCGACGTTTCTTCTAATTTTCGGTGACAAACAGCCGTCGTTCCAAACCCTGGACACAAAGGGCCAGCAGGCTCACCGGAACGACGTTGGCACGAGCCCTTGGGCAACCGCAACTCAGCCCGTGTCACGCGGGTGGGCGAAAGAAAGGGACCGTTTGTGCGCGCTGTGTCGTGCAGGTGTCAAGCCCTCGTCACCGTCGTCGGGGGCTCAGCGTCATGCACTGCCGCGCGAGTTGGGCGCTATTAATTGCCCTTGCACAGTGGCCAAGGGGGAATCTGGAGCATCCATTCAGCCTGAGACCCGAGCTGGCCCAGTTATACTACAGTGAACTGTAATTGCAAGTAAAAGTACGTGGTACGAAAGCTCGCGCTGCAGAACCCAGGGATCCTGGGTTCAATCCCCACCCCTGCCCGTTTCGATCTGGATGAGCATCGTACCGGCGTGCGGTCGTGTATAACTACTGCGTGGTACACGTTAAAGACCCAAGGCTAGCGGTTGTACCGCACTGGCTAAATTGCTCATCTACACCAAGTGACTCGTCAAAACTTTGAAACGGCTGACCAACTACACGCTGTATAAATATCCACACAACCCTAGTTAATTTTACCAGGCAAACGCATGAATCTTAACGTACTATTCGCGGTGGTTAGAAGGAAAATGAGAGGTGTGCTTATGCTCCAAAAATAATTTTTGCTGCTTCAAAATTGACTTCTGTCTGACTCGGACCAATCACGTCGCTGCAGCTGTTTCTGCTGAAGCGGTAGTTCGTGCCGCACGCAGCACTCGGCTGCGCGGTCGAGGCGGCGGACGTCTACGACCCAGCCCGCGGCAGGTTTGCAAACACAGACACGCTGGTGGTTGTCTGCCGCCGTCCACGCGTTCGGTGGCCGCTTCTTTGTGTCTGTTCAGCCTCTCCCGCTCGCCTGCTGCAGCGTCGCACCGCCGGCAGGCAGGCTTGAGTGCGCGCGGCTGAGCCAACTGTCAAAACAGGCGCTTCCGGTACGCGATGTTCGGGGTAGAAATGTCGCGAACCTGTGCGGAACCCGAGCTTCAATGGCGAACCTCTAGGTTTCGAGTGGTTCGGCGAACGTTCAAACTTTCCGCAAAAATTGACGGAGTTCGACCTTTACACATATATACTTGGAGTTTTGAGAAAAAAAAAAAAAAAAGAAAAAAGAAACGATTTATGAAGTAGTTCACTTGAAAGCAAACTTGCGTACTTTCAATGTTTTAGTTCGTTTATATTGTGAAACCACCAAACGATATGCCCAACAAATATTGTATTTTTCGCAGCCATGTAAAGTCAACTCTGATTTTTTTTTTTTTTTTTTTTTTTACTTATACACATAAAAGTAGATTTTAGTCAAACTTTGCGCTAGAACTTGGAAAAAGTCGAACCTGGTCCAACGGGAACCTGAACAGGTTCGCGCCATCCCTAATTCGGAGGTCTCCCGCTATAGCGTATGCGCGCGACGGGTCGACCGACCGTGGGTCAACTCGTGCCGGCGCTGGCCTCGTTTGGGAACGTGTCGCGATTACGAGGATGACGCCGTTCCACATATCCGAGTTCTCTCTTCGCGAAAGCGTGGGAATGCGCCTTGCGAACGAGCAGGTAGCGGCGGCACGCTGGAAAAAAAGCAAACCGACCTAGCTGCTGCGGTGGTGGCCGTGACAACCACGTGAGCGGCGCGAGCTGTTGGAGAAGGCGCCGCGTCTTCTTCCCTGCAAGTTTTTACTTTCCGTCACTCGTGCAATTTACGTCCAACACCTCAACTACTTTTGTGTGTGTGTATGTGTTTTTTTATGTCATTTACGTAAGAAAGCAAGCGGTCGTTGTCACTTGTCAGCGACAATGTCCGGGGGTCTTTATTCGCGGTACGTGGTGCTGTTCACTATGTTGCGTGTGCAGTGCAGGCGAAGAGAGAAAGGGCGAGTACTAGAATGGCGGGACGGCGGAGGAAGGCAATGGAGGGCGAGGGGAGAAAGGGAGAGCACTACGAATGTTAGAGAGGAGAGGAGGTTTCTCTCTTTCTCCTGAGCCTTCATAGTGCTTGCCCTTTCTCGCCTCGCCTGGCGTTGCCTTCGCCTGTACTGCACGCAACTAGTGACACGCAGTGTGTGTAGGCCCCTTCGACACGTGTTGATTCGCCATAGGCCAACTGGCCTGTTCGTCACAGCGGCACATTCGTCATATGATAATTCGTCACTAGGGAAATTCTTCCCTAAATGAGCTGGGATTATCGCAACAAGGGCACTCATACTCACTTGGTATTGCGCGGTCAAGAGCATGTGTGATCGACGAAAAAAAAGATTGATTTACTAATTTCGGCTGTAGTTGGTGGAAATAAAAATCCGTACGTTATAAACCCTAAGCTTTAGTTCCGCTATGGTGCCTGGAGCGCGTCTCCGACTGGTGTGTTTAGCGTCCTATCCCGCCCGTACATCAAAAGTGGTCCCGAAGTGGCAACAAATGACGTCACTGAAGCCGGAGTGTCATGCTGTTGACTGTCGCGATCCTGGCGGTTGGCCATAGAAATGCTGGCGAAAAGCACGAGCGAACGCAAGTGTCGCTGTCGTCACGGCGTCCCAGGCGTCCCAACTTCCGGCTGCTTTAGCTTCCGTGGACTGTCACAGTGGAGAGCGACCTGCAGCAGAACAGGCGTCTGCCACATATACCACAACTGTTAGGACGCCGCCAGGGCCGCGACCGGCGACAACATGACACTTGTATGACGTCATCAGGCGGAAATTGAGGGACCACTTTTTTGGCCGCGGTAAACACACCAGTCGGGGACGCGTTCCAGGCACCATAGTTCCGCTCATGGTACTGAAAAGAGGCAACACCTAAATGAGAGATAGTCATACTTAAAAAACAAGATTTACTGAGGCGCAGTGGAAACATGTTAAAAACCAATGTTTCGAGCTGCCGCCATCAAAGTTTCCCGATGATTCCGACTACCACCACTTGTTGTTGGGAGTATACGAACAAAACAAATTTGCGTACCTGCTTTTTCTTCATCTGATGACGAACCGTCGGTGCGTTTATCCCGGTGGGGTAAGCGGCATGTGTGTGCTCGCTCGCTGGAATAAGACATTATACGAGTCTTGGCGTGATCGGCGACATCTTTAGTTTTACGGGTTTCTTTTCCCCGGTAGTGATTACCTCTATTTATAGATCGAGAGTAAGAACGGAAGCCAAAAGGAACTGCATTTTATAACCTAGAATATTCTGACATCCAATATTAAAAAAAAAAAAAAAAAAAAAAAATTAAGCACGGCATTTGACAAATCTGTTTGACCCGGATCTGACGCCATAGAGGCGACAAGCCCTTCTCGGGATGCATCCACGGCCTTCAAAGCGATTAGAAGTACACTTCTTTACTATCACCCGGATCTTTAAAAAGGTTGCTCTCATTTGACCTTGCATTTGTTTCCCGTTCGGAACTTTAAAAAAATGCAATTGACACAGATGCATTGCCCTTGATCAACCTCACTGATATTCTACGAATTTGTTTAGGTTCATTCCTTTTCCACACTTTCCATGAAAACCACAAAAAAAAAAAATGACAATCTTGGGGTCATTATGCGACAAATTGCCAGCGTAACCCATTATCCTGTGACGAATGTTCCGCTGGGACGAACGGGCCTGTTACCAGTTGCGATATGACGAATCGACATATGACGAGTGGGCCGTATCCCACATGGAGAACACGTATGGTAATATTAAGTTGCGGTGACTGCAGCTTGGGGCTGGATAAGCCGGGATGAGCTCCCCGCCGTCAAGGTAGCAGTGGGAAAGGGGGGAATGGGAAGGGTGGCGATGAGAATTTTCAGGCCCCGTTGTCTTACGTTGGGAAGGTCGAGAATTGAGATACGACCGCAGGTCACCGACACATCCGTGCTTCGTAGTCCGCGTTGAAACGCTTCGTACGAAGCATGGGCGTGCCGTGACTTGCCGTCGTATCTCGACGTAAGCTTCGTAACCTGAGAAAGCGGTGATGTGTGAACAAGCCTTTGTTGCGTTGTAAATCACCCAGACATCCGTGCTTTGAATTGTTTGATGACTCTCGTCGTAAGCAAACGTAAGCTCCCGTAACGTAACGTAACAAAACGGGGCGGTGTGAACGAGCCTTTGCGTTATAGATTGTGCACTTTCTAGTTTCAACCGATAAGCACCTAGAGACATCCGTTAGTGACACAAATACAAAATATTTAACCCCCCCGCCCCTCCTCCCCCCCCCCCCCCAAAAAAAAAAGAAAAAAAAAATCACCGCTGGTGATATATTTTCGCCCTTACGAATATTAGCGGTCGTTGTATGTTATCACCCTAGTGTCGGCTATTTTCTTCGAACCCCCCCCCCCCCCCCCCCCCCCCCTTAGAGGTTTGTCAAACGTGTATTTCGTGGATCCTTCCCGTGTCTATGCAGAGGTCGTTGTGGTTCTTGGAAGACACTGCCAACATCGTGTGGTGACTGTGGTCCAGGGCCACTGACCTTGGAGAACGTGTCTGTTCGCCTGGGAAACGGGAGATGCGTTCATTGTTATCTGTTTAGTTTTCAAGGGCTTCCGGGGCTACGGGTTCGGTTTGATGTCACTATGATGTTACCCTGCCGTGGGTTCGCTAGAACCGTTGCACTTTTTGGATAGCACCTCGCAGTTGCAGAAGGGGCTCTAAAATTCCCGCCACTTGCACAGTAAAACGCGAATTCTGTGCGTCGTTTCTCAAGTTTTGATAGCAAAAACTGAACTAAAATGTAAGGTGAAGCTGTGCGTCTTTTTGGCGTTTTTGAAGCTGTAGATAGTGTTGCGGCTCCTGTGCACCGGAAAGGGCAACTTTGGCCCTCCGCGTGCTCCTTGAGCCTCGTGCACGCCTGTCTGAACCAGATCCGGCCGGGAGCTGCCCGAAGGCCGTTGCGACGTGTCTGCTTGTAGTCCATAGTTGAACCAGTGGACGGCGCCTGATTGGGCACTTGACGGACGGTTTCCACAGCGGCCCCGCCGTGTCGGAACAGCGGATTGCGTCGTCCGACGCGGGAACCTCCGGTGCCGGTGTCCCGCTCATGGTCAAACTAGTTGCGGTGACTCGTCGACGCCGCCAGTCCGGCCTTGGTCTCGTTATTGGGCTGCCACTGCGCACGCTTCGGGCTGACGAGGCTCGGCGACGATGTTTCCGCCACAGCGACGCACTTCGCGCTTGGTGTCAGCCGCCTACGTGTCTCACACCTTCTGCGACGAGTCTGTGCAGAATGTTGCTCTTAAGCCCTTAAAGGGGCCATGAAACGAATTTTGGGTTGGGATGAATGATTTTAAATTGGGACTTTACTAATCGCATATCGTTTAGTTGGCCAAAAGAAAGAGGCTAGAAAGTCAAAAGCCAGCTTTTCGGTACGAACATTTCAAAATATAGCGGACTATTTTGTACCTTCTTGCCTTCGAAAGCTCTCCGCCTTTTCACTATGATACATCCGCGGTTCCAAAAGCGCGTCACCGGCGCCAAACTGACGTCAGCAGAGCCCAGCTCACGCATTGGACACGAGAACTGCGTCACTCGGACGTATGCGCTCGTCAACAATCAATCCGTCGACGAATATTTAAATTCGCGTTCGTGGCCAATGAGTGCCCTGTCGGAACTTATTGTCACTGGGGAATGACAAGTTCTATGGTGTGCATAAAAAGCACGGTGGAACCTAGGAGTCATCGCACCGGTGCCGAAGGAATGTCACGACCACGTGATTTCACAATTCGCATTTGAGTTGAGGATTAAAGCTAAGGAGGAAGAAGTAGGAAAATCGTTTCATGACCCCTTTAAGTGCTATACTTCATTTCAGTTTATCTGCGAGCGAAGCCAAAGCTAGAAGCGCGAGACCAGCGCTTTTTGCATTTCTCCCAAGCTCGCGCGCTCGAGCAAAGCATGAACGCACGGAGCTTCCGTGCTCGCGCTTCCAGTTTTGCCTTCGCTCGCACATAAGGTGAAACGAAGTATAATATCGCCATCTTTATTGACTCCCTTTGATAGGCGTCACGCTAAGTTACGTCCCAGGCCCCTCGGGGAATCGTTCAACCTATACTTCGTTTCACCTTATGTGCGAGCGAAGGCAAAGCTGGAAGCGCGAGCACGGAAGCTCCGTGCGTTCTGGCTTTGCTCGAGCGCGCAAGAACGCACAAAGCGCTGGTCTCGCGCTTCTAGCTTTGGCTTCGCTCGCAGATAAATTGAAACGAAGTATAGGGTACCTTAATGTCCTGTTTAAGGTGACGTAGGGTACGTTCATTGAGGCACCCTAGAGTCATGGCATTATTTGCAGTCCCGATGCCGGCGGGACGCGGTTACGGGGAAGATACAGTGAAATTGCCGGTGACCTGCAGAATGGAGCCGTAGCACAGTCAATGCCAAAAGTTCGTGCCAGGAGACGCTGTCTCACGCGCTGCAGAGCGGAAAAGGAAGACAAGTATCGCGAGCAACATGGTGACTTGTTACCAGCCTAAGCAAAGTGCACATGAGAACGTATTAGCGGCGAGATGTTTTGGTGGCGCCCTCCTGTGGTTCCCCCTTGTGACGTCATTACCTTGCAAACAACAAGTTCGATGGTGTTTGTTATTAGCATGGTGGAAGCTTGAAATCATTGCGCTCTCAAAGGAACACTGCCAACGCCGTCAAAATTAAAGTTATTTCATTCCTCTTATTTCCGTCGGTGATAAATCCCCTTTCCGACGTCATAGTCAGCGTTCGGCCAATCGTGGAAGGCCGACCACAGCGACGCTTTCGGTCGCGCACGGGGCTAATACCCTGCTTTAACATGCGTGACCCGGCACCTAGCGTCCGACCTCGCTTGCTTTTGAAATTTGCCTTTCTGTGGTACACACGCTAATGCTCGATTGGCTTGTGTGATATTTGTTGGGGTTTGCGAGGTGGTACCTTTTTACCTGACAGAAGTTTCCTCGCCCGTATCACGACGAATGCTCATGCGGTTGCGCTATCGCTCCGAGAGCGTTTCTAGTACATCGGTGACAGCCACCTCTTATCGAGGGCAACGACCTCGTGAACGTCGGTCACGTCGCCGAGCCGAGGGATGGAAATTGTGGAGTAAAGTACTGCGTACTGTGGAACTGTTGTGCCAAAAGAAGTGATCCCCTTTGTTTCCACCGAAAACAAAAACAACAAAAAAACTATACGTAGTATATTGTGTGAAACGTCGCGCCGTTAGAGTATAATGCCAGAAGTTGTAACCAGACTGCACACGGACACGGTTGTCTTAAATAAAACAAAAATAAATTGCTGCGATTAAAGGGCGGTGTATAGGGCCTGCTGCCAAAGCCAAACACCGGGGAGGGAGGGGGGTAAAGAAGGTTGTTTCCTTTTTCGGATCAAATGCTGCTGAATTCTGAAACTTCGGCATTTTGTTCCAATCGCTAGCGAGGTTTCAATGATGCGCACTTTATATTTGTGGTCCGACACAAAGTGGTTTGCTTTGACCGGCTAACGGCCGGCACATTGCGCTCTATCATCTCGTGTACCGTTACGCAGGCGGCAGCACTCTGTGCTCTTTGGGTTATCGTTCTACCAACTTTGGTTCTATGCACGAATTATGAACAGCCCGAAGAAGTCTCTTCTGTGACTTCTCTCGAACGTCTTTGATATCGCCCCAGGTACACCATAACACTCGTAACAATTAGTTTATTTTCTCCGGTTTGTTCTCAGTTCGTTGTATTTGCCTAGACACACATGATCTACTCCTCAGTTTTCACTGTATACACACGCACGCACACAAACAAACAAACAAACAAACAAAAAGGGAATAGAGAACATTTAGTTTTTGCCACACAACCCGTCGGCGGTTCGCCTTTATTGAGTGTGGCATCGTATACCGAGCTCGGGACGACAGGTAACGTCTCGTTTGTTAGAGGCCCGTCTTCTGGCACGCGCGCGTGGTGCCTGGTGATTCACTGAAGCTCGTACGCATCTTAGGCCTCGCCCCGTGATGTTAGAGCCGTGTCATACTACTTTATTGCCCCCGTCGTTTCGCTTTCTCAGTTGTATTAGTCCTACAATGGATAACGGTTATCCAGGTATCATCCGATGACCTGACGTTCGTTGCTGCCTGGAGGTGCGTCGTTCGGGTTTCCAGCGAACGGCGTTGTTTCGGAGGACGCGGGCGCGGCTTCTGACACCGGGTAAAAGGGCAAATAGCGCAGGTTAGGCGTATTGTTGCGTCTGTCTGTCTGTTATGGCTGCACGATGACGGGAGCGCGAGCGAGGAGGACCAGAGGGGGGCTTGTCGATTACCGAGACTGTGTCGCCAAGAAGGACAGACGTCGAAGGACAGCGCGGCAGTGAGCCAAGAGGCTGCCGTGGCAACGCGAGCGACACATCGTTTGCGTCGTGCTTGGGTAAGCAGCAGGGGTGCTCGCTTTAGCCAGGAATGTATACTCTTGGCCGGCTGCTTGCGCGATCATTGCCTCAAATTGCTGCCTCGTTGATGCTCGGAAGGCGCGCGTGTGTAAGAGACGGTCGTCGTCGGAGCACGGTCCTCGTCGTCTCGGTTCGCGTTGCTCGTTGATTGTTTGCCGGCGTCTGTGCGACGATCGAGACAGCGATATGGTCACCGGTGAGTGGGCGATGTCTTCTGGATGAACCCCTTTTCCGGTTTCGTATAGGTTACTCGATTGGTTGACTCGTTCCTCGCCGCTACGAGATTCGATTTGGATGACTGCGGTTCCCTCGTAGTCGAGTGCGGTCGTGTCCACGTTAACATCCTTGGGTGTGATAGATCGCTGCGATACCCGAGTATCGCACCCGCTCTCTTTTAAGCTGTCCCGCACAATTACCGAAGCTGTTGAATCTCGTTGTTGTGCTTGTGCTTCATATGAGCTTTCTTACCTTTTTCACGTGCAGCGAGTAAGTATGGCTCGACATGAAATAAAGTATGATTTAACCAACGTGTCATGATAGCGGTGTAGTGACACACGATTCACGAGTTTCTGGAGTTGCCATATAGCTCTCCCTCGGGCTGTCCGTGCGCGTCCATTAGGTCGGCTCTTTCCCGGGGTTCATCGCGCCGTTGACGTTGTCATCACTCAGCTCGACGCAACTGTCGCCCATCTCCTTGTCGCTTGCGGCACCTTGACTGTGCGCGTCTTGGCCAACCTCGCGCGAGGAGAAAGTTGGAGCACTCGGTAAACAAAAGAGCGACGAAGACATTGCCCGAGAACGTTTGTCCGGGGTGCCGCCATTATGGGCAGTCCGTATACCACCGGTAACCGCGCGGAAGCTTATCGATGCCAGCATCACCGAGAGAGAAGGCCGTAGTACTGGATTTCCTACGTCATGTAAAGAGGCGAAAGCCGAGCCCGGGGAACAGATAAGGCGCGACTCCCGTCCGAACGCGTGGGCATCGCTCGTGTTCAATCCATGCCCCGCGTTGGCCTATTGTAGGTGACGTGGAAAATCGAGCACTACGGCCTCTTATCTAGATTGTGTTGCCGAAACCATGGCCTCTTGATCTGCCGAAACACGTCCCTTTTCTATAGGCGAGAGGAAGGAGGGAATCTCGTATCTCTAAGCATTCTTTTCAGTGCGACCGCGCTCTTGGTTGTACCCTATAGTATGAAGCCGAAGAGATCATGCCTCAGACTTGTCCTCCACCTTTCACGCGTTGTCCGTGATCGCGGCACAAAGAAATAACGCAGTCGGAGCCGCACGCCCACCATGTGTTCTCTTTTTGTGATTTCTTGGAGGTCGAGGGCACATTCCCTTTATGAAAGCCTGCCTGTCTCAAAAATGGCGTTGATGTCCGCGCTGTAGATGGACGATTTGACTTCTTGAGGACGACTGCTGACTGAGGTTTTTGTCGTATGCAACGGCTTTTCACCCGAAGATCAGCCGGTGGCGGGATTTGAACTTACCATCGTTGCATCCCGAGCTTTCCCTTCGCGTACTAAGTTCAGCGTACTGCCGCGAGGTAGACTGCCTCATCGAGATCATATCGGGTAGCATGACTATATATCAGGCAACGTCACCGATTTTAAGGCAACCTGGCCGACAAGGTCACAGCGTCGAACTGTGTTAACGCGATGCTTGTGTATAGTTAAGGTCGGTTCTCACATGCAGCGAAGCGCTGATGTAGCGCTCCTCACGTGCCGTCAGTTACTTATCGTCTGCCATGAGCAACAGTTTTGACGGTGCGATACAAAGCTGGTGAACGCTCCCCTCAGCACGCGCTTAGCGCGAGGTAAGCGCTACGCTTGTAGCGCTCCGCTGCATGTGTGAACAGGCCCTTACTCAAACAAAAATTGCACCGGGCCGTTATCTCTCGATTGGAAAGACCTCGGTCGGCACTACGCGAGACTCGTTGTTGACCGTGCAATGATAGGCATCCAGGTAGACTATAAAACTCCTAGGCGAAGCTGCAGGTTGATGTATGTACTGACCGTTGCCAATTGTCTCGTGCGCGCCCGCCCCTCGGTTCTCGTCTCTTTCACCGGTGCTGCTACAGTATCTGTCACATCTCTTCTGCGCGTTTGCCTCGGGGCAGTCTAGAATTGGCCCGGCACCATTTGGACGGCGGTATACACGCATCGTTGACGCGAACACAGAGTATATTGGCTCGATGGGGTTGGTTGCGCGCGCGGGGACGGGAGTGAAGATCGGGCTGTGTAACGATTAAGAAACAATAAGTAAGGTCGGGTGCCGTAGGTGATTAACGACGGAGATACGCGAGCGGTGCCAGGTACCACACCCCTGTTTTGCGTTCAGCTCCTGGAGGATGTTTCCTCCTCGTCCGATGACCAATTTTAAAGCTCTCTTTCTGGTTATTGGTTTTCTTTTCATGTATTTTTTTAAATGGTAAAAGAGGAGGGGGGGGGGGGGGTTGCGTCGGCTGATTTAATAAGCGGAATTCGAACGATGATGGATGGTCCCCGCGAGAACGCGCCTTTAATAGACACCTTGCGGTAGTGGTCGTTTTGTCGCAACGTTTCTAAGCGCGCGATTTTTTTAGATCGCTGAGCGATTGGCTTTTTATAGCCCGGCGAAGCGACGCTATGCCGGTCGGTAAAGTGCGCAAATTCCGGCAGCTTGGCGACGTCGTGTTTTTTTGTTTTTTTTTTAGAACGATTGCGTGTCATTGCTTGGAGCGTCGAAAAGCAACGTTGTATCTCGGCGTTGGGTTGGCGCTGGGTTGAACTGGGTCAACCGGGCGCATGGTTAAAATAGTTTATTATAGACACCACCGGTCGGATCTGCTTGCTGTAAGGGCTATCTATGTAATGACCTGGCCGGGTTAGATGACGCAATTTATCGCGACTAGAAATTATTCAGGGTTTTGAAATTATAATCTCTTAACATTGATTGATGCATTTCACATCGCTAACTACGTTAATGTTATTTTGACGAACTATCTTCGACGGAAACGTACGCTAGCCGTTGCTAGCGATGTAATAGCACCAAAACTTTCGTCGCTCGCGTCACGAATTCTGCCCGTTTTTCTTTCGCGTTTCGTTTTCCCACTGTTGTTGTCGTTTCGGGTTCGCGTCTCGCTGCTTTCCTATTGTTGTTTTCACGTGCATTTTTTTTTCGCTACAAAAGAAATACTTGCGATATTGACCTTGGACCTTCGGAACCGTACAATAAAAGCACAATCGCTACACTAACCTTCACTCACTCGAGCTTCTGCGCGTCTGTCGAGCCAAAAGCCACGGACTTCCTGCGAGGCCGAGTCCTTTTGCGGGTGCTCGTTCGAATAGGGGTGCTGCTTTTATAAAGCAGTGGGTTTTCTTTAAAGGGGCACTGACAACCCAAAGGTCGTATTTTTTTTTATTGTCTAAAACGATGCAAGTTGTAGTCACAGACACGCAAAAAAAAACCGCATCGCGAAAAAAAATTTCCCCGCGCGCGCGTGCGCCTTTTTATTTTTGGCGTTTAAATTTCCCGCGCTCACCTCCTCGCTTCTTTTGATCGGTGACGTCAAAAATCAGGAATTTTAGAAGCTTTGTAGGTGACATTTCTATAACATTTAATAACGGCAATCGTAAAACATGCTTTTTAACGCAATTGCGAGCGCCCTACGGCCCCTCTTTCTGAAATACCAGAAATCAGAGTTCGGTGTGATGTTGCTTCCTAGATTTGTACCCTCCCTCGGAAAACTTGGCGGCGTCGTCGGCGAGCAACACGGCGAGTGGGGAAAGAAACCGGTTCTTTCCCGCGCCGGCGTGATATCACCTCCATCTCGCTTGGGGTTGCCGTGGCAACGGCGGAGGTCTAAAAAAAAGTCGAGTCTCAGGAGACCGCAAAATTTGACTCGCTGTACTGGCGCGGATCGCGCGGGAACTTCAAATTCGGCATTTGGAAATTGTTTTTTTAATTCACAAATACTGAATTTTCAAGTTTCGAATTTTGAGGGTAATGTCCCGGCATCGTTTTCAATCGTTTCGGATAATAAAAAAAAAATATGATTTTGACGTGTCAGTGCCCCTTTAATAGCGCTGACCAGAGCCGCCGCAGAGACCTCCGTGTCTCCGTATCCGCGGCCGCCACCGCGAACCGAGGCGTTGGAGTGAACATGTTGGTTGCTGCTCCCACAGAAGTTCGGCGTGTCGGATGTAAACAAATGCGAGGTGCACCTCACGCCACTTCCGAGGCGCCGCTGATTGGTTCAGCCGCCAAGCAACTCGGCGACCGGTCGCAAAGATCGGGCTGGAAGCGACTGCTCCAAACAGGTCGGCGAATTGCAACCGTCGCTTTTGCGACAAAGGTCGTCGCGCGCCAGCTGCGACTTGCCAGTGTGAACGCGCCTTTGCGGTTGACGTGACACGGTCGCTGCTTTACTGCGCGTTATGGGGCTATTCCAGTCTTAATGAAGCTGACCTACACCTGGAAGGAGGACTGCGTTGATTTGTTGATTGCAAGATGGTTTAATGAGCGAGCGTCAAGGGATCCCTCAGATACGTCATATGGCTTGGATTGGAGAGTATTCGTGGAATGAGCAGTATCGAAGAGTCCCCGACAGCAGAAGACGTTTTCCTTGTTTGCATCACCAACTGGACTAGTCGTTCATCGTAAACATTACCGTAACGAGGACCCACTAGTTGTTTACGAGGTATATAATTACTGGTGAGAGTTCCAACGAGAACAGATTGGGAGAAAAATCATGCTTATACTTGGTCTGTGAGAGTCCAAAATTGTTTCTCTCTGGCGGAAGAAGCCAATTGTTGGAAGAGACTGCGGGACTGCTGTGTGAATACAAGATCTAAGAAAGGGTATAGTCTTTTTAAAAAAGTTAGCGCCCATCGCGCGCGTGGCCGGAGCGGGCTCTCTTCCGTGCATCGGCGGTCTTTTCGTCGGCGCTTGCTGGCTGCGAGATTTTTGAGAGCGAGGGAGAACTTCGCTCTCGCGTCGCGCTCGTCTTGATAACAAAGTGGTGCAAAATAGCGAGAGCCATGTCGGAGCTTGGAGCGAAAGCTTGTGCTAGAGAACCTCCTGGGTTCAATCCCCACTCCCTGCTCGTTTCGATCTGGATGAGTTTCGTACCGGCACGCGTTCGTGTAATCACTACTGCATGCTGCACGTTAAAGACCCCAGGTTAGCGGTTGTACTGCACTGGCTAAATTTCTCCTCTACGGCTAAGAGAATTCACCGGTGGAGGCGTACTAGGATCGAGGCTGTCTAAACATACAAGCGAGACAATTTAGCGAGAGCGAAGTTCCCCCTCGCTCTCAAGAATCTCGCAACCAGCGAGCGCCAATGATAAGTGCGCCGCTTCACGGAAGCGAGCCCGCTCCAGCCACGCGCTTGGTGGGCTCTTAACTTTTGAGAAAGACCGTACATCCTAAAAGTGTCTGTACAGGCAATGTATATATGAGAATCGATTAGTCCGATCTACAAGAAAATATACATATATATATATATATATATATATATATATATATATATATATATATATATATATATATATATATATATATCGCAAATAACGATTAAAAAAAATGTTTAGACTGGAAAGTCTGTAATGGGATCTCAGTATGACGTCAGTAAGGTTAAATTTCATGCTCAGTGACGTTTCATAAAAAAACAGTTTGAATGAATATATATATATATATATATATATATATATATATATATATATATATATATATATATATAATTTCTTGCATCGTTCTTTGCGTGGATTTCAGTCTCTCTGTGGGAAAGTGGACGCAGCAGGCACCTGTCGAGTTTTAGGGTGTCTGCGAATCGCGTTGCCTGACCCCGACTGTTCTGCCTGAATGTAGACTGGGGCATTTCCTATATTGAATATCCGGAGACACGAGCTTCCTATGCTACGTTTCAGCTTGCGTACGAACGCAGCGCTACAAGCTAATGCGACCGATGTGACCTCAAGTTCCTAGATAAGAGGTTCCTACAAGTTGCGCCGACTGCGTGACGGTGCAAATTTTAGGAAGCGAATGGCAGCGCACAACAAAGAAGAATGAACTGAATGACGCCATTTTGTTTCTACGGAATGTGACTGGTCATTCGTTTAGTTACTTGTAAAAAGAAGCACCAAGGGACTTTAATGTGATTAATCAAACAGTGTCAAAAGCGCAAGTCACTGGAACTTCCTTGTACATGATTGGTTCTGCGAGGATAGATCACGTGCGGAAACTTGACCATGTTGGTGCTCTCTTGACGCTGTCTGAGTGTTCCATCAGCTCGTAGCATTGGCAGTGCTCGGACTTGGTGTGAAACCGATTGTAGCAATCGTTCGCACAGATTCGCTCATAATCATAGTCGACGTTCATTTCTCTCGGAAATCGGTCGTTATTCTGCTCCGTTCCGATTCGCACACGTTCGAGGCTGCGATGGAAATTGGGACTGCATGGCGCGAGGTAATTGGCTTCCTCGGCGCCGTAACGAGGGGCGATGCCTGGCGCGTTTATGGCGTAAGGCGGGCACTGCTGTTGTCGGTTCGCCTCGGCTGCAAGGACGCCCGAGATCTTATTCGAACGGGTGGCTCTCGGGTACGGAACGTCGGTGGGCGTTGGCGCGGACCCATTAGGAGCGGGCAACCGCCGACCTTGTACCAATCTTGCGAAGGATCCCCAAATGACCCGGCGAGCACTCGCCGGTACTGAGCACTCCGATAACACTAGACATTAGGGAGTTTTAGCGAATCGTTTTCGCGGACCCAATATCGCTCCGAGCGCGCGCTTCGGATGTCAGCAAACCGTTAAGGCCCGTTCACACACACACTTGCGTTTGACTCCGACCGACTGAGACAAGATCGGTTTTTAAGCCTCATAAGGCCCGTTCACACACTTTCGTTTGACTACAACCGTCTACGACACGACCGGTTTTTAATGCGAAAGCATTAATTGTCTCATGGAGCGAGCCGACGTCATCCGCCAAACGGCAGCTAAATTCCCCTCTCCTAATGGAGCGAAGTGAAGCCGCGATCTGAAGCCTCCCAGCTTTGAAGTCGCGCAAAAGCCAGGTAACACGACAACGAAATGAAGCCGAAATCTGAGGGATGCGGCCTCAGTTTCAAGCAGCGCCACCCCATGGCGCTGCGTGCCCGCGCCGCCAGCGCGCCGGTAAAAGAAATCGGCTGGGGACAGGGCGGTGGTACGGCCATGCCAGCGCGGCGCGGCCACTTCACAATGCCGCGCGCAAGATCGACATTCATGCTTTCGCATTCACAACTCATAAGAAGTGCTTAGGTGTACCTCGAGCCTCTTAAGTCTCTTCTTACGGCTTACGACCGGCTGCGCTTCTTCGGAGGCGGTCGTAAGCCGTCACAAAAAGCTTAAAACCGGTATTTAGCAGGGTATTGAACCGAACCCGAACCGTGAACCGAAAACCGGAAAAAAAAAAAACCGTTATTTTCGCGCGAACCGGAGTTGACCTGGAACGAAAGAATTTTTCTCGCTGCGGAGCGGAACCGATATGTTTTATGCGGTTTTCGGTTCATACGCAAAGTCAGGTTGCGTGAAAAGTGCGTGGCGAAAAACATAGTAACCTGAAAAGTAAACCAAAAAATTAAAGAAAACAAATTATTTTTGCGCTAACCGGAGTTGAACTGGACCGAAATAATTATTTTTTCGATCCTGGGCAAAACTGGTCAATTCTTTTTCTTGTGTTTCGTTCATGTGGGAAGTCAAAACGCGTAAAACATTGGTAGCGGAAAGCTCTGTAATGTTCCATTATCAGGTTTTCACATAACGGTCTTCTTCATAATTTATAAAGTTTGTCTCGAGAACTGAAACGAAATGAGCACAGTAACTATTAATTCTCCGGGATTTCTGGTCTTATGTATTTCTTTAACAAATGCCCACATTCGCCCTAACCTTTTCCTGGGGACCGGAAATGGCTTATCAAAGAAAATATCTAATTCGCACGTCAGCAAAAGTGACCAATGAATGAGCCTGTTAGGTGGCAAAACAGTGAGTTGGGCTAGTTGGTTTTTCACCTCTCTTTGTTGTTATTTTTTTTTTGTTTTTTTTTTATGTTCAGTTTAATCTTTGTTTGGTGTTCCTTGTCTTCAATTTTGTAGAGCCGTGTGCAATTTACTTTAAACGCCTTGATTTCATTGTACAAATGATCGGATAAGAGAGCGGTACAAAGGCCGATGGATATTTTAGAACCTGCACTAGTTGCCATACTGTGGCGCATCTAATCTGCTTTCAAAGTAACTCAGCGGACTTAATAATATCTACGAAATTAAAGTCTACCACCGGGAAGGGGAGGAGGGATTCAATCAACAGTTACAGCTACACAAAAGACAGCAAAGCAGCTTCGATCTCTGGTGGCAGAGACTGCAAGGACGGAAACGTTTTCTCCTCAGAAACACAAACATCCAAGTGTACAGCTCTTCTGAGCATTCTTAGACAAGGAGCCGCGGCTTTCAAGGGCCGCTAACGTGTTACAGTTTTGGGAGGAGAAAAGGGAACACCATCAAGAACTCTACCCATTGGCGCAAGTAGCCCTGGGAGTGCCTGCGACCCATGTCAGCGTGCAGCGAGACTTTTCTGCACTGAAGTTCATTCTATCGTCTCAGAGGTGTCGTGTTTCCCCGGATATGCATGACGACGTCCTGCTTTCACCCACGTCCTGAGGTGCCGCAGCACTAGCTCGTTCTTTCTACACAGTAATGTGAGCCTTTGCTTCTATATGTAACGCATTTATAAAATATGCATAGTTTATCTTTTGCTACATGTCGTCAATTGTGTTTGTAGTATATGAGTACGAACCGGTTCGAACCGGTTTGAACCTTTATTTTTTCACTCCGGAGTTGATCCGGAGCTGAACCGTTTTCCCTGAACCGGAACGAACGCCAGAACGAAAAACATTTCGGTCGGACACCCTGGTATTTAGCCTCTCCGTTCCTGAGAGTCGCAAGTGTGTGGACGGGCCTTTAGGACGGCTTACGACCGGATGCGCAGCAATGCAGCCGGTCGTAAACCGGCACAAAAGGCTTGAAAACCGGTCTTGTCTCAGTCGGTCGGAGTCTAACGCAAGTGTATGAACGGGCCTTTACCGTGTTACGCGTACCGTACTACCGGAGCCTTTGAACTTTGAAGCATGCTTTAAGCGCTCGCCCGGGTGACACCGCGACCGCGGGGCGCGCGCTTAAAAGCATGCTTCAAAGGCTCCGGTAGTGCGGTACACGGAACACAGTAACGGTTTGCCAAAAAGTCTCTAATATCGTTATGTGAAAGGCGAACGTTACGTCCCCCTCACGAGAGGAGTGTTGTACTCCGACTGTCAAGTGCCTCGCTTCGGCGCTCTGGTAGGCTCGAGGGGCCGTAACGTTCGCCGTCTGGCAAGTTGCCACATAGGAGCCTATGGACTGAAACAGACTATGGAACTTTGCGTTTCTGTGTTAACAGTAAAATAAGGCAAAAATAAATTTAAATGTAAGTTCTTTTTTTTTTTTTTTTTTTAGCAGTTAGGGTTGACATTTTTTAGCTTATGTCCAACTGGAAACGAAACTGAATTCAGTGAGCTTTCGATGCGTTGTTTCCGAAGCCTCACTAAAATCGCTCTTTTGGCGTGTTTAACTTTACACTAAATTAAGATGCTGCTAAGGGCATTTTGCCGATGACGCTTAAATCACGTCATTGTGTGCTCTCTGCTCAGGCCCCACCAGCACCTCGGCTGCAATTCATTTTTGAGGAAGCTTTATAGCATCCTGGAAAGAATTAGCAGTTTATCCTCCGCACTTTTAGGGTCCTGAACGATAGAAGCCGTTACGCGGGCGACAAGTAAAAATAGTTTTTTTTTTTTGCTATTTGTTTTTTTTTTTTCTTTTTGTTTGTAACTACGTTTGTCACCAGGTATTGGCCTAATAGGCGTCTGCCGCACCCCTGCAGGAAGGTCGAACGACTTTCCAATATCCGTTTTCCGCTCTATCGGCAAGATGGCTCCGCGCGTGTGCTTTGCCGTCTTACGTCCGAGTCCGACTTTCAGACAGATTTATGGAGTTGGCCGCTCCGGCGGCGGCGAGCTCTAAGCTTGGCTCGATACGGAATGGGTACATAGGCGGAAATGCCCGGAGGGCCTTGAATTCGGCTCAACACTATCTTTTTTCACTCCTCGCCGGAAACCCCCGACGGAGAGCATTTCGGTTATGGATGGCTTCGAAAGGCCGGCAGCCCCGCTGGTCGTCGCCGTACAGAAGGAGGTCACCCCTCCTCCGGATTGCGGCGGATTATCGCATTAAGAGATCCGATCGTGAGGTGGGAGCTTTGCCCCGGACGGACACGCGGATTGGTGGCGGGAACAACAGCGTGCGAGAAAAAGAACCCCGTTTCTTCTCGTACTTGAAGACGGAAGGAGATGCACTCCGTTTCACCTTACGGAGCGACCACTATGCTTACGAACGAATGCAACCGCTGCGACTTCAACGACAACTGTGCGCGACGTGTACACACACATGCAACCGCGTGGAACCACATGAATCAACAGCCAATAAGAAACGAGCTTCAGCTCTTGCTCCTAGCCAATAGTAAGCAACCCAGCTACGCTTACAAACATGGCGGACGGTTCCGTGCCCGACGCGGGGTTCTCACCGGAGCAGCCCGAGGCGCCCGAGGTTTCGGCTACGGCGTACAGTCACCAAGATCTGCTGTGCGCCTAAAATAGCTTTGTAAAGGCTGGTTCAGACTAGTGTCACTAAATAAGCTACGCTTCAGAGTAACGACACTTGGCCATATTGTGGCTTAAAATCATGGTTGCCAGTTATCTGAAGCTTTATCTGAAATCGCAGGAAACGCTTTTCCGTCCTCCACAAATGTTTAAACAGTCCGCGACAGAGAAAAGCAATATTACATGAGCTTCCTGACACCGATTCGAATGCTGCGGAAGTCACACTTTTGAATCATGACGATCTGCAGCTGCGTCTGCTCTGCACAAGCCCCAATATGGCGACCCCCACAACAATGTCGGGGAACGGAGTGCCGATACTCTAAGCGCAGCTCATTTAGTGGCTCTAGTTCAGACATCTGAAACGAACCCGTTATCCACGACTGCGTCCGTTGTGACCGGAGCGACCGGAACGACCGCTCTGCGCCGCGCGTACACTCTCTGCTATGCAACAAGCGCAGCGGGTCGGCAGCACGGCGACCGCCTCTCCGTTGCCGTCAGCTGTTTCAGCGGTGCCTCTAAAAAGAAGGGGACGCGCAGCCACTCACTTGCGTAACAGAAAATAGACAGACCGTCTTCTATGACCTCAAGCTTTATTTTTTATTTTTTTTTTTTTTCAGGATACGCTTGCAGGGTATAGTGCATTTAAAAAAGAAAAAGGATGCAGTACGCCGTCTTGCACGATCACGACTTTAATACACGACTTTGCCAACAGTACAAATCTCGCCACACGCCTTTTCTACGATTATAAAAGACGATGTAATCTTAGCAGCGATATAGCAACGTAGAAATATAATTTGACAGACGCTGCGAGTGTTCAGGATTGCTAACACTAATCACCTATTTCGGGTGATGAAACCGCGTGAAAATTCGCATCCTTTATACGGTACGCACCAGTAATACCTTGAACTTGAGCACACGCATAGAATGCGCCAAAAAAAGAAATCCGGGTGATGTTCGAGGACACAAATGCTAAGAAAGCACCACTGTAGTCGAAGTAAACAAACACGACGGCACGGGCGTTCCTGCTGTCTTGAGAGCGCCGCCACGAGATCGCCGCACGAGTAGGTGGATCTTCCCTTCTAGTACGTGCTGGGTTATCATGACGACACACAACGAAAATTCACAGTCAAGGATAGCGCTTTTACGAGGAACGATGAGCTTCCACCACGCCGTCCACGTCAACGATCACCACGACGCCATGTTTGAAAATAGAAGGAGCCCGGCACGACCGGCATGCAACGCGCGCGACCGAGCTCTCTTCGACCTGTGATTGGTCTGTCGCTCCCGTCGTTCCCGAACGTAACGAAAAAGTTCTGCCCGGCTCAACTCCTTGCGCTGCGAACGAACACGAACGAAACGACCGTTTGGCGCTTCGTTGCTATGGTAACTCGTCGTTCCAACCGGTTGCATTCGTTCGTAAGCGTAGTGGTCGCCCCGAACGCAACTGTGTGAACGGGCCTTTAGTTTCACGTGAAACGTGGCTTGTCTCGTCAGGGGTGACTTGTGAAGTCGAAAAGTGAAGCCGCCGATGAACTCGATGCTGATTGGCTGAGCCGGGTGATGACATCACACCCCCTAGGTCGATGCTGACTGACGGGTTCAGGAATGACGTCGCGTGCGAGGCCACGCTCCCTCGACGCTGATTCACCGGTGATTGCGCAATCAGTCACGCGCCACCGCTCGCCCGCCCGACGGCGGTTGGATGTCGGCGGAGAAAGATCTGCGGCTATGGAGGGTTCTGGAAAAGCGCCATGGGTTTAAAACCCGGGTTAGCGCCGGTATCTCCATTCCAGGAATTGCTATCGAGTGTACATGCCACGCGTTAAGCCAGTCGCTAAACTAGCCGATGTAGAGCGCCGAGAGCGGAGACGTGAGTCCCTGAGGATTCGGACTGAAAGCAGAGGTTTCGCGTGCAACACAATTTCCCAGCAATTTGCTATACTTTTTTTTTTTTTTCTCCTCCGAATTCGGGGGTGTTTTAGGTGTTTTTGGATCGGGTGGGCAAAATCGATGTTTATGGGTGCCATTGTCGGAAAAAAAAACTATGAAACATGGATGAGATTCCCCAACCTAGGGTTAATCTGCGCGCGACCCGAATTCTTGGAAAACGTCCCTGTGCCGATAATGTCCGAGTACCACTAGAGCAAGGAACAGAAACAACCGACACCCTCAAGCCACAAACACGTACAGCCTGGAGTGCCTCGGTACTCGTGAAGTAAGCCCGAGGGTTTGCACCCTGCCAGAGATACCTTCGCGTGCATGGTGCACGTGTTTGTGGCTTGTCGGTGTCGGTTGTTTCTATATGTCGCTCTAGTGGGACTCGGATATGGATCCCTAAGAAAGAAGCAGCCCAATAAACAATTCAGGGGACGTTGTAACGTCGCGTAAACTGTCGGTTTGGGTTTGTGACGTAGAATTATGTCTTTCTCCGCGCTTGGAAGGGGGTGTAAAGTTGGGAGGGTCGATGTCGCGAAAACTTGGTCACGGAAGTGACGTCACACAGAGCGCCGCCTGCTGCCGAGAAGCGTGCAGTGTGCACGCGCGTCCTTCCTTATCTGCTGGCTTGCTCGCTTCAACGCGACGAGCCCCTGTCTGACTGAAACGGCGATAAGGGCCGCTCGGGCAGCCATGATTTCACAATTTTTGCTCATCGCTCTGGACAGTGGCCGAGCTTGCGTGTTCTGCGGCACGGGCAGTTTACGCGACTCTCTCGCACGACTCGGCGCACGCAACGCTGCATATGCACCTCGGAGATGGCGGCGCGGGGGGCTGCATTTGCCTCTACCGGACTCCGAGCCACAGGCATTCGCTTCTTGCGCATCCGACATCGTCATGCCCGTGGACGTTTCTTCAGCTGCGGCCGTAGTTCTACGGAAATTTTTGTAGCATAGTAAACCTATGCACGGACCAATTGTCTTCTCGAAGGACACCTCCAATCGACCATTCTATAAAAAAAAAAAAAAAAAAAAAGACACAGCGCCTCCCATCGTCTCTTCGACGCACTACGGGAGACCGATCTATGGCGCGTGAAGTACCCATAAATAAAAGGAGCGGTTCACGTTTGTTTAACATTTTGCGATTTCAGGACGCGTAGAACTCGGGACGATAACAAAACAAGATACGTATTGGCTCTGCGAAGTGTTCGCTCTGGTTTCACTGTGTCCTGGACTCGCAGTGGTAAGAGATGAGGTAATTGAGCCATCTCCAGGTTGAGGTTACACGGAGCGTACTATATAGCCGGCTGGAGCGTCCCGCGCCGCGCGGTGCAATGTGGGATTGACAAGAGGCCTTATGGGATTTTCCGCAAAGGTCTATTCGGGGTATTTCGGGTTTTCCCGAATCCTATAAAATGGGTTTCGGGGGTTACGTTACGGGGTTTATCGGTATTTGCCGTAAACACGGACGGTAAATTAATCCGATTAATCCAGCGCTTTGAGGGTATCGCGTGACTCCGCGCTGCTCCCTGCGCACCTCCGGAATGCCACGTGATACTCACACGGCTTGAAGCGGAATACAAGGCCGAGGCGCCTCCTCCTCACTCCACCGCTTTCCGGAGTCGTCTTCCGGCGGAGCAAACATGGCACGGATGAGAAACAAACAAGTGCTAGAATAAAGCCAACTTGCAGATAAATAATAACATTAAAAAAATGACACTTTTGAAGCGGTACGCGAGGACTTCGCGCTGCTCTCCGGAAGCGCTCGTGTTTCGTGTTCTACGAAAACTGGATGCGACTACTGCCCGCTTTTCGAGATGATGATGATGATGATGGTGGGCAACCTTCTCATCGGACAGGTTGCCGATGCAATCTCCGATCTTCTCGGGCATCATCTTGGACGACTTTGATCAATGTCCGCCAACGGTGGGGGGCTGCTGCTGCCGCCGCCTTCGGTAACCTTCGGGATCGCCCGCGCGCGTGCACGCGCGGTAGTCGGTGCACGTACGGCGATCTAGGCCGCCTTCTCCTTCCCCCCGGTCCGTGCTGGATGATGATCCAGCTCACATCAGTGGCTAGAGCTCGTGCTTTTTTTTTTAAATTTTTTAAATGGGGAACATTTGCTTTTTTTTCTTTTTGGCCCTTTGGGGGGGGGAAATGGGGGGGGGGGGGGGTTGCAGTATTCGCTTTTAATTTGGCGATTCGTTTCGGGGGGGAGTATAAAAAAAGGGGGAGCGAGGTAGAAGGTCTTTTCAATGGGATTCATGAGTGATGTAATGCAATATGAGAATATATGGGGGGTGGTGGCGCTGCCGAGTTTCTTTTTGTTTCTTTGGTTTGGGTGTGTGCGTGTGTAGTTTTTTTTTTTTTTTTTTTTTTTTTTTAGAAAAGAGGTCGCACAATATTTTGTTGATAGCGGGCCTTTTTTTTATTTTACGTGTTTGTGCGACGAAATAAGATCTCTGAAAAGAAAACGCTTTGGAGTTCTCATTTCGTCCTTTGTGGGCAGTTTTGAAGTTCGGCTCTTTTTACGCTCGGTACAAAGCGTCGACGTGTTTAAAAGAGAGAGGGGAGAATTGAAGCGCGCGGAACGGAGGGCGCTCTCTTTTAGTGTGCCATTTAATTTTAAGGATGCACAGTATAGTTGGCTACCGGTTGTATGCCTCTTACGTGTTCGGTAATGCTATGAATTCGTTTGTTGTCGAAATTCTATTGTTATGCGTGCTGCGGGGAAAAGCGGAACCGCACTCCTCGTTTTATCCGTGTTCCGACTCCCGAGCAAGACTGCGGGTGTGGGATCAGGAAGCGGCTTTTGGAGCTGGCACTCCTCTATGCGTTCGCGAGTAAGGCCCCTGGGCGCCGCCATCTTGCCCCCGCAGTGTGCGTACACTCTAAAAAAAGTCTGTGCGTCTACTTTCACGCACAACACTCGGAGAGCCAATCACCGCAACTTACGGAGGCAGCTCAGCGAATGACACTGCCGAAACATATGTTTAGACCAAAAAACGCAGTCTGAGTTGTGACATTAAGCAATCCAAAACGTCACGCTTGCATTGCTTAATTTCACAACTCAGACTGTGTTTTTTGGACTAAACATGTGTTTCGGCATTGTCATTCGCTGAGCTTCCTCCGTAAGTTGTGGTGATTGGCTCTCCGAGTGTTGTGCGGGAAAGCAGACGCGCGGGCTTTTTTTAGGGTGTAGATCGGCCGATAGGCGTGCTACGGTGCAGGGAACGCGTCTTCCGCTGGTGTGTTTACCGTCCTATCCAGCCCATACATCGAAAGTGGTCCCGAAGTAATAACCAATGGCGTCGCAGGAACCGGCTTGTCGTGCTGTCGGATGTCGCGATCCTGGCAGTTGGGCGTAGAAATGCTGGCGAAAAAGGCGAGCGGACGCGAGGGTCGTTGTCGTCGCGGCGTCTCCAGCTTGTGCATGCTCTTCCATCGACTGTCGGGCTGCAGATTGACTTGCGGCAGAACAGGCGTCTGCAACATCCGCTTCTGGCGCTGTGCCACCACCAGAATCGCGACAGGTAACAGCATGACGCTTTTATGACGTCATCGGGCGGAAATCGACGGTCCACTTTTGAGGACGTGGTGAACACACCAGTCATAGTCCAGGCTCCATTGTGAAAGCTTGTTAAGGCGTGCCCGGAATTGTCAGATTGGCGCCACCGACATGGATCAATGGATGGATGCTAACGGCTCTACTCTTTATAGTGGGCGGCAGCTTGCGTCACCTATTAGCGACGAGATGTTTTGGTGGCGCCACCTCTCGCGAGCCCTCCTGTGACAGCTCTGGTAGGGTGCGAGCAGACGACGCGCTATGTCGAAGCACGGAGTGGCTATGTTAGATCGCATGTATACCGATTAAAAACGGTTTATTTTTTAAACAAACGTGCATGACGTTTTTGTGTGTGACCTTTCTAATAAAAAAACAGCGCTCGAAATTTCTGTTTATATTAAAAAAAAACTTTAAAATTTTTAAAAGCAGACCTAGAATAAGTAAAAATTTCATTGAAACGACTCCGGAGCCACCCACCGATTTTTCCGGCCAGTTATTTTGAGGAAATGTTTGTTTATTGGTCTACAAAATTAAAACGAAAACTTTCAGCCTTTCCACTCTGGTGAAGAGGGAAGACCAGCGGAGCTGTACAATGGAAAGTAATGGCCGGCCGCAAGTCGGTAAGCCAGAGTGGAAAGGCTGCCGCCATCTATGTGCGACGGCGGCAACCAGATACGTGGCTTGCCGGCGTCGCTCATAGATGGCGGTAGGTGTCCAGAGTTCTGTGTCTTCATTTCTTTGCGGGGGACACGATCCTGGGGAAGCAAGCCCTTAACAGCTCCGCTGTAAAAAAGGAATCAGCTAGGAACTAATAAGAAGCAGCACTCACACAACACATGGGAACCAACAGGATACATGGAGTCGCTTTCACTGTAGTGTTTACTACACACGAAAGAGGTTCTCGAACTTCGCTTTACTATTTTCAATTTGATGGGACATTCTTTTCTTAGTTTTATTTTGTTCGAATCATAATAAAGTAAATACACCCTACTCGCCGTGGTAGACGTTGTAGAGGGGTAAAGCGCTGGATATTCTATTTTTATCCAGCCTTTTGTACTGGGGTAGAGAACAGCGCCTCCCAGCGCCTCGACACTTCAATGCCAAAAGTGTTTGTTAACACGACTACGCGTTTCAAGCTTTGGTAAAATGTCCTACTACAACTATCACTTCGCCAAATAAACACAACACGTGAAAAAGGCTGCCGTGCGTTACTCAAAGAGCACATGAAGCGAGCTGACGAGCCGAGGGATCCAAGATCTGCGCAGTCTGTCCCAGTCTGTCCTACTTGTGACGTCACAAACAATGATAATGACAGCTAGAGAAGCGCCCCCTGTAGTTCGCGCACGGTGGCCAGACTAGGTTTTGAAGCGTGGCCGCTTGCAAAAGTGTGTGGCCTTGTCTGTTCGGTGCATCGGGGCGGTGTGGTGTGCAACAGTCGTTCCCACGAGACGCCGCGATAAACGAAAATCACTCGTCCACACTCTTTATCTGAGACGCTGGCGGCCGATCGCTCTTCAGCACCAGTGGCAGCCGCGCGCAGGGAACCAGACGACCTCGGCAAGAATGCCCTTCCCCGAATCGCCAGTAAGGAGCGGCGATAGGCCGATGACGGTCAGATTGCAGTTGGCGCACGGGGGAGATCCGCGACGGCCTTTGGCGGCGGGTCAGCCCGGTACCTCGACCCATTCGCACCGCGCGCTCGGCCCCAAAGGGGTGCGCGTATTGCCGCGCTTAATGAAGCGTGCAATAGCGGCTAACTTCCGAGTCGACGCATGCGTGTAGAGACGTACCGCCGCGCGTATTTTACGGCTAAGTGTACCGGTTTGATGCCGCTTGCGTCGTGTACGCGCGGACCGAGTCCGATTTCTCGCTAGGGCACCCCGCGAAATGCCTTCCATTACGCCAAGTAACCTTAGAAATAATGGCGGTCCTGATTCGGTGCACTCTTGTGTATATCTTCCCGAGACCGCTGTCATCTTCTCCGGCCAGTTAGATCAGCCTGCAGGGATCAGATAAGGAGTCAGATAAGGTTCCCCTGGTGAACTAAAGCGCCGAGACACGTAGTTCTGGGGAACGGTCACTAAGGGATCAAGCTCGGGGGTACCGATTTCGAGTACAGGCTTGGGAAAGGAGGGTAGACCCCCTTCTTCCTGTTGTAACGTGCTTCCTGTTGCCTATATTTGCATATACATCATCGAGGACCGTATATGGTGGAACAACATCGTCAAGGGCATACACCCGTACTTTTAACAAAGTGAACGACTTTATGCTGACGAGATGCAAAGGGGGAATTGTTGGAGAAGAGGGAGTGTACATGGTATAATCTTAAACCCGTCGGTTGCTTAATTTCTCCTTGTCAGCTAGGGCTTGTCTCGGGGTTTAAATTATGGTGGGAATCGTGTGCAACAAAAGTAAAACGCTTTTTTTTTAGTAGTTTTGTTTTTGTAGGTCAGTACACCTTAGCTGCTCTGTATAGTTTCTTGGGATCGACGCGGGGCTCGACGTGTATAGTCTCGGGGGCGCTCGAAGTCGGCCGGAGGCGTGCAGCCTTCATTCGCGACGCGATACGGGCTTCCGTATCGCGTCGGGGTTGTAAAGCACTCGAGCGCAGGGTCCAAGCTTTGAGCAAGGGACGCAAAGAAAAAGAGCCCTCGAAAACTGGTCCCCGCGAAAGAATAACGGCGGCGATACGTCGTCTACACACGTCGAGAGCCCCCACCACTACGCCGACGAGATACATCGGCCAGCATCGCGGGGAAGAGGCACGTGTCGCCCGTTCTAATCGGACTCGCGACAAAACAAGAAAAATAAGAAAATAAAACGCATCTTTTCTCACGGGGAGGGGTAAAAGGTTTCTTTCTGTGCGCTCGCCTTTTCTGTTTTTCGTGCTTCTCCGCCTTGTCAGCGTTCGAAGCCGCGCGAACTCCAGTAAGTTCTTTTCATCGCAGGCGGCTGTTTACTTGCGCGGGGGTATTTGTTTTCTTTTGTTTTGTTCCCTCCTCCAGCGTATACCTCGACGCGATCTAGTTTTGATCTCTCGGACGGCGGGCACGTCGTCGACTCGTCTCCAGGAGGAAGCTATCGGGACGAGGCTGGCCCAGATCTGCGTGCCTGGCGCTGACTGTTTGGAGTCCTCGCCTTTCCGCGGGTTTTCGGCGAAGGGGACCCGGCCGCGTCCGATGTCGCAGCCGGCCTCTTGTGTCGCGGCCGCCCCGCGCTGTCCTCGATGTGGGCTAATGGTGCCTTCGCAGAGGGCTCCGCGACGCGCGTGGGTTGGATGGAGATGATCGTGGTTCTCTTTGACCGCGGTGCATGGTGGCCCTTATCGTGTGCGAACTAGTTAGTATACGGATTGGCGAGACGCCGAAGCGTGATGACGGTGCGATCGAACAAGAAATAGCGAGCTATCGAGCCTGAGCCGGGACGCGGTTCTGGCGTGGCAAAGCAAAAGCAAATTAGACGTTTGTGTTTAGACAGCATAAGGTTGCTTTTGATGTCTGGCGACACTGGTTTACGCTGTCATGATCGATTTAGCCAGTGCAGTATACCGCCGCTTGCCCGGAGTCTTTTACGCGCATCGCGCTTTAGCGATACACGACCGCACGCCGGCACGATGCTCATCCAGATGGAAATGGGCAGGGGTGGAGCTTGATACCACCCCCGCCTAAAGTCACGGATCCTCGGAAAGTAGCGCCGTATGGTCGCCATCTTGCTCCATGAAATGAGCAATTCCTCCTTGACCCCTCCGTTCTTGGTGAGCCGATCTAAATTCGCTGGTGACGGGATAGCTTTATGGAGACGTTTCTTGTATACCGAGATTTTGGTGTCCACACACCGGCGAAACAAGCGTACAATCGTGGACACTGTTAGCTATAACACGGCAGCGGCGGCCGTCCCTAGAGTAACTGTATAGGCTCTGCTTGCAGAGCCAGAGTATCGCGTTCCTTTTCCTTTCGCCGCCATCTCCGTATTGGCGGAGGAGTGGTCACGTGGGCAGAACTGGAGCCGACCTTCGTGCGGGAAAGCGGCCTTCCAGAGCGCCGAGTTTCGGGGAAACATATTTTCCGCTTTGCGTTCGAAAAATATAGATCCTAGACTAAAATCGAACGAGCCGACATCTTCCTAAGTCATTGAACATGATGTGCGTCAACTGGGTACAGTACAATTCTGTTTTTTTATAACGCGAGCGATGTTTTAGGACATCCGTTTCCAAGGTATGTGAAGCAGACGACACAGACGACGATCGCGTTGCTCGCGTCTGCGGCTCTCGCGGAGTGATACGCGATACGCGACCGGCACATCCGACCATATTGGCGAGTCGGCGAGCCCTCGTTCCGAGGGGACGGCGTTTTCGTCATCCGCTGCGTCATTTACCGCAATGAATTTTGCATGCGCGTAGAAAGAGCCCCGTGAAAATGACAGGCTGCTGTCTTACGAAGTGCATAAATCGAGCGAACAGCGGCAAGAGCTTGTACCGGATTCCGATGGCGAGACACGATTTCCAAGAGCTCTATTCGGGCGTCTCGAATTCGCGAAATGGCAAAAACATTGGATAAAAAAAAAAAAATGTTGTCCACTATATTTAACATGAAAGTGCGGGTGCTCGACTTTCCTCAGATTCGTATAGTATAATTGGGACGCACGAAGTTAAAGCACTGCTCAGTCTACATACCAAAAAAACTGTCTGCTAAAAAAAGAAAAAGTCACAGGTTGAACAGCGGCACCCGCTCTTCGATTAAACACAAGTGGAAAATAAGCAGGCCTGCGTTCTTTTGCGTCTTGTGATCGCTCGAGGGGAAAGGTCCTCTAAAAGTTGGGCAGACGACTTCACTTCACACGCGACCCGCGGGACCCGCGGGTGCGATTCTTGCGATCGAGAGGGAAACAGGAAACGACTGGAGAACAATTACGGCGTATGCGCGGCTCGTCGCCGCACGCCGCACTATTTTCCTTACGCAGCGCGCCGCACCACGCCACAGCACGCCGCCTCGCGTCTGCGCCTTCGTGTCCCCTGCAAAACCGACCGTGGCTTCCCGCAGTGCTTGGCTCCAGAATGGCACCATTGCGGTACTCTGCTCCGCAAGCGGAGCATATACAGTTACTCTAGCCGTCCCGTACCCCCAGCGCCTCATAGCAGGCGCCGTCCGAAACTCCGCACATGCGCCGTGTGGCAGACTCGCTCTTCGCGCCTGCGAGCACACCCTCGCTTTGTCGTCTGCTAGGCACAGAGCAGACGACGCCACAGCGCTCGCCAATTTTCCCTGAACACGGTTCAGCGAACCACCGCGTAAGAGGTGTCCACGGTTGATCCCTTTCTCCGCTGGCTAAGGATTATCATCGCCACTAATTGTAATATCACGGTAGACTACACTTTTTTTATGGGACAAACTTGCAGTTATACTGCGTTTCACTTTAGGTCTAAGCGCAGCGGACGCTACGAGACGATAGGGCCAACCAAGCAGCGACAAAAGCACATTTTTTGCACCTTATTGTGTCCCCCGGTGATGCACTCCGTGACTTTGCACCTTTGCCGCTATTTGATTGGCTCTGTCGTTTTGTAGCGTACGCTGCACTTGGACTTAAGGTGAAACGGAGTATAACAGTCTATTTCTGAATCACACCTGCTGCGCTCATACTGGTTTGCGAACGCATATTGTTAAAGATGCATTGCGAAATCCTGTTTCTGAAAAAGAAAGATTAAAAAAAAAACGTAGACAGGGTTAATGCCCCAATGACTCTGCAATCTACCCCAATAAAAATCGCCGGTTTAAAATGAGTTTGAGACCAGTTCGCTAGGGCCAGGGTACCAGACGACCAGCACTGTGGCATCGTCATGCTCTGCGCCTAGCAGACGACAAAGCGAGGGTGTGCTCGCAAACGGGAAAAGCGAGTCCACCACACGGCGCATGCGCGGAGTTTCGGACGGCGCCTGCTATGAGGCGCTGGGGGTACGGGACGGCCGCCGCTGCCGTGTTATAGCTAACAGTGTCCGCGATAGTACATCTTCGTACCACCACCACATACTGTGTCGGTGCTTGGAGGCACTGAAAAATAAGCTTACTTTTTTTTTTTTTTTAATACCCAAGAACAATAGAATTGCATGTGATCCTTGGAGATGGGCATGATTGATAAGTTGATTGCATATACACAGTGCCGAAGACGCTTTTATTGGCGAGGAACGCTTCCAGTACGATGATGCTCCATGGTGATCTTGGCGCGACTTGTTTAAAACGGCCCTCTGGAAGCTTCGAAGATTTGAATGGACCGAGATGGCGGTTTCCATGGCAACGTAGAAAGGTTAGCCAATAGACCGATCTCACTAGGAGTTGCGCGACGCCACCGCTGCCGCGGTGCATGTTGGTACTTGTAGTTCTCCCCAGTTTTCCGGCCGCGCCAATGCGCATTGTTCGCCCGCCCGGCGTTTGGAAATTTCGGGTTAGCACGAGACGTTTAGCCGGGTCTTTACTCATGGTTTTCAATGGGTGGCTTCACCCGTTGTATGCCACGGTGCTACAATAACAGCACCAGGCAAAAAGGCCTCGGATATTATGTCTTCCCGAAAGAAAGCAGCACGGCAAAGAAGGTAAACAGAGCCGGACAGAGCGGCAGGAAAAATATTGTTTTCCATTTGTTTCGTGATTTGCTTCATAATTTATATCCACCTATTGCACGTCAGCTAAAAGTGTAAGATTACAGGGCACGAGACACACAGCGTGCCGAAGTGTTCCGTACGTTTGAATCTCTCTGGCATTCGCTCCGTAGTGGTCTATCCGTTGGTCTATCTCCACTAAGTTTGGGGAGGCCGTTTTGAATACACTTTTTGCTCAATGAATTTTGGTGGTTATAACTGTCAATGTGACGACATGTTTTAAGCACAACTGTGCTTCAAAAGATCAGGACAATCACTAAAGAAGAGCAGCGATTATTGATATGCATCACTTGAAATAACTTCGACTTAAACGAACTTCAGACACGGATATGAGTGAATGGATAACAAAGAGAACCCGCATAATAGCCACGGCACGTCACCCTGCACGCAGTTAGTTTCCTGTCCTGTTCTCTGCTTATCAATGTTCGCTTACAGACAGTGTTCGCGAGAGCAATAAGCGCCAAACTGACAACAGAAAGAAAAAAAACCTTGACGTTTTGCCCTAGCGGGGTCAAATATACAAAAAGCAAAACAAAAATGTCTACTTTTTTGTGTGTCCACTTCTCATTTTCTTCTATTTGTTATTTCTTGACACTTAAGTCTGCATTGTTCTCGTAGGTCGTTTCCCGGTCTGCTTGCGCCTCCGGGTGGCATCTCTACTTCCGTAAAACCACACCTTTGGTTTGAGGATTTTTTGGGGCGCCTTTGGGAAGGCGAGGGGAGAAGCTTCATTGTACGAACTTTCGGCTGAAATATGAGTCACAGTCGGCAAGAAAGCGATATTTTCACGAGCTCAATCTAAGTCACCGTAGCTAATCGGAGCTAGCAACAGGATTCGGTTGCTCGAAAGAATGTTCACGTTTCCTCGTGCCACGCCCACCCCACTTCATACCGAAAAACTCGGAAAATGGCGGAATGTCAAAATGTATTTAAGATAATGAGTACAAGATACTCGGAATTGTAATTAAGATAGAGTATTAAATACTCTCTATCAAAGGTATTTGCAAGATACCAAGATACTCCAAAAAGTATTTAAGATACAGTATCTTGAGTAGAGTATTTGAGATAGGCACAAGTCTGCCACCACCACATACTGTGTCGGTGCTTGGAGGCACTGAAAAATAAGTTTACTTTTTTTTTTTTTTTTAATACCCAAGAACAATAGAATTGCATGTGATCCTTGGAGATGGGCATGATTGATAAGTTGATTGCATATACACAGTGCCGAAGACGCTTTTATTGGCGAGGAACGCTTCCAGTACGATGATGCTCCATGGTGATCTTGGCGCGACTTGTTTAGAACGGCCCTCTGGAAGCTTCGAAGATTTGAATGGACCGAGATGGCGGTTTCCATGGCAACGTAGACAGGTTAGCCAATCGCCTTGCCAGGTTTTGGTCGTCTGTATGTTATTATCTGTTTGTGTCCGGCTTGTACGTAGGGAAGGCAATGGTGTTTCTTTCCCAGGATCCATTGACTTTACCCCTGCCCACTTCTCTGGGTTCTGTAATGCGAGCTAAGGGAGGAAGCAATATCTGAATCGTGAATGTGAATACTATATCTTTGATAAATTTGATTTCCGATGTACGTATATACAGGTGTTTTTTTTTTCTTCTTTTTTATTACAAATTTGTTTAAAAAAAAGTGAAAGCCGTTTACAACTCCCTGTAACGCCGAATTGGAGCGCAGCTCTTGAGGAGGAGGAGGGAAGGGTACTCAGGGGAGAGTATACCCCTCCTCCTCCTCCTCCTCCCCTCATTCTTCAATTCCTCCGGGGGGAGGGGGGGGGGTCACGTGACCCCGGGGAGGGGGGGGGGTGGTCGCGCAATGCATTATGGGAAATGGGTGGCTCATCTTTGCGATAAGTCGGATAATTAGGTAAAATTCTTTCATTAACTTTTTAATTAGGGGAAATAGACATATGGTTCCACTTAGAAACTTATTCGGCGTCATCGAAAACCACTAAATCAACTCTTTTTAGAACGACTTCAAGCTCGTGGGAAACTTGGGGGCGCACCAAAGTGATTATCATCCGTGTTCCGCCCGTGTTGATAGTGATAGCGACGGTGTGTCTCCGTGGTTTAGAGTTCCAAACCGAAACTATGGGAAATGGTAGCCAGGTCTGATTTTGTGCATAATCCTTCCCTTTTTTCAAGTTGGATCACACCCCCTCCCCTCCCTCCTCTATCTCTCCCCCAACGTTCTCAAAAACATGTTTTATACGCAGAGCCCAGTATGACACCGATCTATTATTTCAGTGGAGTCTATTTCGGCAAACAAAGAAAAAATGTGTTTTCAGGCAGGAACACCTTCTCCTCTCTGAAAGGTGTAATATTTCCTGAACACCTTTCCGAGCCGCCAAAAGGCGTAACAACACCCGTCACACGCTCACTACGTGTATCAGAAACATTGCATCTATTGTAAAAAAAATGAAAGCCGTTTACAACTCCCTGTAACGCCGAATTGGAGCGCAGCTCTTGAGGAGGAGGAGGAGGGAAGGGTACTCAGGGGAGGGTATACCCCTCCTCATCCCCCTCCTTCTCCTCCTCCCCTCATCCTTCAATCTCCTCCGGGGGAGGGGGGGGAGGGTGACGTGACCTCGGGGGGGGGGGGGGGGGGTCACGTGACCACGGGGGGTCACGTGAACTCGAAGGGGGAGGTCACGTGACCTCGGGGGGGGGGGGGGGGGGGCTCACGCGGTGCATGTCCCAACATGCACCGCTCGGGGGGGGGGGGGGGGGGGGCTCGCGCGGTGCATGTCCCAACATGCACCGCGCGGTTACGCCGACGGCGACTCCGCTCAAGCCGGAAACGGGCGCCTAAGAGCTGCGCTCTAAAAAGAAAAAAAAAGAGTAATTTGAAGAGTTGTATTTGGCATGGCGCACTTTCCAAACACCATTATAAATGTTTCGAGGTTTACCGCGTGCTACTCCTTAAAATTTCACCAGGTAAAATGCACCACCTCAGTGCACATTCGGTGAAAGTGCGAGCTTCCTGTGTGCTGGCGCCGACTTTATCCGGCTCGTTTTAGAGCGCAGGGGTTCACTTCGGACACCCTGTAGTTTGAAAAGAGGTCGACTGACTGAAGAGACAACTTGAAATCAGCACGGTACCGTTTGTCCCAGGATTCCAGTTTAACCCAGCGGCTTCTCCCCGTCCCAATTCACTAACCTTTTTCAGTATCCGGATGTTCGGGAACATTGCCTTCGTTACTTTTCTCACCTGTCTGCAATCCTTTCGAAATAACGTCCCGTTAGGCTGTATATATATATATATATATATATATATATATATATATATATATATATATATATATATATATATATATAAAAGATAGGGGCGTAGTGTATTCGGAGCTGCCGGTTTTAAATAGGTACCACCGCTAAAGGGCAGGGCCCCAAACAGTTTCGTCGTATGCCTCCCTGACTAACGAGCTGCGAGGACAGATTTAAAGGTTAGCCGTGCCTACTCGTAAGAAAGAATTGAAGAAAAAGTATTTGGAATGACGAATGTACCCGAGCGACTGGCGGTACTGCATTTGGCGAAGCGTTCGTTGCTGCGTATCTCTGTGCAGAGCTGTCGCGGGCGGCACTTAATTCCTCGGCCCAGCGGGTGCAGGGAGCACGTGGGAGTCTAATGAATAATTTGGGTGACGAGCGCCTTGGGTTAGCGAAGTGCCCGTGAAGAGGGCCGGCAGTGGTACGTAGTACGGGGCCCGGGATGTTCTCTGTACCGCTCACCGGTCACGCCGCGGTAGGTAATTGCCTTGGAAATGAGTCTGTGCTCTCTGGCACGTTGCTGCGTCCGAGTCGGGGAAGTCCCCGGGGGTTGCACCGGTGTGTATCTCCTCTTTCTCTCTCTCTTTCTGTCTGTCGAACCTCGTCTGTCGGGATTAATTTGGCCGAGTGACTTATTCAACGTGCTGTTATGGTGGTTCTGGTTTTCTATTTATTTATTGTAACGAAGTTGGGCGGTCATGGTGTCGGAGTAGGCATAATTCTCTCTACGGGCGAACTGGTTGAGGTGCGGTAAATGACAGAGGCGTGGCCTTGGCTGGACTGAAGTCGCAGTGGGACGAGCATTTTATAAACGTTACGTTGGAGTTGTTAGGAGTGAGGAATTCGACGCAATAAAATTTTCACACGAATTATTTTGTTTTAATCTCGAATAATAATTATTTAAATGCACCTTTCTGGTTTTCAATGATGTTGGCGGCATTGCGGCAAGCAAATATGTGCTTAGAACAAAACAAAAAAAGATACAAACAAATTTAAACTTGCAAAAAGAAAACAAAAAGGAAACGACACACTGGGGTTTTGTCATATTCTCGGAAGACCTTGTCCTTTTTGCCTGATGTGAAATTAGTAATTTAGCTTCCAGCTATCTTAGTGTTAATTTATGACGCGTATGCGTGAAGTGTCTGTGTTTTGAAGTGCTCTTAAAAGGGCTGTGCAACGATGTTGGGTAGGGACCTTTCTCACTTTCCGCCAGCTTACTGGGACGAGCGGGACCCAAGAATACTCGAAAGCAACGCCACTGACCGAGAAGCGTCTTCGTCGCGGTGCAATTCCGAGGATAAAAGCGGACCTTTTCTTTCGCTGCGGGCACAATGCCAACAATGCTATTCCCAGGAGTGCGTCATCAAGCTTCGCGATCCCGTTGTGACGATATTTAAATGCTGCTCATAGAGTGGACACGAAGCCTGCGTATAGCCATTCGATTTTGGCTCGTGACAATCAATGCCTCGAGCCCTCGACATGCATACGGGTAGTGGCTCTGCATATGAACCTAAATGGCGGCGCCCTCAACAATGTCGAGGAAGAGAGTGTAAGCGCAGCTTATTGAGTGGCTCTAATTATCACTAGCCCAAATCGAGTGCTCACGCAATGCTCTGGTCCAATCTATGAGCTGCATTCAAATATCGTCACTGTGGGGTACTGCGACCCCTACGCTACGCCATTAAGTTTTGCGAAGGAAAGATAGAAAGAAAACGCTCGCTTTTGTCCTTGCAATTACACCGCAACAAAGGAGTTTCTTGGTCAGTGGCGTTGCGTGCGAGTATACAATCAGGTCCCACTAGTGCCAGTAAGCTGGTGTATAATGAAAAACATTCCAACCATCGTTGCACCGCACCTTTAAAAAACCGCTGCCAAAAAAAAAGTTTTTTTTATACACTTTAGTTAATACACGCGTGTCAAAAAAAAAAAAAAAAAAATTTACGCGAAAAAATAATTTTTTTTTTTTTAGAGCAGTATTGACGGGCGCGAGACACGATTTAGTCGGTAGTCCATTCCTTTCCACTTGTTTTCTCTCTCGGCATTTCGGGCGAGTGGAGGAGAGGTGGATCTGCTTCGCCTTCACGTTGAGGTGGAAAGGGTGAATGACCATCTCGTTGAGGTCGGAAGAGCCAATGACCATTCCGTGACGTCATGGACTTTGCGCGCAGAATTTCAAATAAATCTCTCGCCGTCAACATTGCTCTTAATTTTTTCTTTCACGTAAAATTTATTTTTAGACAAGCGTTTCCCAATTAAACTGTTGAATTTTCTTTTCTTTCTTTTTTTTTTTTTTTAGCGAACAAAGCGCCGAATTTTGCTTGGCGGCGTGAGCTCTGCGCGTGTCGGAAGCGTGGCTGTTGCGCCGCGCGCAATGCGAATGTGCAGCCGGTTCTTCGCTACATATTCGCTCCATGGAGTTTAGTCTTTAAGACTGAACTCCTCGAGGCGAAAAAAAAAAAAAAAAAAGTGGCGAACTTCTCCCGGCAGCGCTCGCTCTGCGCGTGCCGTCAAAACAGTGGCTGTACGTTGCGCCGTGCGCAACGCGAACTTGCCACCGGGCGAAGTTCGTCGCTTGTTCGCCGCTTATTTGCTCCACGTAGCTCAACCTTTATTCAGCGTAGCGCAGAAAAAGAAGGAAAAAAAAAATGTTCGAGATGACGTGACCGTTTCCTTCTCTGTCGTTCGGATTTCAAGTTTGAGTCAACTATATGCAGGTGTAACTCCGTTTCACTATAAGTGCGACCGCAGCCGAGACTACAATCCGATGAAGCCAATCAATAAGCAGCGCCAAAAATGCATCGTCACGGCGCTCGTTGCCTTTGTGCGAATTGCTATACTAACTAAACCAATCACGCACTAAAAAAACAAAAAAAAAAAACCCCGCAGTATTACGAGGGATTTACGGTGCGTGATTGGTCCGCGGTGATAACAAGCAGACGACAAGCACCATGACGTGACGCTGCTTAATTGACTCCGCAAGAACGTAACGTTGGCTGCTGTCAGACTTAATGGGGCCACGGAACGATTTTTCTACTTTCGCTAAGTACTACTCAGAATCACTCCCTAACGTTAATAGCCGACTTGCCTTACTTTTTTTTCTTTTTCTAAGCAATGGCAGTTTTTAAAAAAAATTTCGAGAGATATGAGCATCGTTCATCCCCTTAACACGGAGCTAGAGCCACTAAATCAGCTTCGCTTAGAGTATCGGCAATCCGTTCCCCGACATTGTTGTGGGCGCCGCCATTTTGGTGCTTGTGCAGAGCAGAGTCGGACGCAACTGCCGATCATCATGATTCAAAAGTGTGACTTCCTCAACATTGGATTCGGTGTTAGGTACCTCATGTAATATTGCTTTGCTCAGTCGCGAACTGTTTAAACATTTGTGGAGGACGGAAAACCGTTTTCTGGGGTTTCAGATAATGCTTCAGATAACTGGCAACCATGATTTTTACCCACAATATGGCCAAGTGTCGTTACTCTGAAGCGTAGCTGAAGCGAGCGGACACGTGGCCTGGTGCCTATCCTGTGCCGCCAACGTTAATCATAGCCACGCGCTGGGGTTGGCAAAGCAGAAAACGCGTGCTGAGCTCCAGGCATTGCTAAAGTTCGGCTATTCTGATCACCGCAGTGGTGGACACGAGCCACTATCCGAGTGTCCGCCGAAGCATGGATTGTTACGAGCCGAAGTCGAGTGCTCACGCAGTTCTCGTGTCCAATCAATGAGGCGTGCTCGACTGCCGTCAGGCGGGTGGGCTAGCGCACACCAGCTCGGAGCACGTGGAGCGAAAGCTCGCGCTGCAGAATCCAGGGATCCTGGGTTCAATCCCCACCCCTGCCCGTTTCGATCTGGATGAGCATCGTACCGGCGTGCGGTCGTGTATCACTACTGCGTGGTGCACGTTAAAGACCCCAGGCTAGCAGTTGTACTGCACTGGCTAAATTGCTCATCTACAGCGAGTGACTCGTCGCAACTTTAAATGGCTGACCAACTACACGCTGCATAAATATCCCCACAACCACAATTTTTTTTTCCTTTCCGGGATTCAGTGTTATCTGGTGACTCAAATGGCAGTTTAACTTTTACCGTACCACAGTAACCGTACTAATGGCGGCAATGAATCTGTGGTCTGCAGTATTTTATTGGGCACTGACACTGTCGCAAGTCAACGGTATAGGGAGTATTCACTGGCGGCCATAGCTGTGTGCTCGGCTGCGGAGCGCGTGCTGAACGCGAGCTTCCACAGTTCTTTCGCCACGTGCATTCCGCACCACCAAGATTGCCGGTCTTGGCAGCCTATTAATGCGAGCTCGTTCTGAGCATGCGCTCTAAACAGTGACCTCAAATATGGCGGCCAGTGAATACCTCCTATACTTCACTGTACAGTTCTTTTTCAATCTCTTTCAGTGTCGACGGCGAAAAAGATGCAACCAGTCAGAGCGAAGCGCCAACCGACATAGACGCCTTGAAGTTCTATACATCAAGGGGCTTTGAAACCGAGTGTGTGCTGCTAACAGATTGACTGGGCCCGAGTTAGAAATGAACGCTTACGCAGCTCTTGCATCGGGGCTTGCCTACACCTTCCTGGTGTGAAAAAATAATGTAAGGCTCTACTACTGCTCGTATACAGCAAAACTAGAATTACTTACGCGTCGCAGACCCAGCCTCAGACCGCTGTTCCGCAACGATCATCCAGATGACAGCCATTTTGATAGGCACCGGTGCGCCCTCTATAGGTCGTGAAAGTTGCGAATAGGTTTCGAATCATCTGCTTAGGAACATCTTCAACTTCTTCCTTCATCAGTAAGCAGAAGGCCGCCATTAGTATAGCAAATGCCATTTTTTCAGGTGATGATAGTGATCACAGTGGCCAGACTGAATTCCGGAAAGGGTCTATTACGTCGTCGAGCTTTGCGAAGTAAAGACTGAAAAAAAAAAACAGTCTGCTTTCATCCTCGCGATTTCACCTCGACCAAGAAGCTTCTTCATCAGTGGCGGTCCGTGCGAGTATACTTGGGCCAGACTCGGACCAGTACGCTTCTATAAATTAACGAACGTTCCAACCCGACATTGTTTCATGAGCCCTTCAATGTGAAGCGGAATAGTCGTTCAATCGGCGCTAAAAACGATCGATAATTTTTTTCTTCAATTTCCCGCGATTGGGAGATGCGTACTCAGGCTGCCGATGGCCCCAAAACTTGTCCCATTTTTATCGGCGTTCATTGGTGGAGAGAGGTTCGTTTGTCGAGCACAGACAGGCGTATTGGGACGAGCTTTTGGCGCGGAGCTATCTCGAGCCTGTCCCTGATCTTGGCTTGCGTCGTGACCAGGGAGGGACAGGTTCGCATCCGTGAAGAAACATCGCCGGGCGGTTTCATTAATTCCATCTCACGCTCGAGCAAGATGTTCGCGGCGGTGGGTCGCGGTGGGAGGCAGTTGTGGCTCCATGACTAGACAGAAAAAAAAGAAGAAGAAAAAACACGAAAACTTTAAGTGGGTCGTGGACTCGTGGTTAGCTAAGTCGAGATAGGTGACTTCTTTCCGACCTTCCTTAGTCAACTCAACGTGACTGTTTATCATTTCTAGCGACGAGAGGGATGTTGCAGTACTAGCATTGTAGAAGTGGTTGAACATGTTAAGAAGAAAAGATACGAAATGCAGAGATAAGACGGGCGAGAGGTAAGATTACTGACCGTCGATCGCATTAAGCGGGTCAAACAAAATATATACGAGTGGGGAAAGAATGAATTTGTAAGAGAAAGGTAGCAAAACATTTTCACACACCGAATGTAAATGTCTAATTATATGTCCGTCTGGAAAAGACGGGTATATGCCCTTGCACAAAGATCAGTGGATGTAAACGAAGAAAAATTAATTTTTACTCGTTTCTGATGTTGTTTTTATGTAAGGGGATACAGGTCGTATAAGCGCGCGCTCATGTTCGAGATTTCGGCGCTATCGAGTGCGCGACCCATTTATGGCTGTAGGTCTATATTCTTATCTAGGAAACACTGCTGGGAGTTGCGTAAAATACAAATCGTTTGTAACCTCTTCCAGGATTGATCGTCATGAACCGGCGACTGATGTCCATATAGTGCATAACCCACACTGACATCACATCAGCGGCCATTGTGAGGGACCTTGCTGCTGAGCGCGTATACCTTCTGCAGCGCATGTTCCGCACCACCGAGTTCTTTTTCCTTGGCAAGATCAAGTAGGAACACGGTGGAAGAAGAGAGGGGTGTCTGAACGGCGCCACCTCGCCACGGAGGAAGTGTTTCGAAGGTTCGCTCCCATTTCTAACAAACGCCGTGAGATGGCGCAGCATGACAGGAGCTCGAGGAACCGTCCTTATTCGCGCACGCGTTTTCAAGGCTGCGAGGTGCGCGACCGCGCCTGCTCGCGGAGCCCCAACCCGACACTACCCGCCGGGAGATGTGCACTACCTGAGTGGAACTGCAACCGGGCCCCTTCCTAGCCTTGTTCCGACACCTCTCTCTTCAACCGTGGGTGGTAATAAGGAGTATTCACTGGGCGCCATATTTGTGGGTGATGTCTAGAGCGCATGCTCTGAACGAGCCCACATTAATAGGCTGCTAAGACCAGCAATCTTGAGGGTGCGAAATGCACGTTACAAAAGAACTGTGGAAGCTCGCCATCAGCACGCGCTCAGCAGTCGTGCACACAGCTATAATAAGGAGTATTCACTGGGCGCCATATCTGTGGGTGCTGTGTAGAGCGCATGCTCAGAACGAGCCCCCATTAATAGGCTGCTAAGACCGGCCATTTTGACGGTGTGGAATGCACGTTCCAAAAGAACCCTGGAAGCTAGCCATCAGCACGCGCTCAGCATTCGCGCACACAGCTATGGCCGCCAGTGAATACTTCCTATAGGAAGTATTCACTGGCGGCCATAGCTGTGTGCTCGGCTGCGGAGCGCGTGCCGAACGCGAGCTTCCACAGTTCTTTCGCCACGTGCATTCCGCACCATCAAGATTGCCGGTCTTGGCAGCCTATCAATGCGAGCTCGTCCTGAGCATGCGCTCTAAACAGTGACCTCAAATATGGCAGCCAGTGAATACCTCCTATAGGAATGACCATTGGCACGGCGCGATGATATCACGTGCAGGCCATGCATATGTTAACAGACGGGATTTTTCTCGTGATCTCTCGTGATCTCCAGGAAGCTGACTTTGATGTAGGAGGAGTGTTGGTTTTTTCTAGTGAAGTTTTTACTTCCTAGTCTTTTCGCCAACGGAGCGCGAACGGCGTACAAGCCAGGAGCAGCTTGAAACCAATTAAGTTGAGCGCATGTGCGGGATGAGATTTCGCGTTCGATGTATATTGACTCGATTTTGACTCTTATGACATCGCTGCGCGACAAATACTAACGTGTCATATGTTTTCTCGCGGCATATGACATCGCGGGCGCCCAATATGAAGAGATGCTATCCGAGTCTCGAGAGTACAGCTCGATCGATGATTGCAGCTACATTGAAATTTCATCGCAATATAATTTTTTTTGTGTGTGTGAAGTAGGATTACTATCTGTAGCTCAGTTTGTTCCGGAAAGTGCGTCGTTTCAATGTGCGCTCATGGCCCGTTCATGGTAGCGTGCATTTCTCTCTTTTGATGATATCCTCCGAATAAATAATTAATCAAATCGGAGTATCCGACCCAAATACTCCCTGTTAAAGATTTGTTTCTCTCGAGCGGCGGTTTAATTTAAAATAGGCAGCGGGCCACGCGCTAACAATGTCGGTCGGTGAACATTTATTTTAGGGCTAATATAATTTTCGACCTTTTGTGGAAGCATTTTTAGAGTCGTTGCGAACGACGGCGTGTTCAGCGTGCACGCTATGAAACGGAGGCCGAGGAAGAGTCTTTCGCCGCACTTGGCGAGAGGACCACAAATTGCTCCGAAATTGAGGCGGGCCCGCGGTGTGGATGGACGCCCGCGGTGAAGCCGCTCATGAATAGCTCCGGAGTCCGGAGAAGAGGGAGGCTCCCCGGAGTCGCTGCTGGCTGACCTTAATTGGAACAAAGGCGGTGTCAGGTTTTAACGAGCTGCTCTCTCGTAGACCGTCCGTCATGTCATTTAACCACGCGCTAAACCTTCTTGGTGAAAAGCTTTTTTTTTTTCTTTTATCTTGACATGTTTTGTAAATGATTCGATGCGACTCGTGTAGTTTCAATTAGAGCTTCTAAGTAAGTTACGCTTCGAAAACGACACATAATGGACGGATGGATAATTGGATGGATGCTAACGGCTGTACCCTTTATAATGGGCAGTAGCTTACGCCATCTAGCTTAAAAACCATCCTGGTGCTTAAAATCAGTGTTGCCAGTTATCTGAGGCTTGATCTGAAGTAGCAGGAAACGCCTTCCCGTCCTACAAAAATGTAAAAAAAAACAAAAAAAGTTCGTGACAGATTGGATTGATATCGCCTGAGCTTTCCGGCACGGTATGTAAAGTTCAGGAAGTCGCATTTTCGAGTTGCAACTTTCGCCAATATACTTGTTCCAAAACTCGAAGCGCCTCATCGCGGCGCAACGCCACGTTATGCATTCTAGGAATGAGTGGGAAGCAAATCCATACGCGCTCCGCTCCTGGCCCACAGGTTCCCAGAGTGCAACGCGCGCGGTGACGGATTTAGGGAACTAGTCTATTGCGCCTGCTTTGTGCTCAAAACCAAAAAAAAAAAAAAAATGGCTGCTTGCACAAGTTAATCGGGGAACCAGGTGCCGATACTGTAGGCGTGGCATAGTGCTCCGGTTGCTATGTTCGACATATGTCAGTGACAGTGAGTTCGCAGCTAATTTCTTTCGGCGAGTCCGCACGAATACCAGTGTTCATCGGCGCATTCGGCGGTTTCATCTGATCTTCCGCATGCATCAAATATTGTTTGAGTGGAAGGTAAGTTAGTTCATATTCGATTTACATGTGTGTTGTAATTGTTCTACCCAACATCGGACGGTGGCGATGACTGCCGCAACCCAGTTTATCTTCGGCGAAAACGAAACAGCAAAACGTTGGAACGGTACTCACACCTTTTTACCTTTCTATATAATTTCTAATTTATATTATTAAAAAAAAAAAAAAAACGAACGTAATCATATTGGTGTTAAACGTTAAAAACAAAAGACGGGAAAGGGGGGGGGGGGGGGGACGGGGGCGAAGCTAACTGTTTGCAGTTCGTGGCACCGAGGGAACGTGCTACTAAAATTTTAGTCCCGCTGATAAATTATATCGGAACAATAAAGCTAAATCGAACTTACGTGACAATTACGAAAAGCAATGACGACTCTGCGCAAGGGAACCTGGTACCGTGAGTTCGCTTTGTTTCTATTTATTTATTTTTTTATTTGTAGATACGCATACTGAACCGGGCTGTTTAGAGAAGCGAAAACTGTGTTCACGATCCAGTCCGCTTTGGTGCGAATGGCTTCGATTCAGCGCGGGGGCATCAACGATCCGTGTGCTTGTTCGGCATGCCTGCTTAGCGATGTAAATTGCCGCGGACCGCTTTGTGGCGCGAATTGGTCAATCTGAAATATTTATTAACTTTCTTCTGTTTGTTCGCGCCTTTCTTTTTGCCAGGTTGCCTGAGAGAAAGCAGCTCGTTAAGACAAACAGGGGGACTGGCTCGTCTCTATCCGCGTACAGCCAGTACCACCTATAAGGTACAAGCCCTGCGCCTTTCCCCCAAAACGTCATCACATGTGGATTCACGCCACTGATCTCTAGGACAATTGCTGGATCGCGCTTCCCCGCTCCGCGAATACGGTGCACCGGACGGCCATCTTGGAACACGGAAAATCGACCTCTTGGTGCGTTGCGGAGGCCGGGCGGCAGTGTACTGAAGACATGTTTTCTGCTCGTTCGTCGTCATTTGCCGAACAAGTTTGTTAAAACCTTGTGTAAACGGTGAGAATGGTTTTTGAGAACACGTGAACATTTTTACGAAAGCGCAGCACTGCAGGAAAAAGGCGCAACTCGTCAAACGCAAGTCTCGCTTGCTCCAGTTGCTATTTGAGTGACACGTTCAACAAATGAACCACACGCTCCGAGTTTTAGTTTGTCACGGAAGCCCTCACTGCAGTTAGTTTGCACCAAAAATACTTTGTACAAGCGCTTGCAACGATGCGCACGTACCCTGTAGAGGCCTTCTAACGTATCGTCCGCTAGGCTCCGAGGACTTCGATATCACTAACGACCCCCCCCCATTGATTCTCGGGAACTCCCGTCTCGTTGAACGCCATCGCAGTTTACGACCAACAAGGTCGCAACCCTCGACCCCTCAGCCGCAAAAGATTTATTTGAAAAAGATCGGTATTCTAGCACTTTTGATATTTGCGCCTAGAACATTACCTGTCATACCCGGAAAACGCGATAAAAGTTTCATCGTTGAGAGCAACCTATACTAAGGTAAGAAATTGCAGTTTTCCCCCGTTTCTCCCATGGAGTCCGGTGCATTAGCTGCATGGTGTCAAGCGATGGCTGACACTCGACTCCAGCAAGACGAGCCTCGATCCGCGATCCAGCCTACAACAGAGATCAGTGGCCTCAGTAGCGTCTCACAACGATCGCGACGCAAGAACGCTTCTGCTGTGTTTGCTGCGTTTCTCTCGGAGCTTCAGCGTCTTTTGCCGCTTGGGGCACGTTGGGGGTCCACTAACGATGACGTCATGCGCAGGCCTGGTCGATTTTAGACGAATTCGGCCCTAGTTTCGCACGGCGTGGAAAGCTGACGCTCAGTTTCTCCGCGCCCGTGTCGGCGATTAATTCGGGAATTAAAAAGAACGTTCAGTAGGAAAGAAGAAAGGAGGCCGATGGTGAGCGATGGTTGCTGCTTAGCCCGCTTCACGAGGACACGGTTCGCTGACGGCTTCTCGGACCCGCGGGCTCCCCCGAATCCGGGGCCATACGCTCGGGGGCGGGACTTAATTGTGCGCATGGGCTGTCGTCATACTCTAGGCTTGCGTGGTCTATTTCTCGAATGCGACTGGGTTCTGTATAGAGTGTTGGTGGCAACAGCCTTACCAATAACGCGTTTTTTTTGTTTTTTTTTAGTTAACGTAGAAACGTGCTTGTTATTATTTCAAAACAGTAACGAATAACGTACTTAGGTTACTTATTGCGAGTAACGTTGTGACGTTACTCGTTACATCTTCTCAAGACTTAAATGAATTACACTTCAATTTTTCTTTGTGTGTGTTTCTAGGCGCCAAGTTATAATATTAATTCTTGCGTTTTTCGCGTTCGCGTTTTGCCTCGTGAGAATTTAGGTGGAATCGTAAAAAAAGATGAGGGAATTTGGTTAAGCTTCAGTATGAACATAATGTTTCTTGAAATACGGCGCTTATGCATACATGTAACGACAAAACAATAAAACGCTTTAGTTCATAAATAAGAGGTAGCGCACAAATAACGTGCGTTACTTTGTTTTGTAACCGTAGCGCGTTCCTTTTTACATTGAGGTAACGTAGGTCTGCGACTCGTCCCTTCTATTTGCAGATAACGAGTAACGTATTTGTTACTTTAATTCGGTAACGCCTCTAGCAACAAAATTTTCCGGGATTACTTTTTTTTTTTCATGTACTGGTTACGTTTGATGGCACACGCCGATCCCCCCCCCCCCCCCCCCCCCCTTCTTTTTATTTTTTGGAGGGGGAGGTTCCTTGATTTAGGGTTTTTAAAGTGCTGACGTACTTGTATTTTGAGACGTGGACACCTAAATAGAAGGATGTTTGAGAGTCGTTACTAACTCAAAATTCTCGTGAAGTAAATATTGCGTTTATTTTATGGGTTTTCGGGGGAAATTAACTGTGTGACATTGGTGTTTTCTAGCCACGCACTTAATTTTCCTTAATTTCTTTTTAGGGGGGGGGGGGAGAGAAGGAGAGAGATTAGTTCCTTTAAAGGGATACTGAACCAAGGAATTTAGTGCCCATAATAAGTGGCGCACGTTCTTCCCACGAGCCAGCAGCCGCCGGTGTGCGCGAGCACACGCAACAAAAATGACGTCAAAGACCCCCATTCGCGGTTAAGATGACAGTGAAATGTATGGGCTTGGGGCCAAAGGAGAATAAAGACAAGTTTTTCATCTACACAGTGGTGTCTGGTCTAAAAGGTAAGCGATTAATTGGTCTAACAAGCACGTAGCTTTCACTTGTAGAGATAAAAGCCTGTATTTATTCTCCTTTGGCCCGAAGCCCATGCATTTCACTGTCCTCTTAAAGGGGCTATGCAACAATTTTTTTACTTTGCGCAAATACCGCTTAGAACGGATCCCTGACGTTAATGACCTATGAAACACGCCTTCGTTTTTCACCCGACGCATTAGAAGTCCCAGAAAAAAATTAAAAAACAACGAGCAGCGTTCACGCCCTCAACTCGCAGCCAGAACAAGCGGCCACGTGATCTGGAGCCGATTATATGCCGCCAATGTTGATCATAGCCACGCGCTGGGGTTGGCAAAGCACAGGACACGCGCTGAGTTCCAGACATTGTTATGGCTCGGCTATTGTCGTCGTTGCAGCGATTGGACACGGGCCACTACTCGAATGCTTCTCGAGCTATCAATTATCACGAGCCTAAATCGAGTGCCCACGCAATGCTCGGGTCCAATCTATGAACCGCATTCAAATATCGTCATACGGGTGTACTGCGATCCCCGCGTTACGTCATCGAATTTTGCAAGGGAGAGATTGAATGAAAATGATCGCTTTTGTCCTTGAAATTACACCGCAACAAAGGAGTTTCTTGGCCAGTGGCATTGCATGCGAGTATCCTTGAGTCCCACTAGTGCCAGTAAGCTCGTGTAAAGTGAAAAACATTCCAATTGAATATCGTTGCACAGCTCCTTTAAGCGCGAATGGAGATCTTTAACGTCATTTTTGTTGCCTGTGCTCGCGCACACCGGCGGCTGCTGGCTCGTGAAAAAAACGTGCTCCACTTATTATGGACACTAAATTCTTCGGTTCAGTATCCCTTTAAGCATCTGATGATGTTTACTCGGAACGCATTCATAGCAAACCACTGTCGATTCTCCCCCTCCCCTGATGTGCGTGTCGCAGTTCATTTCCAAACCGGCACTCGCAGGTAGGAGAATGGCGTGCCAGTACTATACTAATCGCCACTCGTACTACAGTCGCCGACAGAGTGAGAACGGCTAGGGCGTCTCTTTGGGATGCCTTCAGCGCGTGCTTGTTGCCTTCCACCGTGCTTTGGCTGCGCGTGCAGGCTGCAGGCTCACGAGACGTCGGAGTGTTATCGCAGGTTGAAAGCTCGCCCTGGTCGAGGGACAACCGGAGTTCCTCCCTGCCGATCTCATCCTGCCAGTGACTATAATATTGCTGGGAATGCCATTATTATACGACTGCTCCCATTCACGTTGCTGCCAGCAGCACTAACATCGATGCTAAAGTCAACTTCGCGCAACCCCACGTAACCTAATGCGCCACTATAACGGACGTGTTCGGCTTGAAACGGAACCTATAACCGGAACGTTTATGCGTGTATGTGCGGGTTTCGGGGAGAGAGGGGAGCGGGTAAAACCACCGCACGCGTGCCTGCAACATCAAAGAAACTGTTTCCTCGCCAAAGTGTTTTTTTTTTTTTTTGTGTGTGTGTGTTATTGTTTTTTAAGGCGGTTTGTTACCGAGGAAGAGCAGGCCGATTCTCCGTCACTCGGTGGCTCGTTTGCGGATGACGACTTCCGCATGGGCGCAGAAAACGTTTAAGTCGTAAATTACGCTGGAATCTCGCCTCGTCGAACTCGCGCCTCGTAGTACCTACTTCCGGGTGATATTCGTTGCTCCGCGGTCGGCCGCTCCACACTGCGACATAGTAAAAAGTTCGTTTTTTTTTTTTTTTTTTTCGTGTACGTTTGGTCGAATTAAACATTCCTTGCTCTCTTTATTTCTTTATCTTTTTTTATACTTTTCTACATTTAGATTGATCGAGATTTGATTGGGTTCTTGTTCACGTAGACTTGGCAACATTTTGCTTCCTTTCGTTGCACCATTGCTCGCTTCCTGTTGCTGCAACATCTTGTCCGCTTCGAAGGCGGGCGCCGGTTTTTGGGGAACTATAGCACTTTGGATGAGTTTATGTATACCACAGCGGGAGGTAAGAAACAACAGAATTGCAGTCGAAACATGTATCCTTCGTATATCTGCCACGGTCTTCCTAGAGGAATATCGAGAGCTAGGCGAAGATGTTGCTCCCCGCTGCAGGACATAATGACAGAAGTGTTTGTGGACACACGCCTCAGGCATTTTAGAAGCGCGTTTGCTTCATACATGCTTCAAAGATGTCTGCGGACAGTCCTTGTATGACCATTGTGCAAGAAACAGGCCTCGGACAGTGTCCGCAGGCCGTCTTTTGTATGGCGTATTAGCAGTGCGACAGCGGCTTGGAGCTGACAGCGTAGTGGAATTAAATGACTTGCTAGCCGGGCCATGGTCAATCGCCTGACTTCCATCGCTTGATCCCGCTCTTTTCTGCGGGTGACTATGCGGTTGGGAGATTTGATCGCGTGGTCTAACACAGACGGTTGACTGGTCCCACGAGCAGCTGTTGCTTCCACCGCGCCCATCAGCTTGGCGGTAGGCGCGACCACACTGAGGTAACGCGTATTTGCATTGTGAGTGGCCTCGAGATTACAGATTGCCTCGGTGCCTCAGTATAGGCCGGATCTGACGCAGAATTTACGATGACTTCCGGGAATGTTGCGTGAAAGAGTAAATGTGCTATCCCTTACAAAAATCTGTAGTTTAAACTCTTGAATTTCCGTTGAAAATTTTCTGGAATCATATGGAATTTCTTTTTAAACTTTTTTGATGTTTTTTAGACTTTATTTTGACAACTTATTTAACTCCTAGTTAAAATTGGCCACTTAAATTTTTTAGAATTTCTTCTTACATATATTTTTAGAATTCCTTCTTACATAAATTTTGTTGAATTCCTTGTGACGGAACCGCAGATCAACGTTTAAAAAAGGCACTCAAATGTTTTTAATATATATTTTGAATTTTGTTAGGAAATAGTGTCCCTTTGGTACATACACATCGCACAAATAAGCATTGGAAACAAACACAAACACCATGAAGCACTCAACACCGGAATCACAGTCCTGTTAACTGCTCCAGAGCCTTATATATATCCTACATATTGAAGGTAATCATTTGGGCGGTGACCACCTCTGCACTTACTGAGGTTCCAAGTGTCCGATCCCTTTCTCGAAAGTCTGTCAAAAGGAAGACAGTGTCTCGAAGTTCGTGGACTCTATCTCTTACTAAAAAGCATTGGTACAACTAATAATAATTCCGTGTAGTCGCCAAAACAACATCCACAAAAACGGCTCATAGAACAAATGTTATCGCTTCTCTGCATAGCACCATTCAGGGTGAAGCCAGTCAAGGCGGTTGCTCCACCTTAAAATAGTTATTTTTCTTTTCCTTACTAGTTGACTAGTTGAATAGGGTCAATAAAGTCACGATAGTCACTTACAAAGTGAGAACGGCAGGGCGTGTTTTTCGAACGCCTGGCCTCCAGCACTCGCCCCATGCCTTCCGTCGTGCTTTGACTGCGCGCTCGAGCTCGAGGGGCGCGAGACGTCGAAGCGTTGTCAAGGATAGCAGGCTCGCGCTGGAGGCAGGAGAACTGAAGCTCCTCCCTACGGTTCTCAACTTGTCAGAGTATTGAGAAACTTAGTGACTTTTGACATTTAGTCAAGATGTACCATGTTCAATAAAAAGTCAACAGAAAGTCTGTAGCGTTTCTATTGACACTGGCTACAGAAAGTCAACTGAATATTTTAAACACAAAGTAAACAGAACGTCTGCAGTATTTCTGATGACACTTTTAACAGGAAGTCAGTAGAAAACGTTCAACGTGGAGTTAATAGAAAGTCAACAGTGTTTCTTTCGACTCAGGCTGAAGAAAATCATCAGAAAGGTTTCAACACAAAGTCAACAAACCTTCTGTTGACCATGTTAACAGGAAGTCAAAGTCAAAAGAAAGTAATCAGAGTGAACAAGAAGTCAACACATTTTCAATAAAATGTCAAAAACATTTTTATGTTGGTTTGTAGAGCCATATATCCATCCCCGTCATGCCGGACCCCGCACACGACCGCAGACCATATAAAATAATAATAAAAAATGTTTTCTATTTTTATAAAATAATATAAAGAAATAATGTCAATAAGTTTTCTTTTTATTTTGTTTTAGAAAACAACCTACAAAAAAAAACTCGTTACAGCTTCTTTTTAATTGTTTTATAAATAAGTCTACAAAACAAAATCTATTGTTTTTTCTTTTGAATTTTTTTTTAGAAAATAAGCTACAGAAAAACGTCATTACAACGTCTTTTTAATTTTTTTATAAATAAGTCTACAAAAAATATTCAGTATTTTTTCTTTTGAAAGTTTTTTGACAATAATCAAAACAAAGTGTGTTTATAAATGAATTCAGTAGGATCCCGGAAAGTCAATAAGAAGTCTAAAAAAATTAAAAAGAATGTTGAGACCTGTTTTTGTAAGGGATAATAGAATACGACGAGGGTGTCACTGCGACTTTCGTTCTGGCATTGTACCTATGTCGTGCAAATATCGCGGCCATCAGCACTGCGAAACCTTGCGTTCTTGAAAACGTAGTCTGTGACCGATTAACAGATAGGTAGATTTAATGAAAGGAAGTGAATGAGCAGGCTGTTGTTGAACGACTTTATGTAGTATACCGCACAGCGTGCCTAACGTAGGTTGTTATTCTCGGGTGTGTTTCCGGGCGGAAAATGTACGCATTAGCAGGATGCTGATCACACGTGTCAAAAGCCTGGGACAGAAGGTGCGGTGCACGCGTTGCAGAATAGCGACCTTGTCGTGATGAGAAAACGTCACCGTGGTCAAGCGTGTTCCTCATTACCAGGACCAAATCGTGTCATCTTCCGAATGTCCGGACGAAGGTTTTAGTTTCCGAACGCAGAAGTTCGCGAGGCACGAAGCGGCAGGAATATAAGGGTTAGCCAGGTATATATATATACTCTGAACGCTTCGACGGCCGGTTGATTCGATCGCTTTTTGTCGCGAAAATGCGTTGACTTGAAATTGGGATAGAGGATGCTTCGTCCGCTTTACCAGACACTCGAATGAGTCGATGATCGGGAGGAGGACGAGATTGCCAGAAACAAGCGCAAATGGCTCCGAAAAAGCGCCGCACGTTGAGTCCGGACACGAGGAAGTTTCGGCTCGCTTGACCCAGAGCCTTTTATACTGGGAGAGTTCGGCGGTCTATTGATCCAGCCGCCAGTCTGGCAACACTGATCAAACAGTCTGGCAACTGTGCGCATCGCGTTTCGAGTTTCGTTGTCCGCCATGATGTGCCTTGCCGTCTCGAGCCGGCAGCCGCCCCACTAGCGTGGAGCGAGAGACGACGGTGAAAATTTTCGTTCTGCGCTCTGCGAGACGTTAAAAGAAAACATAATGGGGTGCTGCAGTGCCGTTAAGTGCTCGAACAGCGCGAAAAAAAGGGTTCAGGATGTACCGGTTCCCGCAAGGAAAAGAAAATCGCAGAAGGCACAAGATCCGGGAGGCCAAAACGAAGAGGGCTAGTAAGTGGAAGCCGACTTCGAGTTCTCGATTGTGCGAGGTAATTTTACAATTAAATTATTTTGTGCGTTAAACGCGTTTTGTTTTGACTAAAACTGTGCAGCGACTTGGTGTGGCAGTGTCAGGTGAGAGTGTCCGTTGATCACGAAGCTGTTTCCTGTCGCGCGAGACTTGATACTTGCGAGCGGCCTAGCTTGCAAACTTTGAACTGTGTATACTGCATTTCAGTGTAAGCGCGAGCGGAGCCGATCGCTGCAAGCGCGTGCACGTCGCGCTGAACGACGCGTGAACTCTACGAGTGCACGCGCTCCGTCGGCACGTTCAAAGCATGCAGCTCGCTCTCGTAGCTTTCTCTACGCTTAAGTTTTTAGAAGCGGCCTCGCAGCTCAGCTTCGCCGTCTCGCAAGCGCTTTTGTTTCGCTAGCGATACCTTTATTTTGATATTTTGTTTAATGCGCGTAACAAATACTTACTTGTCATGCCTTTTTTTTTAGATGCACTTCATAGACAGTGAATTCGAAAGAGGGTTTGTCGCGATCGCAAAAAGCTCAGGCACCACGCAATGACGACGCTGTTCCTTCACAGCAAACCAAACAATGTCAGAAAACCCACAAAAGACCGGTTGGTGAAGGAGCACGGCGGAAAATCACGATCACCCGCCGTATTCCGTACAACGGTGCACTAACCTTGTGATGTGGTAAACAGTCGGAGAGCGATCCAGACAATCAAACTTGCCCACTGAAAAATGCGCACTAGGCCGCTGAGCTGTGTCGGACGTCGGGCGTTTTTGAGCGATTCCCCATTTATAAATGAGTGCCGTTCGTAAATGGGCGGTTTCTTTGCTAATTCTTACATGTATAAAGCACCGAATCACGAAATGCTTGTTTTCCGACTCTCTCCTTACGCCAACAAAAGCGCGAATGGCAAAACCTACACGCGTATACATCGCACGTCAATGGGGACCCACTTGCCGGGAGGCACATCATGGCGGAAGCGGAACCCGCTGAATCTGCTAAACCTAGCGGGCCGTAAGCCCCTCCCACCCGCCGAACTCTCCCAGAATAAAAGGCTCTGGCTTGACCCTCTTCGGGGGGAAGCGGCACGCTGATATACGTCCGTCTGCGCGCTCCCCGTGGCGGGAGAGGACATCAAGACAGCGGACGCTTTCTGCCGTTCGAGATCCATGTCTTGATTTCGGGTCGTCTTTTTTTCCTCCGATTAATCGTCTTGGGCCGACACTTCGCCTCTCCGATGACGATTGTGTCGAGCGACCGCCCACGGTCACTCCGACCATCGAAATAACGGGCCGACCGACCTGGCGACGTCTCGAGTGCTGAAATGGGCCTCCAAATTGATCACTCCGCTGTCGAAGGAACCCACTTCAACCGAACACGAACCACACGCATCTCCGTTTCATTTACGATGTAATGCAGCGAAGGCTAGAGGCCCAGGCAAATGCATGACTCGCACCGACGTCACATCAGCGGCCCTCGTGGCTGCCTTGCTGCTGAGCGCGTATCATCTCTATAGCGTGCATTTCACACCGTCGCCTGTCCCACTAGAGCGACAAACAGAAACGACCGACACCGACAACTCGCAAGCACGGGCAACAAGCGCGCGAATGTATCTTCGGTAGGCTTGCAATCACTCGTGATTACTTAACGAGCACCGGGAGACCGTAAGCCTGTCAGATACCTTCCCGTGCACGTGCTTGAGGCTTGTCGGTGTCGGTTGGTTCCGTTTGTCGCTCTAAAGCCAGGAAATGGGAACAATAAGAGGAGGCGACACACCGGCTTGAGCCAGCCAAACGAGAAAATCCCGAGTGAAGCCGGAAGTAGTGGCCGCGGTCAGAGGGAACGCCTTCAACAGTGCTCAAGGCCCTCGAATAGCGTCATAGGGTCTGGTGGCGTCATGTCGCCTCCTGAAGCTTCCTACCTCCGTGGCAGTTTCCATATAACTTGACGGGTGCAACTGCGAGTCATCCTATAGGCATACCATTTAGCGTCTATTCTGGCTACCGGAATATATATGTTGCCACAAGCGCTACTGCGAATATTGCCGGGTGGTCATCGTGGTGTGCGTTATGGGATCAAACTTTTTGCGTCATGGTTACTTTACGGACAACTTCAGACGTTCCTTTATACTGGCTGCTGGGAATACAGCGAACGCCTTCCCTTGTGCTTCGACCGAAGTGGAGCGTAATCCCATAACGGTTTTTTATCCACGTCTTGTTTTTGCTCGTTCTTTCGACCATGGCTTACTCGGAAGCGGACGCACCGAACTCGCGAACGTGTCGCGTCTACCATTAGCGCGATTCGATTGCGCGGTGGTAGTTGTCGAGACCCGTCAACGGGGCTCGCTGGCGTTCGCAAATATAGCCGCCCGCGTCGCGTTCCCGATTAGGCGGCCAATTTTAGCGACAAATGCGTCCATTCCGCATTATCGGCGCCCGGCGACGAATGAGGTACCCGCCCCTCTCCGCGCGATGGAGTGGACGAAGGACGCTTCCGGGATGTTTTACGGACCTGCTTTTCCGTCTGCTCTCTGGGTTACGGCAAACGTTGTCCTCGAGATCCACGTTTCCGGTCGTATAACGTCTCTGGGACGCATAAGCTTCTAGGCTTTTTGTTTTTTTCTTCTCTGGATGGATACTTTTGATTCTGTGTCTAGAAAGACATCGTAGATGCGGAAGGTGTTTGTTGGTTCGTGCTGCTTGCTTCTTCACTTGGTGACATTACGGGTTGGGTACTTTTTTTGCTCAAAATAGACCGTGTGGCATCACTAATAATAGAACACAAGGAAGGATACGTCAAGACGCCGTAAATGATTTATTATCGCGTTATTCCTGCTTAGTGGTTACGATTTTGATTGTTGGAAGCCTGGATCTCAGGATGAGGTCGCATACTAGAGGTCGCAAATGGCGGCGGTCACGTGGGTCCGAAAAACTATGGCGTGTCATAAAGCGCTAAACGTAATGTCACAGTCTTTTTTTTTTTTTTTTTGGGGGGGGGGGGGGGGTGAGGGGGAGGGTTTGCTTTTTTTTTTTGTTGAAGACAGCAGAGAATGAAGTACTGTGACCAAGTGTTTCAGTGATTTAATGTCTCCTGTCCCATATTTGGTATTGCATTTCTTTTTCGGTGTTCTCGGGTCACCGGGTGTTCTGTTCGTTTCGCAGTTTAGCTGAATAAGTAACTATACTATAGGTGGCGGAGGAGGTTCAGCTTAGAAAGAATTGCAATTGGGAATGAAAAGAATATTGAGTGCAGCTCACATATATGTTATCCACTACGCCATTGCCGGAACGAAGTTAATGTCTCATCAGGCTTGTCCTGGCTTCCTTTAAAGACACCATGCACAAAAAAGGTCTCAATAAAAATGATTTCAACAAAATTAAACGAAGACATCGTCGCCCATGCTGTTGTACTGTATGAAAATGTCGCCGTTCTTTTACATAATATAAAACAGATGAGCGCGTTAAGATAGTCAAAGCTTGAGACGCAGTTGTAATTGAAAAGTTCTTTTTTTTTTTATAAATATATAATTTTTATGACGATGAGATTTTTTCCTGAGTTGTCCTGCAAACAAAAATCTCATCTCCAAGTTGGCTGCCGCAATGCTGCAAACGCGGCGAGGCCACGCAGGTGTACGGAAGCAACGAAATCAGCAAACTAGCGTAGTGTAACGACATGGGGCAGACACGAAAAATCGTGTCGTCGCGATAGCTTTGTTTTCCTTTTGTTTCCCTTACCCCTCGCGAAAATCGATCGTTTCGGAAGCAGACTCCTGCGTCGGGTCGATTGGCAGCTGTTTTCCGATCGCATTACGCTTCCTACGTTGCCGGTGTTTGGTTGCAGCTGCGCTTTTGTTATTCTATATATTTATTTCAATTTCGGGTTGTGAGTCAGGAGCGGGAGGTTTGCTCCGTTCCCTCTAACGTTCAAGACATCGTTACTCCGTTTAACCCTGCCCCAATTACTCCCCCGCCTCCCTGTGCGGTCGCTTCAAGTTGGATTCGTGTTGAACGAGCAGATGAATGGCACACTTCGTGTTGATCCGAATGATTCGATGGTATTAAGTTAAGTGCTTTACGTCTTAGCTTTTTACTTAAACTGAACACACTTTTTGGGTAGGATGAATATTCAAACGACGGCTTTGGTTACGTGATACTTTCCTGCGCAAGCTTTTTTGATTTTTTTTTGTATGATTTGGAATTGTTTCGACTTTTTTGCGCATTTTGATGCAAATCTGTTTTGTATGCGCTTTTAATTTTAATTATCATAAACGATAAGTTCGTCGTATTCCGAAGCTCGCGACGTTGTTACCCGAAGTGATAGTCACGAAAATGACCGCTTCGTACTAGTTTTGAAAACACAAAAGAAATCGACCGTCTTGGCAAAAACAATAAATAAAAATAAAATGTTTTTTGTGGTTTTTTGCATGAAGTTGAACTACCTACTCTCCAAAATAAGGCATTGCTTTGTCCAGAGTCTTTGTACAAGAATAGAACTTCGCGCGTAGAATGTTTCAGTTTATTTGATCGGCGTTCCCCGAGTGTAGGCCTGGCCTGTATACAAACTTTGTGACACTGTTAGGGTGAACAGGACTTTTTCACTTTTTCGCATTTTACCTCGGAAGGGGTACCGGCGGTCATCAAAAATTGGCATAAAAATTTTCCACTTAGATTAGTACCCCAACTGAGAGAAAAAGCTCCATGATGAAGGCCCTTCAATACTGAGAGAAAAGCAGAAAATTGGCGATGGCTTGTTCGTATAGTAAAGGTGTCACGGAGTGTATACATAGTAAATTATTCAGGTTGTGCGCTAAAATGGGCCAGTGTTTATGTTTAAAAAAGCAGAAGCGCGTAAAAATAAGTCTCGCTTAAAGGACACATGCAAAGGAATTTTTTTTTTTTTTTTAGACAGGCTAGATGGAAGAATATTATAAAACGAATTTACAACGAAGAAACAAATTTAGAGCTATATTTACGGCGCAAAACGAATTTGTAGTTGGCGTCCGCGGGAGCCGTCGCTGGTCACGTGGTAGGCCCGCGCGCCGCCGCACTCCGTCGCCGCCGCCGCAAAGTCACGCCGCCGCCGCACATTGAGCGTTGTGCGGCGCCGCTTCAACGCGTTTCTCCACGCCGCCGTCGCCGCCGCCGCACAAGTTCGTCTGCCTCGGGTGCCGCCGCCGTCATCTGACCGGCGCACAGGTCTGTCACGTCTGCTTGCACTTTTTCAGGAGTTTCCTTTGGGCTCTAAAAGTTACTTATTAATCTTAGTTTTTTTTTTTTGTTATACTTTAAACAAAGATGAATAATTTACTTTTAGAGACCGTAGGAAGCTTCCGAAAAAGCGCAAGCACCACGTGATAAATAAGGGCCAGTCACGTGATAAATAAGGGCCACTTTTCCGCGCCGCCCGCGGGCGCAAACTACAAATTCGTATAGCGCCGTAAATACAGCTCTAAAATTGTTTTTCTTCGTTGTAAAATCGTTTTATGACATCCTTTTTCCATCTAAGTTGTTTAAAAGAAAATCTGTTGTTCCTTTGCATGTGTCCTTTAAAAAAACAATTGATTGCAAGAGCTGATGAAAAAGAAAGTTCTGAGTGCGATTAAATATCTCATCTAAAATATTCAACTTTAGGCGGCATGTCGTCAATAGAGCTTTTGCGAAATTCCCAAGCGCCAGGAAAGCATGCTCCGAGTGTAGTTACACGCGCTGCACGTGCTGGCGTCAGCAGTAGTGGCTTTTTTAAAGCAAATGTCTAAAACAAATGCCCATTTGCACGCGCGCTTGTCAACGCTTTATTTTGGTGTTTTACTTCGAATCTTTTATACGGGGAAGGCGAGCGCGTGTGGCGCGTGTCCATACATTCCCATCATTCTCCTTGATGCTTGGGTAATTTAGCAATAGGTCTATAGGGAGTATTCACTGGCGGCCATATCTGTGTGCGCGGCTGCTGAGCGCGTGCTGACGGCGAGCTTCCGCAGTCCTTTTGCAGCGTGCATTTAGCACCATCAAGGTTGCCGGTCTTAGCAGGCTATTAATGTGAGCTCGTTCTGGGCATGCGCTCTAAACAGTGACCTCAAATATGGCGTCCAGTGAATACCTCCTATTGCATCTACCCCAATATCAAAGAATGAGCTTAACAAAACCCCCAAAAAATAAAACCGCATTTATTTATTTGTTTTTACTTTGGTATTAAAGATGTAAAACAAATATTAAAGTCGATGCTATGCAACGACTCCTAAAGTGTTTTCTACATTAATGGACGGAGTCGCTCACTCTGGGGTGGTGAGCATCGCATTTTCGTCCCGATTTAAAGTGTCGAAACCGCGCTCACACGTCGACGCCAAATAAAATTGATTCAGTTTGAATCGAAACGAAATGTCCATCATTAGCAGACGCGTATACGATAAATGCGCGTATGGATGCGGCTACTGCCGTCGTGGTCGTTCTATACAGGTGAGTGGGAGCCGCGTACTTCTGCTGCCCTATCTGGAGAGGAAAAGCAAACAAAAGGCAAGCAAGCTGCGGGTACCTTCGGGTTCGCTGTCGGCTCGGGTGCGGCGCGGGGAGCCGCGGCGGAGTCGGAGTCGGGGGTCGATGACCCTTAGCCCGCGCCGCCGCCGTAGGCACCGGCGGGATGAGAGTCGTCGCGGTGACTGGCCCGCTCGCTGTGACACGCACGCGTACACGTGCAGGCAGGTCGTGCGGTGGCCGGCACGACATCCCCTGAATCATGCGGTCGTTTTCCGCCATTGTTATTGGGAAAGCTTCCGAGGGTGCAGCAACGCCTCGTGGGCGGCCCCCGCAATATACCAGGTGGTGGGTTTCGTCGAGCGCTTTTGTGTTCTATTCTGCCGTACGATCTCCGTGAGGGATCGGTGGCTGATTGTGTGAACGGCGGCACCGCAGCTCGGAGCACGTGGAGTCGAAAACTCGCGCATATGCAGAGCCCGGGTGTCCTGGGTTCAATCCCCACCCCTGCCCGTTGCGATCTGGATGAGCGTCGTACCGGCTTGCGGTCGTGTAGCACTATACTGTGCGGCGTACGTTGAAGACCCTGAGCTCTCAGGTGTACTGCTCTGGCTAAATTTCTCATCTACAGCGGAGACAAACGCCCAATAGAACTGCCTAACTTTTCCGCCGTCTAGACAGGCGGATCGATCTCCGAGGATTGTTGTCGGGGGGTGCTTAGGTTAGGACGTGCGATGGATGCGATTGCTGGGCGATCGAGACGGGTGTGCAAGTGAGTCTTCGATTGGACGCCGCGGTTGAGATCGCTCTGCTGGATGTCATCTACCCGGGATATGGGGCAGCGCGGGAATGGACACGAGTGCCGAGTCAGCGCGTTCGGGAGGTACTCGTGTTCTCCCTGATTGGACCCGAGCCCCTGCCAAACACTGACGCAGCTCTCTAATCCAGTATGCCCATCGCTGGCCTCGTTATCCATAGGAGGCGTTGTAATACCAACGGGAATTGAGCTTGTTCGAAAGACCAACCTTCCCGTCTGTTTCGCTCTGTGAGGCAAGGTATTGGGCTAATATGAGCTGGCTAAGGTATTACTCTTTTCCCGGAGTATTATTTCCCGAAGCGCCCACCGTATAGACGTTTACAAGTACGGCCTCTGGGAGTCGCCATCTTGCTTCTGGTATGGGTAGATCGTCTGATAGTCGAGCATTGCAGCAATGCTTGACTATCAGAAGATCTACCCGCACCGGCAGCAAGATGGCGGCGCCCAGAGGCCGTACTTGCAAACGTCTATACGGTCCTCGGTAAATAAATAGAGGGCCTCGGCAGAGTGGTGGCGTGCCGTTCTGTTCCAAACACCCCTCTGCTAGCTTGAAATGGATGTTCCCTGTTATGTAGGATTTATGCGATTTTCTGCGAATGACACGCTCGTTATACCTCTACCGTAACAAATGGATCCCGGGCCAGCGAAACGCCCTTGGGAGTTGGGACACGCGCCCGGTGCTTTGACGAACGGTGCACCTGATTTACGGAGGCCTGAACGGGCTAAAAAGAAAAAAAAAAAAAGAAGAAAAAATAAAAGGTTTCACTTCAACGTTCTCTTATTCCGAAAAAAGGCTCCCGGGGACGCGTATACGCAAGAGCGGGAGTGCTCTTGCGTAACCGGCGAAAGCTGTGTTTACAAAAACAATAAATTGGTTCGATCGACGGGAGGCCTAAAAGTAGCCGCGGCCTTATTTTATTTATCTTTTTTTTTTTTTTTTGTTAGGGTGCCGCGGCCCGCGGTTATAGCGAGGCATGCCCTGGGGGAAGACAAACAAGCAGGACTCAAAAGAGCGAGTAAACCCCCTTTTTTTTCTTTTTTCTTCTTTGTTCTATTCCCGTTGAAGGCGCCGAAATGCTCGACTTGAAAAACCCGAACCCTACCCGACAAGAAAAATAATTAGAAAGTGACGGCGAAGAGAGTAAGCACGTGCTCCTAAGAGCCAACACATGTCTTGAGTTCTCCACACATATTTCGGTGACGTCATTTTGTAACATCACGCAGCCGCCTTTCGGCTGCGGTTCGTCATACGGACGCCATGTTCAGATGTCAGGCTCAGCGCGGTATACGGTCCGAGCTAACACATGCTTGCGTAGAAAGCCCTACTGCCAACATTTTCTTGAGTCATCTATAGTGAGGTTCCATCGCGGATCACACATTGGAGACGAGAGTACGGTGTCAGCATTCGGCAGGGACTAGTGTTCCGACTCACTAAACTCGAGTTCCTGTCGAACGCTGGCGCATGCGCTCGTGTCCCCGCGCTGGCCTCCGCTAATTTGGCGGCTTTCTGTCCAGGTGGCGCTGCCCAAGCGCCGTAGTTGGTCTTTAGCGAGGGGCAGTGTCTGGAGCGATCCCACGACTGTTTCTTTCGTTTTCGCCGTTGTTTGTCAGCACACATATGCGCGTAAAACGAGCCCAATGAGATGCTAAACCCGAGGGCCGCTGTCATCCTGTTTGAACGCGCTTTGTCGAGAGTGTGTTTGTGTGAGTGTGTGTAGGGGGGGGGGGGGGGGGTTGAGATTGCTGCTGACGGCACTTAGGCATCACGCGCTCAGGCACAGGGCTTTTTTTTGTTTTCTTAGTTTGTTTCTGTGTGTGTGTGTTTGTACGTGTACGCGTCGTGCGGGCGCGTTCTGGTACTGGGACGTCCCGTTTGGGAACGCGGTGGCGGTGCGCTCTTGCCACCGTCGCTTGTGGAGCAGTGGCATGCCCCCCGCTGGGAGTTCTCCGAATCCCGCCCGGGGGCCGAGCAACACCAGGAAGCACTCTTGGTGTTTTCTTTGGGTGACCTCACCACTGCTTCTGCCGCGCCGCGACGGCAAGCCGGCAGACAGGGTGGCGGCAGACGTAACCTCATATGTCGTCGTTATTTTTTGTGTGTTTGTGTCGGGGAGGAGGAACGAGAGGGGGTGAGTTGATAGCATCATGGCAGCGCTTAATTTCCCGAAATACAGAAGAAAAAAAATCGAACAAACAAGATTTGAGACAGTGTTGCGTTGTTCCATTTTTCCCCTATCTTCAGAATGTTTTTTTATTTCATTTTTTTACTTTAAACAAGATGGAACTATATAGATTTAACGCGCCCCCTCCTTCCCTTCCCACGTTAGCCCCGTTGGTGACTCTATTGCCTTACATCCGAATTAGTATGTTTCGTCAATACACTTAGGACTGTAGTTTCGAATTACACAAGGGAGAGGCACTGAGGATCGCGAACTTGATGCTGCGTCAACAGAAGGTCGTCAGTCGATGTCGACATGCAGGCGCGATATCCGTTGATGGTTGCCTCAGGCCGGGGTCACACTGCTTATGCATCATACAAACGATAGTATGCAGACATCAGTCACCGCGATATCCGTGGCTTGAATGCCGCCTGCCAAGTTTCTCCTCGAACTCATTGCCAAGCGGCATTCGAAGCACGGATCTCGCGGTGACTGATGTCTGCACTCTAGTCTTTTGTATTATGTATAAGCAGTGTGATCCCGTCTTTAAAGTTTTGGGACTGCACGAAAAAAAATTGGGTTGTGTGTATGTTTATACAGCCTAGAACTTGGTCTGCCTCAACGGGCGACGAGTCTCCCAACTGTAGATGAGAAATTTAGCCAGTGCAGTACAACCGCTAGCCTGGGGTCTTTAACGTGCATCACGCAGTAGTGATACACGACCGCACGCCGGTACGATGCTCATCCAGATCGAAACGGGCAGGGGCGGGGATTGAGACTGCACGAAGATAGGTCACAGCTCCCTATCGAAAAGACCATCAGGGAAAATCCTGATGTTCCATTAGGTTGATGGTCTGATGTATTTTGGGACATTGATGGCCTGATGGTTTGACGGCTTGATGGTGTTATGGTTTGATGGTGTGATGGTCTGTCGTATTTTGGGACACTGATGGTGTGGTGGTTTGTTGGTCGGTATGAATTTCCAATCACATATATTTACCGGCAGAAGACTGATTCCATTACAGTCAATTGTGAACTTTATTATGGGTCTATTACTATTTCAAAAAGGAACATCCGAAGCGTAAGCGTACTTTCCGAAATCCCCGTAGATTCCTGAAAACAAAGTTTGTATTTAGGTTGTGGCATGTTATGCTTTCTATTTGGAAATAATTGAACATTGAATTATTAAACTGCAAAAACAAAATGGACGAGAAAATGCGTTTAATCCGCTCACTACTTTCGAGACTCAACGACGCGCAGTAATTTCATCGGTGTCCGTTGCGTGGCTATCTACACTCTGTCCCCATCGTCCATGCTGGGCATGACAACTCCGTTCGACAGCATGCAATACACTAAGCCTCGTTGGCCCGAGAATGCAGTAAGCCTCGTATTACCGCATTCGCGGCTTTGTAAACGTTTTTTCACGCGAATATTTAGTTCACAGTACACGTGCACCTAGTAAATGAATTTCCTATCAAGCAAAGTGCGTTTTTCGGCACATTTTCTGCCACTTAGATTGTAACATGATCTACTTGACATACAAAGGGGATCAACAAATTGTTTCACCAACGGACAATAAAACAATTTAAAACAAAACTATGGTTGCAAAAACATACCTGAGTTTATAAGAAGGTGTCTTCGTTACCGTTCGAGTATCCTAGGGCAATTGTTGAGGCGGATTATTACGGATTGAACACACTGTTATCGAGCCACGCCGCTGTCAGCTTTACACACCGAATGAAAATCAGGCACGCGCAACGACGTAAGATCATTAGCGCCATCTCTTGGCCACTTCTGTAACCCCCCGAATATAGTCAGGTTCTTTCCACCACCGGAAGATGTCATGAGAAGCACCATCAGCCTTTTTTTTGTTCTAGTGGTCTATCGATATATCCTGATGGTCTCACCGGGCGACATGCATCAAAACGTTTCGATAGTCCGTCAGTCGCCGCAACAAACGTTTTGAAGGTCTCTGAGCTACAAACAGAAGACTTTAATTGTCCATCAGCCACCATCAGGAAATGTTGGATGGTCTATCAGGCACCATCAAGTAAGCCTGTCGGGCAATGGACACTTAAAGGGGTACTGAAGCGAAATTTCAGCGCTCATTTTCTTGCTTGAATGTGTTGCATGTTGCACCCTAATCTCAAAAACACCAGTCTTCCGTTGAAAGGCACAAGAAAACTAATTTTAAAGCTAAATAAACGATCTTCCAATGTGCACCTGGTGGATGCATGCGGAGCCTATTTGGGAGGTAGTCTAGCAACGTTGTGGAATCTGCTACGTAGTCGTGACGTAGCAGATTCCTCTGGAGCAGCGCCGCTCTTTGGAAGTACGCTCAACTGTTTAAAGTCACCTCGGCCTGAACGTGTTTGCCCCTTTTCGAATGAATGCGAAAGCTTGATAATGTGGATGCTTGGGCAAGTTGGTAATTCAGGCTTGGATGGAACAGCGCGGATGAACAGTCACACTCACATGCACACAAGAAGCAAACAGACTCGCAGCGCTGACTTTCAACTCAGTTCTATATTTCTTCTTCCTCAAATCTTCTTCTTCATCTTTGCCGTTAATGAGAACAATTTAAATTGTTACACACCAGAGACCAAATAGCCAATACACATTAAAAATAACTAATAATTAAATAAATCATGCAAAGACAACTAAAGAAAATAATACTAAACAATTAAAAATTAAATGTAAAAAATAATAAAGCGAAAAATTTCTCATCACTCTTGGTGCTTGATGATATCTCTAGATAAACCAATAGAACCCTTTCAAAAGTCAGAGTCACCTTGTGGCAGTCCCATGAGCTCCAATATTGCCGCTCTAATGGCGGGGATAGAAGATCATGCTCGGCTAAATCAAGCACCCTCCATTTCGTGAGTCGAAGGTGACGTAAGGGGACCAACACCTTTTCCCCTTTCTGCTCTATGCTTTCAAAGACGTTCGCATTTTCTGGTGCGGAGAAGCTGTGTAGTGCCGCCATTAAAGCGTCGGGTTTGGCTCTGCACAGGGTGGGTAGACTGACTTTCGGGAAGGGTCTATTCCTTCTTTGACAAAGCTACGGATGATACACTAACACATTGTTTGTCCAACCTGGCTTTGTCGAAGAAGCTTTGTCAAAGAAGGAATTGGTTTATCTAGAGATATCATCAAAGCACCAATAGTGATGAGAAATTTTTCGCTTTATTATTTTTTTAAATTTAATTTTTAATTTTTAATTTTTTGTATTTTCTTTAGTTGTCTTTGCATGATTTATTTAATTATTAGTTATTTTTAATGTGTATTGGCTATTTGGTCTCTGGTGTGTAAAAATTTAAATTGTTCTCATTAACGGCAAAGGTGAAGAAGTTGAAGATTTGAGGAAGAAGAAATATAGAACTGAGTTGAAAGTCAGCGCTGCGAGTCTGTTTGCTTCTTGTGTGCATGTGAGTGTGACTGTTCATCCGGGCTGTTCCATCCAAAAAAGCGAAAGCGCGAAAGTCAACCAGACGCCATGATGGACTCGTTGAGGCACGTCGCGGGGTTGCTCGTGTGACTTTGCTGTACACTTCAAAGCCGCTCACACGACAGGTGAAACGCCCGTCACCCCGCGGGCACTTCCAACGGCTCGGTTGTAACGCGCTGACGGTATTGACACCACTACAACGCTGACAACGCCACCAGCGGCAAAGCTCATAACCAAGCCTGTCTTGCCACGTCACGGATGCGGGGAGTCTTTTTTGTTGTTTTTGTTTGCGCCGGATATCCCATGACGCATCGCGCCCTCCGCTCGCTTCTCTTCGAGCGCTCACTCGAGTGCACCGTTTGGAACGAAAAATATAGCCAATCGTTCAAAATACAAACGTGCGATTATGAATTACGGTTATTATCCGTCATGCTTGACCCATTTCCGAATGAAATTTGAATATTTCAATTTTTGCTTCCGTACCCCTTTAATTCTGATGGTATGAGCGGGATTACTAATACTGTGTTAATTGCCGTTACGAATTTCTGGCGGACCGTCAAACGCTTTGAGGGTCCATCAGGGAAGTCTGGTGGACCCATTGGAGCTCCTGATGGACCATTAAGACGCCTTTGATGGTCCATCAGATACCATCAAGGAAGCGTGATGGACCATCAAAATCCCTTTGATGGTCTATTTGGAGGGTCTGATGGACCATCAGGCGCCATCAAGGAGGTCTGGTGGGCTATCAAGGAAACCTGATGGGCCATCAGGGAAGTTTGATGGACCATCAGATTTTCTTGATGGTCTTTTCGATCGGGAGTCACTGCATGTATTCTATTGACAGACAAATGGGGCTATGCACGCATGCGGAATGCTGTGAAACGTTCCAAATTGAACAAGTCCGTGAGTAAGGCAATATCACCGAGCACCGATGTAGCACCCTGTCGGAGAGAGCGTCCATCCTGAGCGTTCATCAAGCTCGAGGGGTTTCGCTTGTACCTCCAAGGTCCGCCTTCTGTTTCGAGGCTTGTGCGAATGGGGACTGCTGACAGACGCACATTCGTACGGTTAAATACGTGTTAGGCCCTGTACGAGGAAAAATTGTCGGCCGCGCGACCGTGGCGTTTTCCGTACAATCAATTCGACTATTGATTGTACGGTTTAAGGGGGAAAGTGCAGAAGGAGGGGACTGCCCCCCTCTAAGTCTCCCAAAAGCAACCGTCTTTATGAAAGAAAAACAAAAACACGAAATACACCAGTTAAAGATTTTTTTTTTAAATGGCATATATTAGGTTTACAAACTGGATCTCGGTAACGCATTCGTCCATAACGTCCCCCTCTCTCTTTCTCTCTCTCTCTCTCTCTCAAGCCTGACGGTGACCCATAAATCCGCCCCTGGCATGTTTAAGAATAACATTTCTTGCGTAATCTAGCTTTAAAAGTGTGGAGTGGAGTATGTCCGCCAAACCGAGATTTCCCTTCCTTGCCTACATCAGGGAACGTAAACGAGAGTGAGAGAGGGGGAAAGGGAGCAAGGCTGGGGGAAGTATTTCTAGCCCACCACCCGCGATCAACAAGCCTCAATCTGTTCCACGTGGTAGCACGTGTGGTCAAGGGTTTAGAATACCCAATCTCCCTGATCGCGTGCCCGTCGGGAGGAAACCGTTTCGGGGGCTTCGGGTCTTAGCGGGTCACAGGGCAGGCGCGACGCTACGTTGCGTCGAGTTCCTCCAGCGGCGAGCACGTCGCGGGGCCGCGTCTGTACGTAGTAATCCCCGCGCTGCTGTCGTTCGTTATCGACGCTGACCTCCCTCGCTCGCAGGTGTGCCTCTGTGGCGTTCTCGCGGCGGGCGCCCCGATCGAGAATCACGAGACGGGAATGACCCCCTTTGTCTCCGACTTCCTTCTCGCCCTTTGTGCTCTCTCAACGCCTATCCGTATTCTCTCGGTTTCCCTCTTTTTTCGTATTTATTTTCGGCACGGGCGGAGAAAAAACGGTAACAAATAAACAAACAGAAACGTTCCATAGATAGCGGAGGCCCTTGGTGGTGGATTTGCGGAGACGTCACGCTGACGCAACCTGCGGCGTAATTTACGAGTTAGGGTGGTGATCGTTGCGGCTCTTTTCTTCTTTCCTGGTCCCCCCCCCCCCCCAGTAACGCTTGTGGCCCGATCGGCCTTTTTTTTTCTTTTTTTTTTTTCGAGTTTTGCGCGGGAGGAATGTAATGAACCGCGTGGGTTCGGCCGTTTGTGGCGCGTGACGTTGCTCCAAGTGGAGCGAACCGCGTGCCGTGCTGCTGCCCTTGTGTGGCTTACGGGATGTTCGAAACGGGATTACGAGTGTCTCGAGCGCATTAATCGGATCGAGGAAGACTACCGCAGACTCGCCGAAGCATAACCGATGCTGCGGTTAAGAGCCAGCTTTTTCACGGTACACGGGAGATTATCCGGATCGCTGAAGGAGTTGGGGAAATGTTTATCGAACGTGGGCGCCGAGAAACGATCCCCCGAATGTTCCACTTTAGCGTCGGCGGCTTCCTCAGAAGTGAATCATATCTGGCCGAGTTCTATACTTACCCCATGCAGCGGAACGGGTAATCCGTGTGCTTTACATTAGCCATACACTACGACTGAAGTAGACTTACCTTTTTTTGTTCTCTCTCCCTCTCTGATCGCGCTCGGGGTGGCGCTTTTGCTGAAGGTTTCAGGATGGCAGGTGGATTCGTTGGCCGAATATATTAGCCAGCTTGCTAGCATGTAAAGCGACGACGCGTGCCGTTGACTCCATCGTAACCTACCGGTTTTGATAACACACAACGCGACACTGTTATCGCGAAAAAGCAGTCTTAGGGATGGAGGGCTATCATCAAAAATATTAGTGTAATGGCAAGTGCTCATTTGGGGAACAATTGTAAGCGATAAAATTTCGTGCCTGCCAATACCCTTTCGAAGTAAACTGCAAAAAGGCGCCGATGTCGTGTTCGCGCTAACGGTGTCGCGCAGTGTACATTCGTGAAATTCCCGAAGCGTCACCAAATTTGGGGGTTTTACGTGCCAAACCAACGACGGGTATCTGGAACGCGCTAACGGAGGAATGAGGATTAATTTGGACCACCTGGAGATCTTTTGACGTGCAACGTTCGAAAGCTCGGTTACACGGCGACGTCTCCGCAATAAGCCTCCGTCGGAATTGCGGGCGCCTCGGCCGAGATTCGAACCCGCCACCTGGGGATCCGTAGGCCGGCGCTCGCGCAGCCACCGAGGCGGCTGCAGCATCATGTGCGTTAAAGGCTCGTTCACAGATGTTGCGCCAACTGCGTTGCGTTGCGTCGTGCAGCACAGCGCCTCCCCATTGGCTCGTCGTAAGGGTCGCCATAGCACCAGCTCGACGCAAACGGTCTTAACGCACTCAAACGCAACTGTGTGAACGAGCCTTAAGGCTCGTTTAGACATTTGCGTTTGACCTACGGCAGTACGACTGCTTGTGATTGCTTGCGACGAAATTGTTGCCACATCTACCGAGGTCCGCAAACCGTGTCGCTGTGGAACGGAGGCGTCGTAACGCAAGCAGTAACGCTGAAACGGAAATACTAACTAGCCTCGAAAGGCTGGTTAAGACATCTGCGTTCTTGAGTGTAGGACCGGCCGCGTTGCGACCGCTTATACGACGAGATGCTACTACGCATTACCGACAGCCGAGAGCCGCGCAGTGTGTCGTATAGCAGAACGCAGCACAGCGCAATCGGCGCTGATATCTGAAACAGCCTCGAAGACCTAAGATTCAGAAATTGTACCGCAAACACCACTAATTGCCAGTTCAGCTCAGGCTGACCTCTCGATGCACAAACATGCGTACAAAAGAGCTGCCAGGTTTATAACGAGTAACTATAACTCGTGCGATTAGAACTGTATCGCAGCATCTTTCATATTTACATTGGTTTGGACAAAACCAAGTATATGCTTCCTCCCAACTTCACACCCGGAAGACGAGTCCACTCTAAAAAGGTTCACAAGCATTTGTGCAAAATGGACGTGTTTTTTTTTTTTTTTCTTTTCCTTTTACGACGAGCGAATGAAACCATCTACCAAATGAGATTTTGTCCATGACCTCTACAACACCGTTTTCAATCGTCCATTAAGTATTTATGTTTAAATTCGTGTTTTTCCATCATTACATTTTTCCCCTTTATATTAGCATTACCACTAAAACTTGCGCATGCTCATGCCAAATTACCCTATATTTTTCACTTTATTAAAATGTATTGGTCCCCTTCTCGCAAAAATGCCTTTTAGGCGCTGCGAGATAAGCCGAATAAATAAACAAATACAGCAAATCTCGCTTCGCGAGTGCGAGCATCATTGCACACGCTGCGGACCAAGTACGTCCAAAGGCTGCGCTTATAATACACTCTCAGTCACACACGATGAATCGACGCTTTACACACACGCCAGATTACAGCTGCCATTGCTGATTTCCTGTCTTACCTAGATACGAAGCCACTTAAACGAACGTCGACGAGCCTCCACAACGGTCAATGCTGAGGCGAAGGACACTGTAGAATTTAAATAGCCTGGCCTGCTATGGCAATGATGAAGTGAAGCCAACGGAATAAGCGGAAAAGAAAACTGAAGGTCGGCCATGGCGGCGCCCATGCAGTGCTGCAGCAAAGCGTCTAGAAATTGGTAGAACGGTAACAACAGATGCGCGCGCAACATTGCGGCCTCCTCCCGCTAGAACGAAGAACAAAAAAACATTGCTGGCAGTTGTATCAGGTGCGCCTCGTTAGAAACCTCGTTTACTCTCCTCGGGTGTCACCAACTGGCCGGGAAACAAGAACGTATTTTGCGAACAATTAAGCGGCAGCGCGAAATATTGTTCGCGTCGCCACGAAGTTGACCTTGTTTTAACAGCCTAAGAAAACCGGTCACGCTAGCGGTTCCGCGCCGTAAAGAACGCATAACCTCATTACAGCAGTGCGCGAAAAGAAGACATCTTAATTTTAAACCAAGCGTGGGGCTACCTACCTATCCTCTTCGCAGACCGACCACGCCCCCTCCTATTTCTTGCGCAGAGAGAGAGAGAGAGAACTTTGGTGTCGGATCACCCTTGAACTTTTGTTTATGTAACGAACTCGAGTCCGTTAAGCGAAAGAACGGGCGTTGTTTCCTAAATCGTTTTCCTCTCCGTACCCGAGGTGTGCCCGCCTGCCCCGCACAACAACACACGACGATTCTGGAATACACCGTCTCTCCCTCCCCGCGGCGAAAACGATGAGCGCTCTCGTTTCTCTCGCGCGGCGTGGGAGGTTGACTGCTCGTTGGCTGTCTCCTCCGGGATGGATGGCTGCGTCCTGAAGAAGGATCGCTCTTGGACCGAAGCTCCAAGATCCTCCACCAACCTCCCATGGAGATCTGGGTGCAGGAGCAAAAATAAAGAATGGGCGCTGCGGGGGGAACACCGCGACGGCCGTGGATAGTGTCGGCGCGGGACAAGCAACAAGTCGTGGGGGGTTGGAGGGGGGAAGCGGGCGCGAGGGTTGGGGGGCGGCCGAGGGTTAAGGGAGCAGGTCATGGGTAAGCTTGCGGGCGGCTTTTTTTTCTTCTCGTGGCCGCTGCCCCGGAGGAAGTCGATCCTTTCTCGATTGCGCCAGTGGTTACCGCCGCCACGCTCTTTCTGCGGCGGCGGCGCGCTCACTCGCGAATGCCGCGGCTGCTGCCAGTTGCGCGTGGGGTGCCGTCGCGCGTGGAAGTAGTCGTCGTCGTCGTGTTCCGCCGTGCTTTGCGCGCGTGTTTGATGGGCGTTCGCGCTGCAAGGATGAGTGCTCCTCTCGCCGACGCAACCAGGTTGGTCCCGATCCTGCCTTCCCCCGCGTGTGCGTGATGCGCGATTTGCGCACGTGAGCGGAGTGGTGGTTATTGGTCGATGCGGTGACGGGACGGGATTGCCTGTGAATCTGCGTGTGACAGGAAGGGTGTCTGTGTTTTCGGGAAAGGTTTCCCTCGTGTTTCTTGGTTGGAGAAAACCGTTTGGCTTACGCCCCGTCGACTGGACTGTGTTTCGAAGAGATTTTTGCACGTGTTCTGCTTGGGCCGCGATATTGGTTTCGGGAGGTTTCCTGCGACTTCTTAGTGCGTACCTAAATATATACACGTAAATATATATATATTTTTTTTTGCTTCGATTTATTGGGAATGGGTTGCGCCGTTGTTCATTACGTGAGCAGAAAAAAGGCCATCAGCAGACTAACGTCAAAAAAGACAGCCGCTAACCTTTATTTGTGATGTTACTTTTTTTTTTTGACCGAATCGGGCCAAAGCTGAAAATTTGAAATTATTCGCGGGTTCTAATTTTCGCAAATCGGGCCAAAGCTGAAAATTTGAAATTATTCACGGGTTCTCATTTTTGCGAATCGAGTGTAGCTTCCGTAGCGTTCGCATATTGCCCGAATTGTTCGCGGGACGTAGTTTTCGCGAATTGTAGGCGATTCGCGAAATTCGCCAAAATTTAGTAGTTTACAATATATATATATATATATATATATATATATATATATATATATATATATATATATATATATATATATATATAAAGTCAATCTGAAGCTGTTTTTGCGTTGTGTAATTACACTGCTCCAAAGTTTGTCTTTATGGAGTATGGAGGCGCCGGAAACTGGCACAGCCTCTGGAAGTATTAGTGGTATGACGATATATTAAATGCAATGTTTAGGCGCGCGGACGACGGAATGAAACACAAGCATAACGGGGAAGCTGTTGTCACTGCGAAAATATCTGAAAGAAATGTAAGTATACTGAAGTCCGCTCACAATTTTCACTTTACATACATGGCGCAACGACGTCCTGTTGTCGCATGCGCTGTCGACGTTCACTCTAATTTAAACGTGCAATATAAAAAAAAGGAGCAGTGTTTTTTTTTTTAATAACTTTTTTTTTGTCGCTATTGAAAGCGATCCCTGTCTGTCGTACCTTATGTTCAAGAAACGTGTAAACGCAAACAAGCAAGCACGGAGTCAAAAAAAAAATAACAGACGTTTGTTTGTGTCCTTTTTTTTTTCGTGTCTGTCGCTTGCGCTTTCAAGTTTCCTGAGCATCACACATCAACTAACCCAACAACGAGTCTCGTTAAACGTCCATTATGTGTTTCCTCGCGAAGTGATTGATGCCGCTCTCAGTTCGAACATGCCACAGAGGGTAAAAGTCGCAGTAGCGAGTTTCCCGTGTTTCTTCTCGTATCAACCGATCTTTTTTCTCTCGCGCCTGCGCATTTTGTTCCCGTGAGATTGTTTTGTGGGCCTGCCGTTACGAGCGTGCGAACCGTGTCGGCTCCACGAGTGCCCGTTCCTCCAGAAAACAAACCAGTTGCAGATACGACTGCTGGATTTCCTCGAACTCCTGCGGGCACCCGGCGGATTGCCTTAGGGGGACGCTGGCGATTGTGGTTTCCGTCCGGTGTGTGTCACTGTTCTTGTATGTTTTACATCGTTTTCCTCGACCGCTTTTGCAGTAGGACGTTTGTTAACCTTTCACTTCTTATTAGTAGGCCTGTGGGCATACTAATAATTGTTAACGATGAATTGGTGCCCTCTAATTGAGAATCTACTTAACTAAAACATCGTGACATATGTCTTGTTTTCCTGCAACGTAATTCGATTAAAATATTGCAGTAGAGGTCAGCCCGATGCTTTTGCTGATCTTTCATACCCGTTACTTTGGGCGGAAAGAAGAAACAGCCGTATTCCCAACTTCCTTTGCTATAAAGTGACGCTTGCCGTTATTCTTCGCTGACCACTAAGAACTTGTACGTCACAACTAACTTGGGTACAAAATGGCATGCTACGAAGAAAGTTATAACAAGCAACAAATGTAGTGTAGTTATTAGGCACGTTTTGTTTACATTTTGTTTGAGTAAAAGTGCAAGAACTTCACGGTTGTGTACCATTTTATTAATAGCGTCGCCAGTGATGTGCTTCTGAATTGAGTTTAGCAGCGGTGTATACAGTCGCCCGAGATAATGTCACGGATCACTTTTGATTGGTGAATGGAAAGCATCCGCGCATTAACGCATTAATGGATTAACTTCGAGCTCCGCTTATTAGAGATTACAAATTTATCTTTCAGCAAAACGAAAACATGTGGTGCTGTTTGTGCCACTAGATTGTGCAAAGAGATGTCAGTTTCCCATGTCGCTTCGTTTTTTCGCTGTAGGTAGTCATAATTGCACGACCACTCGCAACGCACTGTGAACTGTTCACTACACTCATCTTACTGTAACGTGTATTTTTTTTCTGTGTTATGCTAGTTTTATATTGGATTTTGATATATTTCTGAACTCTACTTTTTTTAAACATCCTTTCCCCTTCTCAGATTAGTAGGGTACCTAGACTTTGTTGCTTGTTATAACTTCCGTGGAAGCATGCCATTTGTACCCAAGTTAGTTCTGACGTACAAACTTAGTGGTCAGCGAAGAATAGCGCAAGCGTCACTTAGCAAAAAAAGTTGAAAATACGGCTTTTTTTTTTTTCCTTATTATATATGTCACCTGCGCTTTACACACAGTGATTACACTTCGTGGCTGACGTGTTCGTGAATGGATGTCCAAACTCTCCCGGTGCGTCACGCTGTGTCATTACCGAGAGAAACGGAACTCTCGCCACATAGTCTAAACGTGAGCCTGTTTACACCGCGCCTTATCTGAAGCACGCTCGACTGATCGCGCTCCGCAGACGTGCAATAACGTTCACCGCGTTGATCTGTGGACGACGGAGCACGCGCCGATAGGGCCCGTACTTCCCTGCACTTTGGTGTCACGCATCCTCGCCTCAGGGGCTGTTTTGAAGGAACGGCTGGTTTTTCTCGTTTTGTGTTCGTACTTCGCACGTCTGTTGTCATCAGTGCTCTCCTCTACCGACAGATGCATTCTCTTCTGTCGCATCCATCATGCTAACGGAACGGGAATACGAACGAAGGATGTTGCGCACGGAAAGAAAGGACAAACGTACAAAATGTTCGAAATGTGACCGCGGAACAGACCGAGTGTTTTGCTCGTCCTTGCGACTCACTACTGTCTATTAGCGACAGTCGAGTTTCCTTATTCCTTTCGGCGGCAGGTTTGTAGCTCCGTCTTAAGCAGACATCAAGCGCGTACCCCTTTCGCGAGCCCTAACCGAGAACAAGTGACCATACGGAGTGTTAGTTCGTCTGCCCTTTGCGCACTTTGTGCGTTTGTTTTGTTTACACTCCAGATTCGCAGTATGACGGATGCTTATGCGCCGAGAAGCTAAGGGAGAGGAGGAGATGAGAGCGCGCGGAGGCGTCAGAACGCCGAACTCTGGTTGGAATGATTCGTGAACCTAAAGACCTTGTGTCTCCACTGCCGTTCGGCTTTCGCATTCGAACGCATTCGACGAGTGCAGTAGCGACAAAGACAGCCTTTGTCTCTACTGCATTGACCCTGGATACATCATCGTCTGCCAACGACCATGTTCGATGGTCTGTGTAAAAAGCGCAGTCGAACTTTGGGTCCATCGCTGTTTTAAACAACCGCCGTTCAACTTTGACAGTCTGACGCTGAGTGTTTGACCAAGCGAAGTAGGCCGGCGACACTTTTGGTCGCGCACTTCGCCAATAGGTTCCCTTTGCATTCGATCCCCGCCACACACAGAGGGGCGCAAGCCGATCCGCCGATCTCAAAGGGGTTGTTAATCACGTGTCTTTTGCCGTCCGTGTGGTCTCGAAGAGTTGCAGCTGTTTACTGGCATGGACATGAAAATGGATGACTTCGTCGTTTATTCTTCCTTTTTTAGGTTTTTCTTCATTTAAATAAGGAACCTGCTAAGAGAGACCACCCGGGTCGAGGCCCATTTACTGCGTCTGCAACAAATCCTATACATAGTGGTCGGGGTCCGTGATACTGAGGTTGCACGCTTGCCGTTCTCGTCCGGGGAGACCAGTTTGCCCGATGTTTACTCGTCCGGTTCTTGTTATCTTAAACTTGTTATTTTTTACGGTGCTTCTTTTTGTAAGAGGCCACCCATCCTGATCTCTTTCCCCATCCACTAGAAACATTGCTGAGTGTATATTTCGTAATGGGTTGTTAACGAGAAGCAAAACGTACGTATCAACTTCTCTTTCCACGAGCATGGATGCTGTAAAGGATGGATGAACGAATCCGACTGGACTTTTTGAATCGGGCCGTGTTTTGCGCCATCCACTAACCACTGTTTTAGTTTCAAGAGCCTAAATAATTTTATTCGTATATAATATTGTGCATATATTAAAAAAAAAAAATCATAAGACTTGAAGGAGTGACTCCATTTTTCGGTATTCGGAACTTTCACGACAAAAAACAGGGACCATAAAGGAAGGCGCTTATATAATAGACCAACTCATGTTTACAAACAAACCGGAGCGCCCCTAGCGGATGCCACCGGCGCCGCGCATGCGCGATGGGGGTGTGGGCAAGAAGCTCGCCGTCGCCCATAAACAAACCATTGAAATGCGATGTTGTCGGCGTCGGTGTGAGTCCCCCTGCCCTTTTTCGCGTTCGAATTGTTGATTCTACGTCTTCCTGGCGATGTCTGACTATCTTGAGCGGCGTCAGCGAAATTACCGAGGCTCGTTACACCGCAAAACTTCGCGTGAATAATGTGACATGTGGCGATTCATTCCGCGTGGACGCCGTAGTATGTACGCCAAAGCCTGATTCGCATGATGAGATTTCGCTCGCGATTTTCAGTCACGACGCCGCTCGGTCTGCAAAAGCGTGAACCGTAGCTGAGATGGTCGACGTCGATACTGAAAATCGCAAGCAGAATCGGACCAAGTGAATTAGGCATAAGAAGTTGGTGATGGTCACTGGTAACAATGATCAACTGTATCTACTGTTTACATCGAGCCTGCTTACCAACCTTCAAATTTAAGTCTTTTGAGGCCTGCACTTACTTCTTATCGCAAGTACCGGGCCAACATTTGGTTTACGGGCCGGCGTCGTCTAAGAGAACAGACGACAAGCAGAAACGTTTGAAAGAGCAGACGACAGTTCGAACGATCAGGCGGCCGTTTGAACTTGAAGACGCACTGAACGTAGTCCGCAGTGGTCCGCACAACTTGACGGTTTTCTGGCGTTCATGTTGGAAAAAACAAATAAATCTGATGACTACAAGTATCCGTGAATTCAACCCAAAGTGCTTCCCGCCCAAGCAATCGTTGTCCGACGGCGTCTGCTTTTCCCTTTTCACGGCACATATCCAGATTCTCGGACGAACCGAGCACGTGAAAACTGAGCTTCAAACCTTTCTCGACACTTTTGGTACGGCCCCAGTCGCGGCGTTTTGAAGAGAAGGCAGGTTTTTGTCTGGTTCCTTTCAAAACAACGCAGGAATACACGTCTGGCATGGGGACTTCTGCCCACACCCCCAGACCGGAAGTGCGACCGACGCGCCACCACCGCGCCGTGACGTCAGAGAGATGAGTTCGTGTATACGCTCGTCTGTGATACCTGTCTTCCTCTTTTCGTCCCCCTTCCCCTCTTTTATTTTTCGATTTTCTGATTTTTTTTTTTTATGTTCAAGGCTATAGGGTTTGTTTCTGCGCGAGTGTGTCGCGGTGTTTATATTTGCGATTGAAATGCTACGTTCAGAGCCGTATATGTAGAGAGATTGGTCAATGGGAGGCGCGGGCAGAGCCAGGGCGTGTGGCAGACTCGGAAAGAGGGCTTGGCATGCTCTCTTGACCAACCAGAAGCCGAAAAGAATCCCCTAGCGGTGGTAGCGAGAAACAGTTCTGATCAAAGGTATATGTTCGTATATGGTTTTAATAAGCACGTAAGAGTGAAGTGTAGTAGCTCTTTGTGGTTGAAAATAGGGTGCACGTGTTGTTTTGATCATGATCATGCAGAAAGATGTAAGAAACGAATGCGCCGCTCAACTCTGTTTTGCTCGGACAGAGTGTGACCGCTCGGACGGCAGATTCCCGGCCCTCGGCGCTCGGATTATGTCGATCGTTTCGCTAGTCGCACAATTCCACCATCATTTTGGATGAGCGTGATTGACACATCACGTGTACCATATTTTCAGTCATCGAGAGTTACTCCAATGCAGTTATCAGGTTTGTTTTCGCGACCACCGCCAGGGTATTATTTCCGGCTTCTGGTTGGTCACATTCGAATTTCTGAAGACGCCCTGGAACACGCCCAGCCCGCTTTCGGCCAATGGCGCCTCCTCATTTGTCTCCTATACTTCCCAACCAGAGCCTTTTATACTGGGAGAGTTCGGCGGGTGGGAGTGGCTTACGGCCCGCTAGGTCTAGCGGACTCAGCGGGCGCCGCTTCCGCCATGATGTGCCTCCCGGCGAGTGGGTCCCCATAGACATGCGATGTATACGCGTGTAGGCTTTGCCGTTCGTGCTTTTGTTGTCGTAAGTAGAAAGTCTAAAAACAAGCATTTTGTGACGTTAATCATACGTTAATTTAACTTACCTCGCACAATCGAGCACTCGAAGTCGGCTTCCAGTCAGCCCTTTTTGGTTTGGTCTCCCAGATCTTGTGCCTTGCGCGGTTTTCTTTTCCTTGCGGGAACCGGTACATCCTGAACCCCTTTCTCGCGTTGTACGCGCAGTAATACCTTGAACTTGAGCACACGCATGAAATGCGCCAAATACGAATCCGGGCGGATGTTCGAGGACACAAATGCTTAGCAAGCACCACTGTAGTCGAAGTAAACAAACACGACGGCACGGCGTTTTGCTGTCTTGAGAGTGCCGCCACGACATCGCCGCACGAGTAGGTGGATTTTCCCCTTTTAGTACGTGCTGGTTACATAGCGACACACGACGAAAATTCACAGTCAAGGATAGCGCTTTTACGCGGAACGATGAGCTTTCACCACGCCGTCCACGTCGACGACCACCACCGAGGCCTGGCCGGCCCGCTACTATACCGCTACCGACAGATACGTGCGCTTCCGCGCATCCCGGGGGAGCGGGAAATTCACCCCCCGCGGAGGAAGGCAAGGAGAAAACGTAGTCCCTTGTTTGTGAAACGATAATTGCAGTATCGCGTATTCTAAACTAGAAATATTTTACGTCTTTTGAAATTATCATGCACGACATATTTAAATGAACTGAAAATTGTTTCTTTAGCGAAACTTTACAAAGGCCGCCAAAATTTTCAAACATACGATAATTTCATTGGTCCTCGCAAGTACAGAAAAGAGTCCGCACGTATTTTATTCCTGCGTGATTAATAGACGGTTCTGCCTTCTAAAACTGAAGATACTCATTCACTGACACTTCCTTAACGCTATCGCACCAAAAAGTAGCTTCTCCAAAAACTGCTTGAGTGCCCCTTTAAAACCTGCAAATAATGCACGGTTTGTCAATTGCTTCCTATGAAATAGCAGACGCTCACAATTCAAGCTCGCGTTTGATTCCGTTGGCCGCGGGACGCGATTTCTATCAGAAAATCCACTTTTTTTTTTCCTTTCGGTTCCGCGACACATCGTAACAGACGAACCCTCGTCGTCTGCTGCCGCTCCTCGCCGGTGCGAGGCGTGACGGGATTGCATTTTGGCGCACTTTCGATTTTCTCGGTGCAGCGAGTGCATGCACGCGTGGGGTGCCAGCGATGAAACGAACTCGGAGAGTGCAACCACTCGTGGAGTGCCTGCCGAAACGAACCCGCTCCACGCTGCGAGTGGGCACGCGTGGGCACGAGTGTGGTTCGCCGGCTCCTTGCGCACCTCGTGCGTTTCCCCCCCCCCCCCCCCCCCCCCCCCAAACGCGCCCATGTGCTCGTGTTCCCCTCCCCCGACCTCAATCTATGACGGCGTGCGCTTGGCTTCTCGTCATCGCGCGTTCCCTGCGGATTCTGTATGTTGCCTTTTGAATTGGCGTGTCCATCCTCGCGTTGCGATGTTCCAAAGACGCATTTTTTTTAACACTCGCTCGCCGTATTGGTACCGATTCATTATACAAAGCAGAGCGCGCACAAAAAACAGGGACCATAAAGAAAGACGCTCGTCTGTGACGCCCCCCCCCCCCCTTTTTATTTTTTGCTTTTCTGTTTTTTTAATGTTTAAGACTATATGGTTTGTTTCTGCGCGAGTGTGTCGCGGTGTTTATATTTGCGATTGAAAGGCTACGTTCACCGCGCCCCGTGCGACTGTATACGGTCCTCTGGCCCCTCCTCGCTTATTGAAGCCGCGGTCAGGCAGCTTCAATAGTACACCGTACAAAAAGTACACCGTACAAATAGTACACCGTACAAAAAGACGGTCTTTAGAGAGAGGCGGTCTGGGGGCGTCTTTCTTCCTTGTACGACGTCAGATTGGTCATACATAAACTGTCTGCAGACATGCACCAAGCATACAAATGCATGAAGCAAAGATGGTTCGAAAAAATGCTCGAGACGCGTCCGCAGACAGTGTACGACAGCGGACAGTGTACGACTGCGGGTAGGACGCTCGCGGCGCACCGCGGTGCCACTTCTTCATTCGTGGACTGCAGTGAACCAGTTTCTACTTTTCTCTCTTTGCGTCGCACTCATCGTGCTCCCTTTTATTTATTTTTATTTGTTTTTTTACAGATACGCGGTTGCAGATGACGGTGCGGAGAAGGCGGGGGCGGCGTCAGCCGCGGGAACAAGGCGTCGTGCATCGCTTCAAATAATCCTGCACGGTCGGTGCTAAATCGCGCGGGTGAGTGTTTCTTTTTTTTTTTTTAACCCTATCGGGCGCTTTTAGATCCAACTTCCGTCGCTACCAACGTGTGGACTGTTTGTTTCTATCCGCGTTGACGTTGATCGAGTACCGTCTCTCGTGTATAGCCTTGCAAAGGGCCGTCCGAGCAGAGACGACGAACGGTTTTATTTGGAGGACGGCGGTCCGCGAAGCGGACGCGGAAGCTGCTGAAACGTCGCACGTAACTGACGCCCGATTTGTCGTTTCTGGGAACGACGGATTGGGGACAATTTATAATTTTTTTTTTCAGCGTTCTTGCACGCGATGAACCTTTTCCGAGAAGAGCCCTTAACACGCGTAGGTTCCTTCCCTCGCCGCTAGGTTATGGTGGGCTAGAAGGGAAGGTGTGCCTATCGCTCGGGCGAGAACGGTCTCCCGCGTTTCGTGCCCATAAAGCGCAGCATCGTATGCTGGAGCTGAGTTCCCGGATACGAGTACGGCCAATCATTGTTATGGGAATGCGGAAGACACGTGTCACGAGCGAGTTATATCCGCCGCCATTCGCTTCCAAAGGCCGCTCATCTCAGTGCATTGCCGCCATTTGCCTCCAAGCGGTGGCGCATTTGACGGTATACTTGCAAACACAAACGCATCGAGGGGCTTTAGCTGGCACCTGGATGCTGCACCGCCAGAGATAGAAAAGGAAGCAAATGTATGCGGAAATGGGCGAATTTGACATTTCATTCTACTCCTTAGAGGTGGGGTGCAGCCGTAACGCCGCGTTCATACTGGCGGCTGAACCGCATTCGCAAAGCGGTTGCGAACACGGTTGCTTATAGAAGCGCTACAAATTTACGCGCATTTGATAATGAAAACGAGTGGATCCGCTTCGCGGTTTAGATTCGAATGCTAGCATAAATGTGAATATGACCCCTTATATTTTTCTTGTGTACCTTTCCGAGCTCCGTTTATGTTTGGAACCCAATTTTCAAATAATTAACTGGTGTTCCATGTGTGGCACCGCTGCCAGCTCACGGATGGTACCATGGCGATAGTGACAGATCAAGCGTGGGACCATTCTCGAGCGACCGCCACACCGCCCCTTCTAGCTCACTCTAGTTATATGTTGTCGTCTGTTTATTTGGAAGGGAAGAAAAAGTGGGAAGGTCGGATGACTAGGTGTCATCATCGTCTTAATGAAAAAGGTTCTACAGAAACACCGGCCAAGTGGCGCAATCCGCCACCCACTGGCAAATAATTTGTTTATTTATACTTCTGATTCTTGTTCGGGGCCGTTGCAGGATTCATAGGTAAATGATAATAAACAAATGCATAGTAAAAATGGCAAACAATCTAAATCGTAATAAGTTCAAAGGGTTTAGCCGCATATCCATCCATCGATTTACTCGTTAGATTATCTTCGTGCGTATTTTTTCGTAGTTGTCATATTTATGTATAACAATCGTGTGAGTATATGTGCTTACTTGTTGAAATACTTACATTTTAGTAATCATTCTTTTAGGGATCCTCCCCATCGTGTTATGATTTATTAATTTTTTCCCCTGAAATGTGTTCCCAACACTCGTCCTTTACAGCCGATTCTGTTTATGGAGTAGAAATTAAGGGAGAACATCTGAATATCACTGGCTCGGAACCTCAACGAGAGATAGAGGGGAGAATCAGTAGCGGCCACTCTAATTTGGAACGCGCTGAAAGCGTCCTTGAAGCTCAAAACTACGGGCCTTGGCGCACGCGCGCGGACTTCAAAAACAAACTGAAGTAAACCCTCGCTATAAATAACACATGCATAAAAAATAAAATAAAATAAAAAAAAAGCAACGTGAGGTAGGTCGTAAAATCGGCGAAAGAAAAAGAAAGCTCACACGCTGTACGCATATCGTTAGCGCGTACGATCGGAATGGTGGTGCGGGTTCGCTTATCGCATTCGGGCAAAACCAAAACGTCGCGTAGGGAAAGAAAAAATAAAACATAAACGCGCCGGCCGATTCTCCTCGGCAGTCTGTTGTATCGCGTTCGGTTTCTTTTCTCTTTGCCCGCATCGGAGGACTGACCCGCTTTTTTTGAACGCGACGTTTTGTAAGCGGCGGGGCTGCTGAAGGTCACGGCGTCCCTGGTGCGCGGAAAATAATCGAAGCTCGAAAGGGGCGAGAAAAGGGATCTGGAAAACTAGTTCTCGAAACCAACCTATCTCGTTAATCGTCCCCGAAAGTGTCTCGAATGTTTTCTTCATTTCTTTTCTTGGGGCATTTTCTCGCTCTTGTACCGAGTTTCTCGCTCAATTTCGAGTAGGATCTGAAGCGCGTTTCTGTCGCAGCACGCCAAACTGTTCGAAGCACTCGTTGTCGCGCTGCTTCGATCTGGCAGTGAACTACTTCGAGAATTCACGGTTCGAGGCGGGTTCTTACGCTCCAGGCTGTGCGATCGTACCTCGATTGAAGCCTAGTAGATTTCTTCCAGATATATACTCCCGAACCTGGGATTCGAAAAATCGTCCATTCGAGGTTCAAGCTGAAGGTTGTGTACATATTCAGTATGCTTGCTCGAGCAGTCTTGGGAAGTAATATTCCGTTACGGGTTACGAATTATTTGTGATCCGGTACTTTCTCAAATAATCTTGTAACCGTCGCATTACGTTTTCGCGCCAATCATTTGTGCGTAATTTAGTTACGGACTATTTTTAATAAATTATTTTAATTACTCGTTACCTTTAAACATACACTACAGTAAATAAACCTCCGTAGTCTGTCAGTGCGGCACCATAATATAATAACTTTTCTAGTGACTTTATCTTTTTTTTTTGCACCTAAAAGGGGTGTATATTAGCGTTTTCTTCATGGTACCCTATTGTCCTCAAACATAGCTGAACTAGTAGCCCAAATATTTCTCCGAAATATATTTTTTACAATTTTGACCCCCACCGTTTTTTTTCCTAATTTTTTTTTATCTGGAAGTTGTTTTTTTTTTTTTTTTTTTTCTTCTAACAACGAAAAAGTGACGCCAGCGAAAGGCAGGGGTTGAGTCTGTTTGCGCACTAGAATTCGTTTCCAACGAATAGACCTATTGCTATATTACCCAAGCATCAAGGAGAATGCAGGGATTGGTGTTCCACGCGCCACACTCGCCCGCCTTCCCGGTATAAAAGATTCGAAGTAAATAACCAAAATGAAGCGTTGAGGAACGCGCGTGCAAGATGCAATTTGTTTTAGGCATTTGCTTTAGAAAAGTTACTACTGCTGAGGCCAGCTCGTGCAGCGCGGGGAACACCAATCCCTGCATTCTCCTTGATGCTTGGGTAATTTAACAATAGGTCTATTATGGTGAATTCCGCTCGCAGATCTTGAGCGCCCCAAAAGCGCTCCATTTGGAGCGCGCATATTCCGCTTGCAGATCTGACTCGAGCTGGTCATCTTCCCCTCGTAGATCTCTGGCAACGCCCGCTCCACGGAGCGCCTCAAACTCCGTCGAACTTGCTCTGCGGGATTTCACAGATCTTTCCGGAAATTGACAGAGCGGCCCACGTGATTTCCTTCTAAATCGGCAGTGCGCATGCGCGGCGAGGTTGGCGAGGTCGTCGGGCCGGACGGGTCGTCGAGTTGGATCTGTTCGGGTGCATCGGTTGTTTACATGGGATTGTGACGGCTCGAACTCTTCTACCTCGCGTAGATCAGGGATACGAAGCCGGGACTGTGGAGCGTGATAAATCGTAAGCGCTGACATCTGTGATCGTGAGAGGAAGAACGACAGGAAAGCCGGAGGCAGACGCAAGGTTAGGCCTGTTCATTCCGCAGCCAATAATTGTTTACCTTTTTACACGGCATTCCGCCGGCGTTTTCCCGTGCAATAAAGCAAGAAGAGATTAGGCAACGACCTTGCAAGTGATGGTTTGTTACCTCTGTGTTTGTTAAAGTTGTACCAGAAATCTGAACTCCACCGCTGGCAATCGCTCTCCGTGCCCCGCCGCTTCGACGCGGCCGAAAGGTATGTGACGGTGCCGAACGCGGATGTCTTCGTTATTCGCGACATGAGCGCCGTGGTCCGTTTAATTTCGCCCGGCCTGTGTCGCGTGTTATTTCTGCGTCGGAAAGATCAGTCTGCTCAGGCGTTGGTGGGCTTGTCAAGTTCGAGCAGCGGCCTTTCTGAACGTCGGAGGTGGAAGCGATGGGGAGGGGTGTGGGGGAGGTCGCTCCAAAAAGGCGAGTTTATCTTCCCCTCGTCGATTCGGAGCGGGTCCCACGGAGCGGAATTTTGCCTCCCTCGCGGATTTTGGAAAGCGCTCCGGATCTACGAGTGGAATTCACCATTAGTTTCATGGTGTGAAACGAGTGCATGGGAAGGCACTCGCGCTCCAGCACTTGCGCAGCAGCACGAAACAAATACGCGGCATACTTTGTTTTCTGGACTACCTGCTCGACCCAGAAGCCTGCCTGCCAGTGACGTCACGGCGTGAATAGCGCGGGTGGATTTGAATGTTGGTTTTGGCATCACAGTCATTTGTCGATTTTACAATAATTCGTCTGAATTTCGAGGAACTACGTAGCACCTCGGAAAGGGTGAATGCCGGGGATTCATAAAATATAGTTAGTTGGGGTAGCCGAAAAAAATCGCCGCAGTACCCCTTTAAAGGGAAGGAAAGTACTTTTCAAGAAATTTGAGTTAGGAGCGGACTTGTTTAGTTTTTTGTCCCGTAAATTCAGTTATCGCAATTGTCTTGGGTAGAAGTAAACGTAAACCGCATTTATATTGAAAAAATAAAAAAAGTGAGCGATTGCCGCCGAGTATGCGACGATCCTTTCTGGCGCCTGTTATCTGTCCACAGCGTCGTAGCGTCGTAGCGTCATCGACGGCATCCCCGCGAAAGCTTATACTTCATGTCATCTAGTTGCGTGCAGTACAGGCGAAGGCAACGTTAGGCGAGGGGAGAAAGGGCAAGCACTAGGAAGGTTGGGGAGGTGGAAAACCACCTCCTCTCCTCTCTAACGTTCCTAGTGCTCTACCTTTCTCCCTTCGCTGTACCTTCTGCTCCTCTCGCCTTCCGCCTTCCTAGTGCTCGCCCTTTCTCTCTTCGCCTGGCGTTGCCTTCGCATGCACTGCACACAACTCCGCGGATGACGTCACTTTTGCTTGTTTTTCTCTCCGCTCTCGCGCTTTCCTACTTTCGGGGCGCCGCAACGGGCGTGGTCTACGTCGAAATTTTAATTAGCTATCGCGACGCCGCTACTGACTAAGATGTAAATAAGACGTAAGACATAATTCTTGGGGTGTCTACATTCAAACTTTTACTGTTGGTTCGAATTCAAGGACCTCTTCGGCTTCCCTTTAAGCCTACTAAATTTCTTCCAAGTACTCCCGAACCGGTACGTCGGAAAATCGTCCATTCCAAGCTCAAGCTGAAGGGTGTACATGGTTCGATATGCTTCTGCTCGAGAAGACTTGGGAAGTAGTCTCTTGTAGGTAACGGATTACTTGAGATTCATTACTTTCTCGAGTAGCTTTTTTATATATAATTGGTCCGTAATTTAGTTACCGAATATTTTGACCAACTATTTTAATTACTCGCTGCGTTTAAAGATATTAATATAATACGGTAAATGAACCTCTATGATCAGTCAGTGGGACATCATAATACTATAGCTCTTCTAATGTTTTACGTTGATTCCCTCACTGTCTTTATATACTATACGACGTTCGTGTAGCTTGAACACAGCAATAAATGCGCCGGGCTTTAGCTTTAAACTCCTCGTCGAGAGGCGGAATGAATCTTTGAACGAGTATTGGAACCGAACGGATCGAGTCAAGTCACGTCAACTCTCTAAGAAAGTTTCCAAGTCTTTCGCCGATCACGTTCAAGCGAGCGTTGTGCTTCGTCTACGGAAGTCGGAGCACGGTTTCGGTTCTTAGGGAGACTTAGCGGTCCATTTGTACTGTCACGTGACAGCTACCGGTGGCACGCGCCACTACGTTGGAAGTGCGCTCGTGTGCCCTGTCGGAGTTGAACTGCCGCGAATAGGAACGGAGCCAGTAAAATTCTTTATTATTCTAGCGGTCGTGGCTCCGTGCCCGAAGACTGGTTACTTTGTGTGCTCCTTCGGGTGAAGTAAAAGTTTAAAAATGAAAAGAAAAAAGAACTAAGCCGTACCCATCACCCCGGAAGTTTGCCGCGCAAATTTAGGAGAAGTTACGACACCGCTTGAGTCAAATGTGGAATTTTGTTGTTGTTGTTGCGTTTACTTTTTCGGAGGCCAGTGGAGCGCGCTCTGGGAGACGGAACTATGTCGTGTTTTGGCGGCGTTTGCTTTTGTTGTATAGCGTCAGCCGCGCTTGGAATAACCGTCGGGGTCTGGTGGAGGACCCCGTAAAAATATTAGCGCGAAAGTCAAATGGCGGGGGAGGACATGACAGGACAAGCGCTACTTTCAACCGACGTTTTAATGAAAAGATAAAGAAAGAAAAGGACGAAAATAAATTTATATGAAAAAAAGACAAGAATTTAAATGGGGGATGCATATATAGATTAAAACAAAAAAAAAAGTTAATCGTAAACAAAAAAAAAAAAAGAAACATGCGAAAGATTATTGAAGACCTGAGAATAAAAGGTCGATGAAAAAATAAGAAATAAAAAAGGAGGTATCGTAGTTCCTTGGGTGACAAGTTCGCTGATGGCGCGCTTATGCAGGATTCGCTTCTTGCTGCGATGGCCTGGACTTCGTAGATTTCTTATGTCCTGTCCTTCCTTGTGCTTTGTCTTTCGCGCTAATAATTGTTTATGATGTTCGAGCAACTATAGGTTACCGACTTATTTTGTTATCGTGGTCGAGACATGGGCTTCAGCCAACGGTGGACAGAGCATTGGTGTGATTACGGCTGCTTACGCTACTGATCCAAACGGGCGATCATAGGTATAGCAATCTATACTCTGTTGTACCTTGTGATGGACCCCAACGGACGGTACGAGCCATCTTAGCCAATTTATCGCTGTGAACGTATGACGTGAGTGACGCCCCGATCGTCGCTGCGGCCCTCCCGAAGATCACGTGACACTCACCAGGCATTGGATTGGCCCGGATGGCTGGTATAAGGTGAAACGGAGTGTAGCTCCCGCTATCCTCGTCTCGGACAAAAGTAGCAGCACTGCCAGCTGATCATCGGTCCTACTTCTCACGGTATCGCTGAGGGTTCCGACCTTGCTTTTTCTACCCCAGAGGCCGAAAAAAACGAAGGGGGGTTCAGTGACGTGAACATTGCGTGAAATATGTAATATGTTAGGTGCCTGAAACATTGACTTTTTTTGTGTGTGGGTTTTGTTTCTAAATATGACGTACTGCTTCCACCGATGAAATAATTGGTCATAGTTTTGTCAAGTGGCCTGTTAGACCTCTTTCGACAACTCTTTCCTAAGGCCGGTTGCTAGGTGCACCTGGCGCAAACTGCTAGGAGAAAAGCGAGCGTCTTCTTTCAATCTCTCTTTCGCAACTTTTGATGACGTACCCTGGTGGTAGCAGCATCCTCCAGGGACGATATTTGAATGCGGCTCATAGATTGGACCCGAGCATTGCGTGAGCACTTCATTTGGGCTCGTGATAATTGATAGCTCGAGAAGCATTCGGGTAGTGGCCCGTGTCCAATCGCTGCAACGACGACAATAGCCGAGCCATAACAATGTCTGGAACTCAGCGCGTGTCCTGGGCTTTGCCAACCCCAGCGCGTGGCTATGATCAACATTGGCGGCATATAATCGGCACCAGATCACGTGGCCGCTTGTTCTGGTTGCGAGTTGAGGGGGTGAACGCTGCTCGTTTTTCTTTAATTTTTTACTGGGACTTCTATTGTGTGGGGTGAAAAACGAACGCGTGTTTCATAGGTCATTAACGTCAGGGATCCGTTCTAAGCGGTATTTGCGCAAAGTACAAAAATTGTTGCATCGCCCCTTTAAGCTGTCAACTTGTGCGTGCCGCTCTGGTCCTACGCACGGGATCCGGCGATGGAGAAAACGAAAAAGTAAAATTGGATGTTTAATACATATTATTACTCTCGTTTAATATCAAAGTGCCTAAATAAGGTGTTGAAGGACTTGATAAGTTCCCCCTTTTTTATTGTTTTACTTTACATGACCGCAGAGATCTAAATTGTACCGTTTCGGTTGCGAAGTAAAAATAGATGATTGTGTTTTTCTTCCATTCGTTCACATTTGCATCGAAACGGCATTTTGGAAACTGGGTGACCCAGATCCGTCGTTCCCGGGAAAAAAAGAAAAAAAAAAAAATAGCCCGCTGATTTCGGCCGACAAGCCTATCAAACCGGCGATGAAACGGGCCGTCTTGTCGGGGCCGCCGTAACTCTCTGGCAGCGCATTGGCCACGCCGTTCAATGCGCTGCCTGAACCGAGAGGCTCCGTGGGCGCCTTTCGGTCGTTCGGCTTCGATTTCAGCCCGGCCGAAATATCACATCGCCCGAAAGGGGCCGATGCGCATCACGGCAGAATAATAGTCTCGCGCAATCATACCCAGAGAAGGGAACCGAAATGAACTAGTTATTTACTCGTAGAAGAACTACACGTATTGTTATACCCAAAACTTTTTTTTTTTTTTTTATGGCGTTAGTAAGACATGTTTTTTATCGTATCCCTTGTCGAATCAACAATAAGAGAGATGTTACTAGAGATGTAGCATGCAAACTGCATAGCATACATGGTATCCTTTGAAAGGAAACCCCAGTTGTTATTGGCTGAGGTCTGTCGCGCAGCTTTGGACTCTCACGAGACCGAGCGGTAATTTGTGAAAAGCCGGAGTCGCGCTGCTCGTAGGCTCGTCCGAAAGACAAGATGTCAGCTGAGGACATGACGACAGAAATGTCTTCTGCGGGCACGCCTCAAGCGCGTTCAAAGCAGGCTTGCTTCATACATATCAGTATTTTACACGTTACTCGAAAAAAAGTAATCGGTTGCGGTTAAATTACTCTCGGTTAAATAGATTTCTGTGAAACTACTTCGTTACTTCAGGAGTAAAAATAATTGGCCATTACTCGAGAAAGTATCCGTTACCTTCCCGCTTACTTGATGAAATTTTGAAAACGACAAACATTTTTTTTTTTTTTTCCTGTCGGTTTAAAACCGGGTGTTTCATAATTTATTGTCCGTTATTGGATCTGAATCTTAAAATTGTGAACTATGCTTATCTTTTTAATCCACCAATTTTTTGCTAAACCATCGTCCGGTCGGAGTCTTGGTTCGAGGATTCCTCGAAAGAAACTTGCGCAAATAACGTTTACGAGTGATTTGAGTATACTTCCTAGGTACCGTAATATACCGAGCGTCCGCCCTTTCCACAATAAGCGCCCGCGCCTGAATGGTGTAACCTTCGTAATATACACGAAGGACATATCTTTACATATTGTTGACCTAAGAACTAAGCGCCCGTCCCCCAGTTTTACACGATTATCTCCAAATTATGAGTGTGCGCTTGCTCGGGGTTTTACGGTAACCAGATTACTCTCGCGATTCCTTCCTAATAAATGTCATCGAATGATTACAAAATTACTTCACAAAGTAATTGAATCGAAGTAACCCGATTACCTGTAATGGGTACCGCACAAGCCTGATACAGTGATAATATGTAATCTTCGCACATGCCTGCGGTCAGTGTTTATATGACCAATGTGACCTTTGACAAATGTGACCGGGCTCTCGTACAAGAAGGAACACGCGTTAGGCAATGTCTGAACACTCTCTTTTGTATGATGCGTTAGCTTAAAAGTTTCCGCGCGATCTGACAAAGTTGGCGACCGCCGAAAGCCCGCTTGCGAGATGTGTGAGGCTGCGTTCCGTCGCGCGATTCGGTGTCCCTTCCGTACATGCTCGACATTCGGGGTAGCGCTGCTGCGCGGTTAACCGGCAGCAGGCTCACTCACCCCAACTGCCCCACCCATGCCGCGAAAATACAGACGGGCGGTGCTCTCTTCCGGCCTTTTGAAGAACAGGCTCGGCGTGAGACCTTCAAAATCGTAACGAACAAACGAGGCTGGGGAGCGAGCCACTCTGAAGCGGTTGTCGCTCCACGAGAGCGATGGATGGAGGCGAGTGCGGCGGGTGCAACCGTCCGGCGGTCGTGTGCCACGCTTTGCAAAAGCGGGACAAACGAACTCTTTCGGAAGACTCGATCCTGTCCTTGCTGTCGGGGAAGCGGGGCGCTCGTTGTGAGAGCACGCACCGCGGTACGGGTCGGTCGTCGTCGGTCAGACACGGACGGCGGGACTCCCGAACCAGAAAACCAGTCCCCTTGTTTCGCACTTCTGCGGGTCTCGAATTCAATCTTTGTTTTCTTTTTAAACAAAAAAACATTTTTTAAAGCGCTCGAAGGGTTTTGCTCGCGCGACGTTTTGTCCCGCGGATTGAGTGGATTGAGCGCGTGCATATAAAAGGCCGTCCCTCAAGGGTGTGTCCCCTCCCTCCTACCCTGGAAGGGACTTGAATGCAGTGGTGGTTTTTGGAACGGGTGAAGGGGAGGGGTAGATGGGAAAAGGGGGACGAATTTTGTATAACATTAAAAACTTGGCAGACTTTTTTTTTTCTTTGTTGTTGCGCGGGTACAAACGGATTGACGCGCCCGACAAACGTAAAGAGAAGGCTCGTTCCCGTCCCTCTCGGATGTTGGCGGTTACTAGCCTCGGGCGGCTCTGCTGGCAAAGTTGCCCCTCCGCGAATGTTGATGCGAGTTGGCTTCTTACCGCTACTGGAGAAGGCCGCCTCCCACACTCTTACAACTCTTTTTCTTTGTCGCTATTGATAGCGTTTTCCTCTCGTGTGTTATGATCTCGTATCAAGCTCGCTAGTTGTGATAGTGCATCGACTACATGGGGGCGTCGATCGTGCACGCGAAATGAAGCTGGCGCATCCCGGCACTGTGTTGTCAGAGGCAGCAGCCACCTACTTAGTATCAACATTCAATTGAAGTGTAAGTGGTCGATGCGATTCAGCGATGCGGAGATTTATCGCGGATGTCTTAGATTGTTTAGTTTTTACTGGATTTTACAACGTACCAGATGGCACGTCCGAAACAGCCGTTTTTTGGGGGTTGGCATTATAAAGTACGTGGCTTCACTCAAAGTTTTGCGCGCTGACTGAGAAAGTGTTTTTCACTGCTTGCTTCGAAACAGAGGAACTGGATTTGAATCACTCTTCCTTCCAAAGTCCAATGCCGCCATCTGTAAATCAAGCTCGTTCCGTCATACGCCATCCTATCTACAGAATAAAAGAAGAAAACTGTGCGCAGGATATTAGGAGAAAATGTTGCCGCTTGACGCATTGTTGCACGGGCGCTATTGTTAGACAATGTTTCTGACACACAGTAGTTGCGCATGCGTGCTTCCCACTTTTCAAACTTTTTTTTTCTTCTTTTTGTCTGCTTGGCTTTGTGCTACCAGCTTTCAGACTTACATTGTCGTCGAGTTTGCGAATGCGTGTGGTCGAGGCTCTTTGTTTCTCCTCTGCATTGTTTCTTCCTTTTTTTTTTGTTTTTGTTTTGTTTAGGCACAGTTGAGACAATTGCAGCCACGTGCGTACTACTACTACCTTTACGTCGCCGCACGTAACGTTAATTTTGCCAAGGTGTACCGAGCGCCCCTCGGAGGCCGAGCGTTCCGAAGAAATGTGCCATCGAAGGCATTTAGAAGTTAATACGCGAGGAGCGGACGTTAATATGAGACGTCTGCCGCTTGGCCCTTTTCATGAGTCACGCGAGGTTTAATCTTTGTCTCGGGGAAATAACAGGAAGCACGCTGTTGCTCTCTCTTCTTCTTTTTTCTCTTGCTCTTTTGTTTGAGAGCGGCTCATTACCGTACCCCGTGAGGTCGGGGTGAAGTGGACTACGCGGTTTGTTTGTGCATGTACCGAGTGCGACACCGTTAGCACGAACGAAAGTCCCGCTTTTCTGGTCTTGTTTTTGTTTTTCTAAAATTCTAAGGTTCGCGTCCAAATGATTGGTGTAGTGCGATACGCTCCTGCGGCCTATACCAGCACCACCTAAAATAAACGAAGCAATCAGGAGCGCAAGTCGTCTGCTTCTTCTGCAGGTGATGTCAGAACGCCGAGCTCTGATTGGTTCTAAATAAAGGATAATGGGTAGACCTCGAGGCAGCTCGCTTTGAGGTCTACCCACTATCCTTTGTTTAGAACCAGAGCCAATCAGAGCTCGGCGTCTTTCTGACGTCACCGCAACTCCCGCGTAAGAAGCAGACGACTTGCTCTCCGCGTAGCATTTGCGACATCATCGGAGGGAAATGGAGCGCAGACACAGATATGGACACAAGCGCAGCCTTGTACTGTATTCATTACAAGCAATCAAATTACTCGTAATCAAATACTTTTTGGGAGTAATTTCGTAATCATTTGAATACATTGATTACGAAGTAATCGCAACAACAGTCTGATTAATTTTGGGCAGTATACTAAAATTACTCGTACCCGTTAGTATTTTCCCCTCCCCTTTGTAACGGCGCCTTTCGCTTCTACAAGTTCCCTACCGAGGAATCCTCGAACCGAGTCTTCGACAGCGGAAAGGTTTACCAAAATTGGTGGAGTGAGTATATGAGTAGCTTCTAATTCGCTTCTCCCAACCCAATAATGGACTGTGCAAAAGATTCATTTTCAAACCGTCAGAAAAATCGGTTGTTTCGAAAATCTGAAGAAATCGGAAAAGTAAGAGTCACGTTTTCAATCAACGGCCAATTACTTTTCTTCTCGAGTAATCGAGTAATATCCTGGGATAGTTAATAACCGAGAGTAATTGTAATTGTAATCGATTACTTTTTTTCGAGTAACGCGTACGAGACTGCACGAGCGTTGTGTCAGCGTTGGGCTGGGTCTCGCGTCCGCCCAATGCGTTAAAGAACACTCAACGGCGGGCCCAACCGCTGAGTTCGCGTCATCCCAGTGTGATGACGTGCCAGGGAGGCCGAGGAGGCAAAGGCTTCGCGTATTCTGGTGTTGCCTATAGTTCGTTTCACCATAAGTCGGAGCGCCACACTATACGAGTCGGTAGGACCAGTCAAGCAGTGCACGTCCTCGCGGGCGGCGTTCTTTGCACGTGTCATTCACTTCTAATCCAATCGGGCTTTGAGAGTACGCCCGTAACCTTGAGCGTTTAGTCCACGTATTTGTGTATGCGGGATGTTTCACGAAACGTCGGCTCTATCGTTCCTGAGAAGCGTACGCATTGTGCAGAAAAGGAGTGGTTGACGTCATATTTATCCCTGCTATTAAGGGTCCATTTGGGAGATAATAATAACGTTCGCAATAATGAGGTTACGATTTATTTGTGTATAGTTAACTTTTTCGTCAGTAAATATAAAGGTGTGGTTTCAGTGAGAAGATTCCTGGGTATCGTCTCGAATCATTGGATTTTCCCACCTTTTCCACTGACAGGTCAAAATCGTATGTTATTTTATTATCCGAAACGATGGAAAACGATGCCTGGACATTACCCTCAAATTTTGAAACTTAGAAACTCGCTATTTCTGAAAAAAAAAAAAAAAAAAAAAATTCCCACAGCTGAATTTGAAGTTTCTGCGCGATCCGGGCCAGTGCACTGACGTCATAGATTGAGTCGTCCTGCAACTCAAGTTTCTCTCACGCCTCTGAAGCGTCCCGACCCGAAGTGTCGTGCTCTCTCGCGTGCCGCGATCAACCACTCTTCTTCGTGCTTGTCGCTAATCGCAGTGAGCAGACGACGCGTCACTTTTCGTTTGAAGTTTTTTTAGGGCCCTTTCAGCGATCTCAAATTCTTTGAAACGGTGTGAGGTCGAAGAGTACGCGCAGTGGACCTTTGTGAGCAACGTGAGGGGCCACGTCGCACCGGTTCTACGTGAAAGGCTGCCCCGGCGGAGTCACAACCTAAACTACGGTACACAGACACCAAACAATTGTTTTGACCGTTTGACGATTTCCTTTTCGAAGTCTAATAGGTCGTCGGGCACCTAAAAAAAGAGAACTTCGTCCGATTCCCCGACTCACCCATCATTCTCGGCGCAACATGTGCCGAGCGCCGCCATGTTTTCCGAGGGAGGATAAAAAGCCAGTAGGCGACATCACTCCGGACTCCGATTTTCGGTATTTCAAAAAGAAGGGCCGTAGTGCGTTTGCAATCGCGTTAGAAAACATGTTTTACGAATGCCGTTAATATATATTATAAAACTCTCTTACAAAGCTTCTAAATTTCATAATTTTTTACGTCACAAATAAAAAGAAACGAGGAGGTGAGAAAACAAAGAGAAGAACAAAAAAAAAAAAAAGGAAACGCATACCCGCGTGGGAAAGTTTTTTTTTTCTCATTGTGGTGTTTTTTTGTGTCTGTGACTACAGCTTGCATCGTTTTAGACAAAAAAAATATATAGAGAGAGACCTTTGGGGTGTCAGGGGTCCCTATCATTTCGTCGAAACTCGTTTCGTGGAATTACGTTTCGTGGACAACTTTTCGTGGACACATGTTTCATGGACACACCTTTCGTCGACACTGTGACGTTTCGTCGAAAATCGTTTCGTGGACAGCACTTCCCTGAAACGTTTCGTCGACAAACTTTTTTTTTCTTTTTTTTTTCTTCGTGGCTTCGCGCGTTGCCTATTCGGATATTTGGAAGTTCCGATGCCCGTTTATGGAACTCAAAGTTACTGGAAGAAGAAAAGTAGTGGAGAAAAATATGCGTAGGCGGAAAACTAAACTTTGATCCAATGGTGGGTTGCGGAAAAGAGTGTGGACACTGATTTTTTTTTTTTTTGCATATTGGTTATTTTTAAACACAAATACAGCTTGCAGTCGTTTATTGCTTCATTACCACCCTAACAGTTGAATTTAAATTAAACATATACATTACCTTCAATTATTCAAAAGGAAAAGTGATGCAGTGTTTTACTGGCTACTGCTTCTTATACGCGAAAAAACTGTTTAGTGGCACTCGTTTCATCGTTTAAGGGCTGTTTGAAAATTACATTACATAAGAAGAGGGCTTTAAACAATGTCCAACAGAAACAAAAAACAATGACACTCGCACTCCCGCGAGCACGGTGCCCGCAAGTAAACCTAAAAACGCTATATTGCAATGCTTTGTCTCACTACACAAGTAAACCATAGTTGATATCAAATGTGTAACTTAATGCATTATATATAGCTTATCTCGAGGAGCCGCCACATGCAAGGCCTTGGAGGCGGTAGTACCACTAGACGAGATCTGTAGGCAGCATGCCGACTGGTCCTCATACGCGACATTCAATTGTGTGTTGTTTTTTTTTTTATTGATGTTAGCAGACAGATACCAGGGCAAGTTCGTGACCAAGCTCTTTGCACAAAAATGCAACTTCCAAATCTAATGTTCTTTGGCCACATATTGGTTTACGTGCATGCAAAATGTCAGTGCAGACTCGAGTAATCGCGTAATATCCTGGGATAGTTAATAACCGAGAGTAATTGTAATTGTAATCGATTACTTTTTTTCGAGTAACGCGTACGAGACTGCACGACCGTTGTGTCAGCGTTGGGCTGGGTCTCGCGTCCGCCCAATGCGTTAAAGAACACTCAACGGCGGGGCCAACCGCTGAGTTCGCGTCATCCCAGTGTGATGACGTGCCAGGGAGGCCGAGGTGGCAAAGGCTTCGCGTATTCTGGTGTTGCCTATAGTTCGTTTCGGTAGGACCAGTCAAGCAGTGCACGTCCTTGCTGGCGGCGTTCTTTGCACGTGTCATTCACTTCTAATCCAATCGGGCTTTGAGAGTACGCCCGTAACCTTGAGCGTTTAGTCCACGTGTTTGTGTATGCGGGATGTTTCACGAAACGTCGGCTCTATCGTTCCTGAGAAGCGTACGCATTGTGCAGAAAAGGAGTGGTTGACGTCATATTTATCCCTGCTATTAAGGGTCCATTTGGGAGATAATAATAACGTTCGCAATAATGAGGTTACGATTTATTCGTGTATAGTTAACTTTTTCGTCAGTAAATATAAAGGTGTGGTTTCAGTCAGAAGATTCCTGGGTATCGTCTCGAATCATTGAATTTTCCCAACTTTCCCACTGACAGGTCAAAATCGTATGTTATTTTATTATCCGAAACGAGGGAAAACGATGCCTGGACATTACCCTCCAATTTTGAAACTTAGAAACTCGCTATTTGTGAACTAAAAAAAAGAAAAATTCCCAAAGCTGAATTTGAAGTTTCTGCGCGATCCGGGCCAGTGCACTGACGTCATAGATTGAGTCGTCCTGCAACTCAAGTTTCTCTCACGCCTCTGAAGCGTCCCGACCCGAAGTGTCGTGCTCTCTCGCGTGCCGCGATCAACCACTCTTCTTCGTGCTTGTCGCTAATCGCAGTGAGCAGACGACGCGTCACTTTTCGTTTGAAGTTTTTTTAGGGCCCTATAGCGATCTCAAATTCTTTGAAACGGTGTGAGGTCGAAGAGAACGCGCAGTGGACTTTTGCATGAGCAACGCGAGGGGCCACGTCGCACCGGTTCTACGTGAAAGGCTGCCTCGGCGGAGTCACAACCTAAACTACGGTACACAGACACCAAACAGTTGTTTTGACCGTTTGACGATTTCCTTTTCGAAGTCTGATAGGTCGTCGGGCGCCTAAAAAAAGAGAACTTCGTCCGATCCCCCGACTCACCCATCATTCTCGGCGCTACATGTGCCGAACGCCGCCATGTTTTCCGAGGGAGGATAAAAAGCCAGGAGGCGACATCACTCCGGACTCTGATTTATCGGTATTTCAAAAAGAAGGGCCGTAGTGCGTTTGCAATCGCGTTAGAAAACATGTTTTACGAATGCCGTTAATAAATATTATAAAACTGTCTCTTACAAAGCTTCTAAATTTCATAATGTTTTACGTCACAAATAAAAAGAAACGAGGAGGTGTGAAAACAAAGAGAAGAACAAAAAAAAAAAAGAAACGCATGCCCGCGTGGGAAAGTTTTTTTTCGCATTGTGGTGTTTTTTTTTTGTGTCTGTGACTACAGCTTGCATCGTTTTAGACAAAAAAAAATATATAGAGAGAGACCTTTGGGGTTTCAGTGCCCTTTTAAAGGCCTACATACAAAATCGTCTTCTGCCGGGCAGAAAACCGGTTACCAGTTTCCTTTTCTCGCACTCTTTTCTCCCCCTCTCCCCACAGGAGCGGCTTTCAGCCGCTCCTGTGGGGGGAGGTCCCGCACAGAGGAGGAGGGTCTGCCCCTTTCTCGAACGGAAAGGAGAAATCGAGGAAGAGTTTCTTCCTTTCCGGCTGTTCGTCGGCCTTTAAAAAGATATAAAACGTGCAACATTTAACGGTGTTTAAAAAAAAAAAAATGGACGCGTTTCTTGGCTTCGGCTGTTTCTCGGACCGCCTCTTTACACCAGCGGTCGCACTCCTCAAACTGAACCCCTCAATCATTCCGGATATCTACTGAATATTGTGACATTGATCAAGTTTAGGTGCTGTGATGATAAACTCGTCAGGTTCGCCCACAACAAGGAACCTAACAAGCTCCTTCTGGGCAAAACACCGACGAAACTAACCAATCGAATTCGCAAAGATCACTCCAATGTTCACCTGGCGAATGTCTCGTTTTCGGGAGAATTGCCAGGAGCCAGAAACAACTCTTTTTTTTTTTTTTTTTTTGCCCCATCGTCGCTCGTGATCTTTGACTCCGTGCGCGTTTGCGTGCCAGGGCCCATTATTCCGGCTTCCACAGCAGAGGGGAGCACGCACGGTGTCCCGCGCCCGTGTGTCAGCCAAAAAAGAAAAAGGAACGCGTCGTGCGTGTATGTATACGCGTGAGTAAAAGTACGCCTCAATCGATCGGAATATGTAATCCAACTCCGCTAAAAAAACAAAGACAAAAAAAATGGGGGGGGGGGGGGGGGGGTTGAGTTGCTCCAGTCGACAGCCGCGCCAACGCCCATGGCGCGTTCATGAAACAGGCAGCAGGTTGCCCTGTCTCGCTAAGCTGACAGTGCGGTGGAAGCTACGTGTTCGTTGGACCAGTCATACCTTCCGCCACGGGATCACCCTCCCGCCCATCCTCATGCTCAGAGAGTGGGGGTCAACTGATGAGAGAAAGGTGGTTGATTGGTCCAGCGAGCCTGTACCTTCCGTCACGCTGTCAGCTTAGGGGCGAACTGAGTGTAGCCAGGGTCTCATGAGCCTTCGCTTAGACGCTCCAATTACGCCGATGATAAAACACTTCCCCCCGCCCACCGACGCGAGCTGCTCGAGTTGTACTTGCGAAAGTTTGCGTCGGGCTGCCGCACGGGCATTATGGGCGCTGGGCCGTGCGGCGACGTTGCCCCGCTTGGCTTTGCTGGGTCTCGCGAAATCGGGGGCTCCGCCCGCTGGCTGTGCAATTGTTGCCACTTACTGTCACGCCGGCTGTTTGTTGGGTGACGGGGTCAGTGATGGAATCTATTGTGTGTTTAGCCGACTTTCTGACTTCGGATATAATCACGACGCTTATAGTCCACCCGCCGAAGCCGGGCAAGGTTTTTGGACAAAATCCTTTCCGGTGGCAATTCCTTCCCGAAGAAACCTAATAATACAAATATATCATTCGATTGATGCGATATTTTTGTTATTAGCTTCCCTGCTCGACTTTTTCTTCTTTTTTTTTTGGGGGGGGGGGGGGGGGGGGGGGGTGATGTGAGCTCTCCAGTGATGAGAAGGTGATGGTACGTCCTCGAGTCACAACTCGCGACCGGCACGACGCGTGTATAACTGTGAGCTGTCACGTGCTAGGTATTCCTACTCGTAACTGCGGTGGTCGCTTCCTCGTGTAATGTGCGTCAGCTGCCATCGTGCTCCCAATTAGTGGCTATAGTATACATAGTTTTCGCGCGTCGTATCGCAATCGTCGTTGTGACTATAAGCGGAATGCTATAATCTCGCGAACGCCACTTACAGTATCCCACTCGGCTTGCGTTGCCGCTCATTGCCTCGCGGTGGAGTTGTTTTTCCAGCCGTGCATCTGGAACTTGTGCGCGGATGAATAATTCGACGCATGCACATGTCGCAAGACGCGTTTCCCTTTCATATTTTGGCTTCCTTTTAAATGCGGCGAGCGAGACGTGGCTGCTGGTATTTCCCGCCTTTAATTGCGTTCGGGCTCGCCGCCTCGTACACGCATGTCGGTCGCTCCGGCTGCTTGGCGTCAAAGCTTCAGGGACTTTGGTATCTTTTTCCTTCCGTCGTGTGTTTTGATGCGGAGACATTCTACGTTGCAGAGCGTGCCGACGGGGCATCGGCAAGCGGGCGCCCGTAAAAGGGTAACGACGACGAGAAAAATTACACCGAAACGCCAACCAGTGTTACCAGCAGTCACCGAGAGACGCCGGTGCACGTGCCCGTTGTTAAGGAGAAAAAATAAATAACTAAATAAGAGACATCGAGTAGGCCCTACGGTACGATTTCGGGTGCATCTAAGCCGATTCTCTGTTTGCCCTTCTATGTTCGGTCTGGTTCGGTGTTGTAACTGCCGGACCGGCAACCAGGAAGCTTTGGCGGGCCACCTACTCTTTTATGTGTGAGGGCGATTGATATCGTCTTGACTCCACGGCGTGCCGGTATAATTTTAACATAAACTCTGTTTATACGCTCATTCCCGCGAATAACTGTAACAGTCGACTGCTACATGTAGGTTAAAGTTCTATAAGGCATATAAACCTCTAGAGGCCATTATTAAAACACGAATTCAATAATACTCCCGATGGGGACGGAACATGGGAGCAAGTGATTCCCAGCCAGATACTATATACTGACTGAGTTACGCGAGCATATTTTTAGATATTACGTGGAAGTTGTATAAAGAGCTAACCAGAATAGGTGCGTGGGGACAGCTAACAGTTAATTTGTAAAGTAAGAAAAAAAAAAGCACGAGCTTGATTATGCTGACAAAGACCAGGGGACACAGAATGTGTTGGAGCAACCACGTGTGGTCGGACTCGCACACATTGTGCCCCCCCCCCCCCCCCCTCCGCCACACACATCACATACAAACAGCACGCGCTGCCCACAGACTACATGCGTATGGTAGCTCCAAAACACTTTGACCCTCGGTCTTTGTTAACTAAATTATCAAGCTTACATAAATGTATATTCATTATTGGTTTGTGGGGCAGACCTCGAAGCTATGCTTGAAGGCATCCTGTAGATCCATTTGTGTCGGGACTGTTTTGAGAGTGTAATGAAAAGGTGGTTTGAATTGTTCGAACTGCGGACTGGAGCCAAACCTTGCCACCAGTTAAAAAAAACCTCCAGCTACAAGCTCGCTGGTGCGTTATCACCGAAGGTCTCGAAAGCAAAGTTAAATCTTATCAACGTCGAAACTTTTGGATTGATACGATATATATTATTGACCGTTTTTGCATGCTCGTGGCTGAAGGCTGGTTCACACACTTGCGGCTGCGTACGACCGAGTGGCTTGAAACCTCTTGTGATCTCTGACGACGAGAGAGCACACTGCGCGCCATCTATTGGGGAGCCGTGGAACATTTAGGATTTCTGTCTATTTCCTATTTATTTCGCGCTTCATTCTTTCATATTTGCTCGAAATCTAAAATCTTTGGGGAGAACGTTACAAACGACCATTTCTCGTAGAACGTACATTTGATCTCGCAAATACTGCGTAACTTTCGCTGTAATCAAATGCAGTTTCAGGGCCACCTCATAGGTGGCGCCAGCGTGTTCTCTCGTCGTAAGAGATCACAAGAACTGGGTCGTAAGCAAATGAAAGTGTGCGAAGCGGCCTCAAATCTACGAAGAGGCTACTGTGTACGGTTAGATTGTTGGATGGGAGTGGATTACGACGAAGCCCACTACTGTGAGTGTAAATCACGAAAACCTTCAAGTCGGTGTCAGGTGACGCTTCTAAGAATCGTGATGTCATCCAGTCAGTTTCGACCATCGAGGATCGTAGTCGAAGGCTCGCGAGAGCGCTATAAACAGAGTCGTAGCTCCAAAACGGAGAAGTCTCTCCCCTTTTGGATGGCTCCCACTCGTTCGTCGACTTGCACCGTTTGGCTCGCCGCGCGCCCCTTATGTCGACGAGTCGAAGAAGTAGCAATGTGAAGAAGAAAAAAAAGCGCTAAGAAAGAAAGCGCGTTACAGATAACCGACAAGTGACGCGAACGCACGCGTCGTGTGTGCGCTACGCGCTTGTCTCAAAAGTCTGGTTTTTCGAAGAGAATAAATACCGAGAGGAGGGGAGCGCCAAAGCACAAAAGCGAGCCACGAGGAAGAGCACGCGGTGGAGGACAAGGGTGAACGGCGGCTGGCCAAAGTGCTGGCGCGAGGAAGAAGAAAGGGGAGTAGTGCGGGGGGAGGGGGGGGAACCCCGCGACGAACGGCGATTTGCCGATTGGCAAGGTGAACGAACGGGTCCCGGCGCCGTGTGCCCGTTCCAAACGAGGTTTCGCCGAGCGCGCCTCATCGCGCTCTTTCCGAGCGGCACGACGGCAGAAACAATAAAGAACACACCGAGTGGCTGCCTGCTTGCGCGGCACAAAAAACTTTCCTCCGCGTCTCCCTGTTCGTCTGTGTGTGCGTGACGTTGTCGCGGTGTTGTGAGGAGATCGAGCGAGAAAAAGAGAGAGCCGTGACAAGCGTTGGACAAGGAGCGCTTCTTTCTGCGAGGGGCGAATTCGGGGTCACCGCGGCCTGTTGCGTTGTTGCAGCGCTCTGCTTCTTTTGACACGACCGAGTGTCTTGGCCCACACCGTACACACGGTAGGCCTGGATCAAAAACGAGTGTCCGTGTCATGAGTTCACGCTTTCTGTTTACGATTGCGGGACCTAACGAGGATTAGAGGCGATTTCTGGGGGATCTGTGGCCGAGTCTGGCGCCGCCGGACCCAGGGATCCTGTCTTCAATCCCTACACCCGCCCGTTTCAGTATGGATGAGCATCGTACCTGCGTGCGGTCGTGTATCTCCACCGCCTGATGCACGTTAAAGACCCCAGGCTAGCAGTGGTACTGCACGTGCCGGCTACATTTCTCATCTACATTTCAGAACAATGTCTCCGCACGCCAAAGGCAGGCACCTTACGCTGTATAAACACGAGCGTAATTTTTTTTTTTTTTTAGATGCGCTTATTATATTGGATGAATTATCCAGTATAGTTGGCTTAACGTATTGCTACAGACATACTCTGCCACTTACGATAAAGTTACTCGTATATAATTAACTATTTTATTCCCGTATAAACTATAGTCCGTAGTATGAGGCACAAGCGCTGAAATGAATCTTTAAAAAGCATTTAATATTACAGAAATGAGATACTGAGAAGCACTCGCTATGATGCGACTGAATGTCCAAAAGAAAATATTTTAAATCGACTATGTGTTATGAAAATCCATTATTTGTGTATATACCGCTTATGTTCTAAGTATAAGATTAAAGAGAAAAAAATCAACAGTAGCTATATAATTTAGTCGAAAAAGTGTATACATATCCGACACAAAGTATGGAACCGTGGGAAGTGCCATATATTAGAACAAATTATGGCCATTCACTATTAACATACACGCTTCCGATCATTCTGAACCAGCTTAGCGCTAAAAATATTGAAATTAACAATATATCGTGAACATATCTTACGCGATATGTTTTTCAAGCCTATCGTCTGGTCTAACGAAAACTTATGTATAAGCTCTTTTTTCTATATAGTGTGCATTTTTTATGTAAATGTTTGCCAATTAATATTATTATTATTTTCCTGTTAAGTGATAAGTTTGCATTTCAAAACGCGCTCCACTGCTGCTGCATTTTTGGGGGGCTCGGGACCGGTCAAGCTGTTTGTAAACAGATTTGTTTTTCTCATCTCCCCGAACATTGTGTTTGTTAAAAAATTATTATTATTATTATTATTATTACTATTATTATTATTATTATTATTATTATTATTGGTCCCGTATTGTGTATTGATGTACTTAAAGCACCTCCAATAAATATATTATTATTATTATTATTATTATTATTATTATTATTATTATTATTATTATTATATCTTAGAATAACGGGGAGGAGGATTCGCGGATTTGCGACGCAGCGGGTGGATAATGGCTAGCATCAAGGGGCAATTGAGCAACGAGAGCATGCGCAAAAGCGCGTGGACGTATCAGCCGTATCGCTCAAATATGACGTCACATTCGTGGGTTGGTTCATATAGTATGTGTGATTTGGAAAATCGCCCCGGCCAACGTTCCGGCTATGACGTTCTCGCTTCTGTATCGTCGATGCATCGGAGCGTCCTGCATGGCGTGCATGCCGGACGGGATTCGAAGGTACGCAGAAAAGGGGGCAAGGGCACGCGTCCGCCGTGGCGGAACTGTTCAGTGAACTCGTCCCAGTGTCGAAACTGGTTGACTGGGTATGCAGCGGCGCTGGTGCTAATGAGCTACGAAGAACGGCCGGTGGGAGACCGGGGGCACGCCGAGTGCGCTGGGGGATGAGTGAACGCAGGATGTCGAGACACGTACAGTCAGCGGCAATACGAGCTGGCCCAGCTTAGTGCTAGCCGAAAGAAGTGCAGGATAAAGCGCCTCCGGCATGCAAGCTGCGAGACCGACTGCCAAATTGTGGTGATAGGTGGTGGACGCCATACCCTGTACGTTCTGTCGTCGAGACGTTGTGTCTGACGCAGACGTTGTCACACGGTTGGCGTCGGATCTCATGGCGAATATACGGGGGGTCGTTTCCGTATGCCTGCATTGTTGTGCGTTACAACTGAAATTCAGGGGCGATTTAAGCAGGGGAGGGGGGATGTTAACCTGCGTTTTCACGACCTGTTTTTGATGATAGAGAGAACTGTACCTCAGTATACACTGTGTTCTGGAGCAACGACATCGGTTCTTTGAGCTTTCTTCTTCTACGGTGACTGGCAGGATGAGAACGCCAGGACGTCTCTTTCGGTTGGCCAGCCTCCAGCACGGGCTTGTTGCCTTCCGTCGTGCTTTCGCTCGTTTGAGGCTCGCGAGACGCCGAAGCGTTATCGAAGCTAGGAAACTCCCCTGCAGTTCCCATTCTGCCAGTGACCATACGCTACTTGCACGTGGCGCCATCGCGTCGTGCTAATGGTCGTGACTCATTCCGTTTTACGAATAGTATGCTGCGGAAGGTACGCGCTTATCTGCATGGCCACCAGTAGGGGCGCTGACGTCATATCGGGGCAAAAGTTCCAGTCTTCCGCACGTTGTACATCTTAGGTGGACGAAGATTAATTCGGAAACGAGGAACACGAGTTCCCGCATTGGACGACGCGAAGTGCCCGCGCGACCGGATGCTCTCATTGCGGGTTCGCTGCCCACGTGGACGCGGTGGGTGCACCTATTGGGCTTGTTTGCACGAGTCGCAGACGGCTTTCGCGCGCCCACCACCGATTGTTCGAGTATAGACGTTTTTCGCTTTCTCTCGTTCTCAGTTACGTGGGTTCCGTAGCTGGTATGCGGGACGAAAAATGAGACATTTCAACCTGGAATATACGAGAAAGTACGGTTGAGGCAAAACAAGAATGTCTGACAATCGCACATTTTTCGTGAACACCTTGCGGAGTGGAGAGGTCAAAATGATGTTTTAACGCATACCACAAGTGACGACATTCAAGATGGCTGCGCCCTTGTGGAAAAGGTGTATGGGCCAAGTCTGATTACTTCGTCTTCGCTAAACGTTCTCATAGCTAAGGTTTTGACGGAAACCATCACCGTAAAACCCTTCTCTTTCTGGGAACAAGCAGCAATGACCAAGGGCAACTAATGTGTCACCCTTCGAGATCCGCTCCTTCGTATTGCAGGGGTGTCATAATTCGGAGCTGCGTTGGAGCCCCATTCACGCTAAGCGTGAATGGGAGATGTGATGACGTCAATTTCGCTGCGTGTGCTCGCGCACACCGGTGGCTGCTGGCTCGTGGAAGCATAGTCAGACTGCCACAAAAAAACTGCGTCGATCTGCAATCGTGTTGAAACTGTGAAAAACGCTCGTGAGGTCGCATAAAGATGGGAAAGGAACCCACTTCCTTTCCCCATCTTTACCCCCTTCACTAATAATGAAAATTATGTCTCTTTTTCGTCACATAAATGACTGAGAGACCCCCGTTGGAAAACAATGGTGCACCAGGCGGCGTCCGTAACCTTCGACTCCCCCGTCCGTCTGCAACTGTGCCGTGCGTCACTTACTGTATCTGTAGATCACAATTTCCTCTTCGAATACGTTACAACGTTTATCCCGATTGAGATCAATGTCATTGCACTAAACCTCGTTTTTTTATTCGTATAACTGAAGCTGCCCAAAGCAGCAAAAAAGTGGACGACGCGCGTACATTTCCAGAGCAAATCCCCCCAAGCTGACAGCTCAGTGGAAGCCACGCCCTTGCCGGACCAATGAACCGCCTCCCTTTCATCAGCTGTCCCCGCTTTCTTGCTGAGGGACCGGGAGTGTGATCACGTGGCGAAAGATAGAGCTGCGACCGGTGTAACGAGTACGTAGCATTCACCACACTGTCAGCGTAGGGGTGAGCGGAGCACGTATAGTGGTTTCGATCCGAGACTGATTAAAGCACGCTCCTCTCCCGGTCTTCGACGCCGGGCGAATGAAAGTAGTCGACGTAATAGGAATGTATTTTTCCTCGTGTTCGAGACGCGTGCATGAACCCTGTAGCAGTTTAATTAACGTCGCCCTCCGGCTTATAGATTGGATTAGTTATTGGTTCCCTTGGCTCTTCTTCTTGTACATTTGTATGTCTTGCGCGGGCACTTTCACCTTCTGGCATTCCTTGAACGAGGTCCCATTATTATGAAGACAGTTAAGTGCTAGTTAAGAACGACTGGCCCATTTTGCGTTGCCGCTTAGTGGGGTGTTCTCGATCCGCCTATTCTGAATCAAGGTGTGTTCGTGCCATGCGCCAGGATGATAAGTAGGCTGTATTCTAGCTTCTCCCAAATGATGTCGACTAGAAATTTCGGGTCAAACCAATTGGACTCCTTCTCCGGCGATTAGAAAGAAGCAATTGGAAAAAAACAAAAACAAAAACAACTTTCCCGAGGACGTGCCTGCTTTGTTCAGGTCTCATTTGAGCGATATATGTTTTGACGGGACTACTCATTCATGACGTCTTCATGTTGGTTACTGCCATTGCAGGAGTGTTTTGTGGCAAGATTAACTGAAAGACGAACGCTACTTTAGACGCCCCTAGCGGCGAATGCTTGCACTGGGGGTGTTCAATTTGCTGTTCGCTCGTAAGTAGGAACCAGGCAGTATCCAAGTGAATGGATGCCTTTGATACGCTATGTCGTAAGATTGGGCCAGAGAATGTTGACTTTTTTTAAAACCGTAACAGAAATCACTTTGTAAAAGACCATTAACACAATTTAACCATCATGTTTGAACCTTAGCATTACCTTGCGTGCCTTCTCTTTTCGCTTCTTGGAACGGAGGAACACCGCCACGGTATTTCTACTGTTTTTCTTTATTTTTTTTTTTTGCGACTTTAATTAAAACCTTTTCTGATATCTTCGAAGTAGGCGCCCCCGTTAGATCGCCCAGAAACTACACCGCCACTGAAAGAGGTCGTGCGGAACAAGCGTATTATCTTTGTGAAAGATGGCGAGCAAACGTTTAATTAATGGACACGCCTTCGAAGTTGCCAGTGTCCTGTGCGGCTCTACGTTTCTCCCCTAGATGGCGCAACGCGAAAATCGATGTACTCTACGGTGTACGGTCACTGCAGCAGACGGCGGCACGGGATCGATTTCTCTCTCCCCGCTCCTCCGGCAAGTGGCGACACGTGGCGGCCTGTAGTGGCATCCCGTGCAGCAGCCGGCGGCGGCAGCGGTCTGTCCGCCTGCGCGCCTGCCTGCACGCCGTGCTCCGGGGATTATTTACGTCGCGCGTGTGGCTTGGCTCGGCGGTCGCGCAGTCGTCGCCGTCGTCGGCTTGCTTGGTTGACGTGAACGTGTGCGGGCGTGCGCGACCCGTGTGTCGGCGGTCGCTCGTCGGTCTCCGTCGGCGTGTTTTGTGGTGTGCGGTGAGGATGTGGCCGTCCCGATCGCCGCTCTGGATGTACACGGCGGCAGCGATGCGGCGACGCAGGCGAGGACCGAGTCCCTCGTCCGATCGGCTCGACTGAGTCAGCGCAGCCACCCTGCGCTGCCGGACATGCCGTCGGGCTGGAGTGAGCTGGCGCTGCAGTGCGTCAGTGTGAGTTTTGGGCCTTCGTCTCTCGGTGATGTGCGTCCTCGTGCACGGAAGGCGACCGGTTTGGTGCGCGGGCTTAGACAGGCGACACTTTCCGGTGGTAATTCGGGACGATGCAGCACGCTACCGTTTACCTGACAGAACGTGACTCCCCACGACTTTTAGCAAACAGAATTCTACACAATTTAACAATTAAAAAAAAAAAAAACTATTTTTTTTTTTGCGGGGGGAGGGGGGGGGGGGGGGGGGTTCGCTTTGCATGCGCTCTTATGGGCCGCCAAGTCGCGTGCGCTTAGAGTTGTGGGTAGTCGTGTTCTGTCAGGACAGCCTTTCCAGCACACTAGATTACCCTGAAAGAGACAGCTCTATGAGAAAGTAAACGTACACGCCCGTAGATCTAGTTTTATTGCCCTACCAACGATTGGGATACCGAAGGGACGAAAATGGACGCCGAGGGACAGCTCGTCGATATTTAAATTTTTGTATGTACCGCAGGCTGCAAGAGACCGTAGTAAATAGAGCCACGCATGGATAGCAGTTTTTGTTACCGACTTCTTGCCCGCATCCCCAAGTTTTATCCCTACCCACAGTACGAACATTTAGTTCTGTAGTGCATTCGCAGTATGGGTGCTTGCATAACACAGGGACTCACAGATGCAATTAGCTTTCTCGCCATGATAACGTGCCCGTTAAGTGCGAGGACGCCAGCGGCGATGGAAGCATACTTTTGTTCGAATTACTCCATCCCACGAGTTGTGGTCGAACCATTGGAGTCGCCGAGCGTAAGTGTGCGGCTTCAAAAAATGCTTTTTTTCTTGTGCGAGTGCTTCACATTCATTATTTATGAGCTGGTCTCTACGCAGCGCGTGCACGCACGGGCTTGTGTCCGCGCGGACTTGACGGAACGTGAAAATACCGACATTAGAGAGTTTTAGAAAAGGAGGCCCCTATTTTGGGTCTACTCAAGCCGCTTGGGGCGTCATACTGCGCAAGTGCAGACCTTTTGCGCATGCGCTGTGCGCCGCCCCAAGCTGGTTGACCCAAAGCGTAGGGGCCCCCTATAATATCACTCTAGGTGGTGACTATTTCGACGTCCACATTCAAATAATTTGAACTATTATTTTGACGTCCGTGACGCCACTTTTTGAAGACGTGAAAACATTTTTAAAATCATTTTGACGTCCCCCGTCAAAATATGTGTTTCTCCCTATTTTCTTATCTTTGAACTTTGGAGCTTTGGAGTTTGGACTGGAAAGTGATCGAAAGTGGCGGTCGAACAAATATCATCTTGCTTGGAGGCGACGTCGCGGTTCAACACGCATTTTCCGAAAAGAAATGTGCAGTCGACTGTTTTTAGTACCTTCTAAGTGTTGTGGAATGCAAACAAAAACTTGTCAAAGTACAAGCTGTCAGGCTCAGGTCGCACGTAACGTTTGCTTGGTTGTGTCCAATATTACAGAATGCGGCACCGTTGCTTTCCGTGACTTATTTCACGTGTTTTATCTGAACAAAGGAGCTGAATGTCGTGTCATAAATTTGCAGTTGATTGGAAAATGCGTGTATGTCGTACAACTGCGCCAGAACCTTTGTTCGTTCGCACCGGCCAAGAAACAGCAAGGAGGCAATGTTTCCATTCACAACATCTTATTTAACATCCCGATCGTTTCGTGGTTAATCCGCTCGATATACACGAACCAAAGAGGATCTGAACTAAACAACGAACTCGCGAACCCCGGTTAAAAACAGGGCGGGAGCCAGATGCAAAGCGAGACTGCAACCATTCGAAGACGCGCTCGGACAATATGGAGGCACATAAAGCGTACCCAATTTCTCCGTGTTACGTGGTGTACGCACTTCCATTTGTTACTTGCAGGCAAGACAGGGATCTCCAGCTCGCCTTCGTTGTAGATCCGAAATTCCAAGTGAGACGCGTGTCTAAATGACGTGCGAGAGCCCCGAATATCGCCACCGGTCATGTCATGTCCGAAAGGATCAACTGTCGAGCCAGTCCTACGCCACACACACGCTGAATAAGACATTTCCACTGCCAACTAGGACCGAAACTTCTTATGTACGCAACACATGACTCCGTCAATACGTCAACTCAACACCGACAAAACCATCAAAAATGATAAAAAAAAAAAAAAAAAATCTCTCCCAACAGGACGGAACCACGAAACAGCTACGTATACCACTGCGCGACGGCTGCGTTGACGGGGGACATCGAAATAATAAAACCACTATTTTGACATTTTACGCAAGTGACGTCACAGACGTCGAAATAACGTTTTGAAGTATTTTGACGGTGGACGTCGAGATAGTCACTGCCCATTAAAACTCTTATAGACGGAAAACTCGCTGTTGGGTGTAATTCTACTGACCACGGAGTACGGATAACGAACACAACAGGCGCCAGATCTCGGTAGAGGCGAAGCCCCCTTTATTTCACTTACTCCACTCCCGTCTTCAGGTGCATAATTTTAAACCAATTTTCGCAGCTCTTTTTTTACCTTTTTTCATTATTTATTTAAATGACGGGTTTTCTGCATTTTGCTATAACACGAGTCACACTGCTCGTACATCATGCAAGAGACCGAACATATGATTGACAGAATTGTCTGCAAACATTTTTTTTTGTATTATTAATGTGAAAGGACCGCCATAGGAGAAAGATACGCGCCTCAGACTTCTCCCGCAGATTGTCTTTTGTAGGGTGCCTTCATGCCCCAAAGCGAACATGAAGAAAGTATTGTATACGATGTAATTGTAGTTTGGCTACGAAACAAACGAGGAGCGATTGGGTCCGGTGTCCCGTTCCCACGACCTTCTCACTCCGTTTATGTTCATCGATAACGTTTAGGCAACAATGCACGGGCACGATTTTTTTTTTTCTCGAAGCGGCGATTTTTATCAGTCATGTTTACGTTTTTTTTTTTGTTTTTTTTTTTTTATCGATTCGAGTTGTTTGGAGGCGAATATTTGATCGATGCAACGCTCTGCTATAACAATTATTCGGGGAAAAAAAAAAAAAAAAGAACCACACGCAAACATAAAGAAACAAATATATTCGAGGCGACTTGCGCGAGCGCCCAGGCAAATCATCGTCGCGATCGCCGCTCTAAGTTGGCGTCGGTCGAAACTTCAGCAACTGGTTGGTCAAGCTTCGACGCCAAGTCGTTGTCATCGTCATCGTGTGTCGGTTTCTGTCGCTCCACAGGCCTTCTGATCGTATCTCTCTCTCCCGCGTTTTTTTCTTTTTTTCTTTTTGGTCTCGAGCGGGCAGGCTGCAGTCCCTTTTACGGCCGGCTTCACGCTGGGGCTGACGCGAACGGGCGGAATGACCGAATTTGTCGTTGGAGTGGCGGCGGACGCGCACGCGATCGTGCACAACAACACCGGGGCCTCGCGGCTGCGTTCGCTGGGCCGCTTGCCGCGCGTGTGGATGCGACCGGAAGTCGGAGAGAACATCGGGGACCGCGTGGCCCCTTCCGGTCTCCTGTCCCCTCCCCAGTGTAACTGACATCCTGTCGTGGTTATCGCCAGCCGGTTTATTTATATTTTTCACTCGTGAACGACGACGCTAAAATCGCGCGGCGTCATGCGTCCCGAGCGCTAACGGCGTCCTCCCGGTGGTAACAAATCGCGCTTAGTGTCTGAGTGCATTGTTCACAATTGCCCTTGAGTTGTTGCTTACATGTCACACGTGTAAGTTTTCTTTTTTTTATGTTTACGAATTGGTTGAGCATAAACCGTAGGCTTGTATCCCCTGCAGCGACAGACAACAAACGCGTAAAAATGCATATCGGTAGCAAGCCCCCCCCCCCCCCCCCCCTTTTTTTTTTTTTTGCGATTGAGCGTTACGAATTGGTCATATAAGAAACAAATAAAGTTCCTAAACTAACGGTGCTGCCTGCGAAAGGACTCTTGCCAAAAAAGCTGATATTTGAACAAGGCAATATTAAACCATATAATAACGATATCGATCTTATTTCCCATCTAGCTGAAAGGCATGCTCTTTTCCCTGCAGTGGGCTACTGGGAACGACGCACTAACAAAGAGTGACTATTCCATTTTTGTGTACATATTTGGAAAGACGAGCATATCCTCCGTATTTAGTAACGGAAGGCCCGGGAACGAAGACATGTTATTGATACAATTTCTTTTTTCTCTTTATGATAGGTTTGGGTGAATGGTAGCATTTGGGCGCAGTCGAAGAATGAAAGCTACCCTTGGCTGGGACTTCTACAATTCATAAAACATGCTGATCAATAGACCGATCTCACCAGGAGTTGCGCGACGCCACCGCTGCCACGGTGCATGCTGGTACCTGTAGTTCTCCCCAGTTTTCCGGCAGCGTCAATGCGCATTGTACGCCCGCCCGGCGTTTGGAAATTTTCGGGTTAGCACGAGACGTTTAGCCGGGTGTTTACTCATGGTTTTCAATGGGTGGCTTCACCCGTTGTATGCCACGGTGCTACAATAACAGCACCAGGCAAAAAGGCCTCGGATATTATGTCTTCCCGAAAGAAAGCAGCACGGCAAAGAAAGGTAAACAGAGCCGGACAGAGCGGCAGGAAAAATAGCGTTTTTCCACTTGTTTCGCGATTTGCTTCATAATTTATATCCACCTATTGCACGTCAGCTAAAAAGTGTAAGATTACAGGGCACGAGACACACAGCGTGCCGAAGTGTTCCGTACGTTGGAATCTCTCTGAGCATTCACTCCGTAGCGGTCCATCCGTTGGTCTATCTTCACTAAGTTTGGTGAGGCCGTTTTGAATACACTTTTAGCTCAATGAATTTTGGTGGTTATTCTTGTTAATGTGACGACACGTTTTAAGCACAGCTGTACTTCAAAAGATCACGACAATCACAAAAAAAAAAAGCAGCGATTCATGATATGCATTACTTGAAATAAAACAACTTTTTTCGGAAGCGGTTTTCATTTTTTTTTATACAAAACGTAAAAAAACACCACATAATGCAATTTAGAAGTGCAACACTTACCGGCGGAAATGTAACAAACGAGCCTAACCTATTTTGTGGTGTTCTATTAGGCTGGCGCTACTGATCCAGAAAAAAAGCTTCCAACGTCGGGCGACTCTTAGCGTTCGGAGCTTGCGCAAACAAAACGAAACTGAATAGAAACTGTACACGAAAAATCATCTCCACCCCAAGTTTTCAGGTATCTTGCATGGTTGCTTCTTTTTGAGAGATGACAATTGTTACGGCGCATCAGGCATGGCCTTTCTGTAGATCATTTCTTCTCTGTGTGCAGGCTTCTCCCCGCAGTTCATCTGTACCCTGTCGCACAGGCTGTCAACCAGATGAAACAACTTTTAGAAAACTATCGCTCACCGAGAAAGTCTATTTAGCTCCTCTTACTTCATTTTTGATTAAGCGTTATGCACAAGACTGAACACTACCAAGCTCAGTTTTTCACCAACACATTTGACGCTGTTCCACGGTGATACACAAAGCCGATGGTCCCTCGAATTTTCTTGTTCTTTGCCATTCAACTAGATGTTCAGTTTCCAAGTTAATTGAGACATCCGAGCATCCGGAAAGCTCGAGTAGTGGTGTCGTTGTTTTTTTTTTCCTGCGGCCGCAGTGGGACCACTGCGTGAACGGCAGTGTGTTCACGCGTTCACGAAAACGAAGAAGCAGACGACGCCGAAGCAGACGACAAAGCGATTCTAAAGCGATAAGACGACTGGAACTGCTTTTCTGCGCTTGCTGACAAATTAAGACATCACAATCAACACAATTTTATGAAGTACAGACATGCAGGAGAATCCAAGCTGATACCGGGGCGTTCCAAACGATAATCTTCGATGTACGCGCAGCCCTATGTAGCCGGGAAGCCGGAAAGCGATGACTACAAGTAGCATGGCGGCGGCACCACTTCCGGAATGCGCGCGCCTGCGCAGTTCGCTTGGTGACATCGGTTTATTGGCAGTCCTCAGTCGAAGTCTCGAACCCATGTTTGGTTACAGTTTAGGATGCATAAACAGGTGCGGAAAGCTAGAGGCATAAGAGATGGACAGAAAAGGAAATAGTGTCTTCGGTACAAATAGAGTGAATGTTGTAAGAACGGAGGATCGCAAGAAAAGGTTCACCAAGTGTGTCTGCTACTATGCCAACTAGGAACCGTCGTAGCGCCATCTTATCCAAGGATTCGGGGTGTCACGTCTTCGCTCAAGGAGTCTCACCTCGAACCACGACAGAACGTGGTGTGTGCGAAGTTGCCCGTGCAACCCGGAAACGCAGGCAGCCGGGAGTATCCCATCATTTACCGAGCCCAACTCTGCAATCAGAAATGCCGGGTTCCCAAACTCGGCGCTTCGGTTTTTGTGGCTATTTTTTTGTTTGTTCTCCTCCTCCGGGATGTCTATATCGCGTCCTGTATTACGCGGTCTACGCCCGTTGTATTTCTGTCAGGAGGGCGGATGACGGGTTGACATCCCTTTTTTTTATGCGATCTTTTTTTTTTATTATTATTATATTTATGTAAGGAGCTCTGGGGCGAGTGAACCAAAAAAAGTATGTCTCGGCAGCAGGCCGCGGCGTAGCGCGATGTTTTTGTTCGTTTGCATGTGTTCGTTTTGGAAGAAGATCGTTGACTCGGGTGTGCGCTGCTCTCTCTCTCCTGCTCTCGTCCAGTGAAGAGAAGAAGCCGGTGCGAGCGATGCACGAAAAGCAGTTTAGCGCCCTGACAGGGGTTCGGGCTTCTATTTGGAGCGGCATTCCGCCGGCGCTTCTTTTGTTGCCTGTCTGCCTGCGCCCAACGGTGGTGTGCTTGGCCCCCTTCTTCTCCGCCTCTCGCAGCTCCGGGACGGATGCCAGCGAAGACGAGGGAAAGGCGCTTACAACAAGGCGTGCACGAGATGGAGAGAGAAACAGAGGTTGCGCAGGAAAGCAAGCAGAGCGTCTAACTGAATTCTCACTCTTCGCATGGGTCTCCTTCTACGGTTCTCTATTCCCAAGTATTACCTCCTGCGTGAACGATAATCGTGGAGCGCCGAGGAGACGGAAGAGAGCAAGGTCTACGATGAGACCAGATCTACATATCCTGACTTCACGGTTCTTTGCAGAGTTTCGAACCTCTTTTATGGAGTGTGTTTTGGTGTTCCAGCGTGGCGGGACCGCTAAGCTTGTCAGTACTCTGTTAATGGGGCACGTTTGTCTTCTGCCTCTATCAACGGTAAAATGTATTTTTTTTTTTTTTTGGCGTTTTTTGAGGGTTTCTACATGTGACGTCCCGATCAGAGTATCGCGGTGGCTGCACGTGAACGTGGTTGCTTATCCTCAGTTGAGGACGACAGTTCGAATGGCGCATGTAAAGAGGCTAGAGCACTGTGTAAGCATGTGCGGTCGCACGCTCAGCAGCAGTGGCGTCAAACTTCACGGTCCGAGCTGCAAATCTTACTGCAAAAGCGTCATAGTGAGCTTTGACCGGCAACAGCGGGGGTTTTGGTTATGCGTGTCGCCGATAGTGGCACTAAAGAACGACGAACGGTCAGCAGCCTGAAGCAAGCCATTCTTTCCCACCTTTCGTCAATAAGCATTTCGCTCTCCATTCTGGAATTGACAACTGAAAGTCATTTGCTTGCACGGTTATTGGGACTTCCCATTGATTGCGCTTTAGAATTAGCTATTGGTCATCCACAAGTGTGCAACTGTGCTTACCAGAATCAACATAAAAAAAAAAAAAAAAAATTGCGCATCGGTAGCGGAAAGCCCGTTTTAGTTCATGCGCGCCTATGGTTAACGGTGTCGTCGCTCTTACCGAGTATTGGACGAATTCGAATATGCTTCCCCACGATGTTCGATCCTCTGCACCATATGTTCGGTTCTCTGTTTCGGAATGTCAGTTGAAGTTTAGGAGAACCGCCCGGTGATCCGTCGCTGAAAATTTGGCCGTCTTCTAAAAGAAAAACAACAAAAAACATTTAGATTATTTTCACTCACTATGAAGCATCGTACGAGCTGCATTCGGAGACGTGTCGTGTCCGTAGCTCTTTTAACGCAATTTACAAAATGAAGAAGAGTCGCGCTTAGGTCACTGGATTGATCAAGCAACGCGCATTCGAACGCCTACCGCTCGTGTCCCGGCCCCGATCGAGTTCCGCACAACGGCGGGGTGGAAACCCGAGAGGCGTGCCGCGAGTTCGCTCCTTACTTAGCCACGCCGATCGCATCTATCGTGCTGCGTGGATGTCGGTCACCCGAGCCTTGGCCTCCTCTGGGACGCCTACCGACACCGACTTTCCCCCCTGCGGCGACGTCGTGTATTTGACTCGGCCGCCACCTTCTCGGGCTTCTCGGGGCTGAGGTTGTTGCAGACCAACATTTGGTACGACGCGGTGTCCCGTTCGTGCGACCTCTGCTCGCCGCGAGAACGCTACTACGCGACGCGGGGGCGGATGACAACACGGCGCCGTGCGAGATGGTTTTCTCGCCCTCGAAGGAAGGAAGCCGAGCGTTGCTCCGTCGTGGTTGCCGTTGTTCGCGTGGGTGGCGCACGTGCGAGGTCGCTCGCCCGCTAGTGCAGCGGCGACCCTCGCCGCGTGCCTCCTCGAGGTGACTTTGCGGAGGTTTCGTGGAGGGGCGATCACGTGGGTGCGCCGAACGGATTGAGCTGGAAAGGGGCGGGCGGAACGAGAAAAGGAGGCGAGCATTTGAAAGATTTCTTTTGTTTGTCTTGGGGGAAGACTGCTTTCTTTGGTTCCGTGGCGGCATGTCGAGGGCTTCCTTTCTTCCTTTGCGGGGTTGTTTGCGTTCTTATTGGTGGAACAGGAGTGGGCGCGGGAATAGAGCTCAGGACGTTTTTTGTTTTTCTTCTTCTTTCTCGTTAGTTTGTTTTGCACCCCTCGTCGGGGGCCAGGGCCACCGTCTCGCTTCCCCGGGGAACACCGCTTGCGGTTTTTTCTTCTGTCATTCTGGAGTGGACACAGCCCGTCCTTATTTGCTCTGGTATTGGAATGTGTTTTCCCAATCGACCGGTATCGTGGGCCTCCTTGCGTGTGCGTGCGTGTGTGTTTGCGTGTGTATGTACGCGTTCGCGCTGCCGTTCCTCTAGCGTGGTGATATCATCTGTTGAGAAGAATGAAGGGAGATCAGCTGAAAGTTCTGTTTGCGAGACTCTCGTCCGTAGAACTTCCTTGACGACGGCCATATTTGTTTTGCCATTTCTCACAAGTTTGTTGCGAAGCGCGACGAGTTTGACATGGCTGCCCGGCGCAGAACATCCGCTTCTTATTTTCTCGGACGCCCCGGCTGTTCTCTGGGTTTCAGGAAAACCGCAGTCATAGCCTCGTTATGTTGGAAGCCTACTGTAAGTCATCGTTGTAGTGGCATTGTGGGAGGTAGGGACCTGGCGCTGGAGGCGGGACAAATGAACCTCCTCCCTGCCATTTTCACCTTTTTAGTGACACTAGGTGTTCCTGTAGTAGTATGACTTGGCTTTCTGAATCTGAGATATTTTTCTCGACGTAACAACTACCGCGCCAGCTCGGCACATGTACGTAATCCACCCACAATTGTACAAAGTGGCCCTCTTGAAAACGCGTTTGTGATCGAGTGGGCTGCACTCGTCTTGGCGAGAGCGAAGTAGCCAAAAAGCTCGGAGCAGCGTGCAAGCCCCCTTTAGGGCCATTGCTCGATCGCTGCCTCGTTCCAACAATGACGCCGCAGTCCCTCGACCTCGTGAGCCGTGCGGTTGAAAGAGCTCGCCACGAAGGTCGAACAAAGGACGTCGTCTCGAGTGGATCCATCCAAAGCGCTTTGCTACGCCGGCGTTGGCGGCGGCGGCGGCCCAGAAGGCGGAGGATGGACGAAAGATGAGCCGCCGTCAGTGGCGTTTCCCTTCTTCCGCCGTCTGCCTGCGTGCGTGCCGTTGCGTCACGACGCACGTGATGATGCTCCTCGGAGTTTTGGGTGTCAGCCAAGGCCTCCGAAGTCGCAAGGTCCGAGCGCGGAATTCGTGACGTCACGCAACTTGATTGGCCGAACGACACGGTGTCGGAACGTTTGTACATACGTATGTCATCTCCACGTCCTTGGCTATTTATACGTTAAACAGACACTACAGACAGTGGTTCCTTGTGGCTCAATTGCATCTCGCGATCTCAGGCATGTGTCTGAGATCGCGTGCTTCATGTTCTTTTTTCTTTGTTATTACATCGGAGCGGTCACGTTTTCTGGGCCGCGGGCCGTTCGTCGAAAGACAATTCGTAGCAGGGCAACTCGTAGCTGGGCAATTGGCCCCATAGGACGATTCGTCGCAGGACAGTTCCTCACTGGGTGGACAGGTAAATTTACAGAGCAGCGTTGGAGAACGTTTGGTAACATATATTACGTCGAGATACTACGACGAGTTACCGTATCCGTGCTTTGTATGCTGCCTGTCAAACTAGCCATTGGATTGATTGCCGTGCCTCCGTATGAAGCACCGATAAAGGTTCATTTGCATAGATTAGTATCGTCCGACTGCGTTGTGAGAACTTACCTTGAGTTGCGACCACGAACCACCGGGACGGCCCTGCTTATGGCGAATTCGGGTGGTCAATCGTCGGCAACTTCTTTTGCCGGAAAACCGGCAATAGTGTTCGCGTGGTCAGTTTCCGGCCGGCGCGCACCGTTCGGGTGGTGGTTCTCCGGCGAGCACCGGCAACTTTCCGGCGCTTTTTCCGCCCGAGCTCGGCGCCAGACTGTTTCCGGTGTCGTCACTTCCGAAATGGGAGAAGGTCAGTGAGAAAAAAATGAACGAAAGAACGAAACTGATCAGAAGTCACTTTAGCAGCCGCTACTCGAGTCAATCCAAGTCGTTGGGACATGGGGTGACGGCGGCGACAGGCTCTCGCTAGCGGTGTCGCGCGGGCAAGAGGTGAAGTAAACTGCCACCGTCTGGCGTTTCGTGTTCGGGTGGTGAGGGTCACGTGGTGTTCCGCCGGCGCGTTTCTGGTTGCCGGTTCCGCCGGCTCGTTCTCGCCGGCGATTGACCACCTGAATTCGCCATTAGTGTGAAGCGTGGTAAGCCTTGCAGGCGGCATACGAAACACGCGCGTCCCGAGAACTCGCGGTCGTAAGTCGCCGTACCGCAGTCAAGCACGACTGCGTGAATTGTTCTTTATTCGCGGTCATACCTCGACGTAAAACTCTAAAACTCCGCCAAACATGGTAAAAGCGCTACGCCGTCTCGGGCCAGGTCACTTACGGGCACCGGCGCCGCTCTTCATTATTGTCCTTGCATCTGTCGGGTCGAACGGGTCGATAGGTTTAGCATCCCTTACACACGTTAATTGTTGCCTTTAACGAGTCCGATCATTCAGAGGCAAACTCCAATGATACGCGATCGTAATCGCGCGAGCCCCATAGGAAAACGCGCGCAACACCCAGCCACCGGAAATAGACATGGCAACCGGAAGCCGCCATTTTGTTTGTTGTTGCCTACCTTGAAAATGTACACTGCCGCGCGGCTTTGACATGCCACCGCTGCGGTGGGCATGGCGCATGTGCAGACGTTTCACCCTATACGAATCTGGTCTCAGGGCAAACGCGGACTTGTGTTGGTCCATATACCGCCGTTCTTTTGCGGACGCGTATATTTGCTCTCTCCTTCTGTTTCCCGTCTCCGCGCTTTCACTCTATTGTCTAGAGACAAAGTCCCGCTACGTCTACATGTGTCGTCTGCTGAATCGCGTGGGTATTTCGAGCGGAACGGGGCCGCTTCGTCTCATGACCCCCGCGTCTTCTGCCGTCTCGGGAAACATTTTGCGCCGTTTCTTGCTGCTACTCTCGTCCATTGTCGGCGTGTTTGAAGTGGACGGGCCGTCTCGTCGCTGCGAGAGAGGAGGGCTCGGGCCAGACTGTTCCCTTCTTTCTGTGCTTCGTTGCGCGGTCCGGACTTTTTATCACCGCGTCCTCCGATTGTCCCGCAGTAGTAGTGGTGGTCTCTCGTGTCGACATCCGACGGAACTCTCGAAAGGGAAGGGTCGTTGCTGCTGTGCATTAGCGGGACGGAGGTTGTTTTGTCTGTTATCATCGGAGACGCGAGGATCACGTGGCCTCTCTCTTACGTCCCTTTCCAGCCACATCGCTTCGTCTGTTGATGTCCGGATAGGAAATGGAAGATTCCGTCGATGATTGGGTGAAACATTTCTTTTACTGATATTGTCAGCCGTCTTTCGAGGGAACTGGGTCGGTGGCAAGCATTTCGGAAAGAGTTCTACACTACCGATGGGTCAGGACGTTCTTGCATATTTTGACTTTAAAGCGCGAGACACATGCGCGAAAAATCCATCCGATCCGACGTCCGATCCGGCAGTACGACTGCCTGGTCCGAAAAATTTGGTCGCTTCAGACGTCGGATCGGCGGTCCGGCGTGCTTCCAACGTGCCAGATAGTTTCGCACGGCGGACGGACTGCCGGAAGCGTCCAGCCAATGACAGCACAGCTAGCGCGAACGTCATGATGACGTACTGGGTCTGGCGGGACGAAGAAGAAAACGGGACGGGCGACGGGAAGCCGGGCGCGTGGATCCCGCTGATCCATTCGAAAAAGATGGCCCCGGCAAAGAATGCACGCGCTAGCGAGAACGAGCTCCTAACTTCGCTCGTGCGAGCTAATTCTTCATCCTGGGACCAGATATCTATGAACGCGGACCTCCGCTGGACTGCTTTGATCGCCTGGGCGGAGCCGAACGCATCGTCGTGTCGCATGCAAGGTCGGAAGCGTGTGTCTCAAACTGTCGCGTGCGGCAATTCGGAGCGGCGTTCGGACTGTCGGATCGGACGTCGGATCGGACGATTCTGTCGTCCATGTGTTTCGCGCTTAACTCCCAAGATCCCCGTGTCCAATATTTGCTTACGTTATGTTTTTATTTTCGCGAGCGGACGTGTTATTTACTATATAAACGCCCTCTGGGTTCCATCGAACAAGCCAGTAGTGCTGCTGTTCTCGTAAGAACTCCGAAAGGGTGGTTGTCCCTACGCCCGTGTACTTTGCTTATTTCCCCACCATTATAATGCACCTAGGAAAGCCCCGCTCATTCGCCTCGTCGCGAGATTGACACGATACTCCGACATTACGCAACGGTACGATTTTTATTCTAAATTGCACGTACACTACGAATCTCTGTCCAGGATGAGCACCGGAAACCAGGAAGCGTAGCTCAACGTCGAGCAGGACGTAGTGTGCTTGCTGTGATCGAAAAACTCTCTTTTAAGTTATCTCGGCGTAAAGAGGGCGTGAAGCAAACAACCTTTTTGCCAAGTAAGCGGAGACACATGTGGACGGTTATTCTGAACTTGAGGTTGCATGGCGAGTTTAAAATCATCACACCATCAGTGCAAAGTAAAAGCTCAGGCAAAGAAAAAAAAAAAGGGAAGCATAATAAATATAAATTTTCATATCACCAACTCTAAGCAAATATCGCAAAAAAAAAAAAAAAAACATTTAGCGATGCCGATAACGTGGTGTGACGATCGTGGATGATCTTGCCTCGGAATAAAGCTTCTTCCTGACGGGGTGAAAAACAAATAAAAATAATACTGTAAAGTTACGCAGTAATGTGAAGTCACCAAAATTAGAATTACAGGCGCTTCGGAGACCTAGCCTCGTTATCGCAGTTCCACGCCGATCGTTCCGATGTCCGCCATGGTGATAGACGCCTTCACGTACTCTTTGGTCGTAAAAGATAAAAGTAAAAACTAAAACTAAACAAAAAAAAAAGTTGAATTCCTTACACTTTGATCCTCGCTGTGTCGAAGAACGAGCTCAGCGAACCCTTACCCCGCGGTATAAACTCGAGTTAACGAGCTTCGGAAGTGACGTCACGATTGATATAAGAACAGGTCGTTAAGAATGGACGCGGCGTGACGCCAGTGTGCGCTAGGGGGTAAATTGACGACCACGAAATGTTTTCGTTCCGCCGCTTGCTCGGAGTGCGTGTGTTGTTGTGTGTGTATACTTGCGCTGACTTCCGTCGCCGTCGGCGGTGATGTAGTATTGTATAACCACAAAACTTTGCTGCAAAATAAGAATAAATAAAAAAGTGCGTGCATTTATACAATTTTATCGCGTGAGAAGATCGCCGAGACGTGTCTTGAGAGCAGATATCGACGCTGAACCCGACCGTCGGCACCCCGCGACCGTCTTCCCACCTTTGCGGGTGCCTCTTATTTCGTGGCATTCTCACCACCGACGTCGAACTGTGGGAACCGGAAGATTTATCGAAGCTAGCGCGGCCGGAACCTTGCCGCAAAACGTTTCTTAATTTTTTCTTTGGTTTTATATTGTTTTTAGACAACCACCTGCTGCGGGGAAAACTCGACATGCCGATCACATACCAGTCGAGAGGTTATGTACTTACATAACGCGCTACTTTCGGAGCGAACCTCCAGAAATGCGGCCAACATTCCGATTCCCCCCTTTTTGCGACCGCTGCCGGAATACGATGCAATAAGCAAGCAAGCGGTAGGAGCTCTCCCCGGGAGTTGGTGGTGCATGGCTTGCTAAGGAAACAAACTTTGTAGGGCAGCCTTTAGGGAGATACTCACGGGGAAAACAAAGCGCGGGAGGAATGCAGCAGCAGCGCCCCCTAGTAACAGACGCAAACCCGCGAAAAGAGGAAACGGACCGAGGCAAGCCTGCCGAACGCGGAAGCCGCTTTCATTCCCGGAAGTGGCGGCGGCTGCTGCTGGCGTTAACGCGCGGGGTTCAGACTCCGGGCTTTTCTTCTTTGTGCCTGTGTGTTCGGGGGAGTGCGCCGAGTGGGGGATGCCGTGACGCAAACCCTTTGGGAAACACACGCACCGCGTTCCGCGTGTTCCGCAACCCGTTAGCCCCCCGGTGAATTTCGGTCGCGTGTTGGAGCCCGGGGAGCTGTCAGGTGGTGTGTGGCGCGCGCACGCAGCTGCGCTGTGAGACCGCTGCTACGGAGAGAAGTCAATGACACCGTTAGAGCGTATGAATGGCCGCCGCGCGGGCTCGAGTCTCTCTCTCTCTCTCTAGGCCGAACCGCCGCCGAGGCTGTCTTCTTTCGCTACTTCGTTATGTCTTTCGGTCGTTCGGAGGACGACAGCCTTCGACGACGATATACCAGGCACATAGTATATGCTATGCAAAAAAAAGTCAACCGGTCGTAAAGACCGCCGTAAAACTGCTGTAAAAGCGCCGTTAAATCGGCGGCAAAATGACATTGAGAGGAGGCCGGGTATTCACCTTACGGTGGGCCGCAGTGGAGGCCGCAGTGGAGCCTACGAGCAATCAGAGTCATTCCAACGCCGTGTGAGTGCCACGTGACCTTCAGAAGGGTACGGCGACGTGCAGCGCGCGTGGTCACGTGGTAAGCTTTCGTCGCTTGATTGGCTGGAATGAGCGTCTGTGACGGTCCATCGTTAGGTGAAACGGAGAATAGTTGCTCCACGGTCTCGAGTATCGCTGCTCAGGGAGGGGGAGGGGGAGGAGGAGGATGGAAGCGGGCAAACCGTGGAGATGTGCGTGTGGTCGTTTGACGACGTGTGTGCGATTCCTCATTGTTGCCAATGACCCATCAATGGCTGCCGCGTCTTACTCCTCTAGCACCGCTTTCCTTTTCTTTGTCTGTGAACCTTTGCGTAGGAGACGTTTTATGGTAGGGAATATGAGAGGTCCTTTCCGAGAACTGTTTGTGTTCCCACATTTCACTGTTTGCTGGTCTTAAAAACTAACATTGCCTTTACGTGTTTTTTTTTTTTTTTTTTTTTTTTTCCTAGCAATATCAGCTTTCCGACACGCGCAGGGGCCGACTTCGAAGCCGTTAAATATAAATAGCTTTTTTTTTTTTTTCTAAACTTGGCCACCGGGGAGGGCCGATATAGGGCGGTTGCTTTTACTACTATGTGTTATTCGTTTCTAAAGCGTCGGTTGTTTACATCTTTATGGCTGGAGTCACCCAACAAGGTTGTAGAAGCGGGAACTCAAATAGGAGCGTTCGCTTTGCCGGCACGTCATGCGCAGTAATTGATCGCCGAGTTCGGCAACAGATATTGCCCACCCACCCTGCCTTCGTCGTTGGAGCGATTTTAGGGGGGGGGGGGGGGAAGAGAGAGAGAGGGGGGAGGGTTCAACAGACCGAAGCTCGGAACACGTGGAACCATACATGTACACGTTACCCAAAAAAAGTAACTAAATACCGTTACTCGTTACTCGCTCAAAAAGTAACTAAATACGTTACTCGTTACCGATTCTCAAAAGGAACGCGTGAGTTACCTCAAAAGTAACGAGTTACTTTCCACGTTACTTTGACGACCAAATACACAACTGTTTTTGTTTCATGGTTTATTGTTTTCTTTGTAGTAGTCATTGCCCTTCAGCAGCAGCTGTCCGTAGACGTTTTCGTCAGTTATGTTTCCCCGCTTCCTTGAAAATACATCTCCGGCGACGCTGAAGAGTCGTTCTACCGACGCGCTCGAAGGAACGGCAGTGTTGTGCTTCAGGAAGAGCTGGTGAATCTTCGAGAACTGCGCCTTCAATGAGGACAGCGGGTAATGGGTTATGTGCCTCCCCGTGTTTGCAACCTCCGGGTTTACATTCGGTCCGTACCCGTTTCTAGAAGGTTCAACCAACGAACCTGATTGTGCTTGCTGGGTGAAGGACATTCCCAGCTGTAGAGTTCAGTACAGCAACGTTTATCGCTGGACACGTCAGTCGAACCGTTCGACTGACGTGTTCAGCGATATACGTTGCTGTACTGTCATACTGGTTAGTTGTTTTTCGGGTTGCCCATCTGCCTTTGTCACAATAGACGCATACTCAGGTTAGAATAAAAACAAGGCCGTTTAAGCGGTGTTGTACACGTTACTCCTCAAAAGTAACGAGATACCGTTACTCGTTACTTGGCCTTCAAAGTAACTAAATACCGTTACTCGTTCCTTTTCTAAAAAAGTAACTAAATACGTTACTCGTTACCGAAAATAGTAACTAGGTACAAGTAACTCGTTACTTGTAACGCGTTACGTACATGTATGCGTGGAACCCAGGATAGAACCTAGGAATCCTGGGTTGAAGGTTCTATCCTTGCCCCTGTCCGTTTCGATCTGGATGGGCATCGTACTGGCTTGCGTTCGCAGGCTAGTGGTGTACTGCACTGGTTAAATGTAACCCGGTCCCGCCATACCCCAAAGAAAGATCGACACTGTCTGAACACGAACATCTTGTTTGTTTGGTTTTGCGTGAAATGATTTGGCGCTTGCAGTTCTTTTTTTGTGACAAACTTTGCCTGCGACTGTTGAGCACGCTTGCTCGATGAAATTTTTGTTGATCATGCAGTTTTTGAAAATAAAATGTCTCCCGCGATAAACATGCCACGACATCATTACCACGCGCGACCCGGGCAAAGCTACACAAAAACAAAAAATAAAAATGGCCGCGCTAACTTTCAGTGTGCGGCCCACACATTGGAACAGATCGTCTCTAGGTGAATTCTCACCGAGAGATGCGTAGATCAGCACCGAAAGATAAAACACCGAGATACCGCTGTTGAAGGAGTACTTTTGTTTTCCTGTTCCAAAGCGTCGATGGAACAGAGTGTCACAGTTTGAAGTGCAGGCTTACTTCTTCCTTTTCAGTCCAACTTAAAGTGGCTACATTTTCCTCTTCCTCCGACGTTATCGAACGATCTCCTCCTTCTTGGCTATAAAACTTTACCTCATCCCACGGATGCCAGAACAGCATATCTTTAGCTTCGTAGCCGGAATTACACGTTGCCTCGAACAATACTCATGATGTATAACCGTAACCTGAATTACAGGTGGCTTCAACGCTTCGTTTTCGCTCTCACTTTAGGTGAAACGAGGGGAGATCGTCAACAATGAATCAGCCATTGGACGAGTGTTTCAGGC